>CM040818.1:56289957-56919153 GCA_022828995.1 Vimba vimba
ACAACAATATTCCATAGACAGTATATAAACTGGACACAGCGACCCCATAGGTTTCAACGGAGAGAAGTGAAGTCAATTAGAAGCCCTCACTTCCTGATGGCTGAGCGTACTGTGCAGACTCAAACTGAGCTTGATGAGCAACCCGTCTGTCTTCTAGTAGCTCTGCCGAGAGAAATCTGAATCATTCCCTTCCGAATCTCGCAGAGACGGAGAGTGTGAGTAGTAGCTGTCCATGAGCTATGAGCAGGAGACACTTTATGACTCTCTACCGGCTTCTCCCTTGACTTTATCTGACTTTATGCCTCCACGTCCCCCCGATTGCCTGCGAGCTTTTGCTCCTGTCCATACGGTAATTTCCAGAGAGTCGCGTGGTTATGACGCAATCGTTAGCCTATTTTTACAAAAACTGCTTCTACGGGGCCATAATGTAAGATACAAGGTAATGGAGCATTTTATACATTGTCGTGTTTCTTTAGAAATAAATAATGGACAAATGGAGTCTTTAAACACCTCAGATGTAAAGTTATTCGCTGTCAAAGTGACGCCAAAATGAATGGGAGTCAATGGAATGCTAACAGCAGGTGATGGCTTGTTAGCCTCTGGCGGTTCCCGGGGGTGGTACGGAATTTGAGCGCTGGATTGACCCCCTGCAATATTCGCATTTCTTCCTTCTCCTGCTACCTCTGACCCTATTTTGACTGACATTAGCACTGGCCAATCACAGTTGCCATAACTGATATGAGGCGGGATCAAGCTGTTTTTAGCCAATAACGTTTAACCAAACACAACTTACTGACGAATATTTCTGAACAGGTACTGTACACTTTGATTCAATAATTAACTCTCGTCAACAAGCAGCACATTTCTGCATATACCCATTTAAAATAAACAAATAAATAAAATAATAATAAAGAATAATCATGTAGAAATTATCCCAGGATTACATTTAGAAATAAAATAAAGAGGATATTAGGCTACTTGTTTAAAATTCACTACATGCTGGCCGACAGAACATACTGTATGTAGAATACACTTGAAGGCAAATTTCTGAAATTTCAAAATTAATTAAGTCACAAATTAATCATATTAATAATCAAATAAGTATGAGAATAATCACCATTTATTATTTTTAAACTAACATTGCAGCTATAACATACTCAATGTGTGTTTTCTTATGGCAGAGCATATTTTTCACTGCATGTGGAACCATTCGTCTTGGAGAGTTTGGAGAGATTCGTGAATGGTACTGTATGTGCTCCTTTGATTTAAAACATAACTTGTACATAAAATAACACGTAATAAAATAAATAGTCCATATGTGTGTGTGCATTATGATCTGAACCATGTATTTCTCTTTTTATCAGCTCCACTAATGCACAGACAGCAGAAACAAAAGCTCTCTCATACGTTGCACCTGAGAATTTGAATGGCAACCCTTTTGATGAGAAATCGTAATAACATTTACAATTTTCAATGTTTTTATTATTATTATAATACATTTCAAAATCTAACCTTCATAAGCTTCACTTTTTTACAGTGAAATTTGGAGTCTGGGATGTGTCATCTATGAGATGTGTTGCATTCAAAAAATGCCCTGGGCTTGTCGTGGTATTGGGGATGAGTTGTCTGAAAATGTCTTATTAGTTTGGACGGCCTCATGCACTCATTAGCAAGGACTTTGGCGCAGAAAATGCACTGTGGCTGGGGCAGGGACTCTTTGCTACGAGAAAATGAAATAAAACCATAGTCCATGTAACTATCTTGGTATTTCCTGCATTTCGTGTTTCCCGTATTGCTAGCAATGTTAGCACCGCGACCAGACGTGGTGGGAGCTTCCTCACCTGGGTCATTACTATCAG
Source organism: Vimba vimba (assembly GCA_022828995.1). Taxonomy (NCBI): domain Eukaryota; kingdom Metazoa; phylum Chordata; class Actinopteri; order Cypriniformes; family Leuciscidae; genus Vimba; species Vimba vimba. Next base: position 56,291,817 of record CM040818.1, read on the forward strand.
CAGCTGTAGGCGAATCAGTGGGACTTTTTGTGGAGGACGAATTACAAATTTGTCCATTTTTTGGTCAGCTAAAATTAGCTAATCTAATATGATCGTTCTCCTTAATGCTCACTGCTCAACACTTTTCAAAATATGACGCGACCTTCCACAGAGCTCACTGAGGCCCCCTTGTGGGCCGCGACCCCCCTGTTGTCTTTCATTGTGCCTGTGTTGCAAACCATATTGCATAAACATAATTTATGACTTTAGGAAACAACAGCAAAACAAATGAAAAGATATATTTTAATTACTCAACTCACCTTTTCATAAAGATGATTAAGGATAAATGGCCTTAGTAGCTGTTACAAACCCTTGTTAGTCTAGAAGGAATAAGGCGTGCAACATAAAAACATTGAACGCGTATTGGAAAACACCAATGAGAATCAATATGACAAGGACACCTCAAAGTAATTGATTATACTGTATAAACAATTTATGCAAACCAAAGAAAAAGGTTCACAAAATAAAAAAGGTAAAGAGAAAGAACTAGACCGTGCCAAATCAAAGAAATAAGTAAAACCAAAACCAATCTTGACGATGAAGATCAAAAGATCTTCAGCGTCAAAGACGCCCTAAATAAACTACTCTTACTAACAAAACGAAAAATACAAACAGTGGCACAGGTCGCTAAACTAGTGTTCTAGACACGATTGATAACTCAGTGTAGAACATGTATATCACGTGATATCTCAGCTGTTCTTTTCCCTTCCCCGTTTAATAACAGATCAAACCGCCAGAACAAAATAAACGGCGAAATACTCACAGAGAAAAGACAACCCAAATGAGCCTCAAATACCAAGTACTCAAAGAACACATTTCTCAAAACACTATAATGGTACAGGTCAGGCAAACATGCATCACAAAATGGAGAGTAGCATCTCCCTTGCATGGAGAGTGGATCCAGCTTGACAGGCCTCAGAGTAGGCTCTGCGATGGCCTCCTACAGGGGAAGCTTTTTGGCGCTGTCAACAATGGTGAGGGCATGCAAAGCAAAAGTGTAAGCGTGGGCTGGTTAGGGGGTGCGCCACAACTTGTAAGTTAATCATGAACGAATGAGGTAGGTTCCTGGTGGGAGACTCGCTGATGGCGCCCTGGCTGCAGAAACCATATGTCAGCGACTGTGGACAGGCACTTCCAGGGCTGACCACTCCACACTGAGTTTATGCCAAGTTCAGGCCAGGCTCTTAACATCACCTGGCTCCTTAGGCGGTTAGGGGAGGAGTCCTGCATGGAGTCCGATCACCCCTCTGTACACCCCTTTGAACATCCTTGTAATTTGCTTCAACCTTTTTCAAATTTATGAACGATTATTTTATGAAAGATTCAAGCAGTGTGTGTAAGGAATTGGAAGCAAGCAGAGTACGACTGTTTCTAAAGCATGCAGCTGCTGTTAAAAACTAAGCTCAGAATCGATTGGAGAGAGAATCGTGATGCTTAATAAAAATCTCAAAATCGATCCAGAAGCTTTTGAAGAAGTGTTATGCATAGATTTATTGTCGCAGCCCTACTGCGAAAAAAATAGAATGAACCTCATTGGTTCTTGCGGAAGCTCAAAGGTGCTGCGTAACACGAGAATTCACATGTATTTGTATAGCGCTTTTCACAGTATACATCATTTCAAAGCAACTTTACAAAAAAATACATGAGTCCACATTACAATTTAAAGTGATCTGTTATTAGAGAAGTTATGTATTTCAGAAATGTACATATACAAAATCAAAGTTAGCAAAAAAAGGTATTAATTTAAACAATGTAATAATTTAATGCAGAAACAATAAGCTCATTGAAGTAATGAATACTTGTTTGTTAACCAATGATTATGACATTTAGAAAAATATCTTGGGCCACATTTACCTGCAGTCTGAATGTAGACTTTATGAATTTTTTGAAGCGTCAAAGTGTAGTAACGTAGCTGTCCACTGATTTCTTTCTTTTTTTTTTTACCAACTAGTAACCTCAAATTTTTGTCTGTCTTTAGTTTACAGGAAGAAGTACAGTTGAGATTATTACAAAGATACTCACCTGCTCCTATGAAGCTCTTCCTGAGACCTTCTCTGAGGACCTTCGTCAGCTGGTAAAAGACACACTTCAGACCGATCCAGCGAACCGCCCGTCTGTCAGTGAGATCTTGATGAGGCCCTTTATCATTAAACACCTTTATGAAAAGGTGAGTTGAGTAATTAAAATATATCTTTTCATTTGTTTTGCTGTTGTTTCCTAAAGTCATAAAGTACGTTTATGCAATATGGTTTGCAACACGGGCACAATGAAATTAAACAAAACACTGAACCATCAAACAAAATGTATATTTCATTAAACTTGATTTTTTTCAGAGCACACAAACTATTGAAGAGCTTTATGGGAGGCTAAATGTACTTGAAGAGCTGGCCAATGGTTTGGAGACGGTCCACTACAACACAACCGTAGGCAGCCTTGCAGGAGGTGTAGTGGGATTGGCTGGAGGAATCACATCTATAGTTGATAGTTGATCGTATAGCTGATAGTAACAGGAGTGGGAATCGGTGTAGCGGTAGCTGGTGGAGTAGCATCTGGTGCGAGTAACATAACAAAGATGGTCAACCAGCGCACAGACCGTCAAAAGATCAAAATGATCATAACAGAGTTACAAGAAAAAAATTGCCTCCACAAGCAGCTGCATCCAAAACATCCAAATAGCAGTGATAACTCAAAAGTTGCTTTCTGAAAGCAAGGAATCGTGGTCCAATGCACAATCTGGGACAGATTGGGCAAATGTCGGGGCTCGACTTGGACGAGGACTGGGAGGGATTGCAGAGCTTATCCGCATAACTCAAGTTGCAAATGTTGGGAGAGTTGCAGCTCAGACTGCAAGAGCCGTTTGTGTGGCTGAAGCAGCAACAGGGGTTTTGACTGGACTATTTGTAGCTGTTGACATCCTCTTCATTGCCCTCGACTCCAAAGAAATTCACAAACTCCGCAAGATTATTCTTCAATAGCGGCTCAACAAGAATCAGAAATTGCCGCAACCAATACAGAGTCTGAAAGCAACCAAACCCCTGGGTCAACTAACGACGCAAGAAATGTGCAAGAGCTGCAGTCTGAGATCATGAGATTTGTGAAAAAAAATAAGGGAGACTAAAGAGGAGCTTAAAAATTGTATTGATGAATTAAATGTCGAATTGCAAAACCTAGAACCGGACATACAAACACAGATGACTTGGAATTGCGAGAGTTTATAATGCTCAGTATGTTATTTTATCATAGACATATGTCTTGATTATTGTAGCAGCATATGTTAGGTAAGGGTTTACTATATATTCTGGGTTCTAGTTTGGTTATAACTCAGGGGAAACTTCTCAAAAATAAATTAAAGCAGCATTTATATCGCTCCACTTCCAATAATCCAGTGATTTTAAGAATGTTAGGAAAATATTGTAGCTTTTTCTATTTAGAGTAAAGTTTTTGTTTCTTAATGTTTTCTTAATGTCAGAAGAAGGTTGATGTCACATGTGTTAGTTCCTCTGGAAAAAACCCCAAGAAACTGTATAGGAACAATGTAACCCAGTTCCGTATAAATATGACTGCATTTTGACTGTTGAGTTGCTGCATTTTTGATTTTGATGTCGATTGCATCCCTAGAAGAGAAATCAAATCTCTTCTAGCTTAATCCTAGCTGAATTTCTTTTGGTTTGAACTGCTCTACTGTATTATTGTAACTTGATAAACCTCGGATGAGAACAAGTTCATATCTACTCCAATTGCTTGAACTGCTTACAAGGTAATTAGCCTTTGTAATATTCACTGATGGACTGCCCTGTTGAGATTGAAAAGGCTGAAGTTTTATACCCTGTAACATTTTCTTTTGATTTGCTACGAGTTTTAATCTTTGTGTAACCAGTGTTTTTATCTTTTGAATAAATACATTTTTATTTCTAAAGACAATCACTGTTAAGTCTTCAGCTATTCCAAACAGTTCTAATAGCAAAAGACAGAGCAATTTATTAATCATGTTATAACCAAAGAAAACAAGGATTCCAAGAGTGATTCTGCTGGAAGGTAAGAATGAATTTCATTCATATGTCTAGTAAATAATGATTATTATTGTTTCCTGGGAGTGTAGGGACTACACCTAGATTTACTGGTATAAATTATAACAAGCAAGTGAGTGAATAATACCTTTTCTGACCTGACAGCAAAAGACCACCTAGACACATTGATACTAGGGGTTAATCAGGAAAGTGAGAGTAATACCAGATCTCACCACATGGGGGCTTGTCCGGGATTGGGACAATTTCTTATTGCCCAATAAAACCCACAAGAACCTAAGGGAACACAACCCGTTCTCATACCCAAGGCGTCACTTTCAACCATGCTTCAATATCTGACGCTCAAAGCACCCTTTAGCGTCCATATGAGACGCATAACCCTACCACAGACCTAAACCTACCCAACCGAAGCGTCACATATTGACGCTAAAGGGTGCTTTGAGCGTCAGATATTGACGCTTCCGAAAGCGTCAGTTACATGACGCCTAAACCTACCCATAACCGAAGCGTCACATATGGACGCTAAAGGGTGCTTTGAGCGTCAGATATTGAAGCATGGTTGAAAGTGACAAAAAGTGACGCCTTAGGTATGAGAACAATAGTTTTCAAAAAAAACTAAGGCAACGGCTAAATCCGAGTGCAAAACAATGTCTCCTTGGTGCTTTGAGGAAGTTACAGGAACAGATATTTCCTCCTAACCTTAGAAAATATCTTGGGGACGCCTGAGATAAGATGCAGAGCAAGTAGGCAATGAGGAACTACTGGCTACTGATTATACTTCATATACTTCTAATGAAGCTGGATTAAGTAAGTTAGTCCAGGTAGTAGGCCATAAAAGTCGGAGTAAAAAGGTTACCATTGAAATTGGGCATAGTGACATTACTATACCAATAGTTAAAGGAACCGACATAAGGGTAACCAGGAACAGCGTTCCTGATCGGACGCTTTGATCGCAGCTGATTCCCCGACCCCTTAAGAATATACCGACAAGGAGGGAGCTGTTGGAGGTGACTATGGTCACTTAGGCGCAAACTATGATATGACGCCGAGATGGGAACAATCCCTAAAAAAAAAATATATATATATATATATAATAGCCGGATTTAGTCCTCTGATAACAGGGGAAGAATGAGGGAAAATGAGAGAGACAGGGTTTAAACCGTACAAAGCTTCAATAGTGAGAGAGTTAAACGATAATAAACCCAAAGTGCAGATTAAAAAAAAGAGCCTAATCATAGTTCAGGCTCAGAAGGAACTGAAGTTGAGGAACTAACTCGTAGAAGTAGGATTAATAGTAAAAAATCAGCAAGCCAGCCAAAAGAATGTAAGAGCAGCTTGCATAAAAAGAGAAAATAATACTGTGAAAGGTAGAACATCTCTAACCTACCCCGGTCATGTGCCTAGTACAGTGGATTCACATTCAGCAGCACACAAGGGACCAGGGCAGAAAGTAATGCAGCTAGGTTGTGAACTTACTGCTGACGAGATCTTGAATATGCAGAGAACCAGCAAAAAAGTAAAATGTTATATGTTAGCAGAACAACTAGATCGAATGAAAAACACATTGTGTTATATTTTGTTTGATATGTATCAAAGATCAAAGACTTTTGGAAATTATGGGAGGCCACACATAGCAAGGCTTCCACACCCCAATAAGAGTAGCGTTCCAAGAAAAATGCAGAAAACTGCTTCACCTAAAAGAAAAAAGGAAGTATTAACTTCCCCTTTTAGTGACAAAGACCTAGCGGGGGAAGAAAATAGGCGAGAGGTAGAAAAGGGAGGAGAACCTTCTGAATCCTTCTCCAGTTTAGAAAGCTCAGACTGTGATAAAGAGGAAGAAAGCTCTCAAAAGCCCTTGTCATTTAAAAAGAAATGGATGCAATCAGAATCTGAATCTGAAGAAGAAGAAGTAGCCTCTAAACCTAGGCGCGGTCCAGCTAGACCGACTATGGAAGACAGTTTTGCAGACATCCAGCTCCTACAAAACATGAAATTCAAAGGGGCAAAAGATAACAATATGCTTAAGGCAAAAATGGTAGCTAATCTGGGGAAAACCCTAGGTGCCTCAACTAGCCTGGTGGAACTAATGATAAAATATCATACAGGAGGAATATCAATGAAACTAGAAAAACTTAATACATACCAGTCCAAAGGGATAGGTATAAAAAAGGAGGCTGAATACAGGAAAAATATAGAAATGGTTAAAACCTTTTGGCCTTATCTTCCAGAGAGAGCCACCCAAGGGTGGTTAGATGGAAAAGAGTTAGCTGGATTAAAAGGTCTAGCAATAGAAACTGACTGGTTCGAAATGTCCAGAGAAAGCTTAGGCCAAAACAAAGATAAACTAATAGAGGGGGATGAAATCAAACAGAAAACTGCCAGAAATCTAAAAGTAAATCAAAGGATAAAAATGATTGTAGGACAGTTAGGAGTGAACATCCTAAAACTTTATATCAAAAGTTCAAACCCCAGGTTAGGCCAGCTAAGAAGACCGAAAAAGGAACTAAATATATAGTACCAGAAGTATGGGCAAAACTTACTGAAGAGCAGAAACAAGTCCACATAAGCAGACGAAACAAAATAGCAGAACCAAAAACTAGAAGTAGGGAAGTATAATCCCAGGATAAGGGACTACTGCCTCTGACATAGTCCAGGAAGGCAAAGAATAAGAATAATATGTCTAATAAAAGGGAATAAAATTTATGTTAGATAACGTCGAAAAAATAAACAGTATAACGAAAGTTCCCAACGGAGTTATAAAATTGAAAGGTGAATATAATGATTAGGTTTTCAGTAATATAATGAAATTAGTGACCAGAGATAGATAGTTTATTTTGGCAGGATTGCATTGTATAGTTGACAGCTCAAATGTGATGTGTCTAAAAGATAATATTCTAATTAAATGGATTAAGGAAGAAGATACCTGATAAAGATAAAATAATCAGATGGCTTTAAGAGGTTGACTTGAAGTCAGAAATTAATAGGGTTATAAAACGAGACCCTATTACCAAAAAAGGAGTTAAAAAAAAAAATTACTCTAAAAATATAAGAATAACTATCATATAAATATGAATATACCGTAATGGGAATAATTCAAGTTCTGCAGAGACAGTATCAGATTAATAAATCCGTATATGGAAAGTTAAAAGAAACAATAGGAGAATTATCTCGAAAAGAGGTAATATTTAATTAATAGAAGCTTTATTAAACAGATATTTAATTAATACAGGAGACGCAACAAATGGTTTGAATAATGGTAAGATACTATCTAAAATCGACCTAGCTAATGGATTCTGGTCAGTGGCCTAACCTTAGCAAAGGAAAGTCGCGCACAAACAGCCTTCAAAGTTGAGGGAAAACACCTCAGGGACTCTGTAATTGTCAAAAAACATGTTCCAGGCGAGAATATTGGAAGTCTTAGAAGGATTGCAGATCACAGTTTACACTGATGACAGCCAGACAGACAATTGACAAACAGATACTATTAGAAAATTGAATGATGATGATTTTATTTAAACTAGGAAAAGCTTGAGTTAGGAAAAGAAAAGGTTGATTTTCTAGGGTTTGAAATCTTAGGCACAGGCAGAGGCATAGCAGAATCAACCCAAGTGAAACTCATAGAGTTAAAAGTGATAACAAACTTGAGACAGTTGCAAAAGCCTTTGGAGATTAAAATTTGGTAAAAGACCTAATTACAGGTTACAGTACTAAAACTGAACTACTGTATTAAGCCACAGCAGAATATAATTTTAAATGGAATGAAAATCAAATGTGATATTATTGACATGACTTTAAGTTCAGGGTGAATTATCAGAAAAGATCCTGATAAAAAGCTTATAGTAAAAGTTGATAACACAACTGAAGAAATTGAAGTTATATTATATAACAAAGGTAATTTAAAAAGTCCAATAATGTTTATCTCTCATGAAAAACAAGTTAATCAAAAGAGAAATATATATGAGCTACAGTAGTGAGAAACAAGCGAGTTTCTTATTGTTAAATCGTTGGCTGAAGAAAAATTAATCATTGTCGTTGTCAAAAGCAAAGGGATTGATTTATTAGCCAGAGAAGTTGAAAACTTAGTGAATGAAAATAAGCGTATTCACGTTTTTATCTAGTCTAAATGGAAGTTAATTTGTGATAACCAGATAACCAGATCATTTAGACACACAGGAAACTGAGGGTACTGCAGTTGGAAAGGTGTTGTTGGACATGAGAGATAATGCCCATAAAGACTGTTTGTTAGTAACGGATAATATGTCTACCTAGAGCTGGAGGAACACCTGGAAGGGTGGAAACAGAATAGTTTCTAAAACGGTGAAAGCAAACTGTTGGCGCAGGCTGAACTGTGAAAGAGCATAAGTGAGAATAATAAGGTTGTGAAACCGGAAGTATTGCATCAGTCCGGACACACAGTATAGACAACGCCTGAAGCTGTTGGAAGCAAAGAAAATGACCCATACATTCGTATTACCGGGCAGTTACCAAGAGAAGTGAGAGTTGAAACTGTAACTGTGAATAACAAACTGAACCAGCCTTAAACAATGTATATTGTGAAATAATGTCAGCAAATGAGCTTGGGGTGGAAACCGCCACAGGAACAGAAATAGCAAGCGGCGGGACAGGAATCTTGACGGGGGACACAGGAGGCGACACAACAGGAAACAAGACAGGGGATGCTGCGGGTAACTGTGGAGCAGAATCAAGAACTGAGCTCCCCGAAGACGGCTCAGTACCAAAGCTCCACATCTCTGAATTTGGGAGATCGTCATCTGCAGCTGACTGGGGTACGGCGCTCACGGCAGCTGACTGGGGTACGGCGCTCACGGCAGCTGACTTCAGAATTGCGCCCTCTGACACAGTGGACTCGGGACAAGACAACATGCCAGCTCTGGTTGGAACTTCCAGGATCTTGGCTAAACTCGACAGATACTCAGACAATGTTCTTGCAGCAACGACGATAGGCAACTCCCGACCAGCTGACACTGACCGCAAAACGGCTTCAGCAGCCGAATCAGCCGCGGCACTCACGACAGCAGGCTCGGGAACCGCGCCTTCAGTAGCTGGTTCAGTAACAGTACCCTGAATCGAAACGTGCTCTGGGACAGCGCTTGCAGCGGGAGCGTGCTCTGGGACAGCGCTTGCAGTGGGAGCGTGCTCTGGGACAGGCAGAGATGAAGGACGAGAGGCTCCCTTCCTTTCCTGGCCTGCCTGGAAGAGGAGCCATACCTGTATACTCACCATTTTCTGGCCTGGAGCCGATCTGTTGAAAATGTGAGCCGTCCCTCTCTCGCTGTTCTGATCTGCCTGGAAGAGAAGCCATACCCGCATACTCACCTTTGTCCGGCCTGGAGCTGCCTCGTTAACGACGTGAGTCATTTCTCCCCTGCTTTCCTGGCCTGCCTGGAAGAGGATCCATACCTGTATACTCACCATTGTCTGGCCTGGAGCCGATCTGTTAAACGTGAGCCGTCCCTCTCTTGCTGTTCTGGTCGGCCTGGAAGAGGAGCTGTACCCGCATACCTACCTTGTCCGGCCTGGAGCTGCCTCATTAACGACGTGAGTCCTCACTCCCCTGTTTTCCTGGCCTACCTTGAATAGAAACCATTACCTGCATACTTACCATTATCTGGCCTGGAGCCGTTCTGTTGAAACCGTGAGTCATCACTCCCCTGCTTCCTTGGCCTGCTTTGAAGAAGAGCCATTCCCTGCCTGCCTATCATTGTCTGGCTTGGAGCCGATCCATTAACGAAGTGAGTCCTTACTCCCCTGTTTCCTTGGCCTGCCTTGAAGAAGAGCCATTACCTACATGTCTATCATCGATCGGCTTAGAGCCGATTCAGTAACGAAGTGAGTCGTTTGCTCATTGTTCCGAACTGCCTTAAGGAGGACTTGTTATTCACGTGTTCACCATCGTACAGTTCAAAGAGGACCTTCCAGTTATATACTTTACCCCGTTGTGCACACCTCGACTTGACAAGAGGAATACCAGGGTTCTGAGGAGAAGAAGAGGTCGACGAGTGAAAGGTATATTCCGGCCCGGAGTGAGGCTGTCATCTGGGCTCGGTTGCCTGCTCAGACTTATGGACCAGAGGATTGGGTACTCGTCGAGTCCCATTTGGACTGTCAGAGTGTGGAGGTGGCTCGAGGACTGGCAGTTGCTCGTCGGGGCCGAGTCTCTGTGAGAGTACGGAATGTCAATCCCTATCCCGTCAATCTGTACCGCCATCAACGACTGGCCCGAGATACCTCGGTGAGCCCCCAACAAGTGAGAGAAGGTGGGGGACTCAGCTTCTGCCAAGTGAGCTCTAAGGTGGCCCTGACACGAGTGGACCAGCCCATGAACTTTTCGGGAGAGGGGATGCCGGCTCATCTTCTGGGGGAATCCCTGCGAGGAGAAGGGCTGGAAGAGAGTCAGACACAACAGCTCCAGGAGTTCCTGGCGAAGTGGCAGCACAGATTCTCCACACACGACAAGGATTATGGCCGTACCGACGTTGTGAAACACCAGATTCCTACCGGTGATGCCACACCAAGCAGGGAGCGATATCGTCCGGTGCCGCCAACTCTCTATTCTGAGGTTCGTACCCTGTTGCGGGGGATGCTGGAGAAGGGAATCATTCGTGAGAGTAGTAGCCCTTGGGCGGCACCGATCGTCCTGGTACGAAAGAAGACCGGAGCTTGGAGGTTCTGTGTGGACTACCATAGATTGAACCAAGTAACCAAGAGGGACGCCTTTCTGAGCGGCAGCAGGGAGTGGAGCGAGTCATCGCCTACGCAAGCCGAAGTCTTCACCCCGCTGAACAAAATGATTCCAACTACAGCTCATTTAAACTCGAACTGCTGACCATGAAGTGGGCCATGAGTGAGAAATTTAAGGATTACCTGTGGGGAGCCAAGGTACTCGTAGTAACCGATAACAACCCTCTGGTCCACTTACAGACAGCTAAGTTGGGGGCAGTCGAACAACGGTGGGTAGCGCAACTGGCTAACTATGACTACCAACTTCAGTATCGACCGGGCCGGGAACACACTAATGGCGACGTGCTGTCCAGACTCCCTGAGGCCGAGGCCTGGGGTCCTCCATTGGTGCCTACTGTGGGGCGCGAGGAGGGGCTCATGGTAGGAATCGTGGAAGCACCTGGGCTCCAGCAAGAGGAAGCCCCCGCTAGTTGGGGCTGGGACCCGCAGAGATGGAAGGAACGGCAGGAGGGAGATGCTGGTTTGGTGGCGATACGGTCCTGTTTGGCACAAGGGTTATGGCTGGAGGTGGCGGAACGCCGAGCCCAGACACGGGCGGTGACAAAACTCCTTGGGCAGTGGGAGAGGCTCTATCTGAGAGATGGGGTGGTCTGTCGGTCCATCCGAGACCCAGTGCTGGGCGAAACTGTGTGCCAGGTGGTGGTACCTGAGGGTCAGATCCAGGCCCTGTTACAGGCTTACCACACCCAGTTAGGACATCAAGGGCAGGAGAGGATGGTGTCCTTGTTGCGGAGACATTTCCATTGGCCAGGAATGGAGATGTCTGTGAAATCGTTCATCCGGAAATGTCCGTGCTGCACACTCTTTAAGACTAGAAAGGAGGTGCGAGCCCCACTGGTCCCCATACGAGCCAAGGCCCTTTTACACATTGTGGCCATGGACTACTTGACATTGGGTCGACCGACGGACCATTTCCAGAATATTCTAGTGGTAACCGGCCTGTTCACAAAATATGCTTGGGCCATTCCAACTCTGGACCAGACCGCTATCACCACTGCAAATGCCCTGTGGAAAACAGTATTCCAGCCGTTTGGGTGTCCAGAGACTCTTCATTCAGATCAAGGGCCAAACTTCGAATCAAAGGTTGTCCAGGAATTGTGTCAGCTCTATGGGTGTAACTGACTGACTGGATGGGCAGACATCATCAGCGATTACACTCAGCGTATGAACGGGTCACTGACCGAATAAACGTAGCCGCTGTTAAAAATAAGCGCTTGTATGACCGGACGGCACGAGAGGCACCGCTATTGCCCGGAGAGAGAGTTTTGGTACAGGACAATCGGCGCCAAGGAAAGGGCAAACTGAGTGATCGGTGGGAGGCTCTACCTTATGTGGTACAATGCCAGCAACATCCCGACCAGCCGGTCTACACCATCCGCCCCGAGGGAAAGCCAGGCCCAGAGCGGGTTGTACACCGAAATCTAATCCGCCCCTGCCCGAACTATCCAAAGCCTACGGTGGAGGCTCCAACAGTCCCTGTGGCTCCTAGGCCACCCTTAGTAGGTTGGGCAGTGGTCCGAGGGGCCCGAACATCGAGCCAAGAGGGGTGGACCCCGCCTCACCACCGAGACGTTCCCAATGGGACAACCGAGGACAGCCCCCTGAGAGGTATGGGGACTAGGTTTCGGAGCCTCGTTCTAGGGACTTGAACTGATTGGTTGGGGAGGATGTCACGGGGTGACGAGAGACAGGCGGAACCATTTCTCGTGGAAGATGTTTCCCTGCCAGAGTAGTTCCGGTGCGACACCTAACCGGTTCCGGTTTCCCCATGAGCTATGCTCAGACACAGGAATCAAACGAAGAAATGAGTATCAGGTGTGCGATCAGGTGTTCCTGTTTCTGTCTGTATGCACCAGACCGATGATTGTTTGCTTGAAACTAACCCCCGATGCTCTGATCTCTCGAACCAGTTATGTTTACGGCTGTCCATCCTTTGTGTTGTTTCTGAGTGGAAGGTGTTGAAGATGAGATTCCAGCTCTTGCATCCAGTGCTGTTCATTGACAACTATATTTCTGGCTGCCCACGAGTGCTCCTTACATCAAGGACGAGGAACCAGGTCGGAGCCACGAGCAAAGGCCCTAGTTCACTGTGAATGTGTGGATTGCAGTGCTTATGGTGGATATTTGCACGTGTGAAATTCTTTGAAGTGTCTTGCTGAATACATGAGTGTGGGGAGTACAAGTCCCGCCGGTGTTCGTGCCTTCGACCTGTTATGCCGCCTATCCTGAGGGGCGTCGGGTTTTACTAATCAGTGTTTGAGTGTATTACACAGAGCTGTGAGTTGTTCATCTCTCACTGTCCTGGCCTGACTGGAAGAAGAAGAGTCATTACCTGCATACTTACCATTATCTGGCCTGGAGCTGATCTGTGAAAACGTGAGCCGTCCTTCTCTCGCTGTTCTGGTCTGCCTGGAAGAGGAGCCATACCCGCATACTCACTTTGTCCTGCCTGGAGCTGCCTCGTTAACGATGTGAGTCATTTCTCCCCTGCTTTCCTGGCCTGCCTGGAAGAGGAGCCATACCTGCATACTCACCATTGGGGATATTTTGGGGATATTTAATTTTATTCTATCAATCAAAAAATTCCACTAGAAACAAACTTTGTTGTATTATTTTATTTTAATACTGTGAAGCTGCTTTGATACAATCTGTATTGTGGAAAGCGCTATACAAATATACTTGATTTGATTCGATTTGATTGTCTGGCCTGGAGCCAACTGTTGAAAACGTGAAGCTGTCCCTCTCCAGCTGTTCTGGTCTGCCTGGAAGAGGAGCCATACCCGCATACTCACCTTGTCCGGCCTGGAGCTGCCTCGTTAATGACGTGAGTCATTTCTCCCCTGCTTTCCTGGCCTGCCTGAGATAGGAGCCATACCTGCACACTCACCATTGTCTGGCCTGGAGCCAACTGTTGAAAACGTGAAGCCATCCCTCTCTCGCTGTTCTGGTCTGCCTGGAAGAGGAGCCATATCCGCATACTCACCTTGTCCGGCCTGGAGTTGCCTCGTTACCGACGTGAGTCATTTCTCCCCTGCTTTCCTGGCCTGCCTGAGATAGGAGCCATATCTGTACACTCACCATTGTCTGGCCTGGAGCCGATCTGTTGAAAATGTGAGCCGTCCCTCTCTCGCTGTTCTGGTCTGCCTAGAAGAGGAGCCATACCCGCATACTCACCTTTGTCCAGCCTGGAGCTGCCTCGTTAAAGATGTGAGTCCTTTCTCTCCTGCTTTCCTGGCCTGCCTGGAAGAGGAGCCATACCTGTATACTCACCATTGTCTGGCCTGGAGCCAACTGTTGAAAACGTGAGCCGTCCCTCTCTCGCTGTTCTGATCTGCCTGGAAGAGAAGCTATACCCGCATACTCACCTTTGTCCGGCCTGGAGCTGCCTCGTTAACGATGTGAGTCATTTCTCCCCTGCTTTCCTGGCCTGCCTGGAAGAGGAGCCATACTTGTATACTCACCATTGTCTGTCCTGGAGCCGATCTGTTAAACATGAGCCGTCCCTCTCTCGCTGTTCTGGTCGGCCTGGAAGAGGAGCCATACCCGCATACTTACCTTGTCCGGCCTGGAGCTGCCTCGTTGACAACGTGAGTCCTTTCTCCCTTGCTTTCCTGCCTGCCTGGAAGAGGAGCCATACCTGTATACTCACCATTGTCTGGCCTGGAGCCGATCTGTTGAAAACGTGAGCCGTCCCTCTCTCGCTGTTCTGATCTGCCTGGAAGAGAAGCCATACCCGCATACTCACCTTTGTCCGGCCTGGAGCTACCTCGTTAACGACGTGAGTCATTTCTCCCCTGCTTTCCTGGCCTGCCTGAAAGAGGAGCCATACCTGTATACTCACCATTGTCTGGCCTGGAGCCGATCTGTTAAACGTGAGCCGTCTCTCTCTTGCTGTTCTGGTCGGCCTGGAAGAGGAGCCGTACCCGCATACTCACCTTGTCCGGCCTGGAGCTGCCTCGTTAACGACGTGAGTCATTTCTTCCCTGCTTTCCTGGCCTGCCTTGAAGAGAAACCATTACCTGCATACTTACCATTATCTGGCCTGGAGCCGATCTGTTGAAACCGTGAGTCATCACTCCCCTGCTTCCTTGGCCTGCTTTGAAGAAGAGCCATTCCCTGCCTGCCTATCATTGTCCGGCTTGGAGCCGATCCATTAACAAAGTGAGTCCTTACTCCCCTGTTTCCTTGGCCTGCCTTGAAGAAGAGCCATTACCTACATGTCTATCATCGACCGGCTTAGAGCCGATTCAGTAACGAAGTGAGTCGTTTGCTCCTTGTTCCGAACTGCCTTAAAGAGGACTTGTTATTCACGTGTTCACCATCGTACAGTTCAAAGAGGACCTTCCAGTTATATACTTAACCCCGTTGTGCACACCTCAACTTGAGAAGAGGAATACCAGGGTTCTGAGGAGAAGAAGAGGTCGACGAGTGATATTTTATTTAGGAAATTACTTTTAATTAAATAAAGACGAACTTTGCACCTTATATTTGCTTGTCTGGTCTTTGGCGTGCTCTGTTAGCTCCTCGAGGTGGTGCAGGTTACAGGGGCGGAGTGTAAGGTTCCGGTTGTCCGCCCCGGCCTGTGACAAAACGATACTAATAAAAACTGCCTAATAAAATGATATTATGCACTGTAGATGATGATAACTTCAAACTCTTTGCAATTTTTCTCTGAGAAACTCCTTTCTGATATTGCTCCACTATTTTTCGCCGCAACATTGGGGGAATTGGTGATCCTCTGCCCATCTTGACTTCTGAGAGCCTCTGAGAGGCTCTTTTTATACCTCCAGCTGGTCCTTATATGTACATTTAACTTTTCCGGCCTCTTATTGCTACCTGTCCCAACTTTTTTGGAATGTGTAGCTCTCATGAAATCCAAAATGAGCCAATATTTGGCATGACATTTCAAAATGTCTCACTTTCAACATTTGATATGTTATCTATATTCTATTGTGAATAAAATATAAGTTTATAAGATTTGTAAATTATTCCATTCCTTTTTTACTCACAATTTGTACAGTGTCCCAACTTTTTTGGAATCGGATTTGTATTTCATCATGACCAGATGAAAACACTAAATTATCTAAATTGACAGAGTGTGTTAAAGATATAAAATACTGGATGACGTGTAATTTTCTGCTATTAAATTCAGATAAAACGGAGGTATTACTTATTGGTCCAAAAAACTGCCCACAAAACCTCTTACAATACAACTTTAATTTAGAAGGATGTCCTGTTACCTTATCCACTACAGTAAAATACCTGGGTGTTATATTAGACCGCAACTTGTCTTTTGAAAATCATATTTCATATGTTACAAGAACAGCCTTTTTCCACCTTAGAAACATTGCTAAGCTACGTAACATGCTATCTGTTTCTGATGCAGAAAAGTTAGTTCATGCATTCATGACCTTGAGACTAGATTACTGTAATGCTTTATTAGCTGGTTGTCCTGCATCCTCAATAAACAAGCTACAGTTAGTCCAAAATGCAGCTGCTAGAGTTCTTACTAGGTCAAGAAAATATGATCATATAACACCAATTCTATCATCTCTACATTGGTTACCTATTAAGTTCCGTATCAATTACAAAGTATTGCTACTGACCTATAAAGCCCTAAATGGTTTAGCTCCTGTGTATTTAACGGAACTTCTATCGCCCTACAATCCATCACGCTCTTTAAGATCACTAAATTCGAGGCTTCTGGTCATTCCTAGGATATCTAAGTCCACTAAAGCAGTGGTTCCCAAAGTGGGGGTCGCGACCCACCCCGGCGCAGGGGTCGCGAGATGATTTCTTTAAAAAAAGTTGAAAAAATATATAGGCCCTATATATTTTGTTGCAATTAATTTAACCCTTTCGCACGTATCACACCGGGTAGATTTTCTGTTTGGCGAGTAAATCTCAAAAGGCTATCCGCCACACTGGGGGGTGAATGTTCATACCAAAATATGAAATTTGCAGCGCGCACGCGCTCTTCTGAACGAGCAGAGAGAGAGAGAGAGAGAGAGAAAGAGAGAGAGAGAGAGAGAGAGAGAGAGAGAGAGAGCGCCCCGGCCGTGCGCGTACACTCACGGTGCGTGTCCACTACAGCGGCAAAACTCCGCTCAGTGCCGCTGGCAACGTTGTATCGTCTCCGCTTTGGGGTGTGTCTGTTGTGAGTGTGTTTAATCTAAGTTTTTTTAACACATGGACAGTATTAATCACCAGCGATGCACGCGATTACATTTAGAAATAGACAAGCTTTGTTTCCAAATGCACCAAGCAAAGATCCTTTCAATTTTATAAACTTCTATTAACCCAGCAAATATAATCACAATGAACACATCCAAAATAAAATCTTTAACATAACAACTGCAAAGCGTCTAATTTGTAAACAAAATGATTTACGCACTAAATCCAGCATAAACTCCGGCACAATTTGCATATTTTTAAACTCTCAAAACAGACGTCACATCCCGAACCTCAGCAATTTGCTGCCGACCGCGTTTTTCGCTTGAAATTTGCATAAAGTCGAGAACTGCCCAATCTTTTGACGCTCTCGGTCGCTCTCAACGCTTTCTCCGGTCCGCTGTCAATCCCAAAATGCACTGCGTGAGCGTGAAGCTCGACTTCCATAGGAATGAATTGAAAACGCTCGCTCCGCTCGCACCGCGCCAGTGGACACACACCACTATTCAGAGCGGCCAGGCGTCAAGCTTCCCCATACTTTCCTTGACAGGACGGCCAGAGCTTCTTTGCAGCTCAAGTCGGCGGCGGTGTGTTCGTACAGTTAACGCTCTATCTGTTGACGGCGCTGAGGAAAAAGCTCCCGCCACTGGAAGAAGCGGTCGCCGCCCATTTATGTCCTGCTGGCAGTTGGAGAGCAAAGGCTGTGCACCCATCTAAGCCGTGCAGAACGTCTTCAGCACTCTCAGATCGTGCATACTCCGCTGCTGGCCAGGCTGCTTCTGCTTTACACACCATGGCCGTTCTTTTCTTGAGAAAAGGAGTTTTCCCATAGCGTTTGCTACGCAATACTCGTTCCCTTATCTCTCAGGGAACAGAGGTTACGTAACCGAGTAAGTTACGTTCTGCCTTCCCTTCCACATGAGTCAGGTAACAAAACTGACAAAAAAAATGTAGCCTATTTCACCCCAATGATAGTAATATTTCATATATTTCTCACATTTTGATCAATATATATATAGATTTTTTTATTATACATTTCAAATTTTACTCTGGACATTTTTTTATGTTTGTATTCAACATAATAGGCCTACCTTATTATCTCAATTAAAAGTACTGAAATGAATGTATATGTGACAAAAAAAAAAAGGCTTGGCTGGTGGATTTTTTCATCTACCAGTCCCCGTGGCAGGTGAGCCATAAAGTTAATTTTGGACCCTGGGGTGGGGGAGGTGCAGGGTCGCGGGGCAGCAGCGCATTTATCATGGGGGTCACGGGCTAAAAAGTTTGGGAACCCCTGCACTAGGAGGGAGGGCGTTTTCACATTTAGCTCCTAAACTGTGGAATGGCCTTCCTGATATTGTTCGAGGCTCAGACTCGCTGTCCCAGTTTAAAACTAGATTAAAGACGCATCTCTTTAGCCAAGCGTTCACATAATACTTACCTTTTATACTACAGTTGAATCATATCGAATGCATTAATATTATGAACAGCAGCTGTGCTAATTATTTCCCATCTGCTTTTCTGTCGTTATCTCGGGACGCTAGTATCCAGCCTCACATGGAAACTTCAGATGCCCCAACACCCGTGAAGAGACAACTCGACGCCTGTGAAGAGACGATGGCAACGCTGGCGATATGTTAAATTAATAAATTAATGTCACGGTTCATGAATTCACTGACTCTTTCTCGCGCTGTGTTTGTGTTGTGTGTGTGTGTGTGTGGGCGTGGTCGCTGATCAGCCGCTGATTGTCATCAGCGCCAGCTGATTCTGATCAGCGATATCTATTTTAGCTCATTGTCTTTCGTCTTGTGTTTGTCAGATCGTTGTGGGATTTTCCCCTGTGTAGTGAGTCTTCGTTGGTGTTCCTGATTTCCCGGTGTGGTGTTCCTGTCGAGTTCGTTCTGCCTGTCGTCTTCCAATCCTGTTTCGTCTCTTCACTCTGCGGACTCGTTTGGTGTTCCCGTCAACTTATCGTTTCAAGGATATCATCTCACCTGTTCACACCACGGGATCCGGGTTGCCCATCTGCCATCCTGCGCTACCAGGGACCTTCGAACTGTGTGCTTTATATCTCTGTCTACGTGTTCATTAAACCTTTATTCTTGCACTTGCATCTTCTGTCCTCATTTTACGTGACAGAACGATCTGACCGTCATGGATGCATTAAGAGATTCTGACCTGGCCGAATTCCTGTCCAGAAGCGTTACGAGAATGGACCAGCAGGAAGAAAACTTGAACCTGACTGGACGCGCGGTTCAAGCCTTGGTAGCGCAGGTGTCCGAGCTCACCCAGCGGATTCAAGATCTAACACCTCCCACTGCGCCACCCACACCGCCAACGCCACCCCCGCTGCCGCAGACTAACCATCCACCGGAACCAAGACTACCTGCGCCTGAGAGGTACAATGGTAAACCACAACTGTGTAGAGCATTTCTAACCAAATGTTCCATGTTTTTTGCCTGCAACCGCAGACTTTTGCTTCAGAGGAAGCCAAGGTGGCTCTGGTTCTCACTCTACTGTCTGGACGTGCTTCACAGTGGGGAACGGCCGTGTGGGAAAATCGAGATCCATGCTGTTCCTCGTTCCAGTCACTCGCGGATGAGATAAAGAGGGTGTTTGATCGAGCGGTGGCCGGAAGAGAAGCTGCACGTCAACTAGCTGATCTTCGCCAAGGAGGCCGATCGGTTACCGATTACTCGATCGAGTTCCGTACCCTCGCCGCGGAGTGTAACTGGAATGAGGAGGCACAGTGGGATAGATTCCTGCATGGGCTGGCTGACCGTATCCAGGGAGAAATTTACGCCTTGGATCTTCCTAAGGATCTTAACGGACTGATCGAGTTGGCCCTGCGGGTGGATGCTCGACTACAGCGAGTGGAACAACATTCCCGCAGGACCTTGGTTCCAGAGACCTTCCCAGCACCTCGAGCCAGTGGCAGCGATACGGTCAGCCCCACCTTCGATCACGAGCCCATGCAGGTGGGTAGAGCTCGGCTCTCCCGGGAGGAGAGAGAACGACGGAGATCCCGGGGCTTGTGCCTATACTGCGGTGGAACTGGCCATTTCATCAACACCTGCCCCGTAAAAGATCGAGCTCGGCAGTAAGCAGGAGGCTACTGTCGGGCGGGATCTCCACCAGCAAGACCTCCTCCACCCTCCTCCCGGTGAGACTGCAATGGGCAACCCGGTATTACAACGGTCATGCACTTCTGGATTCTGGGGCCGAGGGAAATTTCATGGACTTGTCGTTGGCACGTAAGCTGCAGATTCCCATCATACCACTCACTAACCCGATTTCTGTCAATGCACTCAACGGACAAGAACTACCTGTCATTTCATTCACCACTGATTCACTGACACTTATAACCTCAGGCAACCACACAGAAGAGCTTTCATTTCTACTCCTGGACTCTCCTCATACTCCGGTGGTCCTCGGTCATCCCTGGCTTACCCAGCACAATCCCAGGGTTGACTGGGGTCACAATTCAGTGTCTGCGTGGAGCACTAAGTGTTATGCGTCTTGTTTAATGTCTGCTTGTTCTTCGGTGTCTAGTTCTGTTTTGCAGGAGGAGTCAGTGAATTTGTCTAACGTGCCCGCGGAGTACCTCGACCTGAAGGAAGTGTTCAGTAAGTCTCGGGCTGCTTCTCTTCCTCCGCATCGTCCCTATGACTGTGCGATAGATCTTATGCCAGGTACGTCTCCGCCTAAAGGCAAGTTATACTCTCTTTCTATTCCGGAGAGGGAGGCCATGGAGAAATACATTTCTGATTCTCTAGCTTCTGAATTAATTTGTCCTTCCTCTTCTCCGGTGGGGGCGGGGTTCTTCTTTGTTGGTAAGAAGGATGGATCTCTGCGACCGTGTATTGATTACCGAGGGTTGAACAACATCACGGTAAAGAATACTTATCCTTTGCCGTTGATGTCTTCAGCCTTCGAGCGGTTGCAGGGAGCCTCTGTCTTCACAAAGTTGGACTTACGCAATGCATATCATTTGGTCCGCATCAGGAAGGGGGATGAATGGAAAACTGCTTTCAATACCCCCAGGGGCCATCTTGAATATTTGGTCATGCCCTTCGGGCTGTCCAACTTCCCAGCAGTTTTCCAGGGACTCGTCAATGACGTGCTGAGAGATATGGTTGACCAGTTCATATATGTTTACCTGGATGACATATTGATTTTTTCATCTTCTCTCCAGGAACACGTTCAGCACGTCAGACGAGTGCTTCAGAGGTTGCTAGAGAATGGGCTTTTTGTCAAGGCAGAGAAATGCGCTTTTCATGCACAGTCTGTTCCTTTCTTAGGCTACATCATCTCATCTGAGGGAATACGCATGGACCCTGACAAGGTTAAGGCTGTGATGGATTGGCCAAGTCCAGATTCCCGTAAGGCCCTACAGAGGTTTCTGGGGTTTGCCAATTTCTATCGGCGTTTTATTCGCAATGACCTCCCCCAAAATGACGTTCAGGTGGTCCGATACAGCCGAGGCTGTATTCGCTAACCTCAAGAGCCGCTTCAGTTCTGCTCCCATTCTGATTGCCCCTGATCCTTCACGTCAGTTCGTGGTGGAGGTCGACGCGTCAGAGGTGGGGGTAGGTGCAGTTCTATCCCAACGTTCTTCCTCAGATGACAAGATGCACCCTTGCTCGTTTTTGTCCCATCGTTTATCTCCTGCCGAACATAACTATGACATTGGTAACAGAGAGTTGTTGGCAGTCAAGTTAGCACTGGAGGAGTGGCGTCATTGGTTAGAGGGGTCGGGGGTACCTTTTATCGTTTGAACCGATCATAAGAACCTGGAATATATTAGATCTGCCAAAAGACTCAACTCCAGGCAGGCTCGATGGGCACTTTTTTTTCGGACGTTTTGATTTTGTTCTCTCGTACCGCCCGGGTTCCAAAAACATCAAACCCGACTCTTTATCTCGTATTTTTGATCCAACCGAACGCCCGGTGACTCCCGAGTGCATTTTACCTGAGAAAGTAGGCATTCCCTTGCCCAAATTACCTTCAGCCAAGGAGACAGCGGTGGCTGTCATAGATCACGTCTTTCGGTTACATGGCCTCCCGACTGATGTGGTTTCTGACAGAGGGTCCCAATTTGTGTCCAAATTTTGGCAGGAGTTTTGTAGATTACTGAGCGCGACTGTCAGTCTGTCTTTGGGTTACCATCCCCAAAGCAATGGGCAAACCGAGAGGGCCAACCAAGATCTTGAGAGAATGTTGTGATGTTTGGTGTCCAAGAATCCTTCCTCCTGGAGTCAGCAACTTTCATTGGTGGAGTACGCCCATAACTCGTTACCAGTGTCATCCACGGGCCTATCTCCGTTTCAGTGTAGCTTAGGGTACCAGCCACCAGTTTTTTCTAGCCTGGAATCCGAAGTCGCGGTCCCCTCCGCTCACGCCTTCATCCAGAGGTGCTGTCGCACATGGACCAGAGCCCGTGAGACTCTGCTCCAGGTGAGGGCACGCACCAAGGCTAAGGCTGATCGCCACCGGTCTAGGCCTCCCGTATACGTCGTGGGTCAAAAAGTGTGGCTTTCTACTAGAAATATTCCGCTCCGCTCCGTGTCTAATAAACTTGCTCCTAAATTCATTGGCCCATTCACTGTCACCAAGATCATTAGTCCGGTGACAGTCCGCCTCAAACTTCCTCCAGCGTACAGGAGAATTCATCCCGCCTTTCATGTTTCCAAAGTAAAGCCTGTTTTTCGTTCTCATCTTAATCCGCCAGTCCCGGTTCCCCCACCGCCGCAACTCGTAGATGGGGAACCTACGTATTCGGTAAATCATATTCTGGACTCGAGAAGGAGGGGACGCGGATTTCAGTATCTGGTGGACTGGGAAGGTTACGGTCCGGAGGAGAGAAGTTGGGTTCCTGCTAGAGACATTCTGGATCACTCCCTTATTGATGATTACAATCAACAGGTAGGTCCTCCTGGGAGCGCCAGGGGGCGCTCCTAGGGGGAGGGGTAATGTCACGGTTCATGAATTCACTGACTCTTTCTCGCGCTGTGTTTGTGTTGTGTGTGTGTGTGTGTGTGGGGGGGGGGCGTGGTCGCTGATCAGCCGCTGATTGTCATCAGCGCCAGCTGATTCTGATCAGCGATCTCTATTTTAGCTCATTGTCTTTTGTCTTGTGTTTGTCAGATCGTTGTGGGATTTTCCCCTGTGTAGTGAGTCTTCGTTGGTGTTCCTGATTTCCCGGTGTGGTGTTCCTGTCGAGTTCGTTCTGCCTGTCGTCTTCCAATCCTGTTTCGTCTCTTCACTCTGCGGACTCGTTTGGTGTTCCCGTCAACTTATCGTTTCAAGGATATCATCTCACCTGTTCACACCACGGGATCCGGGTTGCCCATCTGCCATCCTGCGCTACCAGGGACCTTCGAACTGTGTGCTTTATATCTCTGTCTACGTGTTCATTCAATAAACCTTTATTCTTGCACTTGCATCTTCTGTCCTCATTTTACGTGACAATTAATACATGGGTTAGGGTTAGGGTTAGCCCTAAATTAATACATGATTAACTAACTGTATTTTTCTATGTACATTTTTGAAATGCACTTTCTGTAAAGCTGCTTTGAGACAAAGTATTGTATATGTATTGTGAAAAGCGCTATACAAATAAATTTGAATTGAATTGAATTGAAATGCGACTCCAAATGCGCCCTTCGTTTCTCTGACAAATGAAGGATACAAAAATGGACACTTCGCGGCCTACCCTTCCCCAGAATTCATAGCGCGCCGGTGACGACGCAAGTTTATTCGAATAAAATGGCGGGAGTTAATTGTGTGGTGGCCGAGGAATTCACTTATAAATGTAAGTATTGTGTTTTAATTTATTAAAATAGCTAGCGAAACAAGTGTAAAAGGCACTTTTACACTTTTTTTACTTGTCTAGTAGGCTAAATGTTTCTTGATTTAAGAATTTTTAGATGTTTGAACTAGAAACAAGACAAAATATTAAGTAAGAAAAGCTTTTTTTGCAGTGAATTTCAAGTAGGAGGTTATATTCAAGTAAATAAAACAGCAGCAAAAATACCTGAAAAACATAGCGGTGTCTGCAATACATTATTTAATTTACCCGAAATAGCTAGCGAAACAAGTGTTAAAACCCAGGGGTGTTTCTTAAAAAACCTGAACTTAAACTAAAAAACTGCAGCTTAATTTATTAGGTGGTCTGAGGAAAAACCTGTTGTAATTCTTTTTGTTTCAGGGACCAAGGAGCAGACGGCTGAATTTATTAAATTACGGGCCGAAAATGATCATTTATTTACAGGGGCCAAAAACTCGGCCACTGTGGCTTGGAGGTAAAGTCATTAACCATTTGTAATTAGCAAATGGTAACCATTTGTAACCATTTCCACTAGCTGTCTCTTGTATACAAAAATTAGCCCTCACCCTATACAAAGCCCACAGCAATGTAACGACTGGGCTATTGAATCATTTGTTCGTTTGGTCTGAATTAACAAATTCGGACTCTCTGTGTTCCCTTTCGTGGTCACTCCGAGTTACGTCGGATGACGACGTTTCGCTTAGAAGCCTTTCACCTTCGAGTATATAAAACGAGCCAATGGCAATGAAATGCCATGGGTCTGCGGAATTTGCATAGCGTATCTCCGCCCACCGCAGGGGGTATATAAGGAAGTACGCTGCAATATTGCAGATATGTTTTCGCTTCGGAGCCGAGAACTTCTCCACTCCTGCAAGCCAAAAATTCTGAGTTAGTCTTCTCATCCCTTCGAGACGAGCGAACTCTCCGGTGTTGGTGTGACGGCGATTTCAGCGAGTGCTCACTACCCTGCTGATCTGTTCAGTGATCTGACAGATAGTGTGATTTCTCCCTGTTCGCTTCAGCATCCGCAGAGTTTTTCCTCTCACAAAAAGAGCATTGCACGTGGCACGTCTTTTTAAAGATGCCTCGCCCGTGCACTTCTGGTTGCGGTCGCGACATATTTTTCTCTGATGGTCACAATCTCTGCTTAGCGTGTTTGGGCGTTGATCACGCTAAAGCAGCGTTTGTGGATGACTCATGTTCTCACTGCGGGAACATGACCATCTCCATGCTGCGGTCGAGACTCAATGAGCTCATTAGAGTGAGAGTCCCCTCATCCACACCCCGATCTACGGTCTCCCCGGGAGGCTGTACTTCGGCTGGTGGCCAGGGTGACCTGAGGGTAACTGTGTGGGACATACCGCCGACACGTCCACGGTCCACACACCCTTCTTCAGCATCAGGACCCGCGAGTGTCCAAACTGAAACCGCTGGTCCCTCTTCGGAGGCCCCGCGTGTTTCGTTTGGCGCTCCAGAGGAAGATACGATGTCGATCGCTGCATCACAAGGTGGGCGTGAGTCCTCGGGAAGTGAGGATTCGGCTGTGTTGCCGCCCTCGGGCGCGCCAGCATTGCCCGAGTCTGATCCCGAGCTGACCGCCATGCTTTCCCGGGCAGCCGCGGCCATTGGGCTCGAGTGGTCCCCGCCACCCGATCCAGTGCGCTCGCGGCTGGATGATTGGTTTTTGGGAGCGGCCGCTGACACTCGTCGCCGCCCAACCCCAATACCATTCTTCCCGGAAGTGCATGAGGAAGTCACGCGGTCCTGGAAGGCTCCCATGTCTTCCCGTGATCGTTCGTCGGCTTTCTCCGCCTTTCCTCCCCTCGATAAGGCTGATGCTTGTGGGTACACTGGGATTCCCACGGTTGAACGTTCTGTCGCGATGCAGCTGTGTCCGGCAAGCGCTTCATCACGTGGTGATCCTAAGCACCCGTCCAAAGCCTGTAGATTCTCGTCTACCATGGTGGCGAAGTCTTACAGAGCGGCGGGACAGGCAGCTGCCTCTTTGCATGCCATGGCCATCTTACAGGTCTACCAGGCCAAGATGCTCCGTGACATGCACGAGGGTAGGACAGACCCAGGGCTATTCGATGAGCTGCGCGCTGCCACCGACCTCGCTCTCCGGGCGACGAAGGTGACCGTGCGCTCCCTGGGTCTGGTGATGTCCACAGCTGTGGTCCAGGAGCGACATCTCTGGCTGAACCTGGCTGATATGCGTGAGCCCGAGCGGACTCGTCTGCTCGACGCTCCCATATCCCAGGCCGGCCTTTTCGGCGGTGCGGTCGAGGACTTTGCCCAACAGTTCTCGACCGCCCAGAAGCAGACTGAGGCGATTAAGCACATTCTGCCCCGACGCTCCGCTGCTCAGCCGTCGGCACAGAATCCTCAGGAAGGGTGCGATCGAGATTGTCCCTCCAGCCGAGATGAAGTCCGGCTTCTACAGCCCTTACTTCATTGTACTCAAGAAGTCTGGTGGGTTACGGCCAATCCTCGACCTGCGCGTCTTGAACCGCTCCCTTCACAGGCTGCCGTTCAAGATGCTAACGGCCAAACACATCCTCCAGTGTGTGCGGCCGCAGGATTGGTTTGCAGCGATCGACCTGAAGGACGCCTACTTCCATGTCTCCATTTTACCTCGACACAGACCGTTTCTACGGTTTGCTTTCGAGGGGCAGGCATACCAGTACGCGGTTCTCCCTTTCGGGCTAGCCCTGTCTCCTCGCGTCTTTACGAAGGTCGTTGAGGCAGCCCTTGTTCCCCTCCGGGAACACGGGGTTCGCATCCTGAACTATCTCGACGACTGGCTGATCATAGCTCACTCTCGAGATCAGGTTTGCGAACACAGGGACCTAGTGCTCCGGCACCTAGTTCGTCTGGGCCTTCGGGTCAACTGGGAGAAGAGCAAACTCTGCCCCGTGCAGAGGATCTCTTTTCTCGGTATGGAGATCGACTTGGTCGCCATGTGCGCACAGCTTACGAGCGAGCGCGCGCAGTCACTGCTGACTTGTCTTCGCCAATTCGAGGACAAGAGTGCGGTTCCACTGAAATTATTTCAGAGGCTCCTGGGGCATATGGCATCCGCAGCCGCAGTAACGCCGCTGGGATTGCTTCATATGAGACAGCTTCAGCTTTGGCTTCGCGATCGAGTCCTGAGGTGGGCATGGCAACACGGCACGCTCCAAGTCCCAGTGACTTCAGCCTGCCGTCAGACCTTCACCCCGTGGACGAACCTCAAGTTTCTACGGGCCGGAGTGCCCCTAGAACGAGTTTCCCGGCATGTTGTTGTATCAACAGATGCCTCCACCACGGGCTGGGGCGCCATGTGCAATGGACATGCTGCCGCGGGCTCCTGGACAGGACCCCAGCGCCTTTGGCATGTCAATTGCCTCGAGTTGCTGGCTGTACGTCTCGCCCTGCACCGCTTCCATGCGCTGCTCAGGGGTCAGCACGTACTAGTTTTTCTTAAGCATTGTAAATTTACAATTCTCTTACTTGCCTGTTACAAATAGTCGTGGTCAATTGGTACCTCCTCCAGGGCAGACACCTCTGCAGACAGCTGGTCACGCCACGGAGCACCACTGACTGTCTCCAAACCGTGCTCCCCCTCATCCTCTGCATCATCCATTTAATTAAATTATTATTTTTTTAACAGATTGAGTTTATTATTTTGCAGTATTTTTAAAATGTATTTTTAATTCACTTACGTGAGGTACACAAGTGTGGTACACCTCCTTAGATTAAAAAGATTTATTGTCCCTCTTGTGGACAACAGTGGTATATAAGGCTTCATCTTCAGATTAAATGTTTGACAGAATGTACTGTGAGCCCTCTGAGCATCAGAAATCCTTGAAACCTGGTATGTTTCTTCAAAATCAGTTGTACTCCATATCTACTTAATTTGTGAAGTTTCTACTTTGTGCACACAATATATAGACATGTTACTCACAATGAGCCATTCCAGAAATATAGAAAAAATTGTATCTGCTAAACGGTTTCATCTATTGAAATTCTTTTGATATCGTTTTGCCATGAGAGTCCCTAGATGATGCATGTGAAGTTTCGAGCAAATCTTATCAACGGCCAATGAGGAGTTTGAAAAAGTAGAGTTTTCAAATAATCTCAAATATTTAACAAATGATTTGATTGACAGCAATGGTTATTGAGGCAAAGTTATTCAGTGTGAGGAGATCTATCAAATGATATGTATATTTTGTGGGTGTGTGAAACACCACGTGATTACAGAGCCATAAATCTCGTTAGCGCCATCTAGGGGCCGATTTCTTTCAAGCTTCTTACAGACCTCTAGGGCCATGAGTCGAACATGCCCACCATGTTTTGTTCCGAACAACCTTCGATAACCTTGTCTAATACGTGCTCAAACTTCACTAGCTAATGGCGGCCATGTTTTTCGAGATACGCCAGTGTCCTCATAGAAAGGCATGGCACCCTGGACAAAGACACTGCATGCCCATTTTCAAGTCAGTTGGACTAACAGTAGCGTAGTTATAAGCTGTTTTATGCCTTTTTCGTATTATAGCGCCACCAAGTGGTGAATCGCTGCAGATTTTTGTGTGTGACTACAAAATGAGCTTGTACATGAGTATAACAAGTTTGGTGAAAATATCTCAATGCTTTCAAGAGTTATAGCCATTTTTGTGAAAGTGGCCCCGCCTACTTCGAACATTTTGGCGTCCCATGGCGAGGTTGAATAACCGATCGTAATTATTTTGATAACATTTTGCCTTGAGGGTCCCTTGATGATGCATGTCAAGTTTTGAGTGAATCTGACAAACGGCCTATGAGAAACGGCCTACGAAAAAGTAGATTTTTCGGAAAATTCAAAATGGCGGGAAAATTTGCATACCGGAAATGAAATCGAAGATATATGTTTTGATCATCAGGAGTCCAGCTTTCCAATGATATCTTGGAAACTTGAGTTTCACTTGAGTCTACGACATACGGTCTAGGAGTTATGAGCAGTTTCACTCTATTGGTCGCTATAGCACCACCTATGGGCCAATCGGGGTCATACTCTCTGAACCTCTCCTTGATTTTTGTACTACCATCTGGCAAAGTTTCAAGTCTCCAGCACTTACGGTTTGGGCTGCACGATGCGTTTTACGGCGGAATAATAATAATAACAATATAATAATAATAAAAATCCTAACAATTACAATAGGTGTTCAGCACTTCGTGCTTGAACCCCTAATAAAAATAAAAATGAGCAATTCTGGCTCCATATTTACTTGCAATTTGAAATTTCACAAATGTCATGTAGGATGGCAGCTCTCCTCTCGGACCGTTTGCTAGGTGGTAATCGGGAACACCTGGTGGCTTAATTAGATATCCAATGAAAGCTACATTCGGAGCCTCCTTCACTTATAAATTTTTATTTTTAAAGGCCAGTTACTTCATGGATCCAGGATAATATGCATCCTGATAAAGTTCCCTTGGCTTTTGGAATTAAAATAGCCCCACATCATCACATAGCCTTCAACATACCTAGAGATTGGCATGGAGTACTTTCCATAAGATCATCTCTCAATGCAAATCAAACCAGCTATTAGGCTAACTGAAATAAAAACCATGCCAATCTCTAGGTATGGTGAAGGCTATGTGATGATGTGGGGCTATTTTAATCCCAAAGGCCAAGGGAATTTTATCAGGATGCATAGTATCCTGGATCCATGAAGTAACTGGCCTTTAAAAATAAAAATCTGCCTGCCTCTATGGGAATTTAACATAGGGGTGTACTAACTTATGCACCCTGTATTTTAAGGAAGAACATTTATTTATTTCCGATACATTATTCATTCACAAAGAAAACTGGTGTCCTTAAATGTTGGATTTTTCCTCATTTTTTTAAATTAAGGTATTAAGTTAAGTTAAGTTAAGTTATGCATAGCACTGTATATATATATATATATATATATATATATATATATATATATATATATATATATAATAAAATATATATATATATATATATATATATAAAAAATATATATATATATAAAAATATATATATATTGATATATATATATATATATATATATACATACATATAGAGCTAATTTACTACAACTGAATGGACGTTGTGATAACTAAATTCACTGTTAATTCCTGTGTGTTTAATAAGCAGAGTGTACGCGTGTTGTGGACCCGCCTTTAGGTGAACATTACTAACACGCTCTTTAAATAACAAAAACAAATATTGCGCCATTGACTTTATACCAGGTTTCAGCTGGTCAATGGTGCAGTCTATTTCTATTACCTCAAAATAGCAACGTGCCATCAATGCGCCAGAACACACCTCGTTTTCAGACCAGTAGCCCATGGGCGCACAAATGGGTGCAAATGCATTTGCTATTTAAACAACGTGGCACAGGACGTGAAAATGAAAACTGCGTCGGACTGAAACTAGCAAAAAACACTTGCATCACGCTTGGCGCTGCATTGCACCGGGTGTAAGATGTTTCCCTTTATGTGAATTTGTGGTCTTTGTAACAGTGTTTACCAAAACACAATTTGTTGCAAAGATAATCAGGTGATGTTTATTTTTTATAAAGTAGAATAATCCACTAATCATATCCCTGATCAAAAGTGCTAATTTGTTATAAAAATACTTTTTTTTAAAAAGACCAGTGAACATGAAAGAGCAAATTTCTGAGGTGGCATTGTTGCAAATGCCGTACCAAATGTGCTAATTTGTTATAAAAATACTATATTCACCAACAATACTTTGTTGCCACAGATCAGACATTCTAAATCTAGATCTTTAAATACATTGTTGGAATTAAATTTTTAAACACAAGGACATTTGTGGTGCATTTGCATCAGTGGAAACATTCCTTTCCTTGTAAAGAATATGCCAACTGTACACAGTTGATCAGTGTACATCAACAGTGGGACATTTTGCATTGCACACATACTTCTATGCAAAATATAGCTAATCTCTTAGCTCTCCTCAGCACACATAGGTTCATGCAAACTGTAGTCTAGCTCATGTATTTTAAACTCCATAAGATAATACAACTGATTATGAATACTAATAAAGAATAATAATACAGACACATAATATTGAATAAAGAAATTATATTAAATTATGAAATTTTAGTTTTCAGTAGTCTTCAATTGTCTTCATGTTTCATTAGTCAAAATGTCTCTATCTGCATGTTATATATATACATATAAGGCCGCCCTCTGGTAGCCTGACTACATCAGACTTCGTACTTCCACTCAATTTCAGTTCGCTTCTGTACTCAGTCTGAGATAGCGACCTATCTCTCAGTTTTCCTCCGGCCTCAAAACAGCCGGCCAATCAACGAACAGAGGGCGGGCTGAGAGCAGTGACGTAGACGCTGATTGTACCGTGGATGCGTAGATTTACTTCACATAATCTGCAAAAGTTGTTCACAGCCATGTTCACTCCGGCTTTCGCTCGATGGTTTTGTTTTCGCATCATACATGTGTTTACAGTGGAAGTTCGATGCGGCTGAGCTTGTGCATAACACACGTCATAACCAAACGTTATGTAATTGGCTTACGGGTAACCAATGATTCTAAACTTCAGACAAACGCCCCCCCGTGAGAAAGAAAACCCTTTTCTATTATGCCCTTCCAGACTCTGTCTACGAAGCAAAGCGAAGTAGCAGAGTTTGGTATTACCAGGCTAGCCCTCTGGTCTCCAGTATCAATGAAAACCGAAATTACATGAGAGTGTTTAGCGTTCCATATTGCTCACAATGCCTCACTTTGGATAAAAATGTAAAAATATACTAAAGTACTTTGTAACATACTAACTTGAGTAGTTTTTCAGCAAACTACTTACACAGTATTTACTCTTACTTGAGTCATATTATTTTCCAGTACATCTACTTGTACTCAAGTAAAATATTTCTTAGGTAGCAATACTTTCACTTCAGTCTAATTTGTTAATACTCTTTCCACCACTGAGCATGGTCAATTACATGATATTGTCACAAATATAGAGGAATTGTATCAACCCAATTAAAAGTTTCACAAGACCTAAACTTTTTTAAAAGATCATTATTTTGACATGAAATAAAATTATGTTACAATTTATATATGTATACACACAAACTATAAACAAGAGTTTATAGGAAGAGAAATACAATAAATGAAGTTCCAAGTGTCCAACCAAAGAAAAAACTAATCACCATAGTGAGTTCAAATACAAACATTTTACAAAAATCAACATCAATTTATGAAGTCAGCTTATGTTATGTTCTCTCAATTTATTTCTGTTGTATTAACAATTGAATTTTCAAGATTACTTTTGGGAAATGACTGAATGCAAATAGTGAAAAATAACTGCAGAAGTAGATGACATGAGTGAAAAGTCTATTACTAATTGCCCCGCCTATTTTTCTTTACTTTTACTTAGCTTGACAAAATGCTACTCAAATCAATCAATTAATCTTAACTTGGGTTTTTTGAGTAAAAATGGAATAGTATGTAAATAGATTACTTGATTTTTACAATTAAGTTAAGACATTAAGGAAAGTGGTAACACTTTAGAATACTGTATCTTACTTACTGCATAAATAATAAGGAATTATTGAAGAACTAGTAGGTAATTCTTCATTAACTACTTCTTCACTACTGTTAACTAGTAAGGAAGATGTGTTAACTAATCAGTATGTAATAAAATTTTATGATTGTGTTAAGTAACAGTTAGTTAATCAATAACTAATGAATTCTGTCATACCTCCTGAAGAACTACCACTAATTATCTACTAATTAAGGTTCAAGAAAAATAAGAAGTAACTAATGAACAGTCATACAAAACTAACCTCAGATTAGTTTTTATATTTTATATACAGTACTGTGTGTGTCTGTTTTCCTCAGCATAGAATGCCATTGAGTAAATTCATGTATTTGAGGCAACGACTGAAGGGAACTGAAAATATAGGGAACTTATTAGTAATTAATAAAGAATTCTTAGATAATTCTTCAGAAATTACTTAGAACCTGAAACAGTATCCTAAAGTGAAAATATAGGGAACCCATTAGTAATTAATAAAGAATTACCACATACTTCTGACAAAAAAAAAAAAAAAGTTTTTTTTTTTTTTACTTTACTTACACTCCTGCATGATTGCGTCTGAAGCACCTATGTCAACTAGTCCAATGGCGAGAGTGGGCGTCACGGGCGGGTGACGTGACGACCAGGAAAGGATAAAGGACATCCGGTTTAGATTCTGTGCCTCAGCAAGCGCTTTGTGTTATACTGTCTGTCTTATGTATTGTTGTCTGTCACTATATCAGTCACAAGCATAGATATTATAGCGAACAAACAACCTTAAATT
Organism: Vimba vimba; assembly: GCA_022828995.1. Lineage (NCBI taxonomy): Eukaryota > Metazoa > Chordata > Actinopteri > Cypriniformes > Leuciscidae > Vimba > Vimba vimba. The sequence continues at coordinate 56,324,975 of CM040818.1, forward strand.
GTGTGTTCTTCCCTGCCCTCTTTCTTTAAGGGTGGGGATACACACAATGTATGTGTTGTTTGTTTGGAACGGAGCAGGGACGGACTGGGGCTAAAAAACAGCCCTGGACTTTCTCCCAAATAGGCCCATCATCCGGCCATTCGCCTAGCCGTGTGCGACAGACACTAGCCAGGATGTCCTGATACTATATGCCACAATACTGTAGCCTATCAGACAAGATAACAGCAAGTAACATCTCAAAACCAATGATGATTATTGGGGTTTTGTTTCTTAATGAAGCCTCAGCCTTCAAATAAAAACAAAAAATGTACAATGCCATAAAATACAAATAATGAAATATCACTGGCTACAGAAACCCCAAATTACACAAACTTGTAATTATAAAACATATAGTTACTATACCAGGGGTCTCCAACCTTTTTGTGTGCGAGGGCTACCTCAAGGGATAAAATAATCTAGAAGGAATTTTTATTTGTTATACTCCAATATTTATTATACATAACATGGTGAAGCTTTTTTACTTTTCACCATCATATGGGAAATAATAAAATATCTTGAAATTCTGGTTCAGACTTACAAGCGTTTAAAAAAAAAACAATTCCTGAAAAATTATGAAGATATTTATTGATTTTTTTGTTGATTTTCTATAAACCTATTGTATGTGTTATCAAAAACAGTAGCCCAAACATTTAGTATAAATATAAATGAAAAAAAGAAAAAAAAGAAATAAACTGCCATAACTGCCAAAACATTACTGCATTAGGCCTACATTTAATACATTTATACATGACTATAACAGCATTTTAAATATGAATACAGGCACATTTCTGCCAAAAAAAGTTTGTTTGACTAAAGTTAATTCATAAGTTTTGGTGTGAAATGTCTTCTAGCTGGTTTGTTCTCGGAACAATGTTTCGCCTGTTTTTTTGTTTTTTTGTTTTTTTTTTGCGTCAATATGTTGAGAATATCAGCGCTGTTTCATCTGGCTTTTTACAAGCTTTAATCACATAGTCATTTGTGGGTTTATAATAGAGATAGAGAATTCTGCGCTGAATTTAAATGCTTCTCAGTGGATCGCGCAGCTCTGTGTAATAATGTTCGCGTGATCGAGATCAGCTTTGTCCGCGATCGCTGTTTTTTTGGGCCGAGCTGATAATGCTCTGCGCTGCTCAGATCAAACAAGTTTTATCCCGCTTTTTGAGCGTTTGCCATTTGATGTTTCTCATACGCAACGCAAATGACAGCGTAGAATCAAAGAGAGTTGGGTAATTTTGTAGAGGAAAAAGTTAAAATTGAAACGTTTAGTTGAAAAGGTCGCAAAATTATCTTTTTTGGAACCCCGACGGCAAGTTGGGGATATTTATAGAATGTGTTTAGCGGGCAACTCACAGGCACCACGTTGGAGACCACTGCTATTCAAATATAATGTAAGCAAATTTAAAAGTGCAGCCTTATAAAACTAACTTTCTATCAGTGGCTATAGGCCGACTCTTCTTCCTCAGTTGTTGTTTTTTTACACGTAGCATATAAGTGATCATATTAGTGCCCCTGCTGTTGGCTGTTCATATTGCTTTATTAGACTTTTTCTTTTTTTTTTTTTTGTGCCGACGGCCCTCGGTTGGACAGCCGTTCTGGACTTTTCCAGAACGCACAGATTGTCAGTCCGTCCCTGGAACGGAGCATGCCTGTCAACGCTCGAGGGCGCAGACTACGAGCATTGCGAGTTACTATCGCTTTATTTGCTCCGATCCCGCTTGTCACTCTTTGAGGAGGGAGTTCAGGCTTGCGTTCCTCGCAGTACCGGCCCCGTGTTGCCGAGGCAGCATGGAAGCTGGTATTGTGGGGTTCGCAAATGGATCTCATGGAGGGGTTAGAGACGGGCTCCACCTTTTCTCTGCCTTTACCCGGGGGATCCAGCGCTCTCTCTTTCTGGGATCGGAAGCCCGCGCCGTGGGAAGCCACCCGCCCGTGACGACCAGGAAAGGATAAAGGACATCCGGTTTAGAACTGCGCTAGCTTCGAAAAGAAGCAAGTCGATCACAGGGATGTAGGAAGTATGGCAAAGTGACGCATCGTCTCGTTCCCTTCTCAGGGAACTAGGGTTACAGTCGTAACCTGAGACGTTCCCTTTCGAGGGAACTCGCGATGCGTCAATGACGCTTTGGGAACGAGAATGCCCAACACGCCATATGAACCAGAACCAGTCTGTGTGAATACTGCACAATAGGGGTGTAACGGTACGCAAAAATCACGGTTCGGTACGTACCTCGGTTTTAAAGTCACGGTTCGGTTTATTTTCGGTACAGTAAGGGAAAGAAATGCAAACATTAAACTGTAGGTTGTTTATTACTATAAACTTTATTTTAACAATTTGTTTACACTTTTTTAAACACTTTTTAATAAAATATAATAAAATATATATAAAATAAAAAAAAGAATAAGAAATAAAATACTGCTGCAAAGTTCTCCACTAAATAAAATACTCTCAGTCTCAAACCAATATCACATAATAAATTTAATGAAAAATAAAAATAAATAACTATGATTACAGTGCAGCATTACCAATCCCAGCTTGTAGACCTGCTCATATTTAAAAATTAAGGCTGGGAATCGATTAAAAAAAATGAACTAATTAATTGCACAATTTGCTGTAATTAATTGCAATTCCTCCAAGCTTGTAATCATATATAATAAAACTTAGAATCACCTAATTAAATGAAACACCGGGGAAAAAAAGGAACAGAAAATAGCCCTATATTAAAATAATATTAAACATAAATATATCAATGTATTATTATTTTTCAGTAATCAATCAACATAATCAATTTAAGATTTTTTTATATATATATTTTTCTAATTATCAAAATAAAATATAGTCCTACAAAGCTATTATTACCAGAGCATGTGATCAGAGCCTAAGTGTACCATTGTTGCCAGCATGACTATGCCAGCTCAGCAAACAGAAGTCAACTACTGAGAAATTTCACGTTATTTGAGCGGACTTTGCTTTTCCAGTGCGTGATCGGTACATGTTTGGAATGTTTGGGCCGTTAACGACAGAGCAGAACGTGCAGCGCAAACACGGAGTCGAACATTGAACATTGAACATTGAACATTGAGCAGAGAGCGCAGACACACACACACACACACGGAACGGAGAGTGCGGCGGCGCCTTTTTTACAGTCTATGGGCGGCGCACACGGAGCGGAAAAGCTTTTTTTCGCCCTGCAGTCGATTTCATTGGTTTAGGTTACAGTGACGACGGGTAAAACTTTAGAATCAGCTGCAGGGCGGGATTTGCGCTGAACGCGGAGACTTCCTCCACTTAATATGTTCGTGTGGAAACACAAAAATTTACCTATGTTCCGCACACAAAATATCGCATTCGGTCATTCGGTACACACGTGCACCGAACCGAAAGCCCTGTACCGAAACGGTCCGGTACGAATACACGTACCGTTACACCCTGTTGAAAACTTTTTCTTCGTCGAAGCAAGAGACCAGGAGACGTTGGGGATCACGTTCAAACAAAGTTATTCTTTATTGAGGACTTCGCGTTGACGCGGCTGCAGTTCTTCCCAAATCAGTCTAACTAATGTAACTTTACATGGTTTCTTTATAGGCCTTTTGGTGGGCTGTCTTTAAAGGTGCTAAACATACACACAGCCTTAGAGGTAACCACTAAATCTAATCATCTAAAGACAATAGTTAACCAATTGCCCCCAACTGAGATAATGGTAACCCCCCCAAAAGGTATACACAACAAATGGTCACAAGACCTTAGACTAGATAACATTCACACACAGTCCAACTCTTAGTTGGAAGATCAAAGGCTAACAAAACCCCTGACTATTACAATGTTTAGACAGCTGACTTAAAGCTAACTTCTGATCAGTAAATTGATGCCATCATGGTCACCTTGAATGCCCAATACAGTGTAATTCACCTTAGTTTTTCATGTGATGTTATGTAAGGAAGTAAGATCAGCAGATCTTAAACATATTCTTAAATTTGGATCCTTCAACCCCTACTGCACAGCTAAGACAAGAGCACTTGAGAACCTGGGGAAGTGCCCAGGTCGAAGTTGCAAAACCTTACGAATGTGAGCGGAGAGGACCAGCCTGCCGCATACCACATCCTACAGGGATATCTACATATAATAAGGCTTCTAAGCCGCCATACTCCTGTCCTGGTCTAAAAGAAAAAAAGGCCACCACATACACCTTCAGTGTGGAAGGGGATAACCCTGCAGAAAAACAAACCAGCAGTAACTCCAGCACTGTACCAATCGGGCAGTAACTGGGCCCCACTGTCCACAGACCCGCAATATGAAGTGAAAACCCATCACTAAATACATAAAGTTTCCTCAGGGAGGGAGCTCTGGAGTGAAGTATTGTCTCCACAGCCTCAGTTGAGCGATCAAAGTCAATGAGTTGGGCCCCCTCATAGGCCAAACCTACAGGTTCCAAATATCTGGGCTGGGGTGAAGGGTCACCCCTCCCACTTAAAACCGAAGATCTCTCCTGGCTGGAATCTCCGAGGGAGAGCCATCGAGGAGAGACACCGGGTCAGAGAACCAGTCAGCCCGGCCAGTACAGTTCTACTAGTAGTAGACTTATTCCGTCCCAGCGGACCTTCTCCAGAACTCCTGGGAGCAGAGTAATTGGGGAAAGATGTACAGACGTAGCCTTAGCCATGTCCATACCACAACGTCCAGCCCCAAGGGAGCTGGGTGTGTGAGGGAGAACCAAAGTGGGCCGTGCATCGTATCCTGAGACGCGAAGAGATCCGCTTATGCCTGGCCATAAACCCCCCAAATGTGCTCCACCACCTCGGTGTGGAGCCTCCATTCCCCGGGCCTCAGCCCCTGCCTCAACAGGATGTCTGCTCTTAAGACCACTTATGTGTTGTCTTTACGGACAAGCTCATGATGGTCCCTCAGGTCTGGGAGGAATGTCTCAATGCATTGAAGACTGCCATCATCTCCAGGCAATTTATGTGCCAAAAAGATGATGACTCCTCCACAGGCCCTGGGATGAGCGGCCTTCCATTACCGCTCCCCAGCCGGTGAGGGAAGCATCTGTCGAGATAGCAACTCTATGGCAAAGAGCTCCCAACACCAGAACCTGGGAAAGGAACCAGTATTTCCTCCATATAACCAAGGCGCGGAGACACCGCCGCATGTTCTTGATCGTACGAAGTGAGTTTCCCCTCGGGGAGAACCCTCTGGTTCTGAGCCACCACTGCAAGGGTCTCATATACAGTAGGCCAAAGGGTATCACATTGGACGCTGCTGCCATGAGGCCCAACAGTTTCTCAAACTGTTTCACAGTGCGTGACTGGCCTAGCTTCAACTGTTTTGTGGCTGTGAGGATAGCAGCTACACGAACGGGCGAAGTGTGGCTCGCATCGTGACTTAATCCCATACCACACCAAGGAAAGTGGTTCTCTGTAGTGGAGAAAGCACACTCTTTCTTGGCACTGAGTCTCACCCCAATTTCTTCATATGAGCGAGGACGACATCTCGATGCCGAACCGATAACTGCTCTGATTCCGCTAAAATCAGTCAGTCATCGATGTAGTTCAGAATGCGTAGCCCTGCAGCCTGGCAGGGCCAGAGCTGCATCTACGCACTTTGTGAACGTGCAGGGTGATAGAGTTAGACCGAATGGAAGCACCCGATAATGATATTCTTTGCCCCCAAAAGAAAACCTCAGGAACTTCCATTGTTGAGGGAGGATGGAAGTAAGCGCCTTTTAAATCTATCGTGACAATCCAGTCCTCGGATCTGATTTGAGTCATGATCTGTTTGAGTGTGAGCATCTTGAACTTGAGTTTCATGACTGCACGATACAACATATGAAGATATAAAATGGATCGCAACCCCCCATCCTTTTTTCGGAACAATAAAGTAGCGGCTGTAAAACCCTGATTCTCTGTCGGGCGAGTACACCTGCTCTATAGCTAATTTAATTAATCAATCAACAATACTACTACTAATTACCAAACATGGACGTTTTCCACTAGAAACAAACATTGATGTATTATTTTAATTTAATACTGTGAAGCTGCTTTGATACAATCTGTATTGTGAAAAGCGCTATATAAATAAACTTGACTTGACTATAGCTCCCTTTGCTAATAGAGACTCTACTTCTTGCTCCATTGCCAGAGCCTGCTCGGGATGTACTAACGCGAGTAGCACCCCGTTGTAACGAGGTGGAGGAGAACGAAACTGGATTCTGTAACCTCTCTCTATTATCTGCAGGACCCATGGAGATATATTTGGCAGCTTCTTCCACTCTGTCAGAAAATCTACTAAGGGTACCAGTCTCTCGAGACTCTGGTGTTATTGTAACAGCCACTTCAGTGACCTGAAGAATCCTGGCAGGAAACAATCAAACTGAATCTTTTTGAACCCCCCTCAGAGGGTGCGAGTTTGACACAGTGTCGTGGTGATACTGAGCCATGTGCTCACTGGAGACCGCTGCGCCCCAAGGCACCAAGGGTGGCGGGGTTGGCAGAACGGCCTCCTGAGGGCACCGAGGTGGGGTGGGCACCGTATACTGAGGTGTACACTGCTCCACCCTGGTCGGGGTTGCCCTCAGAGGTCTGACACCAGTGGCATCAGGACCTTGGCCAAAACCTTTTTCACAGAAAAACAGTCCTCAGATCCATCTTCTGCTTTAAAGGCTTCTGTTGAGAATGCCATTACGGTCCCCAATCTTTCTGAGGGGGAGCACAGGAAATTACACTCTGCCCGTACAATAAGTTTGTTAATGGCTAGGGCTGCTCCGCCCAGCAGCCCCATTTACAAAGTTATAAACTCCAAACTCATTGTACACAGGAGATTGAGATGTAGAATCTTCAATTCCCTTAACTCGATGCTCAGCATATCCATCTCCTTGGAGGTGGACAGCTGTAGCACCAAATTATACCATTTAATTCCTCAAAATTAAATGTAGTAAAAGATCAACCAGACAAGTTAACACAGTCTGGATGAATTACTGAACCTATACATGAATCTAACTAATGAAAGTCAGATAAGCTAATTTAAATGCAGCCCACTTATTTAATTCCTCAGAATCAAACAGCAAAAAAACAACCAGACAAGTTAATATACACTCACCTAAAGGATTATTAGGAACACCTGTTCAATTTCTCATTAATGCAATTATCTAATCAACCAATCACATGGCAGTTGCTTCAATGCATTTAGGGGTGTGGTCCTGGTCAAGACAATCTCCTGAACTCCAAACTGAATGTCAGAATGGGAAAGAAAGGTGATTTAAGCAATTTTGAGCGTGGCATGGTTGTTGGTGCCAGACGGGCCGGTCTGAGTATTTCACAATCTGCTCAGTTACTGGGATTTTCACGCACAACCATTTCTAGGGTTTACAAAGAATGGTGTGAAAAGGGAAAAACATCCAGTATGCGGCAGTCCTGTGGGTGAAAATGCTTTGTTGATGCTAGAGGTCAGAGGAGAATGGGCCGACTGATTCAAGCTGATAGAAGAGCAACTTTGACTGAAATAACCACTCGTTACAACCGAGGTATGCAGCAAAGCATTTGTTTAGTTAATGAAGAATTACCTACTAGTTCTTCAATAATTCCTTATTAGTTATGCAGTAAGTAAGATACAGTATTCAAAAGTGTTACCAGGAAAGTTACTAAAACGTGTTATTTAGAACAACTGTTGGATTTTACAGTGTATGAAGTCAGCTTATGTGATGTTCTCTCAAAAATGTTGGTTGTATTGACAATTGAACATTCAAGATGACTTTGGGAATTCAGTGAATAACTGCAGAAGTGGAGGACATGATGAGTGATAAGTCTACTAGACCAGCTGGGTCGGAAAGGGTTACAGCTTGGCTGAGCCTGAGGGCTGTCGAGGCTGAGGCTCTGGCTTGGGCTGAGCGGTCGAGGACACGGCTGGCCAGCCCAGCTGACGACTCGGCGCTGTGCAGTCAAGTGGCTCGCTGCATGCTAGCTGATCCAGCCATCTCCCCCAAGGCTATCCAGTGAACATGAAAGAGCAAATTTCTGAGGTGGCGTTGTTGCAAATGCCGTACCACCAGTGTTGCTCGTGCAGGGCACCTCTGCACGCCTCTGATGTTTGTTTTTCATAAAGTAGAAGAATCCAATAATCTTATGCCTGACCAAATGTGCTAATTTGTTATAAAAATGCTATATTCACCAACAATACTTTCTTGCCACAGATCAGACATTCTAAATCTAGATCTTTAAATACATTGTTGGAATTTAATTTTTAGACAACAAGACATTTGTGGTGCATTTGCATCATTGGAAACATTCCTTTCCTTGTAAAGAATATGCCAACTGTACACAGTTGATCAGTGTACATCATCAGTGGGACATTTTGCATTGCACACATACTTCTATGCAAAATATAGCTAATCTCTTAGCTCTCCTCAGCACACATAGGTTCATGCAAGCTGTAGTCTAGCTCATGCATTTTAAACTCCATAAAATAATACAACTGATTATGAATACTAGTAAAGAATAATAATACAGACACATAATATTGAATAAAGAAATTATATTAAATTATGAAATTTTAGTTTTCAGTAGTCTTCAATTGTCTTCATGTTTCATTAGTCAAAATGTCTCTATCTGCGTGTTATATATATACATATAAGGCCGCCCTCTGGTCTCCAGTATAAATGAAAACAGAAATTACATACAATTACATACAAAATATACTAAAGTACTTTGTAACGTACTAACTTGAGTAGTTTTTCAGCAAACTACTTATTTACTCTTACTTGAGTCATATTATTTTCCAGTACATCTACTTGTATTTAAGTAAAATATTTCTTAGGTAGCAATACTTTCACTTCAGTATAATTTGTTAATACTCTTTCCACCACTGAGCATGGTCAATTACATGATATTGTCACAAATATAGAGGAAATGTATCAACCCAATTAAAGCTGCAAGCAACGATGAAAAGGGCCCTCGCACCCGTGCCGTTGCCACTCGGCGGTTTTAGGAAAACAGAGCACGGTGGGCAGTATGTAATGATAATAAATATAGGAGGACTGTGTCAAAGTAATTTGTATTTGCCACACTTCCTGCTACCAGCAGGTGGCGTTATTGCTATAACCAAATATGAGCAAGGTCATGTGTTCTGGACAGGACTCTTACCAAACATGTGAAGTGTGGGACAGATTGGACATTGTATATATATACACATATATATACTTTTTATATTATATTTATTTTAAATAATGGCTCGTCCCATAATCCCTGTTCACTTGTCGCCTGTCACTTACGTAATATCCGTGTAATCCTTGGTTTCCGCTTGTACTGCCATAGTAACCATGGCGACAGACGTGGACAACTGCGTTACGTCTAGCAGCACGAGAGCTCCACGTCCGCGACTAACTTCTGCTTGACAGAGCTTCACAAGTCACGACTTGACAGGGACGCCGCTCTTGCATGTACTTTATTAGACAGGTGAGCAAATGCACATAAAACAAATCAATGTTTTATAGCTCAACATGATGGAAATGTTAGAATATGATCAGTATGTTATTCTAATGTTTTTCTAGCTTACTGCTAGTCTTACACAGACAAACTAACACATAGAATAACATTATAACTTTCAACACACTCAAATGTAGTCGAGTGTGATAGTGTAGACCAAGTGAAACAGCGCTGCATTACCTCACAAGTTTAATTTGTCAAATAAACTGACCTGTGTGAATAGTAATTCTGCACTTGCGAACTGCACTTGTTTGGTAGAATGAAATGTCCTTATTCCTTTATATCCACGGGACTCGCGTGTGGCACTGATATCTGTCTCTCATTAGCAATAATGCCTTGCTTCACACCACAGTCATGTTAAAAAACATCAATGTATTCACTCATCCATAAACATTATTACATCCATCGGCATGACGACAAGTTTCATAATTCCCCTTATAACCTACATCAACCTACGTCTTTGTTTATGTAAGTGGTTAGCAAGTAATAGCGACCCCTGTAAAAAACATTAAGCGCTCAGCGCTTTAGCGTGAAAAAAAAAGGCTCAGCGCCTCGTTACGCTCAAGGCATTTAAAAAATGCCCCATTGAAAACCATTGAAAAAATACACCAGCTGCGTGAAAAAAAACGTGTTGGTGGACACGGCCTTACAGTCCTGGTGAAAACAAAAGGGGCACAACCTAACGCGGGGCTAGTTGTAACACGCTTGTTTTAAATACTTCCGCACATGCTTGGACGACGAAACTTTGTGTATTTACTAGTTGCCATATCAACACAAAAAATCCGCCAAAATTATTTATTTTTTTGGAAGATATCCATAGACATTTATTAAACCATAGCAAAAGTAAATTTCTTACTTAAGTTATTTTTTCATCTCTATTTTTTGTGTTTATTTGAAATAAGACAAATCTGATATTATTTTAATCTCCAAGATGTTATTTAACAGTTGAGATAGTTTAATTTAATTTAATTTAATTTAATGTAATGCTTCGCTAACTAGCAGAAGACAATAGCAGGATTTAAATCCCAGTTGTGCAGGCGGGGGCATGTTGTAACACTGCGTTACAATGTGCCCCTATTAGAAATATGCTATTAGGACTTCCGGTCGCGACATGTAGGGAGAGGACGCACACGCGGAGGCTCCCAGTTTACTTTTTTTCACAATCTCATTCTAATTCATTCTTTGCTCGAATCTCGACATAACTTTTTGGCTGTAGTTGCTTTAGCTTATTCCTACAAAATGAGCAACTCCAAAAGCACAAACTCAGCCAGTAACACGCAGACCCTGGCTACACGTGCAGCTGGAAAGCTAGTATCCTTTGCAGCTAACATCTTTCCAACAATTGAGAAGGCGCCCGTGACACCCGAAGCGGGGGTTATGGACAGGGGCGGACTGGCCATCTGGAGCACCGGGACTTTTCCCGGTGGGCCGCTGGCCAATGTGGGCCGGACCACCCGGTACACAAAACATATATTTATATATATATATATATATATATATATATATATATATATATATATATATATATATATAAATGACGGAAATCATTACATTTCTTTTCTACACAAATGGATGAGTGAGTCGATCGCGCGGGCACGGCTGACAAGTGTTTTGTGAGTGTATTGCCCTCCCTCCCTGTTAATTAGTTTGGTCTACTCCATTGCGTATCTTGAAACACGCCCCCTTTCACAGCTGGAACACACCAAGCCGACGCCGATGAACTAGCGCTGATAAAAGCCGACTGTTGTTGTCGCCTCGCTTCACGGGAAAAAAGCTGCACTTTTTCACACACCGTGAGAACTACAGCCGACTGTCAGCTATAAATGTGCGTTCTGCGCCTGCATGTAAATGAGACAACTGTCTATTTCTGCAGATATATTCATCTATATTCATCATTCAAAAAGAGAAACCGACGCTGCAGATACACAAACCGTAAATGAAGCAGTGCGTGCTTACCGTTTTGAATATCAATCCTGCTAAACACTTTCTTTATTCCACTCCGCTCATGTTAATATATTGAAATATTCGCCAAGGAACACTCAGGTAAGATGACGTGACATTAAAACAGATGTCTGTAGCCTACAGTTTCGACTTCTTTGCTCGCTGTTTGCTATTATTCTCGTGCACTGACTCGTTCACTAAGCTGAACAGCCAATCAGAGTTCCTCTTGGTGTTTTCCAGGCATATATAATTATTATAATTGTCCATGGATGAAAAGGGGAAGAAAGGAAAGGTGGAGCTGAAAAGTTACGCGTTAAAAAAGACATTAGAGGTAGATGCTGTAAAATGCTTCAAATTAACATAACATTTGGCACGAAGAGTAGCAGTTCAGCAGACTCTGACGGCTAGCTCCCCATAGCTGATATTCTGTCTTGATAGTTTTATATTAATAATGTTGTGTGTCTTAATGTTCTTCTGTTTGTTTCCCTTTGTTTTACAAATATGACCTAATATATGTTGGGTCAAAATACAATACAAAAATAAATGCTATTTAAACATTTATTTTTGTATTGTGTTATATTTTAAGCTATAAGTGGTGTTAAAAATTATTCTGCACATTAATGTGCCAATGTATTATGATGTGGGATGTGGTGGGCTGCTGTGGGCCAGAAAGTCCAGGGCCACTTTTTGGTCCCAGTCCGCCCCTAGTTATGGACCAACTTTCGGCTGAATTCGCAAAACAGAGAGCCTCGCTCAAGGAGGACGTCTCGTCTCTGATCCAAGACGCCATCAGACCAATTCAAGCGTCACTGGATTCGCTACAGACGACAATCAACTCATTCCAGAGCCATCTTACCTCCGTGGAATCTGTAGCTGGTGATAACTTTGAACCGCTAACGGTGGCGGAGTCTGCCATCAGAATGCTCCAGAGCCAAAATCAGGTGCTTCTAGATCGGTGCGATGACCTGGAAAACCGCTCGCGGAGATCCAATCTTCGTATATTGAACATCCCCAAAGGCTGTGAAGATGGCAAAGATCCCCTAAAATTCATGGTAGATGTACTGATGCAAGTGATGGGACCCGAAGCCTTCCCTACACCGCCTGAGCTGGAGAGAGCCCATCGGACCCCGACTTCTAAACCCGGCCAAAGATCATCCCCTCGCACGTTCCTGGTCTGCTTCTCCAGATTCCAGCAGAAGGAAACTGCGCTGTGCTGGGCCCGGAATCATGAGCTCAAGTATCAAGGCGCCATCCTAAGGGTCTATCAGGACCTCAGCGCAGCTCTCGCTAAAAAGAGAGCTGCGTTTAACAGTATAAAGCAAGCCTTGTATCAGAAGAACGTCAGATTCCACCTGCTCCACCCGGCCGACTGCAAGTGATGTGTGAGAACGATGTACTCACTTTTGACTCGCCTGATGAAGCTCAGAAGTTTTTCGACCAGAAGTTCGGTAAAGAGTAGGACTTCACCTCATATGTTGCAGTCTGGTCTGTCTGTACAACCCGACGATGGTTAATTACCCGAACTCAAGGTGTGTATGTTCACCTTATAATGGTAAGCAGCAGTCCGGTACGAATACATAACGATGTTTATGCTAGGCTAATTCATACTATGCTATGCACGAGTTTATACACTTAAATCTTAACGGAGTAAACCATTTGTGCTGTTAAAAGAGCCAGGATATTTAATCACAGGGATTAAAGTGAAAAAAATTCTTCTGACTGAATTTTTTTTTAGGCCAAGTCATATTCCTTTACCTTTTTAAATAGTCAAGACCAATAGCGTTTTAAGGGGAGACGTTTTAAACCGCTTTAATATTGCCAGTAGGCGTATCAGTGAACAGTTGCAAAATCAAATGAATAAATAATAAACAGGTTTCTTCACCTAAGTTAGGGCTGCATGATTATGACAAAAATCATAATTGGCGATTACTACCTTTGAATTGTAATTGTGATTTATTAATTATGATTATCAAAGTTTACATTGAATATATATAAACAAATTTTGTGTAAACATGTTATAATTTGCCTAAATATATCATAGGCTACATATATACACACACACACACACACACACACACATATATATATAGGCTATATATTATATATAGGCAAATTATAACACGTTTACACAAAATTTGTTAAAACACACAAGTACTTTTCCCCTTTACTTACCATAAATTGTAAGAATATGACTAATAGTAAAGACTAGTAGGCTACTAATAAATAAACATTATGCTAAAGCTATTAAATATCAGTCCCAAACTAGTTTTTGTTAATACAATGTTTGTATGAGCCACTACAGTCATTTAAAAATATAAAAAATAACAAAGAAAAATAGTGGCATTTTGGGGTTAATATGGAAACGACAGTTACCATGGTGAATACACAATATTAACAATAACTGTTAATGAAACATGGAAACTGCTCCTGGTGAATAGAATGAAAATCATCCCTGCATTACTTTTATTTGGTGTAATTTACAACGTAACGGCGTTGCATGCTCGTAGTTTCTTTTGCACTTGATCAGTGAGGCGATACAGCACGCGCCGCTGCATTTGCGCGTGCAATGAGTGTGCGCTACGAGAACAGGATAACGGCTGACAGGACAAGAAAGTGAAATGAAAAACTTTATTTCAGCGTACACTTATGTCACTGCCTGGTAGTTCCTATTGTGCTGGGTTTTCTGAAGTAGTCATGATGATTCGCCTCTCATAACATAACATGCTCTAAACACGCACGCAGAGTGGAAAAGGAGGAGCGGAGGAGTGGGGGCGCGGGGAGCAAGGATCACAGCGTAAATATGGTCTAATTCCATATCGCATTTAAAAAATATATTGATATATTTTTATATCGATATATCGCCCAGCCCTACCTGCATTATAAGTGTGTCCATGGTAACTGAAATATAGTTCTACCTCAGCGCTCAACTGTAGCCTGACATGCACTTTCCGTGAGCGGTAACTTAATTGAAAACCCGGAGTGGACCATCAGCGAAGTGATTACAGTATGCTTAGAGTGGAGAGAGGAACGTGCTTTTATCCACTCCAGGCTTTGATCACATCCCCCTCAGCAGGGTGAATACACCTCGTCTTTCCTTAATTTAAAACCTATTCAAACTAAAATTAAGACATTTATTACACTATTTGAGAAATGAAAACCTATTTACGGCCTTAAAATTATGAAAAGTGAATTTAAGACATTAAGGACAGACTGAAACCCTGCAATTGACGGAAATCCGTCATAGACTTGCTGCAATTAACGGAAATCCGTCGTAGCGACGGAATAAAGGCCTTTGACGGCCAAGATGGCGCTGGTCTGAGGAGGCTGTTTTGAACTCGTCTGTCAGAAAAGTGGAGGTTTTTGACAACACAACCTAATTACTTTGACTTGAAACTGGTGTAATGATGGCTTGAAAGTAAGGTGAAACCATTTTTGATGCTACGGGGCAGTAGTGTTGTGAAAATATGCTCACCATAGCCTACATAAAAAAATAAAAAAGAACCGGCAAAAGGGAAAAGTCACAACTGGCTGGAAGCTAGGCTAAAGTTTTGTCAACACAGGAACGCACTATAGAGGGTGAAAACAATGGAAGACAACTCTAACGTCGACACCGCAGAAGTTTCTATGGAAGACTCAGGTAAAGAAGATGTATCGAATAAACTTGACGTTAGCCCAGGTGACATTCTTTCCACCTCACCTCATATCTCTAAGAAACCTGTCACAAAGAAGAAGAAGCGCGAGCACAGTAATGGTAACGGTGACAACGAAGAGAATGGCCATGCGGACATCTTGGCTGCTATCCAAGATTTAGCCAAAAGTTGTGGTGAACTAGGGAAAAAAATTGACAACTCATTCCATAAAATTTCAGTCATCGAACTGACAACAACTGAAACCTCTAAACAAATTGAGAAACTCTCATTTACTGTTCAGCAACTTGTGGTGGACGTTGAGCAACATAAAGAAACACTGAAAAACACGAAGCAAGAGATTGAAAATCTGAAAAAAGAAAACCGAATCCTGAGGGAAGGAGTCGCCGACTGCAAGCGTTATAGCTGGAGATGGGCGCTAAAGCTGCACGGGCTAAAAGAGGAGGCCAACGAGGATGTGAGAAGGGTGGTGATTACTGTAATTGGAAAGGTTGCTCCTGGGCTACAGGAATACCTGGAGGAGGGGATCGACATTGCCCATCGTGTCGGCCCTAAAAAACAGGAGGGTCCCCAGACTCCCCACAGATCTGTCATTATTCTGTTTGCACTCCGCCGCATCCGTGATGCTGTTTGGAAGAGCGCCAAAGGGAGCAGGTTCCTACGTGACAAAAAACTGCGGCTTACTGAGGCTTTGTCTCCAGAGGACAGAATTGCCAGAGAGAAGCTCTGGCCCCTGGTTAAAAAAGCAAGAGAGGAGGGGAAAAAAGCTTCTTTCCTTGGCCCACTCGCTCTAATTGATGGGAAAAAGATCAACTACGCAGACATTGATTAACTACTTTCTGAACTGACATTTGATGGACGGAAATCTGTATGATGACTTCTCATCCCCTGTGATCCCAGAGTGATTCTAACGGTCATACTGTCATCGGAGCTACAGACCGCTAATGATGGGTCTTCCTTCGGTTCAAGAAACATTAACGTCGGTATGTAAAAAAAAAAAAAAAAAAAAAAAAGGATAGAAAATAACAAAAAGAAAGGAAATTAGTATTTTGTTTTTGTCCTGAGACGAATTAAAAGTTCTCACCCAAATATGGGATAGTGGCCAATATGGTTTTCTGTGAATATTTGGTCCTAATGTTTGGTTCTGAAATTCTCTAATTAACCTTATACAATATGTTCTCCTAAATGAGTTAGTAAATTTAAAAGTAATACCTTAAGTTCATATACATAATTAAACTAAGTTGATATAAGTAGTTTATACATGGCTATGTTAAAGGTAGTTTGTATTTTTGTTTTTTCTTATACCAAATCAAACATATGGTGCCTTAATATACATTTACTTAGTCGCTATTTGTTCACCATAAGGCTAATGGTTGTGTATCAATCCTTCTTCAACGGTTACTTAAACACTTCTTACATTTCCTGTTACTTGTTAGTTGAGAGTTTGTTTTAGTTTGTGTCTTTTTTTTCTTTTCTTTTTTCTGTTTATATTTTTCTAATTTATTTGATGGATGTTAAGTTAAATTCTCTTACTGTGATGTCATTGAATACCAGGGGTATACGGGACTCTGTAAAAAGGAAAGCTGTTTTTTTATTTTGTAAAAGAAGTGAGGCTGACTTGATTCTACTTCAAGAAACACATTCCTGTGAATCGGATATTAAGTTTTGGAAAGGGCAATGGGGAAATGGAATTTACTGTAGTCATGGCACTAATCGCTCAGCTGGGGTCTCTATCTTTCTACATAGATTTAGAGGAGATATTCTAGAGGTGGTATCTTCTGATGATGGCAGATGGTTAACTATTGTTATTCGGCAGGATAATGCAATCCTTATTGTGTGCAATGTTTATGGTCACAACTCGCGCTCTCGGAATAAAGGGCTTTTCTCCCACATAGTATCAAAATTAAATGATCTCTTGCAGAAGTATTCAAACTCCCTTTTAATTTTAGGTGGTGACTTTAATGAATGTGCTGATGATGCAAAAGACAGGTATCCTCCCAAGATTTGCCAACCTTCACAAAGTAACAATCTGATTTTAAATCTTTGTTGTGACTTGTCTCTGACTGATGCATGGCGCTTTTTGAATCCTGATATGTTGAATTTTACTTGGTCTAACAGAAGTTTGTCGTGTAAATCTAGAATTGATCTTTTTTTAATTTCAACAAATGCTCTTCATCTTCTTAAAAACGTGTCTCATTCTTCTGCCCCTTTATCAGATCATAAACAAATTATTCTGAAATTGGGTGATTCACAGGAAACTGCAAACTTAAGAGGTTACTGGAAATTCAATAACTCTCTTCTCCAGGACGTCAACTTCAATGATAGTATTAAAAAAATAATTGAAGAAATATTTAATGATAATGCAAATAGCAAATTCAAGCAAAAATGGGAATACTTTAAATATATGGCTAGATGTGCTGCTATTAAGAGAAGTAAAGAACTTAAATTCTTTAGAAATCAAAAAGAATCAGAATTATTTAATAGAATTAACATCCTTTTAACTAAAAGTACTTTATCTTCTGAGGAAGAAATGGAGTTAAAGGAGATACAACTAAAAATAGATCAAATGTATAGAGATTTAGCTAAAGGCGCATTTATAAGATCTAGAGCTAAATGGCTGGAGGAGGGAGAAACCAACTCCAGTTATTTTTTTGCTCTGGAAAAAAGGAATGGAAGGAGGAAATCACTGGATGTTCTTGATATTAATGGAACTCACTGTTCAGATAAAACAGAGATTTCCAACTTTGTCTCTTCTTTTTACAGTGCCCTTTACACTTCCAAATTTGATGATTGCGAATGTGAAAATTTCATCTCTAAATTAATGAAGGATGTGCCTGCTATTAAGGATGACTTTAAAACACTTTGTGACTCAGAGATTACTTTGAATGAAATTAAAACAGCACTTTTTTCAATGAAAAAAGGGAAAGCACCCGGTATTGATGGCCTTTCAATTGAATTTTATATTCATTTTTGGGACCTTATTCAAAATAATTTATTTTACATGTATAAAGAATGCATCAGTCAGAGAGAAATGAGCACAACGATGAAACAGGGGGTTATCTCCTTAATACCAAAACCTGATAAAGATATTTTGCTAATAGATAATTGGCGGCCCATTACTTTATTGACTATTGATTATAAAATCTTGGCTTTAGTTTTTGCAAGCAGATTAAAGACCGGACTTGATAATATTGTTGCTGAACCCCAGTCAGGTTTTATTAAGGGACGGCATATAAGTAACAATATTAGACTTGTAGTAGATCTATTGGACTATGCAGACTCAATACACTCTAAAGCTTTCATCCTTTTTTTAGACTTTTATAAAGCCTTCGATACCATTGAACATGGTTTTCTTATAAACTGTCTCAGGTTGTTTGGTTTTGGAACGGCATTTGTAGATATGATTGATATGTTTTATAAAGGAATTAATAGCTCTGTAATAGTAAATTTCAACACATCTCCTAGATTTGATATAAAGCGGGGTGTTAGACAAGGTTGCCCTATTTCGCCCTTTCTTTTTATTTTAGTTGTTGAGTTGTTATCCAGGAACATTGTATGCAATTCTGATTTTAAAGGCATCTCCATATTTGATAGGGAAATTAAAATTTCGCTACTGGCAGATGACACAACACTTTTCCTTAAAGATAAAGATCAGCTGCCAAAAGCTATTGAGCTAGTCGAACAGTTTTCTGCTGCCTCAGGGTTAAAGCTTAATATATCTAAATGTGAATTATTGCCTGTGCATGATTGTGAAGATACCTCGATAGGAAGTGTTCCTGTAAAGAGTGTAGTGAAATATTTAGGTATTTATATATCCAGGAATCTTTCAGCCAGACAACATTTGAACTTTAATGAGAGAATTAAAAAAACTAAGAATATATTTAACCTCTGGCTCCAAAGAGACTTAACGATATATGGAAGAGTGCTTTTATCAAAAGCCGAGGGTCTGTCTCGTTTTGTTTACCCTTCACTTTCTCTTTTTGTTAATGAATCCATGGCCAATGACATTAATAAGTTATTCCTTGATTTTATTTGGAGAAATAAAACTCACAAACTTAAAAAAGCTGTGCTATCTAATAGCAGAGCGGAAGGAGGTCTTGAAGTTTTAAATTTCATTGATACTGTTAATACTTTTAAAATTAACTGGCTTAAAAGATGCCTGGCAAACCCTAATTCTGTATGGTTTTTTATCCCCAACTACATTTTTGAAAAAATTGGTGGCCTCTCTTTTGTCTTGATATGTAATTACTATCCAAACAAACTTCCTGTTGCATTATCTAAGTTTCATCAGCAGTCACTTCTTGCATGGAAACTATGTTTTGTCCACAATTTTTCTCCTCACAGAACTTTCTTATGGAATAATATTGATATAACTATTAGAAATTCCTCTCTCTTCTATCCAAAGTGGTTCCAAAGAAATATCGTAAATATCTTGTCGTTGTTTGATGAACATGGCTCCATACTGTCATATGAGAACTTCATGATAAAGCACAGTTTTCCCATTCCTTTTAAGGAATACAACGCGGTCATTAAAGCCATCCCTTCTGGTTTGATTCTTCTAATTAGAAGTCATGTTCTTTTTAATAAAGTAAATACCTCATATGCTCAACCTACATTGTCTTTGAACGGCATTAAATTACTTGATAAAAAATGTAACAATAAATATATTCGTCTAATTTTGCAAAATAAAAACAAGGTTGTTCCAAGAGGAAAATTTTACTGGAATTCACAGCTGGATGATATAAATTGGAAAAAAGCATGGCTTTTACCGCATAAATTCTGTATTTCCAACAAGGTAAAAGAAGTTCATTTTAAAATCTTACATAAAATTTATCCTGTAAATTCTATAATATCCAAATATGTGGATATTGATAACTCCTGTTCCTTCTGTGGACGCGCTGATGAAACTTTTATTCATCTTTTCTTTCATTGTGATTCTACAAAGAAGTTCTGGTCTGATTTAAAGTATTTCATATTCCATCCCCCCATGATAATTTATAACTTCTCTCTTAAGGATGTAATATGTTACTATGATAATAGTAAGGATCAGTCTCTAATTCTTGTGGTTAATTTTTTTATATTACTGGGGAAATTTTTCATTCATAAACAGAAATTCTTAGGTTCTCAACCCTCATTTTCTTTATTTTTAGTGGAATTTAAATCACTTTTCAATTCTCTTACCCTGATAGATAATAAGAAAAGTAATAGATTTATAGAGTGTTATAAAAAAATATTTGGTAAGCTTCCCTGATATTATGGCAATCAATTTACCCTTTAATTATATATTGTTTGTATAAGATGAATTTACTATCTCTGTACTCTGTGGCTAACTATTTTTATTTGTATTTTATTTATTTATTATTTATTTATTTATTTATTATTATTTCTCTGAACTATATATGTATATGTTTATGTGGGTTATTTTTTTTAATATACTTACATGGTTGTGATATGAGAAATATGTTAACTCTTTTAGTTTTGTTCTGTGTTCACATGTGTCTGACCAATTTTTGTAATCTATACTAAAATGTAATAAAAAAAAAAAAATAAATAAAAAAAAAAAAAAAATCCGTCGTAGCGACGGAGAACTTTAATCCCTGTAATCATCTTAAACATTTAAAATGTGATGTGGCATTTCTTCAAGAATCCCACCTACTGGTTAAAGACCAAGTCAGACTTAAAAAAGGCTGGGTTGGTAACATATTTCATTCTAATCTTAATTCCAAAACTTGTGGAACAGCCATACTGATTCATAAAAAAATTCAGTTCAGTGTGACTACTATTATTTCAGACCCTCAAGGACGCTTTGTGATGGTTTCTGGACTCCTCTATCATAAGTCTGTGGTTTTGGTCAATATTTATGCCCCAAATTGGGACGATGATAAATTTATGGGTAAAATTATCTCATTAATTCCAGATTTGAATTCTCACCAGTTGATTTTTGGCGGAGACTTGAACTGTGTGATAAATCCAACACGTTATCATGTTTTATGGATGACATAGGATGTGTTGATCCTTGGCGTTTTTTGTACCCAGTGGGTAAATCTTTTTCTTTTTTTTCTCCTGTACATCACTCATATAGTCGAATAGACTATTTTTTCATTGATCAGAACCTTCTTTCTTCTGTCACAAAAGTCGAATATTTGTCTATAATTATATCAGATCATGCGTCTGTATTACTAGATCTTGCTTTTCCTCTTTGCAAATTGGAACGCCCCTTTTGGAAATTAGACAGAAATCTTTTGACCGACGACATCTTTTGCAAAATGATATCCCAAAAAATAGACGACTTTATAGAATCAAACAAAAAAGATGATATCTCCCCCTCTCTCCTCTGGGAAACATTAAAAGCTGTAATCAGAGGTGAGATTATATCATATTCAGCTAAAATAAATAAAACTAAAAGAATCAAACAAGAGGAGCTCATTAAATCAATATTTATGGTGGATGCTCAGTATTCTACCTCTCCTTCCCCCGAGCTTTACAAAAGGAAGCTGGATCTCCAAACGCAATATAATTTGATATCAACTGAGAAGACAGAACGTCTTCTTTTAAAATCACGGGGATATTTCTATGAACATGGCGACAAAGCTGGACGTTTATTAGCACACCGACTTAAATGCCACTCGGCATCCCAACAAATCCCCCAAATACGGAAAGATGATGATGAACTAACTATCGATCCAGTAGAAATCAATGAAACATTCGCCTTATTTTATTCAAATCTGTATATGTCAGAGATGACAGAAGATGGCTCTGATATGGAACATTTTTTCAAGGACCTCCAAACCCCTTCAGTCACAGCAATACAAAGGACTAAGACTGAGCTCCCACTAGATCATATAGAAATCTCTAATGCAATAAAAGCAATGCAAAATGGCAAGGCACCGGGCCCTGATGGGTTCCCTATAGAGTTTTTTAAAAAGTTTTCCAACAAGCTATTAACAATTTTGCTCGATATGTTTAATGATTCTCTGTCCCGTGGATCTCTCCCACAGACACTAACTGAAGCATCTATTACTCTCCTGCTTAAGCCAGGTAAAGATGCCACAGAATGTGGCTCATACCGACCCATCTCCCTCCTTAACAGTGATGTAAAGATTTTGGCCAAAGCTCTTGCCCTACGCCTAGAAACCATAATACATGACGTGATTTCTGCTGACCAAACTGGTTTTATCTCAGGGCGGCACTCATTTGCAAACACCCGTCGACTTTTAAGTATAATTTATTCTCCTGTATCTAGTGTGGTCCCCGAGGTGGTTATCGCACTTGATGCAGAGAAGGCATTTGACAGGGTGGAGTGGGGATACTTATTGGCATGTTTAAAGAAGTTTGGTTATGGCCCTAACTTCATTTCATGGATTAAGCTTCTGTACAGCTCATCAAAAGCCTCTGTAGTAACAAATGGCAAACATTCACACTATTTCCAGCTGTCAAGGGGTACTCGCCAGGGCTGTCCAATCAGCCCACTTCTATTTGCCTTGGCCATAGAGCCCTTATCTATTACACTCAACACTTTACCATCAATTAGTGGAATGCACAGGGGGGGGAGGGAGCATAGAGTATCTCTATACGCAGACGATTTATTGTTATATGTATCAGACCCTGCTCTGGGCACCCCTCATATTACCCATGCTTTGAGGAAATTTGGGGCTTTCTCTGGGTACAAATTGAACTTTAGTAAGAGTGAATGTTATCCTGTTAATGATCTGGCTCTTCAAATACAATATGATGTTTTACAATTCCAAATGTCTAAAAATGGCTTTAAATACTTGGGCATTAATATTACAAGGGACATTCAGCACCTCTATCAAGAAAACTTCTGTCAGCTCTTTGAAAAAACTAAATTAGACCTAAAGAAATGGAAATCACTTCATCTATCCTTGGCAGGGAAGGTGAACTGTATCAAAATGAATATACTCCCCAAATTTCTTTATCTATTTCAGTGTATCCCACTTTATCTCCCTAAATCTTTTTTTAAGTCCCTCAATAAGGCTTTTATCTCATTTTTATGGGATGGGAAAAAGCCTAGAATACGGTTAGAATTACTACAAAGACCTAAAGACCAAGTGGCTTAGCTTTTCCAAATCTTTGCTACTATTATTGGGCCGCAAATGTTCAAAAAATCATACATTGGCTACATACCCCTGACATAGACTGGTGTCTCTTTGAGGCTGCATCTTGCACCTCAACATCTCTTAAAGCCCTGGTCACCTCCAGCTTGCCCGCCCCTATTATGAAATACACTAACAATCCAGTAGTCATAAATACCGTTAAAATTTGGTTTCAACTTAGACAGAACTTTAAATGTGAAAACCTTTTTCATTTAAGTCCCATACACAATAATCACCTTTTCCCCCAGGCAATGCTAGACTCTGAATTCACTCTTTGGCAAAGGCGAGGCATTCTCTATTTTAAAGACTTGTACACAAACTCCATTTTTGCAAACTTTGATGATTTGTCGATTTAGTCTACCGCGGTTTAGCCTATTTCGTTACTTTCAAATCCACCACTTCCTTCAGCATCGTTTTTCTAACTTTCCATACACACCACCAACCTCGTGCTTAGAGAATTTGTTAGAACCCGCAGTCAATTCCAAAAAAACTATTTCAAGGATATATGGCCTGATAACCAGTTTTAAAAGCACAAATCTTTCAAAGATTAGAGCAGACTGGGTGAATGAGTTAGGGGAGGAACTAGAATTAGAGGAGGACATTTGGGACAACGCTCTACTAAGAGTAAATGACAGCACTTCCTGTGCCAAGTTGAGCTTAATTCAATTCAAAATTCTACACCGTATTCATTACTCGAAAGTGAAATTGGCTAAAATATATCCTAACATAGATGCTAGCAGTGACAGGTGTCGTAACACTCCTGCCAACTTAACCCATATGTTCTGGTTGTGTCCAGCCCTCACGACCTACTGGTCTATGATTTTCAAAACATTGTCAGAGGCTCTTAACATCGACCTCCAACCTAACGCTGCAATGGCCATTTTCGGTATAACAGATAGAAGATATTCTACACTAAGGAAAAAATATAAAATTGTACTTACTATTAAAATAGTTGTTACTATTAGAAAATGTGAGCATTGTTTCTACAATTGTTGCCTTTTGTATTCATGTATATGTACATGCCCTGTATCACTGGTGCTCAATAAAAAATACTTTACAAAAAAAAAAAAATATGCTATTATATTCTATACTTTTATCAATTTTATTGAGAAAACGTGAGAGAAGGGTGAATAAAGACTGAGAATCAATATTCAGAAATGACTAATTATTTATTTGTTTTGAACTATGTTGTATAGCTGTGTTTTCATGTGTTCGTAGTCAAAACTCAAAAATGAGTTTATA
The DNA here is from genome assembly GCA_022828995.1 of Vimba vimba. Taxonomy (NCBI): domain Eukaryota; kingdom Metazoa; phylum Chordata; class Actinopteri; order Cypriniformes; family Leuciscidae; genus Vimba; species Vimba vimba. The sequence goes on from CM040818.1 coordinate 56,349,429, forward strand.
TTTAATTATTAAAAATTGCCATTATTTTATATGAAAAAGTTTTTTAATTGTATTTTATTTAGAAAATATTTTAGTTTGTTTTGTATATATTTTTTTTTATTAGAACAGATAACATTTTAAGCTGTCATATGGTCATGTTACAATGTGCCCCACACATGTTACAATGTACCCCACCTATGGGGCATGTTGTCACATTTCACTTCCATTCTTTCGGGGTATATCAAGAAAAAAGTATATACTGTATTAATAAAACAAAAACACATAATTGTACTAGACATGTGGGAAATTAATGTGGGAAAAAATAAATACTCTGAACCATAAGTAGATTTACACAAACTGAGAAAGTCAAAAAGCGTTACTTTGTGCCCCGCTCTCCCCTATTTTATTTTTGCTGAGAGCAGTTTTAGATTTATGTTGTAGATTGACAACATACAACAACCTTCTCAGTCAAAGTGCAGCTTGTGCTAGAGCAGACCACATTCATACAGAAGTGTTTGGAGTAATTAGCTGTCTGAACTTAGGTCTAGTACTTCTGTAACATTAGTCCACTGAAGGTGTCACCTCCAGAGGTATATATTCGCATTGGTTCAACTCTGCTCACCTTCAGTGGACTAATGTTACAGAAATACTACACCTAAACAATGAACCCAGCAGTTTGCCTCTTTCACCTCCGACAGGCCAATCGGACCATTGAGCGATGTGTGGAGGACTTTCTTGAACTTAGTAATTGCTCTGACTTTAATGAGGTATCACTCAAGGACATTTTTTTAAGCTATAACCCTTGCACTCTGAACTGCCTGGGGGGGATTTATTTATATACATATACGTTTTATATACAGATACTATTGACCAACAAGGCACACCTGAGAACAATCAAACAATGAACCAAGGACTAAACAGAACTGAGAAAAACATGACCTTAACATTAAGAACATGACACATTCACAGGGGGAGTGAATATTTTGTCAAATATTTTCTTATTCTATTTTGTCAAATAGAATAAGAATTCTAAATCAAGTTAAATTAATTTGCTTCTGTACTATGAATTTGTGAAAATCCTAAATTAACTTGTCAGATCTTAACTTTAGACTTAAGTCAAGTCAAGTCAAGTCATCTTCATTTATATAGCGCTTTTAACAATGTAGATTGTTTCAAAGCAGCTTTACAGAGATTAGCGTATAATTTAAGGTAACAGAGGTTGTTTTGGCTTTATAGCAGAGTTAAGTTTTTTTCCATCTAAAGTTAGTTTTGATTGATTTGCTTCCGTCGCAACGATCATTTGTTATTAAATTAGGGGCTGCTAAGACGACACCATTCCCTCTACACAGACTTTAAACGCGAACCTGTGAGAAACGCTGATGGCGTTCACATGCGCATTTAGAATGGGTTCTATAGTTATGTGCGTTTGAATATACGCAGGTTTGGAATTCCCTACAAGCCAAGCCTGAACAAAGTACTTGTCTTTCCTTATAAATTTTGATAAAGAATTGTATTTTATTTTGTTGCTTTGGGGTAGGAACGCGAAACGAATTTTCCCGACAACGCCTTATCTGTAGAGTGGTAGAGGGATCCTCCATAGGGAGAGACTAGTTGGCACTTCAGCACTGCGTTGTCATCGGGTCCAGGCGAAGGTCCTTCATCAGATCTGGATACGGCCTGGATCCGGCAGGCTGCAGGAAAACCTCGGGATAAACACAGACACTAAAATTAGCGTAGATGCCATTCTTCTCATGATGTAACGAGTACATCAGGATTTATGGGAAGTGTTCCCGGTTCCGGCTGACCTAATCTATGCAGCCTAACATTAAATTATAGAAGTCTATAATGTATTACGTGAATGCTAGGTCAAAGAGATGTGTCTTTAATCTGGCTTTGAACTGACAGAGTGTGTCTGCTTCCCGGACAATGGTAGGAAGACTGTTCCAGAGTTTTGGTGCTAAATAGGAAAAGGATCTACCGCCAGCAGTCGATTTTGATATTCTAGGTATTATTAACTGGCCGGAATTTTGAGATCGCAATAGACGTGACGGACTATAATGCGTTAAGAGCTCGCTCAAGTACTGCGGAGCTAAACCATTTAGTGCTTTGTAAGTAATCAGCAATATTTTTTTTTTTGTGATTCTTTATTTATTAAACATTTTGAGTATATAACTATTTACAACAAAGCCCAAGGTCGCCCATAACCGTAAGACTAAGTATAAATACATAGAATAAATAAATATGACAAGAAATTAAAATAGAATTAACCCAAACTTAGAAGGATCTCAAAAACTTCTTGATAGTCTCAATAAGGTCCAACCAAAATTGTATTGTCTTTCTATTGGCTCCGAGCACTTTAGCTGTGGTACATTCCAGAAAGGCAATGTCCAGTATATATGACATCCAGATAGACATAACTGGGGTAGTTGGTTCCAACCACATCTTTAGGATAACCTTTTTAGCAGCAGTAAGGACAACGGACAGAATCCTCCTTTGATTGACAGACAGTGACAGTGAGGAATCATCCAACAGAAGGAAAATCAGAGGGTCCTTTTGGATCGGAATCTTCAGAAGATCTGTCAGTAAGTCCTGGACTGAGGACCAGACTGACACAATTTGAGAACAGTCCCAGAACATATGCATATATGTACCTAAATTTTTATTATTACACAAGTGACAAAAAGGATCAGATTTTCTTTTCATTTTATATAATAAACAGGGTGTGGCATATGCCTTATAAATTAACTTAAAATGTATCATTTGGTGAGCCGGATTTTTTGAGGTAGCAAAACAATTCCCCCAGACAGTTTCCCAGTCAATCACAGTGTTAAGTTGTCTCTCCCAGAAGTCCTCAGTCGGAATGTTTGCGTACTGTCGTACCACGAGCGATTTATAAATTATGCTAACAATACCCCTAGAAGCCATACTGGTGTAACGATAACCAGCTGGAGTGCCCTCGAGAGACACAAGAGGGCACTCCACACCTAACCATCATATTCACTCACAGACTACATTTCCCATCCTGCATCTACCTGGACTGATTACTCCATACACCTGCACTGCATTACACACCTGCACCTCATGATCAAACACCCCATATAAGCCTGGTTCACCCATTCACTCATCGCAAAGTCTTGTTGTACTGTTAGTCTGCATTTCCGAGCATTTTCCCTGGTTTCATGTTTCTTGGTTTTCTGGATATCTTGCCTTGTTCCCTGGATTACTCTCTTGCCTCTGGTCCCTGCCTGTTTTGTTTGTTTGTTTATTTGTTTGTTTGGACTGCTCACCTGTGTTTCGACCATTGCCTGTTTTTGGATTACGATTCTGGATAACCCTTAAAATAAAGCTGCATTTGGATCTCTCCCTTCGTGTCTCCGAGCAGTTCGTAACAGAAGACTTCGCCACTTCAGATCCAGCAGCCGAGAAAGAACTGAGACCCACCATGGACCTACTAATCAGTCTCTTCCGCCTCCGCCAAGGTAACCGATCTATAGAGGAATATGTTGGAGAATTTTGTGAGCTCTGCCATGGGGTAGACTTGGACGATGCCGTCTTAAAGGATAGTTTCCGATATGGGCTTGAGGACATGTTAAATTATCTCATGCCAGACAACACCCCTCAATGGACTTTATGTCAATATATTGAATTCGCCCTGAGGATAAGCGGCTCATCCTTTTCTGTGGGCCCTGTGGATGAGGGGGCGTTTCCAGAGACCGTGCCCGTCACGTCTGCTGAGCCTGAGCCTCTTCACGCCAGTCCAGCCGAGCCTGCACTTCACGCCAGTCCAGCCGAGCCTGCACTTCACGCCAGTCCAGCCAAGCCTGCACTTCACGCCAAATCTGCCGAAGCCAAGGCAGTATGCGTCATGCCCGCCGCCCCTGAGACAGCAAGCGACATGCCCGCCAAGCTAGAGCCTTCTTCACCGCTGGTCCCGTCCAGCACAGAGCCCTCTTCACCGCTGGTCCCGTCCAGCACAGAGCCCTCTTCACCGCTGGTCCCGTCCAGCACTGAGCCCTCTTCACCGCTGCCCAGCACAGAGCCCTCTTCACCGCTGGTCCCGTCCAGCACAGAGCCCTCTTCACCGCTGGTCCCGTCCAGCACAGAGCCCTCTTCACCGCTGCCCAGCACAGAGCCCTCTTCACCGCTGGTCCCGTCCAGCACAGAGCCCTCTTCACCGCTGCCCAGCACAGAGCCCTCTTCATCGCTGTCCAGCACAAAGCCCTCTTCGCCGCTGGTCCTGCCCAGCTCAAAGCCCTCTTCGCCGCTGGTCCTGCCCAGCTCAAAGCCCTCGCCGCCGCTGGTCCCGTCAAGCTCAGAGACGCTTCGCGTCACGTCTGCCCGTCAGGAGTCTCGTCCCGCCGAGCCTGAATCTGATCCTGATACTGAGCCTGAATCTGTTCCTCTTCTTCTTCCCACGCCTGTGTCTTCGGACAAGATGGCCGACTCCACGCCTGTGTCTTTGGACAAGATGGCCGACTCCACGCCTGTGTCTTTGGACAAGATGGCCGACTCCACGCCTGTGTCTTTGGACAAGATGGCCGACTCCACGCCTGTGTCTTTGGACAAGATGGCCGACTCCACGCCTGTGTCTTTGGACAAGATGGCCGACTCCACGCCTGTGTCTTTGGACAAGATGGCCGACTCCACGCCTGTGTCTTTGGACAAGATGGCCGACTCCACGCCTGTGTCTTTGGACAAGATGGCCGACTCCACGCCTGTGTCTTTGGACAAGATGGCCGACTCCACGCCTGTGTCTTTGGACAAGATGGCCGACTCCACGCCTGTGTCTTTGGACAAGATGGCCGACTCCACGCCTGTGTCTTTGGACAAGATGGCCGACTCCACGCCTGTGTCTTTGGACAAGATGGCCGACTCCACGCCTGTGTCTTTGGACAAGATGGCCGACTCCACGCCTGTGTCTTCGGACAAGATGGCCACCGCCGCTGAACTAGTGTCTCAGGACAAAATGGTCTCCGCCGAACCAGTGTCTCCGGACAAGATGGTCTCCGCCGAACCAGTGTCTCCAGACAAGATGGTCGCCGCCGTCGAGCAAGTGTCTCGGGACAAGATGGTCTCCGCCGAGCCAGTGTCCTCAGCAGAGTTACCCTCTACAGAGATGGCTGCCAACATGCCTTTCCCTGAGCCGGTGTCTGTTCCAGTTCCTGAGCTGGAGCCAGTGTCTGTGTCTGTGTCTGTGTCTGTTCCAGTTCCTGTGTCTGTGTCTGTTCCAGTTCCTGAGCCAGTGTCTGTGTCTGTTCCTGAACCTGAGTCGGTGGTACCAGTTCCAGTGCCAGCTCCGGTGGTACCAGTTCCGGTGGTGCCAGTCCCAGTTCCTCCGCCGTGGCCGCCCGAGGGGTCTTCACCGCCGTGGCCGCCCAAGGGGTCTTCACCGCCGTGGCTGCCCGAGGGAAAGTCTCCGCCCAGGCCGCCTGAATGGTCATCTCCGCCCTGGCCGCCTGAAGGTTCGTCTCCTCCTTGGCCGCCTGAATGGTCGTCTCCGCCCTGGCCGCCTGAAGGTTCGTCTCCTCCCTGGCCGCCTGAATGGTCGTCTCCGCCCTGGCCGCCTGAAGGTTCGTCTCCTCCCTGGCCGCCTGAAGGGTTGTCTCCCCCCTGGTCGCCTGCACAGCCTGCTCCGCCCTGGTCACCTGCACAGCCTGCTCCGCCCTGGTCGCCTGCACAGCCTGCTCCACCCTGGTCGCCTGCACAGCCTGCTCCGCCCTGGTCACCTGCACAGCCTGCTCCGCCCTGGTCGCCTGCACAGCCTGCTCCACCCTGGTCGCCTGCACAGCCTGATCCGCCCTGGTCACCTGCACAGCCTGCTCCGTCCTGGCCTCCCGTATTACCACAGTCTCAAGGTCCTCTTCCGCTCCATGGACCTGGCCCTCCATCCTGCCCCCGGATCCGCCTCCGGGCCACCTCCCACCTGGACAGTTTTGGAGCGTCTGGAAGCCGCTCTTTGGGGAGGGGCTATGTAACGATAACCAGCTGGAGTGCCCTCGAGAGACACAAGAGGGCACTCCACACCTAACCATCATATTCACTCACAGACTACATTTCCCATCCTGCATCTACCTGGACTGATTACTCCATACACCTGCACTGCATTACACACCTGCACCTCATGATCAAACACCCCATATAAGCCTGGTTCACCCATTCACTCATCGCGAAGTCTTGTTGTACTGTTAGTCTGCATTTCCGAGCATTTTCCCTGGTTTCATGTTTCTTGGTTTTCTGGATATCTTGCCTTGTTCCCTGGATTACTCTCTTGCCTCTGGTCCCTGCCTGTTTTGTTTGTTTGTTTATTTGTTTGTTTGGACTGCTCACCTGTGTTTCGACCATTGCCTGTTTTTGGATTACGATTCTGGATAACCCTTAAAATAAAGCTGCATTTGGATCTCTCCCTTCGTGTCTCCGAGCAGTTCGTAACAACTGGAATCTATCCAGTCTATCATAGGATGGGAAGATATTTTATTCGACCAGGGTACTCCATATGCTTTTAGCGCAGATCTCAATCTTAGATACAGAAAGAAGGAAAATCCTGGAAGAGAGAATTCATCCTTTAGAATCTGAAAGGACTTAAGTCCATAACCACTGTACAAGTCTTTCAGGGTATAAACCCCACAATTAATCCAGCATTTGGAAACAAAGGGTTTATTACCCGTACAGAGATTGCTATTATGCCAAATGGGGGTAGAGTCACAGTAGGAATCTGAAGCTCCCATGATCTTTTCTGCCATTCTCCATGTTTTGATAGAATGGCATATAATTGGACCAAACTTTTCCAGAGCTTTCTTAGGTATTCCAGTAAAAGGTAAATCCTGTAGACGCAGTGGGTGAATAATATTAGTCTCTAAGGCCCGCCATGGCACAGGGGAGTCAACATCCATCCATGTCCTAAGTGGTCTCATTTGGTATGCTAAATAATAGGACCAAAAATCCGGTAGCGATAAGCCTCCATGAGGTTTTAGCCTGTGCATCGATTTGAGTCGAATTCTAGGCCGTTTATAATTCCATAAAAATGTTGTTACTGCTGTACGAAGCTCTTTAAAATAACCAGTAGGTGGTGCCAGAGGTAAAGTTGAAAATAAAAAGCTCAGCCTCGGAAGTGTATTCATCTTAATAGTGGCCATCCTACCATGAAGAGCCAAGCAGAGTGGAGACCAGCACAGAAAATTGCTTGAAATCTTATCCAGAAGAGACTGGTAGTTCCACTTAGAAATGCGAGATAGTGAACAGAAAATTCTAATCCCAAGATAATTAAACTGGTCGCTGACTGGAACCATCGTGGGTAAGGACTGAATCTCTGATTTAGCTGCTAAGTTAAGGGGTAAAAGTATGGATTTGCTCCAGTTAATTTTATAACCGGACAGTTTACCAAATGTATCAAATAATTTTAAGCATTCTTTGACCGAATCTGTGATATTTGATAGGTACAACAAAATGTCGTCAGCATAAAGTGAAATCTTATGAGACGTATTCATACATCTTATAGGGACTATTGCAGAGCATTGTCTGATCGCTTGGGCCAAAGGCTCTAATGATAAATTAAAAAGCAAAGGTGACAGGGGACATCCTTGGCGAGTGCCCCTGCCAAGACGGAAGGAAGAAGAGATATGAAGGCCAGTAAGAACTCTAGCTGAACAATCAAAATAGATAGTTTTGACAGCTTGCACGAAAAAAGAACCAAACCCAAAACACTCCAGGACAGACCACAAAAATTTCCACTCAATTCTATCGAATGCTTTCTCTGCATCCAGAGAAAGGACTGCAGAGGAAGCTGTATAGGTGTCTGCTAGTTGAATAATATGAAGAAGTCTACGTATATTGTCCGCAGCAAATCTCCCCCTTAAAAAACCTGACTGATCATACTTGATCAAGTCTCCAACACACCGATCCAATCTTAAGGCCAAGACTTTTGCTAACAGCTTTGAATCTGTGGATAGAAGGCTAATTGGCCTATAGCTAGAACACTCAAGTGAATCCTTCCCTTTCTTCAAAAGCAAAGTTATTAAAGCTGTGTTTTGGTCCCTGTGCAGAGCCCCTTTTTCTAAAGCAAAATTAAAAGAGTTAAGTATCAAGGGAGCCACTATGTCCCATAATGCCTTCAATAGCTCCGGGGGAATCCCATCTAACCCAGGGGCTTTATTACTGTTCATGGAGTCCAGGGCAGACTTAAGTTCTTCAATTGTCAAAGGGCTGTCCAGTATATCGCGCTGAGAATCATTTAATTTGGGAAGATCTAAATGTTTAAGGAATAAATCAAAATTTGTTGGGTCAGTGTTGGATTCTGATGTGTACAAATGTTTGTAATAGGATTCAAATATTCTATTCACATCCTTAGGTTGAGTATACACTGAACCCTCATGTCTAATAGCAGATATGCTGGCCTTAGATTCACTGTCCTTCAACCTCAAAGCCAAAAGCTTAGATGGACGTTCTCCATTGAAATAATAAGACTGTCTAGTACGGTGTATGAAAAATTCAGCTCTGTACAAATATATTGATTTTAATTCTGATTTAAGGATGTCAACTTCTTTGGCTTTGGTCTCACAAAATGTACCTTTTAGTTCCTTCTCTAGTAGATCAATTTGTTTTTCTAATTCAATCTTACGACTCTCTCTACACTTTTTACTGAAAGATGAATAACTTATACATTTACCCCTAACAAAACATTTAGTGGTTTCCCACAATACTTGGGGGTTAGAAGCAGAATCCCTGTTAATCTGTAAAAACTCCTTCAAAGAATTACGTAATTCAGCCACAAATGTACAGTCCTTTAACAAGGAAGTATTAAACCTCCAGCGATTGTGTCTGGAGCCCAATGGTACAGGAGTTAAAGTAGAAATTATTGGGGAATGATCAGATAAAAGAAGTGGCAGAATATCCACTTTACTAATATAGGGAATTAAAGAAGGAGACATAAGTAATAGTCAATCCTTGAGTAGCTCTTATGACGAGCTGAAAAGAATGTATAATCCCTGGAACCATCATTTTGTAAACGCCAAACATCACATATGTTAGAATGTCGCAAAAATGAATTAAAACAACCAGAAATCCTTGAATCAGCTTTAGAGGCATGAGATCTATCTAGCTGAGGATCTAACACAGCATTGAAATCGCCCCCTAACACCACGAGACAGTCCTCCAAACTCACAACTAAACGTAGTAATTCTTGAAAAAATAACGGATCACCCTCGTTGGGTGCATAAACAGACACAAAAGCGTATTTAGTATTATTTAGAGAACCAACAACATAGGTAATTCGGCCTTCTTTATCCCCACCAGAACGTATAACAGAAAAGTTAGTAGAACGCCTAGACAATATCAGCACCCCTTTAGATTTATTGACGGCCGAAGAGGAGGAAATAATTTTAAAGTATCTATTTTGAAAGCGATGCACGTCAGTGCAATATACATACATGAATGCAATACTACGCATATAAAAGTATAAAACAAACTAAACTTACGTGGGCGGACTTGGGCATGGAACAGAAAAACACAAACAAGAACAGTAAAAGAACGGGCAGCAAGCAAAGAGTTAAAACACACTCTTCTACCTGCCCACAACGCAACAGTCTTTGGATACGCGGCCAACTAGCAGTCCGGCTCGTCTGTCGACACCTGACCTGACCCGGTCATTTTCCGGATGAACAAAAAGAAAATCAATCCGTCTCAGTAAGGTCCTCCATGGGAACTGCAGATTCATGCTCCTTCTCTTCGGATTCTTGTGACACGACCGCCTCTGCTCCCTTCCGGGAAGATTTTGCGATGGGATTCAAATTAAGGATGAACTTTTCAACCTCCGCCGGTGTTTCAAGCAGTGAGATCTTCCCTCGGTGAGTAACTTTAACTACCGCGGGATAGAGCAAAAAAGACGTAATTCCCGACTGGGTTAGCTTCTTCCTCGCCAATGCCATCGCTCTCCTCTTAGATGCAGTGTGAGTGCTGTAGTCGGGGAAGAAAAGCAGTGGAGACCCATTATGGTGAATTTGTCCAACGGCACGGGCTCCATTCAGGATCGCATTCCGATCTTGATACCTCAGCATCTTAAAGATGAACGTACGCGGGGTAGATTTTGCGCGCTCACCGCTGTATATACGGTGAGCTCTTTCAATCTCCAGTACTTTGCCAACAAGAGAGGGGATCCATTTAGGAATATTATTCTGTATAAATCGCAGAGGGTCATCTCCTTCTACACCCTCTTTTAGTCCCACTAGACGGACATTGGACTGACGGCTTTTGTCTTCGATTCTCGCCAACTTTTCCTGAAGGGAATCCACTGCTAGCTTCACTTCCACGTTGTCTTTCTTTGCGTTGCGAAGAGCTGCCTGCATGTTGTCAAAGTTATTTCTGACCAGTCGAACGTCCTCTTCTAGGACTCCAAGTCTCTCCGCGATTGGGGCGAATTCTTCCTTAAACATTTCCCTGACGAAGCTAAGGTGCATCTTTAACTCGTCAGCAACAATGGCGCGAAGTTCCCCCTCAGGAACACTATTAGGGTCTTTGACTCGTTTTTTCTCCGGGGAAGCCAACGTTAATTGACGTTTTGCCATCTTCATTTGTTGCACCGTTATCAGAACAGCCAAGACTAACCAAGCATTGATAATTTTATTGAGAACAGTTAGATTAAGGATACCGAGTCAGGGAGCAGTCGAACTACACAGCCATTGCTACCGGAGGGTCACGTGATCTCTCGTAATCAGCAATATTTTAAAATTTATGCGATGTTTAATAGGGAGCCAATGCAGTTTTGACAGAACTGGGCTAATATGGTCATACTTCCTGGTTCTGGTAAGAACTCGAGCTGCTGCGTTTTGGACCAGCTGTAGTTTGTTTATTAAGCGTGAAGGGCAACCACCCAGTAGAGCATTACAATAATCTAGCCTTGAGGTCATGAACGCATGAACTAATTGTTCCGCATTTGTCAATGAGAGCATATGGCGTAGTTTAGATATATTTTTAAGATGGAAAAATGCAGTTTTACAGATACTAGACACATGACTTTCAAATGAAAGATTGGTATCAAAGAGCACACCCAGGTTCCTAACCGACGACGAAGACTTAACAGAGCAGCCATCGAGTGTTAGACAGTATTCTAGGTTATTACGTGAGGAAGTTTGTTGTCCAATAATTAGAAACTCTGTTTTTTCAGAATTTAGAAGTAGGAAATTACGAGTCATCCAATTTTTTATATCCGCTATGCATTCCGTTAATTTTGTGAATTGATAAGTTTCGTTAGGTTTTGAAGAAATATACAGCTGAGTATCGTCGGCATAACAGTGAAAGCTAATTCCATGTTTCCTAATGGTATCTCCTAATGGTAGCATGTACAGAGTGAACAGCAGCGGTCCTAGTACTGAGCCTTGTGGTACGCCATAATGAACTTGTGATCGATGAGACATCTCATCATTTACTGCTACAAACTGATAACGGTCAGATAAGTATGATTTAAACCATGCTAGTGCATTTCCACTAATGCTAACATAATGTTCTAATCTATTTAAAAGAACGTTGTGGTCAATGGTGTCAAAAGCAGCACTAAGATCGAGTAACACTAATAGCGAGATACAACCACGATCGGATGATAAGAGCAAATCATTTGTGACTCTAACGAGAGCTGTCTCAGTACTATGGTACGGTCTAAATCCGGACTGGAAATCCTCGCAGATGTCATTTCTTTCAAGAAAGGAACACAGTTGTGAGGATACTGCCTTTTCTAATATCTTTGACAGAAAAGGTAGATTCGAGTTCGGCCTGTAATTGACTAATTCTGTAGGATCAAGTTGCGTTTTTTTAACAAGCGGTTTAATCATAGCCAGTTTAAAGGTTTTCGGTACATATCCTAGTGACAAAGATGAATTAATGATATTAAGAAGAGGATCTAGGACCTCTGGAAGCATCTCTTTCAGTAGCTTAGTTGGTATAGGGTCTAACATACATGTTGTCGATTTAGATGATTTAATGAGTTTAGTAAATTCTTCCTCTTCTATAGCAACGAACGAATCAAATTTTTCCTCCGGGAGACTACAATGCACTGCCTGATGCGATACTGTAGTAGACGGTTGCATAGTTATAATTTTGTCCCTGATATTATCAATCTTATAAGTGAAGAAGTTCATAAAATCATTACTGCTGTGTTGCTTGGAAACTTCTGGGCTTGAAGCTTTATTTTTTGTTAGTTTAGCCACCGTTTCAAATAAATACCTAGGATTATGTTTATTTTCTTCTAATAGGGTTGAAAAATAAGCAGATCTAGCAGTTTTTAAAGCCTCTCTGTAAGTAATCGAGCTCTTCTTCCATGAAATGCGAAATACCTCTAGTTTTGTTTTCTTCCAGTTGCGCTCCATTTTTCTGGCTGCTCTCTTAAGGGCCTGAGTGTGCTCGTTGTACCACGGCGTTGGACTATTTTCTTTAATCTTCTTTAAGCGCAACGGAGCAACTATGTCTAAAGTGCTGGAAAAGAGAGAGTTAAACGTTTCTGTTGTAATATCTAGTTCTTCTAAGCTATCTGGGATGCTGAGATGATGAAACTGATCAGGAAGATTATTAATAAAGCAATCTTTAGTAGCAGAAGTGATAGGTCTCACATATTTGAAACACGGAGTCTACTTAAGATAGAAAGTTTCTGTAATATGCCCCCTGGACTAGAGCTATAGTTAGAGTTTGTGATTCATAGTTTGGCGAGGCCGGCTGTTGATAGTTAGAAAAACTATTCTACTTTTACATAGTTTTGTATATGAGTGATTCTTAGACTATGGGCACTTTTATGTACTTTGGTCATGTTTTTAAAAATACATACAATTTGGGACAAAATCCTATTTTTCAAACTAACAATAAAACCTCCTTAAAAACTTTTTACTACCTTTCTATTATGATTTTTTCATACTTTTCAACCTCCTTATAGGTGTCAAAATCACTGTTTTATCCTTGTCGCACACCCAGACTTTTTAACTTCAACAATGAAAATACAGTTTAAAAGTATGACTTATCTGGTAACTATTAATATACCTAAATTAAGCACTAGTAAAATAATTAAAATACATTATAGTATTTAATGTGAGACCACCATCAATATTACTTTTTATACAAAATATAGCTGTCGCACAGTATTGGTGTCATTTCCACCACAACACTGTAATGTCCCTTTAAAAAGTTTGTGTGAAAGATTGTTTAGGTGGTTTCTATGGAAATGTTCAGAGACATCAGAGCACATGTTGGACATGGAGGCAATTTTAAATTTTCATCAAGAACAAAATAAGAAAAATCAAGGTAAATATTGCTTGATCAGTTAATATATTTATTCTACGTCATTTCCAAACATGCTGTACCTTCAAGGGTGTTTTTAAAAAGTTAAAAAATTTAAGTTAAATAAGAGTATTTTACATACATGAAATGCTAAGTATTAATTCAAAGCTGATCAGTGAAGCTATCTTCCATTTTTTCACAAAAAACTACAGAAATGTCATTTCCACCACACTGCCCTCTGTGGTGGAAATGACAGCATGTGGTGGAAATGACATTTATGATTACAAAGTACAATTGATATAGATTGCAAGAGTAGATTGACTTTGTGAATTGAGTTTACTGAGTGTGATGAGTTTGAGTTTTTCAAATAAATATTTCTCTAAATATTACTGTTTCTCTACATTCACGTTAATTCATTGTCATTTCCACCACCACCCTGTCATTTCCATCACCACACACATTTTTTAAAAACATTTAAAAAGTTCTCATCACACATTAAAAATGTATCCACAATTTACGAGATCATGCTCTACTTAAAGGAACACTCCACCGTTTTTTGAAATAGGGCTTATTCACCTTCTTTCCTACATTTAGATAGGTAGGCAAATGCATTTTTGTCTCAGTGCATGCATTGTTTTAGTTTGACAGGGTCGGCGCTAGCTTAGCTTAGCATAATGAATGGAATCCTTTGTTGCCAGCTAGCATGCCCTGAGTAAAAGTGACATAAAAAAAACCCCAAAAAAAACACCTAATTACTTCTTGTGGCCTGCATATTGAGAACAAGTACAAATAGTGATGCAGATTAACACTAGGCGATTTCCTAGGCAGATATTGACTTGGGACTATATTAGGGGGAAGCACAGGCGAAGCACTGCTACTTGGGCGCAGAGATATCACGCCCATGTAGCAGTGCTTCGCCTGTGCTTCCCCCGAATATAGTCCTTAATATATAAGTCAATATCTGCCTAGGAAATCGCCTAGTGTTAATCTCCATCGCTATTTGTACTCGTTGTGAATACGCAGGCCACAAGAAGTAATTAGGTGGAGTTTTTTATTTTTTATATCACTTTTACTCAGGACATGCTAGCTGGCAACAAAGGATTCCATTCATTATGCTAAGCTAAGCTCTAATGCACTGAGACAAAAATGCATTTACCCACCTATCTAAATGTAGGAAAGAAGGCGAATAAGCCCAATTTAAAAAAACGGTGGAGTGTTCCTTTAATATAAAAATTCAAGTTATTTATTTTCTAATAAGCTTTTGCCCAAACCAATATTAAATTTCAGAGTGTGACAGGTGTACAGTTCACCATTTGGTTCTTAGGGCAGTTAATTTATCTCATTGACAAATGTATAATTATTCTACATTGTGGAAAAACTGATAAAACTAGTTACAAAAATGATCTTAGACAATTCTTGAGTGGCATAAGTTATTCTGTTTTTAAATAACAGCTGTATATAGAGATGTGGTGGAAATGACATTTGTTCATTGCAGGTTGGAAAAAATGTAAAATATTAACAATTTCTCTTGTAATCTAAGTTTGTCCTCTTACAGACCTTAAAACTAGACAAATTATTTAAACTTATGAGACTGTGTTACGTGACTTTTGAACAAGTTTTTTTTATTCAACTTCACAAGCCTAAAAGTGCCCCTAGTTGAAGAAACGCCCATATATATTTGCATTCAGACCTAATCTTTTATCAGAATGTTTATATTATAAGCTGCATTCCGCATGGTTTTAATATGACACTCTACTTTGTGAGGTGGGTGAAGCGGATTACCTTGGAAATCATTGATCAATCACTCAGGGTGTGTTTTAAGGACTGCCTGTCCCCTTCAGAGCTGTATTTAAGCAGCAGACTGACCAAACTCATCACACTTGTCCAGCTTTGACGAGGCGAGCTGCTCTTGAGAAGAATGTCAGACTGCAGTCATTCATGTAAGTATACTTTCACTCAAGGGCACTTGACTTAAGATGTAGCTAGCTAAAAGTTTCTAATACTTTGCATGAGATTATCGAGCCCAATTTTCTCCCACTGTGTATGTATAGCACGAGTTCATGTTTTCAATTGCCATGCTCTTTACGCAAAATGTACCCATTGACTTTTATTGGTTGTCTAGCAACAGCATTCGAGCAGGTTGTTTTAAATGAAAAGTCAAAATATGTTTAAGTTAGGTTTAAAATGTTATGGGTAGGTTTAGGGAAAGGTTTGGGGTTATATTTACGAAAATAATTATCAATCTGGATCTGGGCATTTACCCTGATGAAAGTAAAAAAAAAAAAAAAAACAGCACCAAATCCTCTGGTTAACAGTACAATCCTTGTTATGGTGCCCTGGTTACCTTTTTTTTTTTCATGGCACAACACTATGTAAAAATATAACAAAACTGCACAAACATGCATTGCTTCAAATGGCATATAAAAATAGATTTTAAGGGACCGTTGGTATTTATGGAAAGGACCACCGGAGGAAAATAGGAGAGGGTCATGTCTTTTTATTCTTTGTTGAGGGGAGGGTCATCCAACTTTTTTTAGTCTAGGGGGAGGGTCACCCAACTTTTATATTCATGAAAACAGCAACTTTTCAAAGTTTTTTTCCCATTTTTTTTCCATTTAGCTCCATGTTAATCTCGCTTTATAAGCCCCCCCCATCGATATCAGATGGGTCTGACCCAACAAAAATCCAGTTTGGCGCTGTTTGACAGTGCGCGCGCACTTCAGTTCGCGCTCAGAAAAAGTGCATCATGTCAGAACAGAACGCCAATTAAATGTTTACCCGGCAAAGTTTAAAGCACGAGCAAAGAATGAACTTTTGTGATTGCGAATAAGTGCACAGTGTCCTGTGAGTGTATACTCTACTGCTGCATTAAAATGTGATGTGAATGTAGCCTACGTCGAGTTTTTTTACAGTATTGGGACTGAGAACTGCAGCTGATAGAATGTGCGCTGTAGCGCGATACTACCACATTTTAGTTTCCATTATTATTTTGTTTCCACGATGTGTAAGATGTAGGGCTACCACATCTTTAAATTACTATTAGTATTATTTAAGTTAACATAATAAAATATGTAGACCTACACCACAAAAACTAGTTGAGGATAAATTCGTTAAAATTGGGTAATTCCAGCATTATGGACGTGACATTTGCAGTCAAAACTTGAAATATAAATGCTCAGAAAATGCATTTAATACCAATATTTTGAAACGTATGTTAATATACTCCCTTAAGAAAGGAGTCAAGACATTAGAAAAATATCAGTCTACACATGCGTTTTATATTTAATATGAGGGAAATACACATGTGACATGACACGAAAAATCTTTAACTTTTAGGTGGCAAAATATTTTTTAGTAATTCTATGAATTACAGTGTGCAAACCAAAAGATATAGGCCTATACCCACCGGATGAATAAAGATCGGCCTCCACAGAACATAAAATATTATTTTTATTTTATTTTTCGTGCTCGCATTTATGTGAAAAAAAAAAAAAAAAAAAAAAAACAATGTTATGGGCGTGACAGTTCTCCATTATGGACATGACTGCTCTGAAAGCGACTTTAAAAAGTTCACAGAGACCTCAAACAGAAAGCACAAAGCCTTTCTTTAAAGTGAATTTCGTTTTTTATTAATTGTATCTTAATTTTAATCAATGTTTTATCAACCAACTGCCTATAAATATAGTAGAAAATAGATAATCATGCCACGGAGGCGCGAGCGAGTGAACTGGACTCGTCTCATAAATGAACCGAAACTCAGCGTAAGGTAGGCTACTTGCCTCACAGACCTGAGAAATATATAGAAAGCTTGAAATGTCTACTTTTAAACAGAACAATTCAAAACGAAGGAAAACAGACTGCTTTCTGCTTATGAAATGTGCATTTCTCTCTGACGCGTTCTGAGAAGATCGCGACGCATCGTCAACTTCATCTTTGCAGTCGACACAGAAACACTTGTTTATTAATAAACAATTAAAATGTCTCCTTGCTATATTTGACATATTAATAATCATTACATTTGCCGGTTCTTTGTGACAGCTTTTAGATGCTTTGTTGGCAGCGCCACCCACATGTTGAACGAGTCACACCGCAGCATCAGCACCGAAAACATGATTTTTTTTCAAATCAAAAATCGTGATACGAACCGAATCGTAGGTTTGGTCTATCGTTACAGCCCTAGTAAGATGAGAAAGCAGGAGTTTATGGTTATAAAAAACAATGGCTATCTGAACATCTTTGCCAAACGCAAACCAGAAGTAGGCTAATCAATAAATTATCGGGGAGGGTCATGCCTTTTTTCACAATCATTTTGGAAGGTCATAGAAAAATTTATTGCTGGCGAAGGGAGGGTCATTTCTTTTTTGACTACAGATCTCAAAACTCCTCCGGTGGCCCCTTAAATAAAAAACGAACAGTCCCTAAGCTATATTAAAAGTAGTACTAACATTTAATGTGTAAGCCTAAGTCAGAGGGGAACACAGTAATTATGATGATGTTGGTGACGATAAAACGACAAATTTACATATCGTCGCTGTTGGGCGCAAACCTTGTATTTAAACACTGTCATCGAAGTTGGTATTGTGGCTTTATGGCCAGACACTTGCACGTGTCATAATAATATTTTCATTTTATGAAAATAAAGCTCAAATTAAGTTACGAGGTTTTGTCTGTCACTGGAACAGACGCATCTGAGGCACTACCTGCATCGCATTACGTTTTCATCAACGTACATGATATAAAGTTCAATATGAGCATTCAGTTTTCCTGTTGTTGAAATCTCATGATCAAAATTTCATGATACAAAAGATGAAGCTCAATGCACAAGTTATTTAAAACACTATATTTGCTTCTAGACTAGACGGCAAAGACTAAGACTATTTTCCGCTCTTCACAAAAAAAAAAAAAAAAAAAAAAAAAAAAAGTGTTTTTATGTGTTAAATAAAACACAGTGTTTTTTTGAGTAAATAAAATGCTGTACTTATGCAAACATCAGTTCTTTATTTTCCCTTGCATTGCAAACAAGGAGAGATCTTTCCAAATTGTGTGCGGGCGAAATGCATTCTAAATGGAGGCGGGGTGGAGTCCTGAAGTTTGACCATGGACTGTAAAAAAAGATGGACGACGCCCCTTCTCTCTTTTCCATTGGTGAAGCCGCCAAAGTCCTAATATGGCGCTGAAGTGAGCGTGAAGTGGAGCTATAATATCAAGGTCCCGCCCTTACTATCGCAGAAATAGTTAATACAAAGTTTACTGTGTGAAATAAACAGTTATTGACATTTATAAATGAAAGTTGAAGCTCCAATCTCCTCCCGAAAATCCAAAAAAAACAAAAAAAAAAAGTCCGTTGGTGTCTCAGTGACTACTTTTTTTAGAGAAGCTGTCAATCACAGCTGTCAATCATGACGTCACATTCTCGTTTTTTATAGCATCAACTAACTAACTAAGACCAAACGTATTTAAAAAAAATGAACACTTAAACTTAAATCAGCATGATAAAAACTACCTAAAATGACAGAAAACACCTTTAAAACAATATATTTTAAGTGTAATTTTATTGTTTAGTTTCCATCGCGTCCATAGACTTCATGGGGAGACGGGCTTTATGACCTATACTGGGACCAGCCACCAGGGGCGCATGGCTTCACTTTTCAGCACTTGTGCCGCACCCTTGGGTTTGACTGACAGTTTGAGGAGCCAATGGTTGGGAAACACTGCTGTAGACAATAACGGGTGGTAATAGATAAAATAATAAAGTTAGCACTTTTAAACATCCGCTCACTTAAAAACAAATCACTTCTAGTCAATGACTTAATAACCACAAACAACCTGGATTTTATGCTTCTAAATGAAACCTGGCTAGAAGACAGCTGCAGTGCAACAATCCTCAATGAAGCAGCCCCTCCTAACTTTACTTTCATGAGTGTCTGCAGAGCTGTAAAGAGAAGTGGGGGTCTAGCTGCTCTTTTTAAAGATATCTATTAATGTAAGCAAATATCATTTGGGAATTACACGTCTTTTGAATATCAAATCAAATCAAATCAAATCAAGTATATTTGTATAGCGCTTTTCACAATACAGATTGTATCAAAGCAGCTTCACAGTATTAAAATAAAATAATACAACAAAGTTTGTTTCTAGTGGAATTTATTGATTGATAGAATAAAATTAAATATCCCCAAAATATCCCCAACTGAGCAAGCCAAAGGCAACAGTGGCAAGGAACCGAAAAACTCCATCAAGTGACCTAATGGTGTCCTAAAACTCCATCAGGTGACCTAATGGAGAAAAAAAAAACCTTGGGAGAACCCAGGCTCAGTCGGGGTCAGTTCTCCTCTGGCATTTATGAACTAGAGGCCGGATTGTAGTTTGAAACTGTGAGATTAACAATATTATATGAATGCCTGGCTGAAAAGATGCGTCTTTAATCTAGTTTTAAACTGGGAGAGTGAGTCCGAGCAACGAACAGTATCAGGAAGGCTATTCCAGAGTTTTGGAGCCAAATGTGAAAATGCTCTCCCTCCTTTGGTTGATCTGGATATCCTAGGTATGACCAAAAGCCTTGAATTTATTGATCTTAAAGAGCGCGATGGATTATAGGGTGATAGAAGATCCGTTAAATAGACTGGAGCTAAGCCGTTTAGGGCTTTATAAGTCAGTAGCAATACCTTATAATTAATACGGAACTTTATAGGTAGCCAATGTAGTGATGATAAAATCGGTGTTATATGATCATATTTTCTTGATCTAGTAAGAACTCTAGCAGCGGCATTTTGGACTAACTGTAGCTTGTTTATTGAGGATGCAGGACAACCGGCTAATAAAGCATTACAGTAATCTAGTCTCGAGGTCATGAATGCATGAACTAACTTTTCTGCATCAGAAACTGATAGCATATTACGTAGCTTAGCAATGTTTCTAAGGTGGAAAAAGGCTGTTTTTGTAACATACAAAATATGATTTTTAAAAGACAGGTTACAATCGAGTATAACACCCAGGTCTTTTACTGTAGAGGATAAAGTAACAGGACATCCTACGATGTCAAAGTTGTATTGTGAGAGGTTCTGTGGGCGTTTTTTTGAACCGATAAGTATTACCTCTGTCTTGTCTGGATTTAATAAAAGAAAATTACGCATCATCCAATCTTTTATATCTTTAACACACTCTGTCAATTTGGATAATTTAGCGTTTTCATCCGGCCGTGATGAAATATATATTTGAGTGTCATCAGCATAACAATGGAAACTAATTCCATGTTTCCTTATAATATTTCCAAGTGGCATCATATATATTGAGAATAACAGAGGGCCTAACACAGATCCCTGCGGCACTCCATAGTTTACTGGAGTTATGATCGATTTTTCTCCATTTAAATAGACAAAATGGTAGCGGTCTGATAAGTATGATCTAAACCAGCTTAATGCTTGTCCTTGAACACCAGTATAATTTTGTAGTCGATCTAAGAGTATTGTATGATCTATAGTATCGAACGCAGCACTTAGATCAAGTAAAACTAGTATTGAGATGCAGCCTTGGTCAGAAGCTAAGAGTAAATCATTTGTGATTTTAACGAGCGCAGTTTCAGTGCTATGATGCGGCCTGAATCCTGACTGAAACTTTTCATAGATATAATTTTCTTGCAAGAAAGAGCCCAGTTGAGTGGACACAACTTTTTCTAGTATTTTAGACATAAAAGGTAGATTTGAAATGGGTCTATAATTTGCTAGATTATTATGATCTAACTGTGGTTTCTTAATGAGAGGTTTTATAACTGCCAGTTTAAATGTTCTTGGAACATGACCTAAAGATAAAGACGAGTTAATAATATTGAGGAGAGGCTCTTCCACTACAGGTAACACTTCCTTCAGTAGTTTAGTTGGTATAGGATCTAATAAACATGTTGTTGTTTTAGATGAAGTGATACGTTTATTTAACTCTTTTTGTTCTATAGTTGTAAAGCACTGTAATTGTTCTTGCGGGGGGATAATTGAGGCTGAATTATAAGGTGCGATTGAGGATTGAACGTTTACAATTGTGGTTCTGATGTTTTCTATTTTCTCAGTGAAGAAGGTCATGAAATCATTACTACTAAACTGTAACGGGATATTTTGTTCAGGTGACGTCTGTTTATTTGTTAGTCTAGCCACGGTGTTAAATAAAAACCTAGGATTGTTTTGGTTGTTTTCTATTAGTTTGCGGAGGTGCTCAGCCCTGGCTGCTTTTAGGGCCTTTTTATAACGTGACATACTGTCTTTCCACGCGATTTTAAAGACCTCTAAATTAGTTTGTTTCCATTTACGCTCTAAATTACGGGCAAACTCTTTTAGGAAATCAGCGTAAGGCCCAGGCGGTCTATATACGAGATAATATGGATTTTTTTCTAACATCTAAGAGCGTAACATTTAGTACAAGTATTTCAAACGAAATAAACTTATAACCCGTTTTCTGAGTAACATTGAGAATATCTCTATAGACCACTGCAACACCGCCGCCACGACCAATCAGACGGGATTCGTGCTTATAGGAGTATCCTGATGGAGTAGACTCATTTAGACCGAAATAATCATTAGGTTTAAGCCAAGTTTCAGTAAGGCAAAGTACATCGAAGCTATTATCTGTGACTATTTCATTTACAATAACTGCCTTAGGTGTGAGTGATCTAATGTTTAGAAGACCTAGCTTTAGAAATTGTTTTTGATTACTAATAGCAACATTTTCTGGTTTAATAACAATTAGATTTTTTCTAGATCCTGCAGTAGATTTATTATTTGATCTCACTAAACGAGGAATAGACACATTTTCTATGCAATGTTCTACACTATTTATATTAGTTAATTTGGTGCAGCAGAGACTATGATTTGGACTTTTGGTTACTAGTCAAAAGGTATTTAACATTTTGGAGATGTTATCTGACAGAAGATCCGATCCGAATCTGCTTGGGTGTAAGCCATCAGCACGGTAAAGCCTAGGACGCTCCCAAAACAGATTCCAATTATTTACAAAGAGCAGTTTCTGCTCATTGCACCATGATATTAACCATTCATTTAGCGCGAATAATCTACTAAACTTTTCATGACCTAGTCGGTACGTGGGAAGCGGTCCTGACACAATGATCGTTATATCAGGCGATGTGCTGCGTACCGTATCGATCAGATTCCTGAAGTCTTTCTTCAGAACCTCTGTCTGTCGCAGCCTGATGTCGGCCCCTCCCGCGTGCAGGACCACAGTTCCGACGCGCTCGTTCAGAATCTCGGGAACGTGAGCAGCGATTTCAGAAACACGAGCACCAGGAAAGCAGTGACTATGCACCTTACTTTTATTTAACGTAGCGTGTACGTGTCGAACGATGGAATCACCGATGATCACAGCATCGCGTTCTGTTTCGCGAAGAGGGGAGAAGCGGTTTTGTGTGGATATCTCGAAAACCGGGAGGGTCGGAGAGAGTTTTCTTGGTCTAGACCTGACTCGCGTCTTCCGCTGCGGAAATATCCAGGCTTCGTGGTGGCATGTTGGAGCCGGCGTAAACGAGACCATAGCTGATCGCGGCCTCGACGCTCGTGACCGATGCTGAGTAACGCACGGAGTAGACGAGGTCGGAGTCAGCGGGTTAGTAACGTTAATCACTGATTTGTGTGCATCGGCGCGTGATGTTTCAAGAGCTAACCGCCGATCTATCAGCTCGGCCTGTCTCACTAAAAGGTCGTGGATCTGTTTCTCAACAGCTTCCAGCTCAGACTGTACCGCGTGTAGCTCAAATGTGTCCTCACCTGCACCAAAAGGTAGACTACTTACATCTGATATATTCGCCATTTTAACAGATGGACAGTAAGTTAAGTTAGCAACGACGCTACCAGTGATGCTAACAATATTAATACTAATTTATGGCTTAAGTCTTGGATATAATCCGTCTTTTTAGTGGTACGGGTGTGGAGTAGACGCACGATAGGCGAAAAAAAAATGTTTGTTTATAAATGAGTGCGGAGAAGACGCGTTCAGCCGTGATCCACGGACGTAACCTGTAAGAGTATCCAGCGTTGGATCACTAGGCTTGAGACACGTCTGCTCAACAGTCCGCGTTGTAACTATGAGGTGAGGAAAAATAGAAAATGTTCATTGTAAGTGAGTTTAAAGAGAAATCAAGAATTATAAATCAATCGATGGAGCTCCAAAGACAACAACGCGTTCAGACGCGACGCATGCGCATTCGAAACAGGAAGTCAGAGATCGGAAGTCACCGATCTGGGTATTGTGTTAAAAGGTGCTCCACGCATTTTACTTCTCATTATTTACAGGCCTCCAAAATACTCTCCAGCGTTTGCTGAGGACTTTACAGAACTGTTATCAACAATTACCTCAGAGTTTGACTGTTTTGCCATTGCTGGAGATTTTAACATCCACATAGATAGTGCAGAAACCAATATGGCAAAAGAAATCAAATCTGTTTTAAAAACTTTTGATCTGACTCAGCATGTACATGGACCCACACACAATCGTGGACACACTCTAGATTTACTTATCAGTAAGGGTCTAAACATTTCATCGATTGTTATTAAGGATGTAGCACTGTCTGATCATTTCTGTATTTTCTTTGATATATTGATCTCTCCTGCCACTGAAGCTAGATCTGTGTCTACAAGAAGAGATGCTTAAATGAGAACACTAGTGTAATATTTATGAAGGCTATATCCTTAACACCAAGCATATCTGCAGACTCTGTTGATTTTCTCCTTGATTCTTTTAACTCAAAAGTTAAAAGTGCAATTGATGATATTGCTCCTGTGAAAGTCAGGAAGAAGAGTGGCAGACAAAAAGCACCTTGGAGAAACTCAACAGCAGTGCAAAATATGAAAAGACAATGCAGAAAAGCAGAGCGCATGTGGCGGAAGACAAAACTTGTAGTCCATTATAACATCTACAAAGACAGCCTTCATGCTTTCAATATGGAACTAGGCAAAGCTAGACAGACTTTCTTCTCAAAGATTATAAACTGCAATTTAAACAACACACGCACTCTTTTTGCTACTGTAGAGAGACTGACAGTTGGATGTGCCAAAACTTTCTTCAGTTAAACAAAGACAAAACTGAAGTCATTGTGTTTGGAAACAAAGATGAAGTTCTCAAGGTGAACGCATACCTTCACTCTAGGGGTCAAACAACTAAACATCAAGTCAGGAATCTTGGTGTGACACTAGAGTCAGACCTTAGTTTCAGTAGTCATGTCAAAGCAATAACTAAATCAGCATACTATCATCTGAAAAATATTGCAAGAATTAGATGCTTTGTTTCCAGACAAGACTTGGAGAAACTTGTTCATGCGTTCATCACCAGCAGGGTGGATTATTGTAATGGACTCCTCACTGGCCTTCCCAAAAACACCATAAGACAGTTGCAGCTCATACAGAACGCTGCCGCCAGGATTCTGAGCAGAACCAGAAAATATGAGCATATCACACCAGTCCTCAGGTCTTTACACTGGCTCCCAGTTAAATTTAGGATTGATTTAAAAGTATTATTACTGGTATATAAATCATTCAATGGCCTAGGACCTCAATACATTGCAGATATGCTCACTGAATACAAACCCAACAGATCACTCAGATCATTAGGATCATATCAGCTAGAAATACCAAGGGTTCACTCTAAGCATGGCGAGTCTCCTTTTAGCTATTATGCCAGCCGCAGCTGGAACCAGTTTCCAGAAGAGATCAGATGTGCTCCTACTGTAGTCACATTCAAATCCAGACTCAAAACACTTCTGTTTAGCTATGCATTTAATGAATGAGCACTGTGCCGCTGTTCGTCCGACTGTTTGTACTGTACTGTACTGTACTTTATTTTATTTTTCTAAACTGTTTTAATTATTCTTATTTATTTTATTATTTTATTTATTCTATGTAAAGCACTTTGAATTGCCATTGTGTATGAAATGTGCTATATAAATAAACTTGCCTTGCCTTGCCTAGCCTAAAGATTACAAAAACAAACAATTAAAAAAAAAATTCTGATGTTTCCTCATCAGAGGGAGAGTAAGTGAGGGAGAGCGATTATTTTCATAAAAATATGAGCAGACAGGAATGAAGAAAGTGACCAGCATGATTGATATTCAAAATGGTAACCAAGTGCTTCTTTGTTTACGGATTGTATATCTGCAGTCCTTGTTTCGGTTCCCATTTTTGAAATGGTAGTTGGCAGTCGCCTTTAGTCCTTTTGGTGTGTTCAAGCACAGTGTTTTGGCCAACACTTATGACAAGAAAATATACTTCCCTATATATGAATGATCAATATTAAATGGTTTAACAGTATATTTGAAAATATACAGAATAAAATATTCTATTAATATATTACAATATATTGAATAATGCATAAGGAATTGCCGTCTGTGCCTGTTGTTGACACTGACAACTTTCCCATTACCTGTCCTATATCCGCTATCCATTTAGTGCAATATTATAACTGTATCGGTCATGCCTATATGTATGGAGCTTTTTTAACGTGGTGTATTGTTGTATAAAAATATGTAAATGCATTTGAATTAGTGCATTTGTGTTTGTGTTGTTTTGTAAGGAACACACAAAAAATGGTGCAATGAAAAATCATATAGGCCCAATTTATTGGCATATTAAACATTCTATTTAGAAGGTGAAATGACACAAGCTTGATGTGGGTGCAACAACATGAAGAACAGAATGTCTTTATTGTCATTGTATTGTGCAAATTAGAATAAAATTGGAAAACTATCGCTGCACGCACACACACTCACCGCCATCTTCCTAATGACATAAATGCTTGCGTATTAAATATACTAATAAACTTCACAATGACATCTCAAAGAACAAAACATCTGAATGACAAAGTTGAAGTATGCATTTTTACTGACCACTTGATGGAAAAGTCGAGCACTGTTTTAAAAGCTTCAAAGCTCCAACACAGTTTTTATAAAAGCATCACAATCTTTATATATAACAGCATTAAGCCAATCGTCATGTCAACCACAGGCTCTTCAACACAATGGTTACCACAAAAACTCACACATACCAGAAAAGTTTTTAAATTCCAAAATAATAGAACATTAAACGCTAAGAGATCTCCCCGTATGTTACATATTCATGTATTTGTGATTCATTTGTTCCATGTTATGTTCGGTTTGTCCTCTAGGGGGCGAGTATGTGTGTCTTTGTTTTATTAGGGACTGATTGCCGGCACCTGTGGATCCTGTGTGTTTGGCATAAGAAGTCTAAGCGGCCAAACCTGCGTGGCGGGCGGGGTGTTCGGCGGTGGTTCTGTGTGCTCTCTTGTTGTGTCTTATCCCGGTTCATTTTCCTATCGTTATGTCTACAGGTGCTGGTCATAAAATTAGAATATCATCAAAAAGTTGATTTATTTCAAGAATTCAACTTAACAGGTGAAACTAATATATTATATAGACTCGTTACATGCAAAGTGAGATATTTCAAGCCTTTGTTTGTTATAATTTTGATGATTATGGCTTACAGCTTATGAAACCCACGAAATCAAAATCCCAGAAAATTAGAATATTACATGAAATCACACAGTAATTACACAGTGATACCATGGTCATTGAACCAGGTTTTGGTTATTTTGGCAGTTTGGGCAGGTGCAAATCCTGCTGGAAAATGAAGTCAGCATCTCCATAAAGCTTGTCTGCTGAAGGAAGCATGAAGTGCTCTGGAAATGTCCTGGTAGACGGCTGCGTTGAGTGGACAGCACAGTGGACCAACACCAGCCGATGACATGGCTCCCCAAACCAACACAGACTGTGGAAACTTCACACTGGACTTCAAGCATCTTGGATTGTGTGCCTCTCCATTCTTCCTCCAGACTCTGGGACCTTGGTTTCCAAATGAGATGCAAAATTTGCTCTCATCAGAAAAGAGGACTTTGGTCCACTGTGCTTTATTAAATTCAGAGTTAACGCAGCCGTCTACCAGGACATTTCCAGAGCACTTCATGCTTCCTTCATTTTCCAGCAGGATTTGCACCTGCCCACACTGCCAAAAGAACCAAAACCTGGTTCAATGACCATGGTATCACTGTGTAATTACTGTGTGATTTCATGTAATATTCTAATTTTCTGGGATTTTGATTTTGTGGGTTTCATAAGCTGTAAGCCATTATCATCAAAATTATAACAAATAAAGGCTTGAAATATCTCACTTTGCATGTAATGAGTCTATATAATATATTAATTTCACCTGTTAAGTTGAATTCTTGAAATAAATCAACTTTTTGATGATATTCTAATTTTATGACCAGCACCTGTATATCATTTTGTTAATAAACCCCTATTGTACGAGCTGAGTTGTCTATGGTCCTCTCTTGTGTTATGGCCGCGGTCGTAACACCGTATATTAATATTGAGCAAAACAAATGAAATGACACTTAGTTTTAACATTTGCTCCAGTCTGAAGCAAAGCATGCTGGGAACTCATTCAGTGAATGTATGTGTAGAAATATGTGTGTGAACATACATTCACATTTATATGGGAACATTTATGCAATATATGTAAAGGATGAAACCTTTTGTGAATATTACATGTAATGCTATTTTTGCCTTCATTTATAAATATGTTATATGTATTAATATATAGTCAGCATGGTCAATGCATATATTCCATTATATTGAAATATATAAGCACTAGTTTCCCATAAATGGAAGTGTGTTATGTAATAAATTGCATTATATTTTGCAGTATATTCCCATATAGTTTTGTTCCATAAGGGAAGACACAGCCGACAAGAGGCAACAACAGCTTTTGTCCTGGGCTTTAGAGAAAACATGTTAATATCTTCCACCAGAGGAGAAATAAATTAACAAAGCTTTGGAGACACAAGGTTAGGAGTGTAAAATTATGAAATTAAATTTACTTTCATAATATGCTCTAAGTTTCTTTCTTAAATTAAAGTTTAAAAGCATAGTAATAAGAATACTAATAGCCTAATAATTCCACTTACTATTGATAAAAAAAAATAAACGAAAATTAAATTGACCTGGATATTGTGTATCAGATGCATGTAAAAGTTGATTTCTGCCTAAAGAGTACGCCAAATGAAAGCATGAACTCGTGTTATAGATTCGCTGTACACAGGACTACACAACAATAGCCACTTTTCCACCATCGGCCAAACTGTTCTCTGTGCTTAATTGCTCCATTCCGTGCCAATCCGGCCCAGCCGGTATGGATATGGTTTCATTTTCCATGTGGGACTGATACCAGCACTCTTTACAATGTAATTCAAATGTGTCAGTCATTGCCTTTATAACACATGAGTTTTACAGACATATGAGATGCAAATATAATGACTGCGTTACAGAGGATGATTGGATATTTCTGTTAGTAACTTGTTTACTATGCTCAAATAGGGCACTTGACCAGCTACAGAGAGCCAGACAACAGACAAGTGACCAATCCTGAGTGGTGATGTCACAACATGACAGATCCGTTTGGCCTGACAGTGGAAAAGCGGCTAATGTTTCCCAACCCTGTTCCCAGAGGAATGCCAGAACTGCACATTTAGCATGTTTGCCTATTCAGTCACACCTGATTCAAGTCAGCTTATTAGTAGATACTCCAAGACCTGAAATGGATGGGTCAATTAAGAAAGAAGTCCAGCGTGTACTGTTGTTGTGTCTACAGAAACTAGGTTGGGAATCACTGCAATAAAGTGTAAAGCTGATGTTAATTCTGATCTGATATTTCTTTCAGATCGATTTAATTCCAAGATGTCCGAACCAACAAATCTAGAGCTAATTGGTGGAAAAGGAGGGTGTCCATTCTCATTTACTGGTGAGGACAACGGTGCCAGTTTAGAGAAGATTGGAGTCTGGGTGGGAGGATCGGAGGTGAGGGCTGTCAAGGTCTGGCTTTCAGATGGGAGAGTTGAAACATTTGGAGTAGGTTCTGGAACGTATAAAGAGTACAAGTTCACACCTGGTGAGTGTTTCACCTCACTGTCCCTGTGGGGGAACGGAGCAGGAACACGTCTTGGAGCCATCAAATTCAAGACCAGTCTGGGGGGAGAGTTTTTTGCAAAGATGACAAGCTGGGATTTAGAAACAGAATATCCCATGGATGTCGGCTCTGGATTTTGTTTGGGAGTTGTAGGAAGATCTGGTTGGGAAACTGACTGCATGGGATTTATGTTTCTCAATGCAGTTGAATCAACAGTTCTCACCGATGTCAACTATCCCACTCTCCACCAACTGAAACCACAGGTGACAGTAGAAGAAATCAAATCCCTCAGTTACACGAACAGCTCATCCACCACACAAAAGCTAAAAGTTGAAAGCTCAAAGAAAATAACTAACAAATCTTCATGGTCTGTGGGTGCAAGTTTATCTGCAACATTTCATATGGAAGTGAAGGCTAGGATTCTAGTGTTTGCTGAAGTTACTGCAGGATTCACTGTCAGCGTTGGAATTGAAGGCACTTATGGTCAGGAGCACACAGATGAGAGAACCGAAACTCTGACTACCGATGTAGATGTGCCACCAGGGAAGAAGCTGGACGTTGACGTCACCATTGGCAGAGCCACTTTTGACCTGCCTTACACTGGCACAGTGAAGATGACCTGCAAGAACGGCAGTGTGTTTGCGTATGGAACCAAGGGCAGATACAAAGGCGTCACTTACACCGATATCAAAGTGGATACCAAAGAATCTCCTCTGTAATGTCAAGACAGATTGCACTTGTAATGCACAAGTTCTTTGATTACTTCAAATTATGTCAATCATGTATCAGTTGCTTTACATTCAGGCTTCATTGTATTTTTTGGGGTGGTGTTTGGGTGTTATGGGAAAATGTATATATATATATATATATATATATATATTCAATATTTGTTGTTTTCAAATAACCTTATATAATACCAATACACAAATATTCATATAGCTTCATACTTTGTGTAATCACTATAAATAATCTCTAGATTCGGATTCTGTAATAATGCGTTTAAAATGACATTTAATAAAAAAAAATCAATTTATTAAATAAACCCTGTGTTGTAAGCATTGTTCCCTCCTCTTATTTACTTATTTTCATTACTTTTCTCTATTGGTCTTTATACCAGACTTGAAAAGTGACAAAATGTGGTTGAATCATATATGTAACTTGTTAGTTACAAGTTACAACTAAATAATTCAATGTCATTTAATGAATGTGCTATTTCTATTTGATTTGACCCTTAAAGTAACTTAGTGATATAATAAAAATATACAGTATCTCTGTCATTCTATCAATGGAATGGAAAACATGGTGCTGTAGTTCACTGGAATGTGTAGAAATGCTTAGGGTTAGGGTTGGGATCTCAGTCAATGAGTAATTTCTCACAACATAGCGACACTTTATAGTTAACTTAGTGCATTACTAACTTAAATACTTTGTAACATGAAGCGCCTTTTTATATGGATTAAAAGATAGTCCAATCACAGCGAGTTCTGCGATAAAGTCACAGCCAATGACAGCCCATCTGAATAGAGGCGTCACACTTACTTGATTATTTATGGTAAATGATGACAGATCTCTTTCACGGCTGAAGGGATTGATTCCTTAAATATTTAATATTTAGACTGTTACATTTATTTTTCTCTAATTAAATAATAAAGGCACATTTTAAAGCAATTTCTAAGCAATTTTTTAAAGCTATCTCTTTATTAGCAAGCTATGTTCATATGAGTTTGTAAAAAAAAAAAAAAAAAACACGATTTACATACAAACGGGCCAGTTATCAGCAGTGTAACTGATCTGATTATGACAAAATAATCGAACATCTGTTGTCATTTCCACTCTTGCAAACAGGAAGGTTATGAGGCGTTGAGAAACATCATGTATCGTTGGAACAAGAACAGACGGGGTAGTGGCAGTTCTACAGTGAATTACCATAGACAGTTTAAGAAGTGGACAGAGCCATCTCATTAGAACTCAATTGAGACAAGTGAAGCCCATTTTTTAGCGATTTTTTAGCACTTCCGTTCCTGACGCGCAGACTCAAACCGACTCAAACTAAGCTTGATGACGCCAGCAACCTGTCTGACAGATGTAAATCTTCTAGTAGCTGTGCGTGCAAACTGCCAACGTTAATCTTGCAGAGACGGCGAGCTTGAGCAAAGAGTTCTTTGGCGTGAGTGAGCAGGAGTAAGTATTCTGATTAATTATTTTGACAGTATAATATATCTATGGGCTTCTCCCTTGACGTCCCCCTGATTGCCTGCGAGCTTCTCCTCCTGTCTGTACGGTAACTTCTGTACTGTGCGACAGAGAGTCGAGAGGTTATGACGCAATCGTTAGCCTATTTTTACAAAAACTGTTTCTACGGGGCCATAATGTAACATAGAAGGTAATGGAGCCCTTTATACATTGTCATGTTTCTTTAGAAATAAATAATGGACAAATGGAGTCTTTAAACGCCTCAGATGTAAAGTTATTCGCTGTGAAAGTGACGCCAAAATGAATGGGAGTCAATGGAATGCTAATCTACATCTCCCAGCCTAACGGACCCATCTGAAATACAGAAAAAGGCCTCGATCTCCCTGCTGCAATTCCTTAAATAGACAAACCTTTTACCTGGAAACATGTAACAATAGAAATTTGCATGCAGTGGTCGCATCTTCATGGGGGTGTGGGACCATTTGCTTAGAGACCACCTTCCTTTGTAAATCAGTTATCCATAAGCTCTTAAAAACCTTATTACCTTTTGTTTTATCTATCTGGATATGAGATATCTGTACCAGTCGCACTGTGACATTTTAAATGATACCAAACATGAAAATACTCTGTGATAATCATTCACATTAAACTATACATTTTCTTGGGTGATTTCAGGTGATCATCTGAGCATGAGAGAGAGGGGTGAGGGGAGAGGGAAAGAGATGTAGATTAGATGACTCGGAGGTGAGACTTTCGTCTCGATGGTGCACGAGGGCCAGTTCAAATGCTAATCTCCAGAGAGGTCCTTTTGTCCTCTCAGGGCCTGGTCACCCCCAAAACAGACTGTTTGGAATTTCCTAATTTATCAATTCTTACAGTTTCCAAATGAAATGAAACGTAACCAATGAAGAGAAAACGACTGTGAAGCTTTGGGGGTGTTGGACTCGATCTACTCCATCTGTGTTTTGATTGTTCTGAATCTGATCAAGGCGTAGCCTAGTTTATGACAAAAATGTGATTTTCTCAACTATTTTGTTTAAAATGTTGCCTTTCTTTATGAAACTTACCAACTTTCAAGTGTAGATAAAAAAGGATGCATGAAGCTAATAAAATGTTTTTAAACTTAAAGTACAGTTAAAGGTATTTTTCAAGTATAAAAAATAACATTTGAACATAGTAGTATAGACCTACTGCAAGTGCAAAAATAATATATAAATAGTAAACTATAAGTATGATGCTAAGTTCACTTAAAGAAAACTTGTAGTATAAAACTACTAAACTAGTAGTTTACTGAGAGTATACTTCAAAGTTGCTACAAGTATTAAAATAGTAAACTATAGTACAGGTGCTGGTCATAAAATTAGAATATTGTCAAAAAGTTGATTTATTTCAAGAATTCAACTTAACAGGTGAAACTAATACAGTATATTATATAGACTCATTACATGCAAAGTGAGATATTTCAAGCCTTTATTTGTTATAATTTTGATGATTATAGCTTACAGCTTATGAAACCCACGAAATCAAAATCCCAGAAAATGAGAATATTACATGAAATCACACAGTAATTACACAGTGATACCATGGTCATTGAACCAGGTTTTGGTTATTTTGGCAGTGTGGGCAGGTGCAAATCCTGCTGGTAAATGAAGTCAGCATCTCCATAAAGCTTGTCTGCTGAAGGAAGCATGAAGTGCTCTGGAAATGTCCTGGTAGACGGCTGCGTTGAGTGGACAGCACAGTGGACCAACACCAGCCGATGACATGGCTCCCCAAACCAACACAGACTGTGGAAACTTCACACTGGACTTCAAGCATCTTGGATTGTGTGCCTCTCCATTCTTCCTCCAGACTCTGGGACCTTGGTTTCCAAATGAGATGCAAAATTTGCTCTCATCAGAAAAGAGGACTTTGGTCCACTGTGATTTATTAAATCCAGAGTCAACGCAGCCGTCTACCAGGACATTTCCAGAGCACTTCATGCTTCCTTCATTTTCCAGCAGGATTTGCACCTGCCCACACTGCCAGAAGAACCAAAACCTGGTTCAATGACCATGGTATCACTGTGTAATTACTGTGTGATTTCATGTAATATTCTAATTTTCTGGGATTTTGATTTTGTGGGTTTCATAAGCTGTAAGCCATAATCATCAAAATTATAACAAATAAAGGCTTGACATATCTCACTTTGCATGTAATGAGTCTATATAATATATTAGTTTCACCTGTTAAGTTGAATTCTTAAAATAAATCAACTTTTTGATGATATTCTAATTTTATGACCAGCACCTGTATATTGGGGCTTTTTCTATTTAGAGTAAAGTTTTTGTTTCTTAATGTTTTGAGCACTAGAAAAAAAGGAAACGTAAGCCCAAAAATGTGTATTTTTGTGTATGCCAATCTTTGTGAGTGTCAGTGATTAAATGTAATGTTTCCTTCTGCAGTGTAATTGCAATTAGGAAAGTACATTTTCTGGAAAATGTAAGTGCTAGTATCAAATAATAAAAAGTGAAAAACATCAAGAATCACAGTAGCCTAATAATTACTCATTAAAAACTTTACTAAAAATATATGTCTTGAGAAGTTTCCTAAAACAATCGAAAGAATGAGCAATTGATTAATTTCCATGTTTGCATAACTTCTTGCTGATTTCAATTTCTTTATTAAAATTAAAGAATGTTAATTCCAGGTTGCTATGGCCACGCAGGTTGTTTACGCATTTAACTCGTTGTCATGAGAAATAGATGTTGTTCCCTCAACATTAAGGAGTTGTGGCCACAAGAAAAATATGTTGTTCTCTCAACATAGGATCTCATGAGGATCTCATTACCTCGACAAAATGATCTCATGGCCATTAATTATTACCACGTTCGCACAAGTTAATATGACGGTCCCACTAATTAAAGGTGCTCTAAGTGATGTCACGCGTTTTTTTAGGCCAAAACATTTTTTGTCACATACAGCAAACATCTCCTCACCATCCGCTAGCCGCCTGTCCCCTGAACACACTGTAAAAAAACGCAGTCTCTCTAGACACCACAGGCTCCACAAACAGCAACAAAAACAAACTGGGCTCACCCGCACCACGAAAACATAACAAACTGTTCCAGCCAATAACTGACAAGAATGATTTGGGGGGGTTAGTGCGCGGATGAGGAGGAGGGAGGGTCTAGCTAGCCTCCGTTTTGTTTGATAATACTTCGAACGTCAACAAGAAGTGACATCACCCGCAACCTGGTCTCATAGGATTCCGTGAAATGTCCACGGGCCCTTAACTCAAAATCCGTGGAGCCATCACGGAATCGCTCCAAATTCCATGATGCGGCCACGGATATTACTCCAGTGCAAGTCAATGACACTGACCTTTCGTGGTCCACACACGGATACCCGTTTCAATGACGGAGTACAGATCTCACTCAATGGACATGCTTTCTCATTTGGAGATGCAACATTTGAAGTATTTGTTTCTTTTCCAACATCAAATGCCATAATGACGTTAACCTGACTGTTATTGTAGCTATTGCATTGTCCTGTCATCATAAAATTTCGGTTTGTTTCAGTTAGCCTAACCAAAGTCCCGTGATGGCACCACGGACCTCAACAACCTGACCTCACTCATGGACGTTGTAATGTTGCTGGCTTGTTTAGACACTTGGAAGCTTTAGGTCGACTGTGTTGCAATGGCATGTAATTAACTTGACATTTTGTCTCGTCATCATAAAATCCAGTTTGATGGCGTTTTACACCTATTGCTCGCTTGGCTATAGTGTATAGTCAGATCTAAAATCTGTGGTAGGAGCACGGAGTGAGTCTGTGGTGAGACCACGGATAACTCCAACGCGCAAGTCAATGACACTCATCTTCCGTGGTCCACACACGGATACCCGTTTCAATGACAGAGAACAGATCTCACTCAATGGACGTGCTTTCTCATTTGGAAACACAACATTTTAAGTATTTATTTCTTTTCCAACACCAAATACCATAAAGACTTTAACCTCTCTGTTATTGTAGCTGTTGCATTGTCCTGCCATCATAAAAATTCAGTTTGATTCTGTTAGCCTAACTGATGTTGTAATGTTACTGGCTTGTTTAGACACTTGGAAGCTTTATGTCGACTGTGTTGCAATTTTGTCTTGTCCTGTCATCATAATATCCAGTTTGATGGCGTTTTACACCTATTGCTTGCTTGGCTATAGTCAGATCTAAAATCTGTGATAGGAGCACGGATTGAGTCTGTGGTGAGACCACGGATAACTCCAACGTTCGTGATATGGTCACGTAATTTAATCTATTGATTCGTGCCACGGACACGTTTATTTCGTTATTTTTCGTCTTTCGTGATCACAGCTCGATTATTTCTGCCTGTCGGCTGCAGCAGAGAAGCTGTTTAATCAACATTTATTCACGAGATCTTATCTTATCGTGGTTTATGTATTTTTTTAATGTTATTATTTCGGTCTTATTGCCAGGGAAGCTGGATTGCTTTGCTGTTTATTGATATTTTTAAAATTATATTTTAGGAAATCTCGCTGAAGAAGTCTCGTTCCGAACACATCGCGATATTTGGCATCAGTTCACGTGTGTGGGCTGTTGGTAAGTAGCCTAGTAAATAAATACCTAAATACGCTGTCCTAATAATGTGTGATATAATGTATTTTCTGTTTGTCGATATTAATCTGCCATTATATCTGCCATTTCCACGGAGACTTTGCGTTTCATTGCTTTCTAATTCAAAATAGGGTGATTACACGTGACACTGCCTGTCACGTGACGTGCTATAGGCCTAGATATTCATATCAGATTAAAAATAGTACAATTAGTTCCAAAGTTGTATTTGTAGTAGAAGCACAGTAAACACAACACATACTATACGAGCGTATGGGACGCTCAATGGGTTCGTTAAGCACTAGTAGAAATGGTGGTAGGAGTTTCCGGTTAGAGAAACTGGAGCAAGAGAGAGATTGTCCCAGCAGAAGGGTTTTATTTGGATTATTTCAGCATGTATGAAGTATTACAGGCATTTGCCCATAGGTATATGTGGTCTACAATGAACAGAGAAAACAAAATACAATATAAGTTTGCTAGTATAAACAGTATTACCGATAGCATAAAGAATAGTCACTATACAAAACAGAAGTAATAGTAATCATTACTCTGGTAAAGTGTATTAAATTATTTAGAATCTAAATATATAGCATAAATGATTTGCTTACATATCTGAATTATACTGCAGAACATAAACCACTGAACAGTATCAAACTAGTTTCAATATGACTTTACATGAATTTAGATAGTATGCAATTCACACAGAAATATAATTATAGTTGAACTAGTACATTGTGCAGATGACAGTAACTGAATATACAGAATATTAAAGTTCGAACAGCATAGAATGTAAATCAGATAACTTACTTCTTAATCAATCACTCACGGGAACAACAAACATGCAAAAGTCCGCTTTGTGTAAGAAAGCAAGTCAATCTCTCCACCTATGTAAATGGACTGCCCTCTGTTACTAGTTCAGACATGCCCCGACTTGCCATGCAAGCACCAACAAAGTAACTTACATAAAGATACCTCCAGGGGGCATTGTTGGGCTTTCGTACACATACCATGCTTTTACCACAGTAACATTAGTTTTACTGTGATAAGTGTAGTAAAAAGACAGTAATCACAAAACTTACCATGCTTTTACCACACTATTGGTAGTTTTAATGTAATACTTATTGTAAATGCACAGTAACCACAACACTTACCATGCTTTAAACCTCAGTAACCTTAGTTTTACTGTGATTGGTGTAGTAAAGGACAGTAATCACAAAATTTACCATGCTTTTACCTCTGTATTGATAGTTTTAAAGTGATATTTGTTGTAAATGCATATTAACCACAACACTTGCCATGCTTTTAATGCTTTATAATGTAACATCCAATATTTGTAAGGTAAATCAGTACTTTTTCCTTTAAATAATCCTATATATTGTACATAATGATATTTTCTTTTCTCTTTTTTAAGCTGAAAAGACCAAAGGGGCCTTTCGGACTCAGTCAGCCCATTATTGTTTGAGGAGAAGTAAACGGAGGAGACGGACAGCTGCAAAGGCACATATTCGCAATGGTATGTATGTGTTGGTTTTAACCCTAAATCAAACATTTTATCAAGCATTTGTTGTTTCTTAAAACTTTTCTCACAAAACCCATAGCCCAATCAGTACAAACATAGTCTGAAAGACTTAATAATTCACAAGATTTAACAGGTTGTCAAATTCGTACGATACTCGTACATATTTGTATACTCCTACACAATCCTGCAGCTTTTACTCCTAGTGCTATCATTGGCTACTGCCTCAATTCCTGTACATATTTATCGCGATATTTGTAAATCAGTTGCGCCACTTCTTGGAAAGTTGTAGGATGTCACACACACTGTCAGAAAGTTTATATTAAAGGAACACTCCACCGTTTTTTGAAATAGGGCTTATTCACATTCTTTCATACATTTAGATAGGTGGGTAAATGCATTTTTGTCTCAGTGCATGCATTGTTTTAGTTTGACAGGGTCGGCGCTAGCTTAGCTTAGCACAATGAATGGAATCCTTTGTTGCCAGCTAGCATGGCCTGAGTAAAAGTGATCAAAAAAAAAAAACCAAACCCACGTAATTACTTCTTGTGGCCTGCGTATTCACAACGAGTACAAATAGCGATACAGATTAACACTAGGCGATTTCCTAGGCAGATATTGACTTGGGACTATATTAGGGGGAAGCACAGGTGAAGCACTGCTGCTTAGGCGAAGCACTGCTACTTGGGCGCAGAGATATCACGCAACACATGAAATCCCACGATTTCCGTCAACATACCGGTGTGAATAGTAGCTGCCTGGCTATTTTCCCAACAGTACATGAATGGCGATGAACATGGCTGATTTTGTGTGAGCCAGAACCTTACCTATATGTACAAGATTTTACAGAAAATTAGTGGAAATAGAACGACAAGCGGAGGTTGCGATCGCTCAACAGCCCGAGGACGTGAGGATGAGAGCCAACACAAACTGATGGTGTGAATGTGGGGGAATATGCCAATCTATGCCGACTGAAATAGTGTCTGTGCTGTGGCAAGTGGGACAAGTTACGTTACTGCCATCGATGACCAGACTCAACGCGTCAGATCAATATGAGCGTGCCCGCAGTTGTGTCACAGCTACTGAGGATTTCACGGCGCTGATCCATCCGGCAGTAGCTACTCGATTTTTTTTTCTGGTGTGATAAAGTGAACTGGAAAAAACGCCCCACGCCTAATAGACCAAATGGACAGCTGTCCACAGAGTAAGAGATTATTTTAAACATGACACATCTAGTAGCCCCTCGGCGTCGACAAACGAGACAGAGAGTTTCGACGGGTGCTTAATCTTCTTTATTCCGCTCGCTTTGAGCGCCATTAACCGTGACTTCGATAAACGTTGTGTTGTAGCACCGTGAAACTACATAAAGAAACAATATACTCATAAATAAAAAACGTATGTACAAATGACAGATTACTTAAACAAATACACATTTACAGATACCCAAAAGGCAAATAAATTATTACATACATGAGAAATTAACCAAAAGAGCTCGACAAATAACACGTGCCATACGAAATTATATATTACTTTAAAATACAACATGCAAACACACAATAAAGACACATACCTCGCTCCGCTTGCCAAATGATGTTTTATAAACAAAGTTCGGGAGGAGCACGTTCAAATAATCAATCCAATCTACTCGTCATCAAACAATTATGTCTACCCTAATCAGCATGACAAGAAGTATATATATATCCACTCTGTCAACTCACCTAATATTCCTTGACAGTTTTCCAGCATCCCTCCACCACCCCGACTCCTCACTCTTGGCTCAATCTTTTACAGCCAGGAATACGGGGGGAGTACTCTGGGTTCGGGCCGAATACCGAGCCCGGAGCCCTCTCCTCGGACAGCACGCCAAATACGCATTTATTCTATCTGACTTATTTGTAAGTGTGAACTAGTGAAAGGGGTACTAAAAGAACCAAAACGTAAAGTGCATCCACCTTTTAAAATATATATTTCAAACTTTTGTAAACACCACGTGAGAACCACAATGTGCCCCTTGTCCGCACCTCTTTCTTCTCCCTGAGTTACAGCTTACGTTACGTAGAGAGCGTGCGTGCACGCACACAACACGTTTAAAAGGACACACACATATTTTGCGGTCATTTACAACACATGTATAGTAAACTGCTTGTAGCCTTCTCCTCATAGTTGTTGTAACGTTACTAAAACTCCTGAGTCAAAAGAACCAGGCTAACTCGGTGAGAGAAATAGCTAACTTAGCCCTCAGTCATTTCATTTTACAGGTAACGATAACAGCGGTTTTTATTTTTGTTTGGTTGTTCATGCTAAACAGGTTGAATTCAACATGAGGTTATACTAGAGGAGGCTAACGTTATTTGAACCGTAGTCTATATACAGCTTCTCAGCATCTATCTTACAACCGAATAAGACACAGATTAACATAAGGAAGAGTAATAAAAGACAACTTACATGTGCACTTTGTTCTGCCTGTGCTTTGAAAATAGATGGGATGGGACAGCCGTATGTTTCAGACGTAGTCTTTCTGGGCCCATATTCCATTTTTTCAAAGTAACTTAGTCCTCCGGTGCAAAATGCTCTTTGCAAACACGATACTGTTTGATTTTGTAGAGAGGCGTTGAAGTACAGATATCCAGAGTATCTAACTTAGCCATTTATTTCTCAGTTCCACATTCGATGGAATTCTGTGAAACATTACATTCGTGTATGTCCTTTGCTTGTTCTCACAACCTTTTGCTACGCAGGTAATTACCATGTTTGCTGTAGCTGTAACTTCTCAAAATAAACAATCCAAAAGCGAAGACACTCGGTGCAGGTCACGCGTGTTGTTCTTCTTCTCCTGTTTTTTTGACTCGTTGCAATGCACACCGGTATGTTGACGGAAGTCGTGGGATTTCATGTGTTGCGTGATATCTCTGCGCCCAAGTAGCAGTGCTTCGCATAAGCAGCAGTGCTTCGCCTATGCTTCCCCCTAATATAGTCCCAAGTCAATATCTGCCTAGGAAATCGCCTAGTGTTAATCTGCATCGCTATTTGTACTCGTTGTGAATACGCAGGCCACAAGAAGTAATTACGTGGGTTTTTTTTAATGATTTTTTTGATCACTTTTACTCAGGGCAAGCTAGCTGGCAACAAAGGATTCCATTCATTGTGCTAAGCTAAGCTAGCGCCGACCCTGTCAAACTAAAACAATACATGCACTGAGACAAAAATGCATTTACCCACCTATCTAAATGTATGAAAGAATGTGAATA
Organism: Vimba vimba; assembly: GCA_022828995.1. NCBI lineage: Eukaryota > Metazoa > Chordata > Actinopteri > Cypriniformes > Leuciscidae > Vimba > Vimba vimba. Next base: position 56,390,189 of record CM040818.1, read on the forward strand.
AGCTCTATTTCAAAAAACGGTGGAGTGTTCCTTTAATTGCAAATTGGTCCCCGTCTGTTTATGTTCCAGTGATACATGATGTCTGTCCACACCTCATAACCTACCTCTGTTTGCAAGAGTGGAAAAGCTTATCTGACTTGTCACATGACATCAGATACTCGATTATCATAATCAGATCAGTAACACTGCTGATAACTGTCCCGTTTGCATGTAAATCATTTTCATATGATTATTGCTTGCTATTAAAGACATACTTTTATTCATAGAAATGACCACATATCAGTGAACTTATAACATAAAAATGCTTTTAACATTTAATTATGCAACACTCTTTACAGAAAACATATCCCACGGTTATGGATAAACTCACAACGTCATCATCAAGTGCTGTGCTGGGCACATTGGGCAACAAGTGTCCTCCAGCGTATTCGATCCGTGGCCAAGTTCTTCACATCTTCCCATGGGACACTGACATTCTTCAGATCTTCGTGAAACATCTGTCTCCGTATCTTCCTTGGTCTTCCCTGTCTCCTGCATCCTCCTGGTGGTGTCCTGTCCACTTCATCACTGTGTTTGGGTGTTGTTGTTTGGGTATGCGTAGGATGTGTCCAGCGAGGTGCACCCTTTGCTCTGTCTCAGTTTCTGAAAGTCTTCATGTGGAGTCCACTCCTCCTCAGGATCTCTTTGATATGTAGAATCAATATTGAATATAGTGATTTATCTTTTTCCATATTGTTAAAGCATTTTGTTTTCTCTTTTCAGCTTCATAAACTGTACTTGATTTCTGCCTAATGCCTTTATAAAAAAGGGTCAGTGCTCATCAGGTGTTTTACTAAAGGACATATTCATTGCATAGTTACGATAAAAGTGACCAATAATCACAAGGATATAGAATGAAAGTTGAGAATTTAAAATGCTGTGCTTATGTTTTTGCCTATTTGTTCTTTAAAGCGACGAAACAAATTTTCACATAACAAAGTTGAATCTCATCTTTTGGTTTGTAAATATATAACTTCATCATAGCAATTTTTTTTTTACGTTAATGTATGTGTCACAATAATAGATTGCCCCTGTATCTGGATATTTTTAATTAACTGATTTTTATACTGTTGTGCTGTAGTTTTGGTGCTACATTTGTCTTTAAACAGTTTGACATTAAATATTGGAATAAGCTTTCAAAATTGTGTCCATTCATTGTGCTTTTGTTACATTTATTTGAATATAATTGATATACCTTTGACTATACATACACTGTAAATGTTAGAAGCACTTTAGTAGGCCTACATGCAATTATCTTTAATTAAAATACTGCAAAACTACCCCTGCTGTAGGACATTGCTTAGAAAAAAGTTTCTCTTTCAAATGTATTTATGCATCAGTCTAATAAAATAAGCAAATTTGTGTCATTGATCATGTGAACTCGTTTTTGGATGGTAACCACACAAAGGAGTCTTTTGTTTTTAAATATGAGTTTTATCATTTAATTAGAAATAATACATGTTTAGCAGCCTAAATATTCAATATTTAAGGTATCTATCCCTGCAGCCGGAACCAGAAGAGATCTGTCATCGTTTACCATAAATGGGCATGTAAGTGTGACGCATTTGTTCAGCTGGGTTTTTATTGGCTGTGACTTTATCGCAGAGCTCGCTGTGATTGGACAATCGTTTAACTCATAAAACGGGGCTTCATGTGACAAAGTATGGTTTGGTGTTATTATTACGTTAGTTATACATTAAGCTAACTATAAAGTGTCTCTATAATGTGAGAAATTACTCCTTTACCGAGATCCTAACCCTAACCCTAAGCATGTCTGCACATTTCAATGAACTACAGCACAATGCTTCCTGTTCCACTGATAGAATGACAGAGATATGTGGGTAATGTAGTTTAAAACGTTTAGTAATAAAACAATAAATGTTAAATAAATCATATATTTAATGGACAACTGGATATCTAAATCTGTTCATTGTGCTAACCTTTATGACATATATGAGGGACAGGCTGAAATTTTATATTTTACTGTGAGCACTTTAAAAATAACTTTATGCCAGCTTTACATATATATCTGAAAACTGTGGCCAACATTATTTATTCTACATAGCATAAGCAGTTGTCCTGCCGATTTTCTCTTTGATACACTAACCGGACTTTGAGTTACAGCCATTTGAAATGTGCATTTGTTTGCCATTGCTGGGCCGTACAATCTACGCAGATCTACACACACTATTACTATTACACAAGGATAATGCACCATTCAGTAAAACAACAAAAAAACAGTGCCAACATTTCCTTTTCACCCCCTCTGATTGCTGCTTATATGCCTGACATCAGTGATGTTTCATTCGAAAAGCAGTAGATGTACTAGAATGATCAACATGGATCATCTTCAATTAAGCGTTACGTATTTATAGCAAGATAGCCCACTGGAGCCTCTTGCTATTCACATAGCTTCCTTTTATTTCACTGCAAACTGGCATACATGCAAGTATGTGCAACTTTTGTTGCATTGTTGTCTCAAATATCATTAACCAGATCTAAATTTGTTTATGTCCCAAGTAAAAGAATCTTGGTCATTAATTATATGTAGTAATTTATAAGTTATTAATTATATGTAGGCCTAGTTATTTATTAATTAATTAAACTAAAGAAATAAGAAATTAAAATTTCTCCAATAAAAATGTCTATTTACTGTCCCAAACACCACTTTCAATACACAATAGTCACCATGCTTTATTAAACAACACTTTATTGGAGGACAAAGCATAAAGTTAATAAAGTAGCATAAAGACAAATGAGATTCAACATCATAATAGTCCATTCACATCTGCTGAAGCCATAAAATTAGTGCCAGAGAATCATATTCAGTCACCTACAGAAAACAGATTTGATATTGTGTTGGAAAATAATGATTCATTATCACAGCTAAACTGGTTTCTTGCTCTTCCCTGCACGTCTCTATCGTGTTCGTGTTCTTCTTCCTCGTCTAACAGTTTGTTCAGTTGAAGAACAGAAGATGTTATCACTGATGTGGTGTAGCTTTTCTCAGCCAGAGGAAGAAGTCTCAACATCCCATTGTCAGGCGTTCTCCAGTCCTGGTCTGAAAGTAAAACAGAAAACAGAAACCATTCAAATAAAGTTGTTTAATGGACAGTCGGGTCAGCTTATGTTCTGCGTTTTTTAAAGCAGTGATGGTTTACTCTGGCCCTCAGCGTCCACTGTCCTGCAGATTTAGCTCCGACCACAAACCCTCCTGCCTATTGTCTAGAAATAAACCTGAAGACTTTGGTTAAAATTTTCAGATGTGCTCGATTAGGGTTGGAGGTTAACTCTTAATTAACCTCAAAAAGTAGAATGCAAAGGGCCAGAGTTGCCTGTTCCTTACATAAATTTACAAAGCAGCAGTCAGTACATTATATAATATACACATTGAAGTATTATATATATATTCAGTGTTGTGCATGAACGCGTTCAATGAACGACGTTCACTGAACGCGTTCATATTTTCGCCGAACGCTGAACTGAACGAATCACTTTTCATACAATGAACGTGAACGAGAGCGGCGCTCACTCTGGCAGGAATGAGCAGCACGCGCAGTTCACGTTCACGCTCATTTGAAAAGTCAGGTTTTACGACACTGTTTACGGCAAACACCTTGATGGTCCAGCATGGCTATAGTGCTAGTAAAAGTGAAATAAAAGTTTCACTGAACATACAGTATACCTTGACTGCACCTTGTATTTTCCAATTTCTACATATCATGATTACACATTATTTAAGGGGTAAATATATTCTCTATCTCAACCAGCCGGGGCGCTACCATTGGGCCCGGGTGGGCCTGGGCCCACCCATTTTCTACTATGGTTTTTTACGTTTCTTCATTCAGATCTATTTGCGATCCATTCCATTGTAAACAAACAACGCAGTTTACATGCTTCGTCCTTGTTACATTATTCATTAAGATAATAATTAATAAATGCACGCATAATTATCAGTGAACTTGATAAATGTTGCAGATATTTTTTACATGCATGCACAAACAAATGCCTTTTAACTTATGTGTGCAAAATTCAGAATAAAATGAATATGCAGCAATTTGTACAAATAGAGAGTCTGTAGGCCTACTGTGTTGTTGCCATTAAATAAGCGCATTTAGTTTTTATATTTGTTAAAATATTATAATGTTATTTTTTCATCTATGTTGATTATGAAAAGTGAACCGCACGAGTATGGATGAGCAATATCGAGAGACATGGAGCGGGTCAGACATGATTTTGACCACTTAATTAAGTTTTGTTTCGCAGAAAGACTTTTTTTAAAGTGAATTTCGTTTTGTATAAATTGTATCTTAATTTTAATATTTTTTTGCCTGGATTTAATAAATAAAAATATTTAAATATAGCAGACAACACAATCATAGAGGCGCCCGCCACTTGCATTGCTCGTGAACCGGAGCGCATCTCATCCTAACTTAACGAAACTCAGCATATGCCTCACAGACATGAAATATATCTTAAGAAAGCTTGAAATGTATTTTTAACTATTTAAAACGAAAAGAAATAGGCTACTCTCTGGTTATGTAATCCATGATGTGCATTTCTCTCTATAGGCGCGTTCACTAGCCTACTACGGAGATCGTCAACTTCATCTTTACAGCTGTTGTTGCTGTTAATAAACTAAAAATAATAGGCCTATAATTTTATTAAACAATAAATGAAATGAAATTACATTAAAAAAGCAACAAAAAATTCCTGTTTAATTTTTTTTAAACCTATGCTACGCATTAAATTCAGGTAGGCTACTTGAGTCGCTGTCCTCAGTGCCGCAGAAAAGCGCTGAAACGGAGATGAAGGGGAACCCGTTTTTTTTTTTTTTTTTTTTTTTTTGCTTATTTTAACTGGCCCATCCAGTTTTCTGGGGGCCCACCTACAATCAAAATCCTGGCGCCGCTAGTGCTAGTAACCATGTAAACGAGCAGACGAAATAACCCAAATCAAGATCAGAAGAACATGGGTTTGTAAGCTCGCGCTCGATCGGCTCAATGGAGGCATCCGACCAGTGCAGAAGGTCTTAAAGGACAATTCTAGTGAAAAATTAACCTAGGGTTAATTAACACATGGTTACCGAGTCGATCGTTCCCTGGGATGCGTTTTCATTATAATCGAATATAAAGAGTTTTATCTCTAAAAACAGATTAGCTCATAACACTAGTATATGGGGCATATTTTAAGTAAAAGTAAATCGCTAGTTAATACCACTAACAAGGCTCATTATGGGACTCATTAGGGACCCTCATTATGCTACCGTGTTAGTGTGAGGCTATTTTGAGCCTTGTTAGTGGTATTAACTAGCGATTTACTTTTACTTAGGGCCTGTCCCAATACCTCCCCTTACCCTAGATTTCTGCCCTAACCCTTGTTTTTGCGCGTTCTCGTGTAGGGGTAGGGTGTCCCAATACTCTAAAGAGCAAGGGGGAGTGCTATTCTCCCCTTAAAATCAACCCTCAAAACATAGTGCGGTCCGATGCAGGCTTAAAACGAAGTGGAAGATGAAATTACCCAGGATACCTTGCGGGCTCAGCAAGCCGGTAAAATTTTTTAAACAAGATGGCGGACACCGCTGGAAAGGAACAATTGAATTGTAATTATATTTTCGCAAATAAGCATGTTAAAATTTCAAAATATGTTGGAATATGTTAGTTTGATGCACATCCAATGGACTGTAAAGTTTTGAACACTAATGTTAGAAAATATTTCACGAAGCTATCTATACGATGTTGATATCTGCCGAGTGCTTCAAGAGAGTCTGCCCATCAAATATAGGCTACATCTTATCTGGGTAGTTAATCTAATTTTATTTTCGATGTTGGTTTTCAATTATTATAAAAAGAAGACGTGAGGTAAAACTATTAAAAAATAGCCGCGTTCGTCTAGTGCTTCATCTTTTTCTCCACAGCGCGCTGTCACTTCTCCCTAACGTTAAACCCAAACAGCACTGAGCACAATCAGTGATGGTTGTAAAATGCAGTGTCTGCTGATTATAAATTGCGGGAGGTGTTTGATTGTAAAAAGAGCTATTAAAATTATAAGCACAATGATCCGCGCAAGAGACGTTGACCCTGTTCCCATGGCGGCGCGCGTTCGGAAACGGACTGCAACTAGACAAGCAAACTATACTTTGGGTTTCATGTGCGCGTCTAAACGATCAAATACAGACAAAAAATATGGCTAAATGACCGGTTTGGAGATTCACTTTAACACAGTTTATGTCTTAAATGGGAGTTGGTTGTGGAATAGTTGGGAGAAAATGTGTATTATTAGATCTGCATTCGGTCTTAAAGTGGCAGCGTCTAATAAACCTGCGAATGATTAAACCTTTAATGTGAATAAAACAACTAAAGGCAAAGAGAAAATTTCTCCCAGCTCTTGAATGAATAACTTTAGCTTTAATGAGCATTAATCTATCTATAATAAACTATGCTGTGTTATTTTACATTTGATTACTTTATTAGATTTCTAGCATATTATGGATACTTATATCCTGATCATAACTGGGATAGTTATGTGCATGTATATAATTTGCATATAGTGGTGTCCCATTTCATAGGGAAAGATCTTCAACTCCACTTCCCCTCGTTGAGGGGACTTTACTTTTGAGGGCACTCAAAACCAAGTGGAAGTTTTAAGGGGGGAGAAATGGGACAGGGCCTTAAAATGTGTCCCATATAGGCTACTAGTGTTATGAGCTAATCTGTTTTTAGAGATAAAACTCCTTATATTCAATTATCATGAAAACGCATCCCAGGGAACGATCGACTCGGTAACCATGTGTTAATTAACCCTAGGTTCATTTTTCACTGGAATTGTCCTTTAACGTGTTACTGTCCTTTTCTCAAGGCAAAGTATTTTTTGATTAAATGCAATAACATTTCTCTTGTTATTTCATCTGACTCCATAAATGAAAAGGTTTTAATGATATCTTTGGATCATTAATTGTGAGCGAATGTTTGACTATTCCTTTTAACTCTTTAATGAAAATAATGTCAAAGTCAGTTAGAATATTCAAATGTAACAATTTATTATGTCAGGTAAGTGTATCATGCCAATTTCATAATCAATTCAAAAGATAATCGATACAAAACATCAAATGCTCTGGAATAAAGAGAAAAGATGCAACCCAACATTAAAGCTGCCGTCGGCAAAAATGTTTTGATCATATTCAGTGAAATCGACACTATAATCCGACAGAACAACATAAATAAGGTGGTTTTAGAAAAAAACCCGAGCTTCTAACTCCACCTGGGGCCCGTTCTTCGTACGTTGCTTATTACATCCGAGATCAAATGACACATCCAAGATGATATCATCGTGCGAATCATGATCCGGCTAACTCGGTTTTTCGAACACTCCTGCCGGATATGATTAGTATCGCTGGATTGAGTTATCTGAGATAATTGCGCGTTCATGCGCTGGTTAAAAGGGGATATGTATCGATAGTAGAAACATTGATCAGCAACGCTGCTATTGGCTGTTCAGCGTGGGCAAAGATCGCGCACAGTTTTTCTCCTCAGCAGAGCAAGAACTAATAGTCGAAGTTTATTCGGAATTTTAATGTTTAATCAAAACGCCAGGGAACACCTCAAAGTCTGCAAAAGCCAGGAGAGAGGGCTGGCAAAAAGTAGCAGACAATTTAAATCCGTTAGAAGTGGCCATGTTAGATGTTTTTATCACTTATTAGCCTATATTTTTGTATTTTAATAATTGCATATTACTTTGTGCATTGTAATGTCAGTCACCACACTAGAACATGGGAGCAAATAAAAGTGAAGTACAAAAATATTCTACATAATGGTAATTTTTAGTTATATTATAGTCTCTTTTATAAAAGGCACTGTTAAATAAATGGTGTCTGTTTATAAAAGCAACCAAGAAAAAGGCTGAAAAAATAGAAAAGATCTTAGTAGCCTACACTGTAAAATATTTTTTGCTGCATTAAATTAAGGCCGTATAGTCATTTCAACTGTTAAATCTTGAGTAATGATGAATTGCTTTGACTTGTGAAAGTGAAAACTGATAAACTTATGTTAATGTAAAAATATTTTGCCATGAGTTATTGATCACATTTTTCCCGAGTGTAGTTCATTGTAATGACATTGTGTTTTCCTCTTTTGTGCACTTTTATATAATACACCAACACTTGTATCTGTTCACAAGAAAGTGGTGGCTGAAATATGTGCAGTAAGTGGACATTTTCTAACTTTCCAAAGGAAAGAAAGTATAAGACTTTGTAATGTCCATTTGTTTCCATTGCACTGGACAGTGAATAAACCCTCTCAGATAACTGTCATATGGAGGAACTAGCCTACCTGCAAGTGCATAAATAACTTTACTTCATTTATACTTGTATGCTTTATGGCTGCAATATAAGTTGCAGGATTCCACATCTACAGAAAGGCCTACAGAAGAGTCTGCACAGACAGAGGAGACATAGGCCTACAGGTGGGCAGTGTAGAGCTAAATTTTCCTTTTTATTTGTTGCATGAGGCATGTGTCTAATATCTCTTGTTGCAGGCACTTGACCACTGGCTTTTCTTTACAAAGAACAATTGAAATAAAACTCAAGGAACTAAGCATATTTGTCTTTTATTAAACATTTAATGAAAAGGGTTTTTTTTTTGCAATGTTGTGTAATATGGCACATGCAACAATGTCACAGGCCCTGTCAGGTGTGCAACCCTCAGACTTTTCAGACACTGAAATCTTCCCTTTAGCCAAAGTTCATTTCATTGTGTGCCCTTGTCCTGGCTAGAGCTGCATTGTAACTGGTTTGGGTCAGGGAATGGGGTCATAAAACACCTGTCTGCAGGCAGGAACATGTCCTAATCACCTATGAAAAAATGCAGTTCTGTTAGGATCAGCATAAGTGTATGTAATACAGTGAGCTTGATATTTAATTGTGGAACTTTCCTTACCACTTTCAAATAATGTGCATAAATGTGAATCTCTGAACATTCTTAAGTCATGCACAGATCCTGGCCATTTTGCTTTCACATTTGTGATATGGAAGATGTTAGTCAACTGCCTTTTTTTTTATTTGATATAATATTACTAATCTGGAATATTAAGAATCACAATAGTAACTGGGCTGCACATTTACATTGTGAACCCCCTTTCTGTTCACATAATCCCCCTTTCTGTTCACATAATTCCCTTCATTGAGGCCTTGATGGCAGTCTATGGTACCAATCACGTTAGTGAAGCCTGAGTGACATATCTGTAATCGGCATGGTCATGATTGTATGATCTTCATAAAAAATTATGATAGCCTAAAAAAAAAAAAATTGCTTTACAACATTGGGTCTTACGTGGCTTGGAAATGCCACAAAAAAAACTAAAACTGTTTTTTAAACCTAAAAGCGACAAAAAACGACAATCTCACGAGTCACGAGAAAAAATATATCTCTCAGAAAGTGCACTATCGCGCTTCCCTGGACTTCCCGTATCAGCTCCGCTTATGAAGCCGGGATCTAATCCTGTTAACATGAAATAAGCTGCTCCCGAGCAGGTTTAAGATTGCGCACCTGTTGCTATGACAGCAAGTCCAGGATGAGCGTTGAAGAACCAAACAATCCAAGATCATGCCAAATCGCCAACAATCAAATCCAGCTAACTGAGTTAGCGACGTACGAAGAACGGACCCCTGGAGCGTGTTATTTGTTTTGCAAAAATCCACCGCTCCCGGATCATCGGGTCCAATCAGCGCAGGGGGGTGTGAGATCTGACTGTCAATCACAGGTCGTGCACAAGCCACAGATCCCCCCTCCCTCGCGCACGTTACAATATCACATGCACACGACATGCCTGAAGTTCGCCTGAAGATTGTACGAAGCATGATGGCGGAGAGAAAATCTACTAACAAGCTTCCAATTCCTCGGTTATTGCCATCTATGGATAGATTAGCCAGGGCAGCCTACCTCCGAGTCCATGGTGTTGATCGATGCTGAAGAGATGGCGTTCACAGAAAATCTGGTGCACACGCACTGGCGAGCACGACCTCGATGGGATGGTGCTCGCTGGTAGTGGGGGAGGGGCATGAGAGTTGTAAACATTCAAAATTTTGGCTAAATCGACCCAATCTGCCAGACTTGCCGACTGCAGCTTTAAGAAATACTTGAGGTTGAGAGGTCTCACTCTCAGCCTCACGGGCGAATCTGAGTTACAGAAAAGGCCTCGAACCCTCTGCTGCATTTCATTATATCGTCAGGACCTCTTTCACTTGGAAACATCTTTTAACAATGGAAATTTGCATTCAGAGGTTACACCTTTGGGTGTAGGGAGTCCATTTGTCTAGAGGCCTCCTTGTGTGCCAGTTATCCATAAACTCTTAAAGGGTCATGAAACCCTAAGCCAAATTTTCTGAGATTTTAACAGAGGTATGTGTGTTGAACACCATTGAAGACAATGTTAGCATCTGTTAGATTTAATAGTAGGGGGAAAATGGTTAAATTTTAGTTTTTTTTCTGCTATTTTCATCTTTCGGGTTTAAAATCTTCATCGTGTCCACGTCACAGGCTGTGACGTGGCAGAGCACTATAGTACTTTGATGACTCATCGGTGTCTCATTATTATTCAGGTGCTGAGTTTTCTTATCCAATGAGAAGACACTTGCTCTTAATTATTCATGACACCACGTGGAACTTTCCAATGACAGCCATGCCAAACTGTGATATCGCGTAGTAGATGAGAGAGCAATGATGGGATGTGCGTTTGTTTTCGTGGTGCAAGAGTTCCAGTGCATCTTTCCCCGCGATGCTGCCCGGGCTAGACTCCGGCTGCGGGCGGTTGGTTGGCCATCAACCACGGACACATCTAAACTACATGTGTGTAGCAACTATTCAACGGGAGAATGGTGGACTTCGGCCTTGTACACCAATGCAGGTTGAGCCTTGTGATGCGGTCCCGAGGACTTTTCTATCGCTTCAGAGGTGTGTGTGTGTGTGTGTCTAAAATGTAACCCTGACCGTTTTACTTGCCTTTTGTTAAATAATCACTTGTTATTAAAATGTAGATATTTCTATAATACCTCAATTGTATGGAACGTATGCTTAATTTGTGCAAATATCTATGTCACTCTCCATCTTTATTATGTGGGTTTAGGGGGCGCGTAGATCTAGGCTATGTACGGAACTTTTTTTTTTTAAGCGGAAAATTAATTATTTTCAAATATATGCATTTATAGTGTGTATAGAAACATTTTATATGTTTTAAATACAATTATGATTACTGTAGGCTAATATATGTAGCAGTGCATTCAGTTACTTTTGAAAGGACAAAAATAAGGTGTCCGTGTATTTCATTAGACTTTAACTTTGCCAGCTATAAAAAAATAAATCTGGCATTTCCTCACGTGTTACCACTGATTTTTAGTGACAGTCGATATGCATGAGCCACTGGCGATTAGTGATGTCTGGTTTGTGAACGAATCGTTCTTTTGAACCGGTTCTTTTTAGTGAACTGGTCGAACCAACCAGTACACTAAATTGGACTGAATCGTTTGAAACAGTTCGCATCTTGCGTCAGCACGGATCCACAAGTTACTAAAGTTACTCACTTTCGGAAATGCTTGAGTCCTGACTCAAAATAAACCAATATCCCGGAGTAGGCATATATGTTACTAGAGTAAATCCAACAGTTCACTGAACTAAGACATGTTGTGCTGAGAGAAGTGATTAGCATGAGCAGTTGATTGAGCATGCGCGCACTACCGAACGTACAGGTACAGCCAGGGGGGCAGCGTTTCATATTTTATTGAAGGTTCCCCGGGCGCCGCCATTGATTAGCGGACCCCCACCTGCTGTTAGCATTCCATTGACTCCCATTCATTTTTACGTCACTTTGACAGCGAATAACTTTACATCTGAGGCGTTTAAAGACTCCATTTGTCCATTTTTTATTTCTAAAGAAACACGAAAATGTATAAAAGGCTCCATTACCTTGTAGCTTATGTTATGGCCCCGTAGAAGCCATTTTTGTAAAAATAGGCTAACGATTGAATCATAACCTGCGACTCTCTGTCGCACAGTAGAGAAATTACCATATGGACAGGAGGAGAAGCTCGTGGGCAATCGGGGGGACGTGGAGGCAAAATGACAAAATAATTAATCAGAATACTTAGCAAAAGTTTCTTCTGCTCCTAGTTCATGGACACCTCCTACTCACGCTCTCTGTCTCTGCAAGATTCGGAAGGGAATGATTCAGATTTCTCTCGGCACAGCTCCTAGAAGACAGACGGGTTGCTCACGTCACATCTACGTCGTCAAGCTCAGTTTGATTCTGCGCAGTCGCTCGATCCCCAGGAAGTCAGTGCTTCTAATTGACTTCACTTGTCTCCGTTGAAACCTATGGGGTCGCTGTGTCCATTTCTTTTACTGTCTATGGGTACAGCGGTTCTCGGATCACCAGTACAGAACTGAGAACTGTTTCTTTTGGACGCGTTCGATACGGAGAACCGATGAGCTGGTGAGCTGAGCATGCGTGCAATTTTTTCAGAGGGACAAAATGCAACATCAAGTGTAACAAAATAAAACATGTTAGAAACATGTTTATCACATAGGCTACTGCCTTTTCACTGTATTATTTTAAAGATTGGAAACACAATGAATGGATTGTAAAACTAAACATTTATTATTATACTAAAACATTATTTTCTGGAACAGATCATTTAATTTCCAAGTAAGTTGATATACATTTTTGACGTAAACTCTTGCCAAGGTTTTAAAGGATGCAAAGTAAATGTTTATAATGTGTTAATCAAAACATAACGTATTAAACATACTGGAGACATGCATCAAGTTTTTAGTTTTGTCGACTGAAGGCTATAGCCTAGTAAGGTTTCAGTAGTTTTTAGCTCACACACAGGCATATGCTACAGTTCTCGAGTCAAGAACTGGTTGTTGCAGCAGTTCTCGGATCACCAGCAGCACAGAACCGAGAACTGTTTCTTTCGGACACGTTCGATACAGAGAACCGACGAGCTGGAGAGACTGCGCATGCGTGATCGCACCATCTCTGAACCGATCTTTCTTTTGGCCAACTGATGCTGTGTTTATATACTGTCTATGTGCTGTGCTGATACATGAGCACGGGTGAACCAAGGACTTGAATGAGGGGCCGAATTCGGCGAAATGTAAGTTTATTTAATTACAAATAAAATAAAAATGATGAAGACCAGTTTATTCACTTTAAGACATGTAAAACATCCGCGTTTGCGCATCGCCTTAGGCCTACTAAGGTTATGATTACAAATGCCTTTATTTGAATGTATATTTATCCGCCGGGATGATAGAATTGACGGCATTACGTGATGACGTAAAATAACTGGTGAACCGTTTTTTTTTAACCGGAAAAGAACCGGACTTCCCATCACTACTGGTGATGACAGTTTCCCCCCCTCCCCTCTCCCCTGCATGCCATACCACACCCACTCCCCTCCCTTCTTCTCACAGCCATCCACGCCCATTTAAGTTGCATTTTTCAAAAAGATTGTGAGCTAGACTTGAGCTGAAAGAGGGGGGTTTCATGACCCTTTAAAAACCTTAAAATTACCTTTAGTTTTACTTATTTGGAAATGAGACATTTGTACCAGTCGCACTGTGACATTTTAAATTATACCAAACATGAAAAATACTCTGCGGTAATCATTCACATTAAACTATACATTTTCTTGGGTGAATTCAGGTGATTATCTGAGTATGAGAGAGAGAGGGTGAGGGGAGAGGGAAAGAGATGTAGATTAGGATGACTCGGAGGTGAGACTTATGTCTCGATGGTGCACGAGGGCTAGTTCAAATGTTAATTTCCAGAGAGGTCCTTTGTCTTCTCGGGGTCTGGTTTGCTCTTCAACCAGACTGTCCAGCATTTCGTAATTTCTCAATTCTTACAAGAGCGCAGGCTAGGCTACTAGTGAGTCTCCGTGACGAGTCTGCACAGGATTTCGAGATCGCCCAAAATGTCCAGGATTTGGCTTTTGCGTTCTACAGTCGCCATTCATTATGTTTACTGTGGCGAGCAGGACGAAACTGAGGGCTGCGGGAGAACGACACGAGGCCGGTGGCGTGATTACTGATGAGCAAGACGCACCGGTCTCATATCTCTCACAGAGGAGCGGGAATTTTCTTAGCAATAGTAAAACGCACATCAACCGATCACTTGTTTAGCGTTCAAGTAAACACTACATTCAGATTCACCAATCGGAATGAATTCAGTTAGATTGAAACAAAAGGTGTGCATGTAAACAATGAATGGCGACCGCAGAAAGCAAAAGCCGAATCCCGGACATTTTGGACGATCTCGACGGCCGGACATGTCCGGGAAAAAGAGGATAGTAACCCCTACTACTCAGCTTTCTCCACAAAATAAGAGTCTGCTGGCTTAGCTTCCAAAAAAAGATGGCTGACTATGTGTACATTCTGTGAGTGAGATCCCACCCTCTATGGGCGGGTTGAAAACATGCGGGACAGCCCCTACTACTGGCTGTAGTCTTTAGCCTCTGGCCAAAAAATCCTCCGATGACACAAAATGACGATTTTTGCGTCATCGGAGGGTTTTTTACAGACAAAAAATACATAAATCTCTCGTCACAGGAGGGAAATGAGGGTGGAAAGCATGGTATTTTGAAAATACTACAGGTTTTCTACTAATTCAAAGCTTAATGCTAAATCCTGAAGTATCCCTTTAACCAAGCACTTGACATAGCTGCATACAATTAGTGTTTTACTTTAATTTAGCTATAAAGACACTGTATTGCCATTTTGCATTAAGTTAAAAGCTACCATTAAGGTAAATGCTAACAAGTAACTAATAATTAGGGAATTACATTAGAGCATTAATTAATATTAGAGAGATAGAGATATCTTGCTACATAGGAATTCGGGGAGCGCACTCCACACAGCTAGAAACGCTTGGGGGTGCTATATGTAGTTCATTTGAATTTATTTACTAACTAAAGAAGAGCTTTAGATCAGTTCACATGCCGCTTGAACCGAGTTGCTACAGCGATCTGTCACGTCATATCAAAGAGCACCAAAACAGTATTTATTGTTTGAATTTCGTAATAAAATTGACAGAATTTTCAAAGCTCAGACTATATTTCATATCAAAAGCAGGGGCGTTTCTAGGTTTTAAAAACATCAGGGGCTGGGCCCGAAACGTCAGGGGCTGGGGTTAGAAGATAACATGATTCGATACAGATAATAATATTGTAGGCCTATATGCAGGGGCAGACTGGGTCAAAAATTCAGCCCTGGCACTGTAGCAACACCAGCCCACATCACCACACAGACATGTGCATTGAAATGTGAGGTATTAGGGGGGTTCTAAAAGTTGAATTTCTCGGACCTCCATATGTGCATTTTAAGGTGTTTGAAGGCCAAAAAAATTGGATGACAATAGCTTTAAAAGCATGTCAGTGGGCAGTAGCATAAATTATTTGTCAAGTAGATAACATATTCGTAACCATGAGAATGAGGATAAATGTTGTAATGAATGATCCACAGTACAAAATGGAAATGCAGAATGTTTCTGCTTATTGTTGACAATACACAATCACATATTCCAAACAGGAATGGCCTTAAATGAGAAATCTTTCAAGGATTATTTTGCATAGATGTTACATTTCAATCAAACACCAGTGCAATCTTTTTGTGTCCAGAGGCAAATGAGCAATTTATATATTAGCATTAAAGATTGGTTTCAGCAACTTTTTTTCTTTTTAAAAGTTAGAAGTTAGAAAAAGTTGTTTTTCTTCTTTGATTAGTGGCAAAAACATTGAATAATTCAAGAAAGAAAAAAGTAGCTGAAACCAACTTGGTGGGCTGGTGTGGCAGCAGTGCCAGGGCTGAATTAATCATGTTATCTTCTAACCCCAGCCCCTGACGTTTCAGGCTCAGGCCCTGATGTTTTTAAAACCTAGAAACGCCCCTGCATATAGCCTGAAAACATCTCATCTGACTGCGTTATTGTTTTTTATTTTTAATTCCCACATTCTCGC
This sequence comes from Vimba vimba, assembly GCA_022828995.1. Classification (NCBI taxonomy): domain Eukaryota; kingdom Metazoa; phylum Chordata; class Actinopteri; order Cypriniformes; family Leuciscidae; genus Vimba; species Vimba vimba. Next base: position 56,406,237 of record CM040818.1, read on the forward strand.
TTAAAACGAAGAGGTGATCGGGCTTTTGCAGTAGTCGGCCCTAAGCTGTGGAACACCCTACCACTACATGTTAAATCAGCCTCCACACTAGCTGAATTCAAATCTTTGCTGAAAACACATTTTTTCTCTAAAGCGTTCAATGTACCATAACCTGTATGTTTTTGTCTTGTTTGTTTGTTTATTTTTCTTATCTTACTGTACAGCACTTTGGCCAACCAAGGTTGATTTTAAATGTGCTCTATAAATAAAATTGATTTGATTTGATTTGATTTAATTGCTGTGAGATTGTTTGCTGTTGCGCGCAAATCCTGGAGCTATTCTAGGATAGGCTGAAATCACTCACGTGGTGCATCTCTGTGTGAGAGATTTCAACAATCACCAGTCAGAGACAGCAACAAAGCCAAAGCACAATGAAATAAGGCAACTTATGATAGGCTATTGTCCGGTTTCATATTTGTCAGTCAACTTTTCAAAATACATTCAGGGCCACACTCAAAACATTCCCCGGCAAAACGATGGGTTACTTAACGTAATCCCGGGTTCTTTGATAACAGAGCGAGGTGTTTCACTATGGGAATCGCTTTGGGCGTGACCAACTACGGAAGCTCTTATGCCACCACGTCTGTCTTTGACAGACAGGTCGACCTGAGATTAGGCTCCACCCCCACATATGTCACTCAGGTCATAATTCTTCCCATTCCAGTGCAAGGAGGGAAGTGTTGGTGACTCATCGTTCTTTGTCTAACTTCGCTCGGTGTTTCACTATGGGAGATATAGACCACTCCCGCATTGCACGACGTACGCTATACTTCATCATATGGGACCTGATGTGCTGGCTCCTAGCACTACATGAGCTAAGGATGGCTTCGACACATCCAGTCTATAAAATCGGACACAAAAGTGTGCGGTGTAGCCCAGCTTGCTGCCGCACAGATCTCCTGGACTGAAAATTAAGGCCCATGATGTAGCCTTCTGTTTTGCAAAGACCCAAAATCTTCTTGCACATTGCATCCATAAAACAGTTTAAGCTTTATGCTCCTCAGACTGTCAGGAGGTCTCTGTTGGAGTATTTTCATGATCATCCCACTGCAGGTCACTTGGGTGTGACTAAAACGGTGTCAGGGTTCTGTCACCTCTGTTGGGTTTGTATCTGGTTTGGTGACAGAGCTCTGGCATTCCCGGTTTGTCATGTGTTTGTGTATAGTCTAGTTTGTTGTGAGCACATGGCTTGTCATGTATTTCCTTGTGCCATGTGCTCTTCTGTCAATTGTCTAGCCCCTCCCATCTTGTTACCTGATTAGTGATTTATTTGCCCCACCTGTTTTCCTCGTTACCCTCTTTAGTTGCTTCCCTATTTAGTTTCAGTGGCTGCGTCCGAAACCGCATACTTCCCTACTATATAGTATGGAAAAAGCAGTAGGCGAGCGAATAAGTATGTCCGAATCCTTAGTATCCATAAAAGAGTAGGCGAGAATTACCAGAGTGACGTACTAATTATCGCGAGATTCGGGCGTACATATACTTATAGTGCGTCCGAATATTCCTACTTTCCTACTATATAGTAGGGGAAAACAGTACGTGAACGGAGTAGTATGTCCGAAACCTCAGTACTCATAAAAGAGTAGGCGAGAAGTTCCCGGATGGCTTACTGCTTCAACCCAGATTTTGAAGAGCTCGAAGATGAATACTTTTCTATCCCAGGAGGCCACGCGAGAGGATACGTCATTATCAAACATCGCAGAGATCAGCGACGCGGGTGCTTTCAAATGTGAGTAAACACGGGTCCTTGTGTTAAAATTGCATGTGTTGAACTACTGTAGAGTAAACTGTTGAATTGTTGAAGGTGTAAAGACGTTACACAGTGTAGTATAATTGTGATTTTGCTGTAAAAACACGTTTTATTATGTATAACGTTAGCTACAGGCGAGCTCCAGTAAGGACACGTAAGTTACGTCTCTAAAGTGGATTTACATAAACCATATACATCCTAAAGACGCTTATTTTAAATGTCTATTTACTTCTGACAGGAAAATCTTCAGTAAGTATTGCAGAAGAGCACATCACAACATGAAATTGACATCTGAGTGATGAATGTGTGCTATTATGTAGAACAAATCTATAAAGTAACTAAACATAAGTTATCTATTTTATTTGTCCATTAGTACTGTTGATAAATTGAGGAACATTTATGTTGGATAAAAAGTTAAAACAAGCTCATAAATCACAGAGGTAATATGAATCTTGTCTGGATGTTACAGGGTCAGATGAACAGATGTGTTTTTATCCAGTGGAGAGTGGCTCATGAAGCTGAATGCTGCCATCAAAGGCTTTGAGTGAGTATACCACAGAAATTAATAACAATAACTAATTATTGTAATTTCAAACAGAGCTATTACAGCACTTTTCTGATTCTTGATTTCTGTGCATTTGCTGCAGATCTTTTGTGGTGGAGCAGGACCTGCAAGGAAAGATGATGGCGGCGTTTGTGAAAAAAAGCGGTTTTGTCTTCTAAATAATACTGAAATCATATGACATTGTGTGGTTAAAATGACTGCTTTTGTGTTATGTTTGTGCATTTTGTAGAATCTGAAATGTCAGCAGGCTGGTGTGAGTGCTGAGGATGAGGAGCCCAGAGCTGAATCCTGGAGATGGTGTCATGAGTCCCTCCATCACTCCACCTGCCCTTACGAGACCAGCCCTTACGAGTCCCTCCATCACTCCACCTGCCCTTACGAGACCAGCCCTTACGAGTCCCTCCATCACTCCACCTGCCCTTATTGCCTCAGATTGTGAAGCACAACACAACACAACACGCAACAACCTCAGCGCCTTCAGCCTACATACATGATTGTAGTTTGAATAAAGCTTTGTTTCATGTGTTGACTTGTATGTGCATTTGTTTATTGTGTGATGGTGACTTTCATTCATTCTTTTACTAATTTATTAATATTTCTCATTGTTGTCAGTAAATACAATATAATTATTTAATTAATGCTTTATTTAATTGTTTGAATGCAAATGTAGATATGTTCACTATATACTTTTTTACTACTACTTTTTACAACTATCATGGGTTTGCATACATAATATGAGATTTTTTACACAGGAAAAAATAACCTAGTACAAGGTTGAATATTTTAATATATTTTTTCTTAAATAATTCATTATAATACATTTAAAAAAAATATTTATAGGCCTGAGGGATGAAACGAGAGTTAAATTCAACAAGAAAAAGAGAAAAACATAAAGCAGTTAGCCACTTTTGCTTGTGGATAAAAATGTTTGGATATAAAATAAAGAAATTAACAACATTCAAGAGATGACCATTTTGGGATTTCGTAATAAAAATAAATAATATTGTAAGGATAAAACGGTGGGTCACATTAGTAGGGTTAAATATAAGAACTTTAATCAACCCTAAATGGATTCACAAAATAAATGGGCAGCAGTTTCTTCAAAATGAGCAAGTTTAATCAATATCAATATTTACAGATAGATGAATTAAACGTGTCGTTCAACTCTTTTAAGTTGTTGCGCGTGTGATAACGCGTCGTAGGTCACATGATAACGTCAACATGATGGCAGATGTCCGGTTCGCAATCATACTCAACGAGATTTGGCTATAAAGTACCTACTCTTTTATCGCTCGTTAAGTAAGTACTCATTGAAAATAAGTACCTACTCATTGAGTACGCGGTTTCGGACGCAGCCCCTGTGTTTGCAGTCCTGTGCTGGTTCATTGTCTATGTTTCCTCGTGTTTCCTATTTCATATCCGATGCCCGTCTTGTTTTCCCCCACGGGGAGGTTTTGTTTTGTTTACTTATTTAATAAATTATCCTTCTGCACTTGAATCCTCGCTTCACTTTTTGACCAGCCATGACAAACGGTGGCAAGGATTAAACAGAGATTTTTCTGGCCTAACATGGTGTTACGTCCCAGGGCGTAATTATTATGTGTACAATGTTTTGGTGTTTTTTTTTGTTGTTGTGCTCTCTCTCTCTCTCTCTCTCTCTTTCCCCCTCCTGAGTGCAAATGAAGACCAGCTGACACCAATTACAATCATCTCCTGGTTGTCAGTGATTGGCTCTTGATTGAGAAGGCTTGTGGATAAAGCTGGAGAGGAAAACCCAGTTTGCTGAGCTCCTTTTTGACTCCAGGCTGCCAAGACTGTCTTCTCCTGCCTCACAGTTGTAGCATGTGTGCTGAAACTCTCATTGTTGATTGTAACTTGTTGGTTACTTGTTGTTGTTGACCTAAGCAGACTTGGACTGCAGTTGAGCTAAGTTTTCTTAACTTCATTTGACTACTGTAAGAGCCTTGAGTTTAAAACATTTACAATTTTGACTTTGATTATAAAATTTTGGTTTAGTTAATTTGGGAAGCCGTAGGGAGGTGGATGCCATTTTTGTTCACGTCCATGTTTTCTCCTGTGTTTTGTTAGAGAGGGAGTAAGGTAAGAACTTTGTCATTTATTTTGAATCTTGCTTTGAAAGGTTAAGAAAGTATGCCCCTAAAAGGTTAGAACTTCATGTTTGTTGTTTTGGCCTTGTCCCCTCCTGAAGCCTATTGATGCTTTCCCTTTTTTTTGTACTCTGGACTAAATAAAGTCATTCTTGAGTGTTACAAAAATCAGTGTGATTTTTCTTTGTAGAGTGGTGGGACAGGAGATGAGAGTTCTTGGTTGCCTACTTTTTAGTAATGTCCTTGTTACTGCCTCCCTGACCCCCTAGACTGGGAGGCATGTAACACATGGTGTCAGATGTGAAGAAGTATGTGGGTTCGTCCGCTGTCTGCCAATTCACGAAGCCATCCCAGAGAAAGCCTGGTGGTTTCATGGTTCCAATCCGTCCCCAATTTCCCTGGGAGTATACTTCGTGGGCCCTTTGCCTCGGATGCCGAGTGGTAATGCGTACATCCTTGTGTTTGTGGATTACTTTTCGAAGTGGATTGAAGTTTGTGCTTTGAGGGAAGCTACTGCTCTTGTTACTGCCAGTAAGCTGCTCAGTGAGGTTATTTCTCGGCATGGTGCCCCAAAGTATTTGATATCAGACAGGGGTTCTGCTTTTATGAGTGATCTCTTCAAACACACAGTTTCTGCCTTAGGTACTGAGCACAGACTTACAACAGCCTATCACCCTCAGACCAATGCCACTGAGAGAGTGAACCGGACGCTAAAAACGGCCATTAGAGCATATGTTGGGACTAAACATACTTCTTGGGATCGCTTTCTTCCACACATATTTGTTTTGCCCTAAGGACAGCTCAACACGAGAGGACAGGACTGAGTCCGTCAATGGTAGCCTGACTTCGTCATACTCATATTCTAATCAGAATGTGAGTCTGATACTGCTCCATAGGGCTTTGATTATGGGGCGTGTCTCAACCGAACCAGAAAAAAAAAAACTCTGCACTCAATTGGATAGACCTACAACCCATCAGAGCAACGGAGTAAATGACGCATGTTCTTCATTCATATTTTCAACCAACAAAATGTTGCGGCTTTCTGTTCCTCTTTTAAAATGAATGCGCTGTGGATATCTTAGACGCGATGGCGGAATCTACACATGATATTTCATAAGTTCTGGAGGAGCACGTACCTATCAACTTGTAATCAAACAATACCATGTCTAACGTTACCCTATATCAGCATGAGGAAGCATATTCACTCTGTCAACTTACCTAACACTCCTTGACAGGTCTTCAGCATCCCTCCACCACCCCGAATCCTCACTCTTGGGGAGGGGAGTATGGCTACCGAGCCCACAGCCCTCTCCTCGGACAGCATGTCATTTATTATGTCTGACTTATTTGTGTGAACTCGTGAAATCTCATATAAGTTTTTATTCTATCTGACTTATTTGTAAGTGTGAACTCGTGAAATCTCACTTCTCCAGAGGCAGTCATCTTTGTTGTAAACTAATTCAACCCAAGCGCTCTTTGGTGACGTGGGTTATTACGTAACCGCAGATCATCTGTCCATCATCGATTAAAGCCTGCCCTGGCAATTTGATTGGCTCGGCCTTTTAGGAGTCGAAGTCGCATAATTACTCCTCAACGGATCGAGTCCAGACCGAACTTCCCGACCAAAAAATGTTGTGGGCGGGGTTCGGCTGGCACCCAGGCTACGTCAATGGTGCTGTATGGCCGAGAACTGGACACGCCCTTGGATCTGATTTCTCAACCTGATTATCTGGGAGTGGAAGATCCAGGTGTGACTTCGTTGGATGCCCTGAAGCATTCGCTCCAGGAGGCTTCTGATCATGTCAGGTCTTTTTTAGAAGCGAGTCACTCTAAGAAAAAGCGCTACTATGACAAGAGGCATCGTCTTGTTTCCTTCTCCGTTAATGATCTGGTGCGGATCAAGACTCCTCCATGTTCTGACGCGCTTACAAACTTCACTGCAAAACTCACGACTTTATACGCAGGTCCTTACTGTGTCACTCAGAAGTTGTCTGATGTAAATTATAGACTTACTGATGTGAATACAGGGGCGGATGCTGGGGTGTTTCATGTGGTAAACATGGAACCCTTCCGTACGTGGGATTCTGGAAATGTGTCAGAGGTTGTGCCTGTGGATCCGCCTCCGGACGTTCCTGAGGACAGTACCTTGTTGGGTGACGGGGGCTCCTGTCATGAAAGTCCTGGTGTGACGTCCTGTGAGGATACAATTGATGATGTCTCTGATCTCTAGGAATCTGATGTCAGAGTTTCTCTGTCTGATTTATTTGGAGATGTCAGTGGAGAGGGAGTGAGTGAGTCTGTTGATCCTATCATTTCCTGTGATTTGTCTGAGGGTGATAATGATTGTGTCGACCAAAGGTATAACCTGCGACCTAGACTTGTCCCCAGGATCACGTCGGGTTGAGCGACCAATAGATGGACCAATCCATTTCACACAGATCTGTTTAAGTGAGCATGTGAATGTGGTGTGTGTATTTTGTTTTCCAAGACACTGTATTAACATACCATAATCTTACTGTTTTTTTTTGTTTTGTTTTTTTTGTTGACTGTTTCTAGATTAACTAACATTGTTGTGTTTTGTTCTTATAAAAGGGGAACTTATCCTGTAAAATGTATATTGCCGTGGGTTAATGCAAATGTTTTTTTCTGTTTACTTGTGACATTTCCTTTTTGTAACCTTGGATGAAGGATTTAAGATGAGTTTATAACTGTCATGTATGTCAGTATTTCTCAAAATTTTCCTTGCATTTCTGTGAGGTGGGAGAATTTACAACTATTCATGTATGAAGTTGTTTATTTCCTGTATTTTCACAGTGCTGTTGGCTGAGGACAGCCAATATTTTTCCAGGGGGGACTCTGTAACGGTCACTTTGTGTTTAAGTTAATATGAGGTAAAATGAGAACTGCGCATGTGCGTAGAGGGTCAGTTATAGATTTGACGAAGAAGAGATAACCGCTCTACCGACCTTTGTATTTATTTATTTTATTTTTTTTAATTTGCTTTTATATTTGTGGCCAGAGTTGAATGTTTGTTTATATACTTTTTCTCACTCGATCCCCCATGTATGCGGACGAGTGTGACGTTTGAGTCATTTTATTAAACTCGGGAAAATACGCCATCTCTCGTGCATCTTTTCAGCCTTGTCTCATTGTTAATAAGTAGGTATTAATACGTAATTTTCAAAGATAGAAAACGTACTTTTTTGTACGTTTGGATAGATGCTGAAACGTATAATATGGACATATCTGCAACGTTACTTAACTTCCCATTCAACGTTACTCAACGTAACTTTATTACGTTTTTACAGCTAAAAAAACGTAAACTATTTACGTATATTTCGGATCATAAAGATATCTGTATAATTTCCCTTTTACCATTTTATAGATTATAAATGTAAGATCCCTTAACCCTACTCCCACACCTAAACATACCCATTTTACAATATTAAAAGGATAAAACGTAATGGACAGATATGTGAAATGGCAGTTTTATTAACAATATAGCATTAAAGATAGTTTGAGCCACTAATCCTACCCCTACCCCTAAACCTAGCAATTTCTTAAAACTACGTAACGTTAGGCTACAATTTATAAAGAAAAACAACAGACAGACACGTATAATCACAATAATTTATTTATTGAGAAAATGTCAAAACCAGTACCAAAAGTCGTTCACATGACGATGTGTCTCAGTCCTCTCTGGCAGTAGGCTATATAATAGTTTTGTATGAAGGTAAAGTTACAGAGCAGAATTTAAATTATTAATCCATGAAAATGGTAATCCGGTTTCGGTTTGCTGTTCGCTCTGTGAAGGCGCGCGCACTTCTCCATTTCAAATGTAGTACACCAACTTAAACACGGCATGTCGCAATCTGTGACGAAGCATGCGAGAGCCAATGAGCCAATGAAGCATGCGAGAGCCAATGAGCGTTTGATATGCCAATGAGCCAATGAGCCAATGAAGCATGCGAGAGCCAATGAGCGTTTGATATCACTGCCGTAAATCATGTCGTAACGCTTCGGGCGCAATTTTTGAATTTGAATTCACCACGAGCGCGGGATTTGACGTTTACGTATATGGTCTCTGAGTCTGCTGAGAAATGGAGATGAAGATCACTGGATAAAGGGCTGAATTTGGATCTGTTTCTTGCAAACAACTATGGATTCTAAACATGGGCGTAGCCACGTAACCACACCTAAAAATGGATGCAGAATTATTTTTTTTAGTCTCAATAAAAAAAAATGTTTTACTAAAGTTGGGCTATTGTTGTTTACGAAGAATATATAGTTTTTTTTAAATCAACACTTTCACCCGTAAATTAAAAATATTTTAACTGACCCCTTGTTTCCATGGCGACGTGTCATGCTTGTCACGTGACACACCGCAGCCACAATAACTAACAGATGTATCGCTATTTGTTTTATTTCGTTTTTTCCTTTTTTATTAAAAATATTCACAAACTTGCTTACCATGTTAACTGTCTGATATTCCGATTCTTTGTTTAAAAACCTTTATAAATTAACTTGATTCTTTAACGAGATGAGCGCTGCAGTTCAGAGAGTCCTGTCAGCCGGATTTACAGCACCTGAATTCCCCAGTTTCTCCCGAAATACATGAAATGCATGAAAGTAAGTGGCTGTTGAATTGGGAGAAGAATAGAGTAAACTTTATAGTTCCGCTATGTGTGTCTGAAATATGAATAAAACACGTTGGCAAATTACATTTGAATAGATTGTTTTTGCTGCTTCCATAGACATCAGTGTGTATTTTACAAACTACAAATGTATTGTTTTATTAGTACTTATGTGTATTTAAATGTCTGAAATGTCTGAAACATAAAATAAGCATTATGTGGTTGAAAACACTGCATATTAGTTGTGATATATGACAAGCGCTGAGCGCGGCCCTCTGGCTCAGCGCCAGCCAGCACGCGAAAGCAGTTTGAATCTGGCAGTTCTGTGACGTCACTGAACATTCTAAATAATACTCTCAGGGGCACAGAGATAAGAATCCAATATATGGTGCCATAACGTAATTGTAATGTTATTTATATTTTAAATTATTTTCGTTAAAGTCGGCATGAAATCAAATTTGACAAATCTTCTTTTTATATGTAATATTGTAGTGTTTATTATAAATGATTTATCTGTGCACTTCATTATTTTTTTAAAATTCATGTACCCCTATAATCTTTAATCAAATACATTACCCTTCTTCCCTCCCCCCTCGAAACGACCTCTCTTCTCTTTCGGTCACGTGCCATGGCGAAAGGGTGCGGCCAGAGCCGATGAGGATGCGGCTATCGGTGTTTAAGATAGATAGCAGCCTACCATTCGGACATGTCGAGATGCTCTCGAGGGTGAACTTCACTGATAACTTGACTTGAATTATCTTGGTTCGCGAGAGGCTCATATAAATATGGGCTGATTCCTGCCTGAAAATTTAGCTGCTCGTCGTCGTTCTCGTCGCCGATCTCCTCAAACAAAAATCCTTCATGGGAGGGTAACGGTGGGGAGTCCGGTGGAGAGAAATCCTCCACAACTGAATGTAAACTGGCATTCAAATCTGCCTCTATTTTGTTTGCAACGCCCAACCTCCAACGAGCCAATCAATTCCCGAAGGACGAAATCAAGCCCCGCCCTAAATTTTTTTCTAATTTCAGAAGCCGTTTCACTCGGATATACATCACAACAAGGAAAAAATGACAATCTCAACTTCCGTTTCATGCCGACTTTAAAAAAAAAAAATCTGATTCTGCCGATATTCAGACTTCCAACCAATCAGCAAACAGCAGCTGACAGCAGGTCTCATTGCTGACATTTGAACGAAACATCACAGAGACACTGGACCTGGATCATCCAGGCTGGATGATATAATTGAGGCTTTCAAGGCCAGGCCACGCCGTCTCGCCCTTTAAGCAGCTAACAGGCACTATGTTATGACTATGTTATTGGCGATCCTGAGTGTAATGTGTAAGTGATAATGTAGAGCGAGGTGGTTGTTATAGCGCCTCGCTCTACACATTATCCCGCTTATTACATGGCTACCTACCAAATAAATCAAAAATTTGACACAAAATATTGATTTAAAAAGGAGTTTATTGATTTAAAAACGATTGTATTGCTTCTGCTAAAGAAAATAGTCCGTTCTGTCTCTACAGTTAGAATCCTGCGTCCATAGCAACGCTCTGTTTTTCATGGCAACGGTGTGTTATACCAGAGACAATTTATATAAGAGACATGCCACTTCCTCAATCCTCAATACCACAATATAAGGAAAACCCGTAACGGCAAAGATGGCGGTTGTATGCATATGTCCCGCCCCTCCCACTGGAAAGCCAATCATCTGCTTTTAACAGTCAGCAGCTAACCACTAAGGAGCGAATGTACAGTGACGTGACATAACTGCCATATTCAACCTGTGCTTTGCTTTCGCGCTGTGGCTGGCGCTGAGCCAAAGACGGACGCGCTCAGCGCTTGTCATAGGCTATATCACAACTGTTCAGTGTTTTAACCACATAATGTTTATTTTAGGTTTCAGACATTTAAATACATATAATTGTTTAAGTGCTTGGCACAACACCGGCATCTGGATAGAGACGTCAATGAAGTTGGTGTCGTGAGCATGAACCCTTGCGCATGCGTAGTAAAAGTATAACCTGTGGGGGAAAAGGCGTTTTAAACCTTATTTTGGGGCAAAGTCATCAAACTTTTTCAGTGATTTTTATCATATTTTACTGCTGTTTCTATACATGTAGTTTTTATGTCCCAGTGAGCAGTGAAAGTGCAGTTCTGACTCTCTGCCCATTCATTTAGATAGGAGCCTGGTCTTGTTAGTCCGAAATAGCTGCCCGAAGGCGTTGCCAAGATGGCGGCCGAGTGGCACGACTTGCCTAAAAGGACTTTGGTTATACTTAGCAGTGGTCCGATATCAAGAAATAACACACCACATTCTACATTAGAATTCAACCAAGCCATGTAATAATGTTATATTTTATGCATGGTTATATGGTAATGGTTAATAATTTTGCACAGTAATCTGACAATAAATGTGGCACGTACCCAGATTTTCAGATGCACGCCCAGAGTCTATTTTCTGGCAACGCTACTGATTCTAAAGATTTGGATTACATCAAGCTAATAAAATTGATGTCTTTTGTGAATTAATGTTGTGTTTTAGTGTATTATGGGTCTATAGGAGAAAACACCTTTTGTGTCTCACGGTAAATAAACCAAATATTACAAAATTGTTAAACGACTAAAGAAGGTATTTTTAAGGTTTAAGTGTATTCTTGTTTAACACCATGTAGGCTATAATCCTCTGAAACGAGTTTGCAGCAGAAGGCACGAACAAGAGCGAAATGTTATTATTTATGAGTAACGTTATATGAGTAAAGTTAAACTGTATTAATAAATGCGATTGAAAATTTAATTGATAAGACAATTGAATGCAGAGTCAAACATTAATACCACGATTTTAATATGCATAAGTTATATAGGAATACGTACAAATTTGTACGTCGGTAAAATTGTTTAAATACGTAAATAAGTTACGTTTTTGTGCTGTCAATACGTCAATATTATACGTTTCTGTGTGTATAAAACGTAAATATATGTACGTATGGTAGAACTACACTTTACGTAAAAATACACACGTATTCTCATGAGATCACGTTGATCTTTTCCTCCGACATCTATTGTTTTATTCTCTCTGGGCAACATCTCAACTTTGCGTTACAATATTTGCGCAAGTCACAGTAATGTTAAGCCATGTCACCAAATTTTTATTTGATCAGTGACTGATGATTGACATTTAAATCAATGATTTATCCTTTAAATTTAATAATATTCAGAACAGAACAAGAATAAAAAATATATATATAACTATAAACAAGCTAAAACTAAATCATTTAAAGCGAAAGTGAAAGTTAGCGGCGTTGGACTCGCGTATCTCTCTCATTAGAATAAAAATATTTCAACATTTGCAATGTATTTGGATGGTAAACTATTCTTTATCATTGGCTTTGTACTTCACTCACATTACAAAATCTACGGAAAAAAATCATCCTCTTCACACGCGCAAAAATGTGCTTGGAAGCATCGCAGTGGAGCGGTGCTTACCATGAATGGTACAAATTGTGCTACTGACTATTTAAACAGAGCAGTGTAATTTTTATAATAAAATTTTTATTTTATTATAATATTTTATTACGGCTATAATGAACAGGCTGCGATGTCAAGATTGCAATGCTGGAATATATGTGTGTGTGCGTGTGTGTGTGTTTTGAGTATCATATTTCATACATTAGGTATGAATGTATATTTCATAGATCAGGTTTGTATAGCTCATATAGAAAATTCAATGATAATTGACAGATTAAAAGCCACCAAAAGCCTGTTGTGTCATATTTGTCATTTACATTAACATAAAAATTTAAGTACATAAATAAATAAATAAATAAACAAACAAACATTAATACTTGATGTATAATAATTAATGAATACTTTATATGTACAAACATTAAAATCAACAATAAAAATGCAAAACAATTAATGTATGATAATTAACATTATTATCAAATTTAATTTACATTAATTAATAAAGTATAAAAAATAATGTATCATATATTAAACATTAAAATTGACAACAAAAATATAATGATTTATAATTAACATTAATATGAACATGAATAAATTATGTTATAATTCATATAAATATAGAGGCCTACAAACATTAAAATAATAAAGAATAAACACAATTAAAAGTGGAATTTAAAAAAAAAAATCATGAAATTTAATTATTTGTGTTCTAATAAGACGGAAAATAGCAGAAAATAGAGTCTTTAAATTAATTTTGGCCTCTTCCAGCACCCTTGACCGTGTATTTTCAACGCGCGGCCCACTTGACCACTGTAGATGATTGGCGGCCGCCAGTTGAATAACAACTGTTGAATAGTTTAACACACGTGATTTTTTTGAAAACCACAAACCCCACTCCCACATATCTGTCAAAGTGAAACTTAACTGCTGTATTTAATGGCATGTCTCATGGATATTATTGGAGATATCAACCATTTCTGAAGACAGCACCCAGGTTTTCGCTCCAGGTAATTTACATTGTTCAAAATCTTACAATTATAAAGTGTGTTAAAAGTTGTATTGTGAAAATAGGTAAAAGTATGATGCTAATATCTACTTTTAATATATTCAAAGATAGTACAATTTTTTATATATATATTTGCAATGTAGCTATTATTAAAAAAGGTAATATATTTCAAATACAAACGCTATCTTAGAATTCTGCCTTTAATATTCAATTATTTTAATGATCACAATTTTAAGTTTTCATTTTATTAAATTGAACAAGCGAAACATTCAGCATTCTATTAAATATATTCTAAAAGATGTATTATTAATAATAATGTTATTTCAACATAATATCTCGTTATTTCAACATAATATGTGTGTGTGCAACAAGCAAGATGTGATTTATTAATAAACTAGCAGAGGTGGGACGAAGTCTCGAGTCTTTGCATTCAAGTCTCGAGTCAAGTCCTGAGTCAAGTTGCAAGTCCTCGAGTTTAAGCTTCAAGTCTTAAACAAGTCATTGGTGCTTTCTGCACAAATTAGTGTCTCAGTGGTAATTACTATAGTAAATGAAATGTATACTAATTTATCTCAGGAAGGCTTTTAAAGGACACCCATCTATCTCAGTTCAATTTAGAGATTGTTCTTACGTGTGGCAAAATAAGGAAAAGGCAGTAAAAAAACAAAAAAACTATTTTATCAGTAACCGAGTAACAAAGGCAAAATAATTTCATTGAAATAACTGCTACACATTTTGTATGTGTGTGAGAAAGAATGTGTCTATGACTGTATCTAAGCCATTATTTGGAGCCTAAAATAAACAGAATAAGAAAACATCTGTGAGAAACACAGATGCATAAGAAATAACTCCTACCATACTACACTTTACAAGTGAGAGAGGAAACATGCAACATGGATGCAGACAAACTCATGAACAAACTCGCTGTACAGCCTAAATTTACTCTGTTTGCATCATTGAATCATTTTCCTGTTGTCACTGTAAAGCTGCTTTGACACAACATAGTCAACCTAACATGTAAAACTGACACTCATTTATCGGCACCCTATGATCGGCACCTGCTGATAATACTATAAAGAAGTCAAAGTACTTTAAGTATTAAATAGATAACATTAATTGGGAAAAGAGTTGAAAAATGAAAAAAAAAAAAAAAAAAAAAAAACGAAAAACATACAGGCTACACAAAAAATAATAATATAGGCTATACAAATGTTAAATATAAATAAGAAAGCACAAGTGAATGGATTAAAAAAAAAACCTGTAGGATGGAATTAATAAAAGTGATTTCATTTTATTGCTGTGGGTTTCTTTGTAGACCTATATTATTTTATGTTCTTATATATTGTATATTATCATTATATATATATATATATATATATATATATATATATATATATATATATATATATATATATATATATATATATGTATAGCCTTTTTCTTTTAGTTTTGAATTATTTCGTTTAAAGACATTTCAAGCTTTGTGTATTTGATGTATTTCTCATGTCTGTGTGTGAGGCATACACTGAGTTCCGTTAAAGGGTCATGAAACCCCCCTCTTTCAGCTCAAGTCTAGCTCACAATCTTTTTGAAAAATGCAACTTAAATGGGCTGGATGGCTGTGATAAGAAGGGAGGGGGAGTGGGGGGACTGTCTTCGCCACTGGCCCATGCATATCGACTGTCAGTAAAAATCAGTGGTAAAACATGAGGAAATGCTATTTTTTTATAGCTGGCAAAGTTAAAGTCTAATGAAATACACTGACACCTTATTTTTGTCCTTTCAAAAGTAACTGAATGCACTGCTATATTAGCCTACAGTAATCATAATTGCATTTAAAACATATAAATGTACATGCATATGTATAATTATGTAATTATAAAATATATATTTGTTTATATACAAACTATAAATGCATATATTTGAAAATAATAAATTTTCCGCTAAAAAAAACACAAAACTTTCCGTACATAGCCTAGATCTAGGCTAGCCTGACTACGTCAGTCTTCGTACTTCCGCTCAATTTCAGTTCGCTTCTGTACTCAGTCTGAGATAGCGACCGTTTTCCCCGTTTTCCTCCGGCCTGAAAACAGCCGGCCAATCAACAAACAGAGGGCGGGCTGACAGCCGTGACATAGACGTTAAGATTGTACCGTGGATGAGTAGATTTACTTCACATAATCTGCAAAAGTCGTTCACAGCCATGTTCACTCCGGTATTTCGCTCGATGGTTTTGTTTTCGCATCATACATGTGTTTACAGTGGAAGTTAGATGCGGCTGAGCATGCGCATAACACACGCCATAACCAAACGTTATGTGATTGGCTTACGGGTAACCAGTGATTTTAAACTTCAGACAAGCGCCCCCCCGACAGCCCTCAACTGATGTTGATGTTGTCATGTTGTGTTTTGTCCTGAAGCGCCACCTATCTACCAATCACATAGTCAGTAGTGTTTCGGCATCTGGGTTGCCAGCTCTGCTCTAGTTAGCATAGCTGCAGCTACAAACGTGTCAGATAAAAAATGTCTAACGTTACGAAACCTAAAAGACCTCGTTATGAATCCGAAATACGTTGTGACAAAGTCCGAAATAAAACAATGATTTGTATAGGAGATTATAACAATGTACTGTAACATACGAGCGTACATCTTTACGATTATATTTGGCTAATCACCATTAGTAAATTTTTGCGATACATAATTACTTCGCAAAACATCTCTCATGAAGCATAAACATAATTAACAGAAAAAAAACGTATTGTGTAGGACTGGTCACTTGACATTGGAAGCTCCTTGTAGCAGCCTACGTTCCTGCTGGATCCTGCAACCTAGCTGGCAACCAAGCGTGCCGCACAAGCCCTGAAAAGTGAAGCCAAAACGTCTCGATCACCCCCCGGTGACTGGTCCTAGTATAGGTCATAAGCCCCGCCTCCCTGTGTTATTCAACGGGACGTGAGACCAACTAAACAATTAAATATCTATTTCCCAAAGGTGGTTTCTTTCATTTGCTGTCGTTTTTATCACGCTGATGTAAGTTCAAGTGTCTGTTTCAAAAATAAATTGTTTTTTAGTTAGTTACGTGATGCGGTGGTGTAACGTCATGATTGGCAGCTGTGATTGACAGGTTCTCTGAGCGAAGTAGTCACTGAAGCACCAACGGACATTTTTTCGGGATCTTCGGAGGACTGAGGAGATGGTATTTACTTTATTTTAACAAGCCTCTTGTCATACTGCAATCATTTTTTTAAAAAGTGTGCAGAATCCACTCTCTCTGCGAGAGTGAGGGCGGAGCGTTGATTTCGCGGCTTTACTTCCTGCTCACTACTGCGCAGGTCTGGTCCCGAGATCGCTACTGCGCAGACTCAAGTTCCAATATGTCAGCGCCATATCGGGACTCTGGCGGCTTCAGTTCTCATCAATGGAAGAGAGCGAAGGGGCCTCGTCCATCTTTTTTTACAGTCTATGCTGGCAACCTCGAATCAGGGGGGAGGGGGAGGGGATACACCGCTCTACAGTAATTACGTAATCAATAAAATAATTACGAAAAAAAAACCACTGTACCTACCTACATTGTACCTACTATTAGATGTTTCCATGATTTCCAGGGACTGTGAAAACAACGGCCTTCAGTCTCCGCGCTTACTAACATTAGTGAATAACAGACCAGCTGCTCTGCGATTTAAAGCATTTTACGGCCCACAGGTGGTCAGGGGGAGGTCCTATGTGTTTTATCAGCTAAAACCATGAAGAAAATCTAACGTAACATCACAAATAAATTCATTTAAAAATAAAATGTACGTTAAATTGGTTTGCGTTATTTAATTCACCCCCTAAAATCTTATTATTATTATTTAAAAAACTGAGTTGTGACGGTAGCATAAGAGTTCAAGCTGCTTAAGATGAATCAATAACATACATACTTTGCTATTTCGTATAAAATTGTATTTTAGTTTAAACTTTTAAAAGTCAATATAAAGTAGGTTTAAATAGCCTACATTCGGACATTCTGTAGCCTATTTAACAACGGCCCCATAATCAAAACCATTGGTGAATGAATTAATAATAAATAAATGTTTAAATTATATTTGTTTTATTTTTCCTGTTTTAAAATATTTTTTATTATTATTTAAAAATGCATTGTTTGCTGCAGTAGCATAACGCATGCAAGTAATTTAAAACGCAATTGTTTCACACATACAAACTTCGATATTTCGTATTTTTTTATTTTAGTTTAAAATTTTAAAAGGACAATATAAAAGATCATAGGTTTAAATACATTTGGATAATCTGTATAGAACCGTTTTCAACAAACCATCGTGTTGCCACAAACAATCAACATGTCGTGAATTAATGTTTATGGTCGCTTAAAGGTACACTGTGTAATTATTTTAGTTGATTCTTAGCAAAAAACACTTAGTTCTTTCATAAATATATGTGCTCATTAATGTATATTTACTCTTTCAAGTAATAAAGTATTCTGGTAAGTTTATAATCTGCCATTGAAAGTACATACGGGTGAGGGGTTCGAATGCCGGTCGCCATGTTGCCCCTCCATCTTGAAACTACATTAGCCAAAGAGGGACATGCCTGTAAATTCAAGCTTCGCCTTTCGCGTTTTACACTCAGTGACACCGTGACGAATGCGAGATTACTCGCGACTGCCGGCAGATCTGAAAGATTGCTGAAGATGGAGGATCACACCTATTCTCAAGGACATGTAGCCAGTGTTGGGGAAGTTACTTTAAAAAAGTAGTGTTTGCTCGTTACTCGTTTTTTTTTTTTTTTTAAAGTAATCCGTTACTTTACTTAGTTACCCCCTTTGGAAAGTAACTTTTTACGTTACTCGTTACTTTTACGTTACTTTTATGTTGCTTGACTTTGGGCAGAACCCAATATCTGTATCCTAAATATGTAGACATAAAGTTATACTATGGAGGACATAACAGGTATTTCTTTTGTGCTCTTTATTATAAAAAATAGTATCAATTTCAAAAGAAAAAAGTCCTTCTCATTGGCGCTGCTGTGTGCGGCAACTTCTCTGTTTTTATTCTCAGCCGGCTCTGCATCATGGGGTAGAGTGCGATACTCCGCGATGAGCAGAGCGCCCGCGCCACTTCTCTCCGCTCCGCTCCCCCTATCCTACGAACTTTAAATTTCGCAATTCAATGTTGAATTTGTTAGACATTAGGAAGTTTTAACAGATCGGATACCAGGCACAAGATTGTTTTTCGGTAACACTTTAGAATACTGTTTCTTACTGCATAACTAATAAGGAATTATTGAAGAGCTAATATGTAATTATTCATAACTACTTCGCCACTACTGTTAACTAAAAAGGAAGATGTGTTAACTAATCAGTATTTTATGATTGTGTTAAGTAACAGTTAGTTAATCAATAACTAATGAATTAGAATAGGTTAATAGAGGTACTTCAGGAGGTACGGCAGAATTCATTAGTTACTGATTAACTAACTGATACTTAACACAGTTATACAATTCTATTACATACTGATTAGTTAATGCATGCATTTTTCAATTTTTCATCAATTACATGTGACTGTATGTGTATATTTGCCAGAGTTTTTACAACTGAGGATGATGGTGTTTGGATGAACACAAAAATGTATTGTTAACTTGTTTTTTTATAGTCCAGTGACGTTTAATAAAGAGTTTGTTTGAAATCAATAAGAGCTTCTGTACATGTCTGACAGAAATACAGTCAATCTGGTTAATATTAACAAGTGAAAAAGAAAAAAAAAATATTGGCTCCCAAAAACACTCATTAATCTTTAAGGTTTTAAAAATGTATATTTTATTTATTTATTATAATTTATTGTTTTATTTATTTTAGAACTTTTTATGGGAGACCATTTAATTTTTTTTTCTTTTTTTCATAAACACAAACTGCCCTCCACAGTGCTATTCTATCCAGTTACATTTTAACACACATTGTGTTAAAAAATCTACACAACATGTTTCAAAATACAATCAACAGACTCTGTGCGCTGTTTTTAACACATATCTTTTTACAAAGATAATTATAATATATATTAATGAGTGTTTATTTGTAATGAATTATTTTGTGTTTAGCAGGTAACTGAAGAGTTTTGAAGGTCTTCTGTGAGGAGGAAAACATGATGGAAGAAAACCCTGTGAGTTAAAATGTATACATTTGATGTATGATGATTTGATTTGATAGATTTTTATTTGTAATAAATTGTAAGTTCTGTAACAAGTATGACACCATATACCAAACGATTTGTTGAATTTTTTTTTGCCTATGCAAAATGGACATACTATTTTAAATACTATATATCAAATAATTAAAAAAAAAAAGTTTAAATAAGAGAATATAATTCAATTCCATTCAATGTAAATGTAAAACACATCTTAAAGGGTTAGATCACCCAAAAATGAAAATGTTGCACCTAGACTCTCTCGTGATTATTGTCAGTGATTTTAACAGTGCTAAACTCAATAAAGAACTCCCTAAATACAGACAAAATATTAAGATTCCCACCAGGGACAAAAACACTCTGGACCACTGTTATACAGTCTTAAAGGATGCCTATCATGCGGTCTCCCGGGCAGCTCAAGGACCATCCGATCATTGTCTGCTTCATCTCATCCCAACTTACAGGCAAAAACTTAAAACTTCTAAACCTGTGGCAAGGTCTGTTAAAAAATGGACAACGGAATCAAAGCTGGAGTTGCAGGCTTACTTTGATTGCACTGACTGGAGTGTCTTTGAAGCTGCATCTACAGACCTCAACGACTTCACTGATACTGTAACATCTTATATCAGCTTTTGTGAGGACATCTGTGTAAAAACTAAGATATTCTGCACATATAATAACAGCAAACCTTGGATCAATCCTAATCTTAAGAAGTTGCGCCAGATGAAAGAAGAAAGCCTGCAGTAAGGGGGACCGGGATCTATATAGGCAGGCCAGGAACAATCTAACGAAGGAGATCAAGGCAGGCAAGACTAGCTACAGTGAGAAATAAAAACATAGCCTCTCAGCCAACGACCCTGCATCAGTTTGGAAGGGACTGAAACAGATCACAGATTACAAGAGCCCATCCCCCCACCCTGCAGAAAATCTCAGACTGGCTAATGACCTGAATGACTTCTACTGTAGGTTTGAAAGGCACCCATTATCACACCCCTCACGCACAAAAGTTTTTTCCCCAACAATCCACCCCCTCCCCCCACCTGTGTTGATAATCTGTGAGAAAGATGTGTACTGGCTGTTCCAGAAGCAAAAGCCCAAATAGGCCCCCGGCCCTGACAACGTTTCTCCATCTTGCCTGCGTGCCTGTGCGGACCCAGCCGGCGCCGATTTTCACACGGATTTTCAACCGGTCTCTGGAGTTGTGTGAAGTGCCCTCCTGTTTTAAACGGTCCACTATCATTCCAATCCCTAAAAAAACTCCATCACAGGACTAAATGACTACAGGCCTGTCGCCTTGACATCCGTGGTCATGAAGTCTATTGAGAGACTGGTGTTGTGCCATCTGAAGGACATTACAGGCCCTCAGCTGGACCCCCTGCAGTTTGCCTACAGGACAAACAGGTTGGCAGATGATGCTGTTAACATCGGACTGCAATACATACTGCACCACCTCGACTCTCCAGGGACGTATGCTGGGATCCTGTTCGTGGACTTCTCCTCAGCGTTCAACACCATCATACCTGAACTCCTACATCAGAAGCTCACCCAGTTCTCAGTACCTGCCTCCACCTGCCAGTGGATCACCAGTTTCCTGAGTGATAGGAAACAGAATGTCAGATTGGGGAGCATTTAATCCAAACACCGGTCCATCAGCACTGGCGCTCCTCAGGAGTGTGTCCTCTCCCCACTGCTCTTTTCCCTCTATACCAATGACTGCACCTCAAAGCACACGTCTGTGAAACTCTTGAAGTTTGCTGATGACACAATCAGCAATCAGCATTGTCTCTGCAAACATGGCCAATAAAGCTGATTTTGATTCTGATGTTCATTCATGTTTATCCTGTAAATGATAGTGAAGAGGAAGAGATAATATCGTTATATCACGCTTGATTCACTGATCTCAGTGTTTAATCCCTCAGTGTTTACATTATTAACAGACTTTAATTTGACTTTACCACCACTGTGAAACTACAGCAAGAGTTCCAACAACACTCTGTTATAATGATGGATTTTTTTTACGCGTCATGCACAAAAAATTAAACAACATCCTTTAGAGTCACACACAAACATCAAAAATCAGCATATAAATCTCAACAATGGTGAAAAAAAAAAGAAAAAAAAAAAACAGGCTACTGAAAAGTCACAGCAAAAATACAAGCAAATATAATACTGTAGAGCATTTTGCTAAAACTTTGTTTTTACAATTGCAAACTGAGTGTAAAACGTATAATGTGCTTGTAGTTTTGCAGACTTGGTCTGAAGATTCGGTACATGTGTGAATGCTGTCGCATTCAACAATATTTAATGTGTGAATTTCATAGATTCTTTATTAAGAGAATGTTTTTCCCCCCCTAAAGATGCATCACTCTCGCAAACAATCTGATGCCAGTGCTGCCAGTACTGACAGTGAATCCTCAGATAGGAGCACTGAACTACGTCCTTCATTCAGTAAGTCAGTTTCACAATGAATTTGAGCAACATCAGTTTTGTGTTAGCAGCTTTAAACACCAAATGACCCTCAGAAAATGACACTAAGTGTAAAAATGTGTTTGTACTAAATAAAAACAATCATGTTTAAAGGGAAATTAATATTACATTTAGTCCTGTTGGAGGGTTCATGGGAGTTTGCCCAACCAATCCACATGTGCTTTGTGGATTTGGAGAAGGCATTCGACTGTGTCCCTCGCGGCGGCCTGTGGAGGGTGCTCCGGGAGTATGGGGTCCGGGGCCC
Organism: Vimba vimba; assembly: GCA_022828995.1. Taxonomy (NCBI): domain Eukaryota; kingdom Metazoa; phylum Chordata; class Actinopteri; order Cypriniformes; family Leuciscidae; genus Vimba; species Vimba vimba. The sequence goes on from CM040818.1 coordinate 56,428,712, forward strand.
TTTGCTAAGGGCTATCCGGTCCCTGTACGACTGGAGCAGGAGCTTGGTTCGTATTGCCAGCAGTAAGTCAGACTTGTTCCCGGTGCGTGTTGGACTCCGGCAGGGCTGCCCTTTGTCGCCGGTTCTGTTCATAATTTTTATGGACAGAATTTCTAGGCGCAGCCAGGGGCCGGAGGGGGTCAGGTTTGGGGACCACACGATTTCATCTCTGCTCTTTGCGGATGATGTTGTCGTGTTGGCCTCATCAAGCCAGGACCTCCAGCATGCACTGGGGCGGTTTGCAGCCGAGTGTGAAGCGGCTGGGATGAAAATCAGCACCTCCAAATCCGAGGCCATGGTTCTCAGTCGGAAAAGGGTGGCTTGCCCACTTCAGGTTGGTGGAGAGTTCCTGCCTCAAGTGGAGGAGTTCAAGTATCTTGGGGTCTTGTTCACGAGTGAGGGAAGGATGGAACGGGAGATTGACAGGCGGATCGGTGCAGCTTCTGCAGTAATGCGGTCCCTGTACCGGTCTGTCGTGGTGAAGAAGGAGCTGAGCCGCAAGGCGAAGCTCTCGATTTACCAGTCAATCTACGTTCCTACTCTCACCTATGGTCATGAGCTGTGGGTAATGACCGAAAGGACAAGATCCCGGATACAAGCGGCCAAAATGAGCTTTCTCCGCAGGGTGGCTGGGCGATCCCTTAGAGATAGGGTGAGAAGCTCGGTCACTCGGGAGGAGCTCAGAGTAGAGCCGCTGCTCCTCCACATCGAGAGGGGTCAGTTGAGGTGGCTCGGGCATCTTTTCCGGATGCCTCCTGGACGCCTTCCCGGGAAGGTGTTCCGGGCATGTCCCACCGGGAGGAGACCCCGGGGAAGACCTAGGACACGCTGGAGAGACTATGTCTCCCGGCTGGCCTGGGAACGCCTCGGTGTCCCCCCGGAAGAGCTGGAGGAAGTGTCTAGGGAGAGGGAAGTCTGGGCATCCCTGCTTAGACTGTTGCCCCCGCGACCCGGCCCCGGATAAGCGGTAGAAGATGGATGGATGGATGGATGGATTTAGTCCTGTGTATGTGTATTTAATGTCGATTGATCCATACATTTAATGTGCTAAAATTCCTTGATGCATCACGATTATCTCTTCTGAGCTTATTTTTTTTTCTTCAAAATGATTTATGATTTGTTGGAATCCGACAAATAATGACAGTGCTATACATATTTGAAGTTCATAGTCAAAGTCAATTTTCAGAAAAAAACATACCTCAAAATCCCTGGTAATTAGGGCTGGGTATCGTTAAAAAAATTCGATATCTATACCTTGACTGATACCGGTTCCTGAACAATACCTTTTTTCAATACCAATTTTATGAAATCCGATACTAAAAATATGAAATTACATTACATATTACCTAAAAAAACTTTTGTTGGTTTGTCAGCCCAATGTTGACCCACAAAACTCAATTGTACAGTAAACTACTGGCTACAGTGTTGCCAATATATAACTGTTTTTTAACTTACTGTTTATTACTGTTTATTACTATTACTATTATTATTATTATTACTTTTTAAAGTAATATTCATGGGTGTGTCTTTTTATACTACACCTTTAATAAGGGATCAATATCCCCTTAAAAAGAATTGCAGTCACGGATCAAAAAATAATAATAATAAGCATGAAAAAAAATTAAAAAACAAAAAGAAACAATCCAACTGTCTCCATTGACTTTGCATTGCGAGAGGCTGCCTCCTTGTCATTTATGACTTATAACAAAAGACAGAAAAATGCCTAAACTGTGTGACAAGCTGTACAGCAAACAAGCAAAAAAAAAAAACAGAAATACATTTTTATAAGCTTCCGAACCGTAAAAGTCAGCTTTTAAGGAGACAAAAGTTGAAACAAGCAATAAGATGTGAAGCATCAGCAGGAAGAATGGGTAAATTGTGGGATCCTGACACTCAGTATAACTACGTGTGCAGTAAACATTTTTTCACTGGTAACTCAAATATCCAAATGTCAGTTTTATATATTATATTTATGTAAGCTAAGCTGTAGCATTTTGACAGAATGAAACTTTTAGAATGTGGATAAAGCAGAAAGCTATGCAGTAATGGTTATGTTTGCGAGTGCCTTAGCTACAGTAGTAGGGTTACGTTACTAAGAATAACGTATATATTATTATATACGTTAATAATATAATAGGGTGAATAATTACCCATATTAATATTTTCATTAATTATTACTAAGTGCCTTAGTTACAGTAATTGTTAGGTTTGCAAGTGCCAAGCTACAGTTGCTTGCTAACGCATAACTAACACTAGCTTGCTAACTTATTTTAGTTATCGATATCAACTGCACCCCAACTTCCTATAGATAGGACTATATCTGGGGTAAATTTTTTATTTTTTTTTTACAATATCATGTCTCTTTCCAGTGGGCGTAGTTCTCAGAGTAGTTTGAGAACTAGTTGCGCTCTGTCTCAATTGATCCACTTTTATGTCCTGAAACAACCGTTTTTTGGGGGGGTCAACAGCTTTTAAAAATGTATTTCTGGGTTATTTAGCTTGTTTGCTGTACACCTTGTCACATAGCAGCTTTTAGACATTGTTTTGTTTTTTGTTATAAGTCATAAATGACAAGGAGGCAGCCTCTCACAATGCAAAGTCAATGGAGATGGTTCGATTGTCCCCACCCCCGGTGTGGGCGTGGCCTAAATCATTATTTTCTTTAGGATTATTAATACTACAGACAGGTGAGGTTTTTGTCAGAGTTAAAGATAAACAGCAGGACTGGGGCATTCCATAAACAACGTTCTCTTACGAGAGGTTCTCTCGTATTGCGTAAGTTGCTCGCGCTATGGGTAAAGTCATCTTTTCTTGAGATCTGAAGCCAAAAAATTATCCTTAATTTTTGTATTTATTGTCAACGCAGTGCAGCAGCCATCAGACCATAGCAGGCTGTATAAGTGTGCTCATTGGCTGTCCTGCGGCAACTGCAGCAGCCTACCGGTGAGCCCTGCGTGACGTCACGCCCAATGAGGGGCCTTCGAGCCCTCCACGCGTCACAGCCCTTCAGAATGGGTGTGGCTTAGCGTATATAAGGAAGGGCTCAACAGGCTGAATTTTCATTTCTTCAGCGAAGCTCTACGCATCGCTGGATCTTGAGAAGGCGCCGCCGGTGAATCAAGCGACCAGCAAGCTTAGGAAGCGTCTGAAGAAGCCGATCGTCTTCGCGGCCTTCAGCCATCCGTGCCTGCCACGTTATCCGGCGACAAATATCCTTTTTGCTTCTGTGTGTGTTCGCCGCTGCGACACACACTCTCTCTTCTAAAAGAGCGCGAGGCGTTTTTGTTAAAATGCCTCGCATTTCCTGTGGCTCAATGTCGACCCTGCGGGCTCGACTAGCTTTTTCCATCACGGACCCTGCATCATGAGCTCGCAGCCAGCTTTCTTACGTACATAAAGCGAACCCACGAGCCCCGCTCAGCTACAGAAACCGCCACGTGATCTGCGCTCTCTGCCTGTGGCAAGACCACGCTGTCTCCAAGTGGCTGCGTCCACTGCAATGGTAGAACAATGTCGACCCTGCGGGCTCGACTAGCCATTTACAACACGGACCCCGCTTCCGCCTCTCTCGTTCGGGTCGCGCCGAAAAGCGCCGCCCGCAGAGACCACCGGAATGCGATCCTGTTCGTGAATGCACGCCGGGGGAATGAACTATGTCAGTCAAACCGGCTCATGCCGTTCAGGCTTAAGTGTAGGAAATGTGCCCACTGTACGTTGCTCACCCCTACACACAAGCACGGTTCCCCCTGTGTCACTCACTCTCGCAGAGCCCACTCTCATAGAGCTGGCATGCGCCGCTTTGGTGTTAGATGTAGGAAATGTGCCCACGATACAGTGCCCACACCTACTCACTGCCCGCTCTGCTACACAAGGGAACAAAAACACATAAAGCCGACACACACCAGCTATGGTATAAACGTAAGTCCTGTCCACACAGGCCATGTACCTCTTCCTGCCTTAACGCTCGAGCTCAGTCCTCAAGACCAGCCTGCACAAAGCTCTACCCAGCGTCCAGCTCAGCCTCCGTCTTCGCAGCGACGACAGGGCGGCCACCCTAGATCGCGCTCATCCAGCCATCACAGGTGAAGTCCTCAGAGCAGCTGTAAGGAGGAAGAGACGGTTAAGTACCGCCACGGCCGGACCACTGTCAAAACATCCCGCTTTGTCAGTCCCCTTAGTTAAGGCTACTGCAGAAGTGTATTATGCAGCCAACGAGCCGGTGATACAACCCGCTCGCCTGCACGCAACCGCCGTTGCCACGACGACCCAGAGAAATCTGTCGTGGGCACATTTCCTACATCTAACACTCGAGCGGCTTTTGCCAGCTTTATGAGAGTGGGCTCCGTGATAGTGAGAGACACGGGGGGTATCGTGCTTGTGTGTAGGGGTGAACACTGAGACGTGGGCAAATTTTATACACTTAAAACACTTACGGCGTGAGCCGGATAACCAGACACACAGATAGGTTAGTGTTTACGTGTAGGGGTGGGCACTGGGTAGTGGACACATTTCCTACATACAGAACACCTTCGGCTTGAGCCGGAATACAACTGAATGCCCTGTGATCTGCAAACACGTGTAGAGGGATCTGTGAATGCCCTGTGATCTGCAAACACGTGTAGAGGGATCTGTGAATGCCCTGTGATCTGCAAACACAGATTCAACACTTGCATGCTGAGCTTTGCACAGAATGTGTAAGAATGTCTTTTTACAGTGGTTTGAAAATACAAGTTAGACTGTGTTTGTTTGCAAATTGTGAGGAGGGCATTTGTAGATTTTTTAATGGAAAAAAACAGTGAAACAGTTGTGCCAAAATTCTGAAAACAAATGCAACACAATCTACAAACAAATAATGACCCTCATGCGCAGACAAATCACTTTGCATTCATTCAAATTCTGGTTGTCAAGTACAAGTCACTGATTTCTATTTGTGAATCATAAAGAGTTTGAATCTATATGTAGATCACATTTTATATTTGTATGTCACGAAGAGTCTGTTTGTGGATTTTTTATCTATTTGTAGATCTTGTTTTACATTTGCGGATCATGAGGAGTTTGTTTGGAGATTTTAAATTTATTTGTAGATCTTGTTTTGTGTTTACAAATTGTAATATGCATTTTTGACTCATAGTCTCTTCATTTTCAATGATTATGGCATTATTTTGTTAGCCTGGCTCCGCCCTCCTACGTACTTCCGCTCAATTTAATTTTCCTTCAGTACTACGTCTGGGACTGCTGTATATTCTTAGGTTTCCAGAAACCAATTTTTTGTAGGACCAATCAGCGAACAGAGGGAGTGGCTGTGAACGATGACGTTGATGTAGTGCGTCAGTTTGAGTTGGAGTAATGGCAGCGGAGAAAGATGTGAGAAAAGCTATTCGGTCCGTTGTTGCAAAACTGCCGAATATACAGAAGTTAAAGCCGGAGCAAGAACAATGTTTGCTAAGTTTTGTTGGTGGCCATGATGTTGTGGCCCTCCTCCCCACGGGGTTCGGGAAAAGTTTGTTTTTCCAGCTCACTCAGCACTAGAAGTGCCAGAATTCCATAACTACTAGAACTGCCGCAAGCGGTCATTTTGATCGCTATTCAAAACTCTATATCTTTAATGATAAATCCCCAATTGAGAGATTAATGCATTTATTGTATTAGGATGTCTTTTAAAAACAAAACAATACCAAACTGTACATTTAAACAAGTTTAATTATAATTTATAAATAAATAATATTCGTAGATGCCCTGAACAAAATGACGGAGATGTTTTCATGTTTCCACTGTTCGATCGCGCCCGCGCCCGCCGACACACACACCATATTCCAGCATTGCAGCCTGTTCATTATAGTGAATAATAATAAAATAGTCAATCTAACATATACAAATTCCACTGCTCTGTTTCTCAGTACTAGTAGGCTACAATTCGTACCATTTTATGCGTGTGAAGAGGATGATTTTTTCCGTCGATATTGGAACGTGAGTAAAGTTCAAAGCCTATGATAAAGAATAGTTTAGCATCCAAATACATAGCAAATGTTGAAACATTTTGATTCTAATTAGAGAGTTACGTGAGCCTAACGCCGCTTACTTTCACTTTCGCTTATAAATCATTTCATTTTGGCTTTAGTTATTTTTTCATTCTTGTTCTGTTCTGAATGTCATTACATTTAAATGATTTGTTGTTGAATATGTTTAGTGTATTTTTTTTACCACATTTTATTGTTGCGTATATTGGTATAATAATACCGTGAAATTCAGTGCGGTCAATATCCATTTATGGTTGAAATAGGTAAATATGTTCATTTGTTTTTGTTTTTTGTTTTTTTTTGCCTTATGTGTAATTTACATAGGTAATTTATATGAAAAACATTTTAAATGAAAATACAGACACTTTTAGGAAAAGTCAGGAACCAGCAGGATTGTATTTATTTTTTCATTTTCAAGTTATTGCAGATATAAAATTCAAAACGGTCAAAATGACTGCCATGGCAGTTCTAGTGGTGAATGAGTTAGCTAAGGCGAACGATAGGGATGCAAAGCCGATAGTTGTTGTCGTCTCCCCTCTTGTTGCACTAATGGAGGACCAAGTGAAGGAGGCAGAAAAGTTGTTTCCGTATCGCGCAGTAGCCTGGTGATCACTGTACAGCATTTGCGGCAGATCCGAAACGACCGCAGCGGCGCATTGTTAATGATTAGACCCAGCTTCGACAGTTGACTGAATACATCACTGTCCTTAGTGTCAAATATACATTTTGAATTTGTAAATGTTTCCGGCCGGTATCGGCGCATGACATACGTCACAACCACACGTTAGCGATTGGCTATGGCAGATCCTGAGTGACTCTGGGCAGATCCAATAGTTTTGAACTTTAACAGAGAACCCGCCTACAAGGAAGTAAACGTTTCTCAATGGAGAGATTCCAGACTCTCTGTACAAATGAAATGTACAAGAGTCTGGTAGAACCAGGCTATTATTTTGTCACAACAGCGAAACAATAGTGTCAGAATTCTGAAAACAAATGTGACACAATCTACAAACAGAACATGATCTTCACCTGCAAACAAGTCACTTTACATTCATTCAAATTCTGGTTTTCAAGTACAAGTCACTGATTTCTATTTCTGAATCAGGATGTGTTTATTTGTGGATTTTTAATCTTTTTGTAGATCATGCTTTATATTTGTGGATCACAAAGAGTTTGTTTGAGGACTTTGTATCTATTTGTAGATTGTGTTTTGTGTTTACAAGTTGTAATATCTATTTGTGACTTTTAGTCTGTCCATTTTCAATGGTTTTGGCATCAATTTACTCCCATAATAATGCTTCTCTTGAGATTTATGTGGGCAGTCGTGAAAACGGCGTTTGTGTGCAGGCAAGCGAGTTGAGAAACCGGCTCGTTGGCTGCTGAATACACTCTTCGAATCGCCTCTGCTGAGGGGACTGAGAGAGCGAGTCGGGCGGGTTCGCTTTCTGTATGTAGGAAAGCTGGCCGCGAGCTCACGATGCACGCGGGGATTCCCCGGCTTGCATTCATGAACAGGATCGCATTCCGGTGGTCTCTGCGGGCGGCGCATTTTCAGCGCGACCCGAACGAGAGAGGCGGAAGCGGGGTCCATCATGGAAAAGGCTAGTCGAGCCCGCAGGGTCGACATTGAGCCACAGGAAATGCGAGGCATTTTAGCAAAAACGCCTCGCACTCTTTTAGAAGAAGAGAACATACACTGGCATAAAAAGGATATTGACGCAGGATAGCGTAGCAGGCACGGATGGCTGAAGGCGGCGAGAAACGACTGGCTTCCTCAGACGCTTTCCTCTGCTTGCTCGTCGCTTGCTTCGACGGCGGTGGCTTCTCTCAGAGATCCAGCAATGCGTAGTGCTTCCCTGAAGAGATGAAAAATCAGAAAAGCAGCCCCCGAGCCGTCCTTTTATACGCTAAGCCACCCCCATTCTGGCGGGCTGTGACGCCTGAGGGCGCGACCTCACGCAGGGCTCAGTGGTAGGCTGCTGCAGTTGCCGCAGGGCAACCAATGAGCATGCTAGATAGCCTGCTATAGGTCTGATGGCTGCTGCACTGCGTTGACAATAAATACAAAAATTAAGGATAATTTTTTGGCTTCATATCTCGAGAAAAGATGACTTTACCCGTAGCGTAAGCAACTTACGCAATACAAGAGAACCTCTTCAAACAACCAGCTTAATTCATTAAAACAAATTGAAGTGGGTTGCAACTGATCCCGTTTGTGTGTGTGTGTGTGTGTGTGTGTATGTTAGCTGTCAGTTGTTTCTACCTTCTAATTTGTATTCACATAAATTGTATATAAATATTTATATAATATTATACATTTATATGATATTATATAATTTAATAATATTTATAATATTATGTGTATTAAACTGTAGTTTAATTTATATAATATTGTGTTATATTGAACATTGCACACTAAGAATTGCAACCACAACACATTAGTATTGTATTAGTATTAGTACACTAAGTATTAGTGTAAAAAAATGTATTCAATAATTAGCATTAATAATAAATAAGCATAAGGTAATCAGTAGATACTGAATATATTGTAAATCATTTTTTTTGCCAATAATTTTTTGAGTAATAATTGTATATAGTTTTAGTGTTTTGCTAATGATAATTTTCTATTTGAATCTTGATTGTAGAAGTGTTAAAAAAACATGAATACACCATAACGAAAGAACTTGGACACGGGATTTCAGGAAGAGCGTTTCTGGTGAAGAGTCCAGATGAAGATTCCCTTGTGGTCAAAGAGATCAACTATAGTGATGTAAGTACAATCAATAATGTATTAAAGTATTGCACGTATTAATTAGGGACGGCACTGTCGTCTCACAGCAAGATCTGTCTCATTAGTCCCTGGTTAGATGCCAACACATTTTTACGTGTGTGTGAATGTGTCCCATCTCTGGCATAAAACCTGTGCCAAATACATTACACATTAATAATACATTACACAATTAATATTACACATTACACATACTGTGCCAATTCCAAATGTGTGTGTGAAGTTAACCCTGCAACAAGCTGAAATAATGTTAGGAAGGTGGATGGAATGATTGAACATATTAACCCTAAAACCGTATTCTGGACAAATGTGGGCAAAATAATTTTGATTTATTTAAAAAAAATACTTCCCTTGATCTGAGCGGTACAAGACTTGGCCACTTTTCCTACGTTTGCCTCCTGAACACACACAAGTTTTGACTCAATTCTACAATGTTAAGTGGGTGAAAAAAAAAAAATCCTTAATCTTGTATTTGGGTCAAAAATGGGCACCCATAGAAATGAATGGGAAAAAGTGAAAGTGAAAGTAATGTAATTTAGAGCAAAAACTGTAATTTAGAGCATTCTTCTTGTCTTTTTGTAAAAATAAATCAATAGATCCAATACAATGCATATCTAACATACACACAAATGAAGGGCTGATCCTGTACAACATTCTCATCATGGCAAAAACTCACACTCAAAAAAATAAGCATAATTTACATAGACAATATGGTACTTGGTAATATGGTATATGGTAATATGGTAACAAAGTAAATAAATTCAAAAATACCCCCAAAATAAAAAAAACACACCATAAATGGATGGACAAAATTTTATCGAAGACAGTGATATAACATTTATAATAAATAAAAAATAGGATCACATCTGAGTCCTCTGTGCCCACATTTGTCCACAATTACAGAATTAAGGGCTATAAAGTGAATACGGTTTGAGGGTTAATAAGATCCTATAGATAAACATCACATAGATTAAATGTGTTCTTTGCAGAATGTGAATTTTAATCTAGACGCAGCCAAAAACGAAATCAACATCCTGAAGAATCTGCAGCATGGATATATCGTTGGTTACAAAGACTCCTTTGAAGGTGTGTCTGTTTAAATTATAGAAAGAGAAGCATGACAATGTTGAGAAGCATGACAATGTTCCTTCAGTCTGAAAGTAAATTTGTAGAAAGTGTGAAACCTTTTTATGAGTGTGAACAACTAACAGTGAACATGTGTGGTAAAATGGGGAAAGATGAGTGGGGGGGGGGGGGGGGGTTGGCACACTACAAAGTGTGCCAACAACAGAAAATTGAGTTATTTGTATTAGATCTGATCGAGAGTACAATAATTTGATTAGACAAGCATCTAATTCTAAGAATGTGGATATGTTGTACACAGGGCTGGACTGGGGCAAAAAAAAAAGCCCCCCTGTAAGAAAATTTTGTGCATTTTAATGTTAAATTCATCAATCTGGTGCACTTTGAGAGTTAAAAATTAAAAGCTCCAACCCATATTCAGTGTGCAAATTAAACAAAGAAATATTCAAACCTCTTTAAGTTACAGTGTCTATTTACATTACACCTACTACATAGTTATAATATTAATCAAATGACAGTAATAGCCATATTTTGTAAAACAATAAAGGAAACTTTCATAATTAGTTTTGTACCAATTTCTATACTTGAAAGAGATAAGCACATGATCTTTTATTTTGACGCAAACTGCATCAAGCTTTTATTTTGGCGGAAAACATGGTTTACAAACGCCTCTCATTAAATTTCTAGTGAATTGCGGTAATCGTCAACTGTGCAGATGTGGAAATGATCTGTAACTCGGTTATGGGTTCCTACACTCATGACATAGCCTAAGTGTTTTGAAAGTAGTTCTGCTTACCGCAGGCTCTACACTTTCTCATCTCTCTCCTGATCCTCCTCACTATCCTCATCTGCCACAGGAGCTGATGAAGGGCAGAAAACATAGGCCTACACTACCGTTCAAAAGTTTGGGGTCAGTAAGATTTTTTAATGTTTTTAAAATAAGTATCTTCTGCTCACCAAGGCTGCATTTATTTGATTAAAAATGCAAGCAAAAACAGTAATATTCTGAAATATTATTCCAATTTAAAACAGCTGTTTTCTATGTGAATATACAGTAATGCTGTTCTTTTGAACTTTCTATTCATCAAAGAATTTTGAAAAAAAATTGTACACAACTGTTTTCAACATTGATAATAATAATGAATGTTTCTTGAGCATCAGATCATCATATTAGAGTGATTTCTGAAGGATCATGTGACACTGAAGACTGGAGTAATGATGCTGAAAATTCAGCTTTGATCACAGGAATAAATTACAATTTAAAATATATTAAAATAGAAAACAGTCATTTTAAATTGTCATAATATTTCACAATATTACTGTTTGTTTTTTTATCAAATAATGCAGCCTTGGTTAGCAGAAGATAGGCTACTTCTTTTAATAACATAAAAAAATCTTACTGGCCCCAAACTTTTGAACAGTAGTGTATATTTTGACACATTTTACAGTGTCTGCTTCAAGGGCCTGTTTCTATTTTTTCACGCTATTTCTCTGCACATTCCTTGCGTTTCTTCTCCATCTCGCTGACTATTTTGACAGATACCAGAGAATACACACTGACACTGCTGCACGCTCGCTCACTCGTTTAAAGTTGTGATTGGGCCAGCCTAGTGTCAATCAAGAAAAGAACCAATGGGCCGCTGATCTACTTGTTTCATGGACTGGTCTGTCAGAAAAAAAAAAAAACCTAACGCTGACTTTTTCTGACCAATGCATTACACCGGCACAAACCCAGTGCCGCAAATTAAGCAAAACAAAACAAAACGAATGGGCCGCCGATGTACAAATTTTATGGGCCGTTAAAAAGAAAAAGAAAAAATAATAGGCCTAATAATAAAAATAATGTATGAGTATGAGATGTATCGGCCCAAAAAGCACGTCGGCCCACCGGGAAAGTGCGCGGTATGCCCGATGGCCAGTCCAGCCCTGGTTGTACAAGTTGTTAGCACTAGTAGAAAGAGCCAGAAGCCAGAAGACCAAGAGCAAAACATTACCGACATAAATACAACAAAAACAAAAACAAATTACTAATTTTGCAGATTCAACCACTGTCTTGCATAGCCTACCTGTTAATGCGACAGCTTTCGTGAACTGTCGTATACTGTGAGTGATGCTGCAGAGCGAGCGGGAAAACCTGGAGCTGATTAGTGGAATCAGCGGAATGCTTTGAGCGGAGCGGTGGGGGTGGGGAAGAGGGGCACCTCAGCTGATGAGGGCAGAGGGGCAGTGGCTCTAGCCACCGGGCCACCCCCCTGTGCATGGCCCTGTACTTTAATATGTACAGGGTAAAAATACAAGTCATTTTGACCCGAAACTCATTTTTAAAAACAATTTTCATCAGAGGGATCCAAGAATAAAAAAAAAAAATAAAAAAAATTGTGGTTGAAATCTAAAAAAGTAACAAATCCTTCCCTCGCGGATCAATTTGACCCCCGTAGGAATGAATGGAAAGCGAGCTATGCTTCACATAGAAATAACCTAAAATGCTCAAAATTCAAACTTAAAATGACAAAACTACCAAAAAAGGATTTTATAATGTCTACATGATGTCTAGGACCCAGTGGAACAGCCCATTTGCTCCATATAGAGCTATAAGCCCATCTAGTGGCAAGACTCATGAAATATCGTTATATTATTTATTTTTTTCCACAAGAGGTTGGCAAAGACGCCCAATGTAAGATATTTTGAGTTGAATTAAAAGGGTTATGAATGAAATTGTGTTATTTTAAATTTTAATTTAAATAATGTGAGAAACGTGTTTAAATTACTATTTATTTATTATTTATTGATCAAATCTAGTAATTTAAATACAATAAAAAATAACAAGAATATCTCCAAAAAGCCCTTAACTTTTAAAGAATATTGTATATTAATGACATATAGTGCATTTATTTAAAACTGTGTTTTGACAAATTAGTTTAATAAGTGAATAAACAATGACAGAAAAATCTGAATCTTTGTATAATAGATTATTCTGAAAGGTAAATATATTACTTGTATATGACTTTTATACAGGCATATGAATACACTACCGGTCAGAAGTTTGGAATAAATATGATTTTTGGGTTACCAAGCCTTTATTTATTTGATCAAACATACAGTGATATTGTGAAATATTTTTTACTGTATCAAAAAAGTGTTTTCTATGTGAATATATTGTAACATGTAATTTATTCCTGTGATCAAAGCAGTTTGACACTGCAGACTGGGGTAATGAGGCTACTGAAAATGTTTTGGAAATAAGAGAATTTCCAAACTTTTGACTGGGAGTTTATACATATTTAATTTCCTATATTTGTAAATGAAAATATTCCATAATAATACATCATTGGTTTTATTTTTTGGATGTTTTTTATGATGAAGAATCTGGGTACTTTTACATTGTGTCGGAGTACTGTGCAGGAGGAGATCTATGCAAGAAAATGAAAGCAAAAGAAGGAAGTTTTGAAGAAGAACAGGTGAGAGTTATATGCACTCTGTTGAGTCAGAAAGAGCTCATTCGCTCTAGAGCTGTTAAAGGTTGTATCAGCAATTTCAGGCCCAAAAAAGGCCCAAACATAAATGATCACATTCATCTAATCTTTCCTAACGATCCGCTAGCTGCCCACCCCATAAGCAGGCCGTCAAAAAAACGCATCTCTTTATTCCTATTATGCTCCATAATATACCAGAGCCTATAACGACTCAAATGTATTCTTCTGGATGTGTAATAAATCGGTCAGCATCAGCCCTTTTTCCTAATAGCCTATGGTGTCTGTGTATCAAATCGCGCTCTAGAATCTTTGCTGTGTATGTTCAAGCAACTCACTCGTCTCGCACGTTGAGCTGGCAATGTTTTACAGATGGTCTTGAAGTGGTAAGTGGGCAAAGCAACAAATCAGCATTGAATTAGTTATCGGATGATATTAAAAGGTAGTGGGATTATTTGTGGTTGACCTGGAAATTTTAACTTGATCAAAAAGTTATGGATTTGATATTAGCTGCGAATTCAGAGCATTAACTTAAGTTGTGTCAGTGTAACGTTATCGATAGCTAGCCTAGTTTAACCGTAAACTAGTTGGCTAACGCGTTACTGCCATACAAAGCCATAGTAACGTTATCTGATCGGTTATGAAACATCTGTTCTGTTTTGTCTTGTGTCAAAGTCTCCAGCTGGTTCAATTGTTTTCAGTTTCATAGAAACGAGGGTGTTAAATTTGTTGTAGACTAACTGCAAAATCCAACCTAACGTTATCAAGGCATCGACTTGATGTTTCTCCCATAGACTGTTATTCACGGTTCTTCACGGATCAGGCAGCTAATTCAAATGCAGTGAAAAAAGATAGACTACCCGTTCGAAAGCTACAGCATAGTTGTTATACAGATCGCTATGACCGTGATGTAGGCTTAGAGTGCACGAAAGTGTAGCAGTCAGCCTCTCTCTCATGTGCTCATAACTTCCGTTATTATTATCAGGTCACTTTACTTGCTCATGATTCACAAGTAGCAACTTACAAATGAGGTACTACTTGCCATAATACAACAATAATGCAGTAATACAAAATATATTATTATCATTAGTAAAAGAGTATGGCAGTAAGATGATAGATTCAATGCCTCAATATTATTCAAATATTATGCCAGTAAGATAATATAATATAGCCTATATGACCACTAACACATGTTAAAATGAGCAGAACACTGAATTCTATTTGGTACCTGTCAAATATGAACCATTTTCAAATAAACGGGGTAGTGTTAACCTTATTCAGCACTGAAATCTGTCAAACTTCTTCATCACATATTCATATTTAACTTAATTTCAGAGCACCACAAAGTCAGACCTCAGCACCTTTATGTACCTTTAATGTAAGATCGTTCTTAGGTCACATACCAATTTAAAATCATAACATAAAAACTGCAATGGTACTGTTTTTAAAATCATGTGTAGTAGGCCTAAGTGTACAGTAAGTGTGTGTGTAAACATGCTTTAATGAAGTAGACTTCAAAAGCTTTTGAATTTGAGCTTACAGTTCTTTCATCAACCTGTCTTTTACATAAACTTACAAAATAGATACTTTAACTTAGTCCTCAGTTTAGCAGCCAGAATTAAAAAATGTTCAGGGGGAGAAACCCCCTGACCCCTCCTAACATGATCCATATCACCCATCAGAAAACAATTGCAACGTCTCAGATTGTGCCCCCCCCCCCAGAATTTTGGCTTGCATGACGCCCCTGGGTGTTGTGAGGTTTTGTGCTCGTGCACAGCTGCACGTGTAGTCGGAGCTGAAGAAGAAGCCAGCGTCTATCAACGAACAAGAGAAATTGAACATGACTGAGTCAATTCCCAAGAGGAGGAGGAGGATTAGGGCGAAGGAATAACATTGTGTTTATTCCAAGACACGAATAGTTATCGGGAAGGCTTTTGAAAGGTGGAGAGAACTTAAAGAACTGAAATTTTTTTTAAAAATTAAAGCCGAGGTTGCACTGTTTCTTCTGGACAGGTGAGTAGCAGCCCGACCTCTCACTCTCCCTCTCCCTCGTACAGAATTGTACTAGGTAAATAAATGATAATAGGCAACATTATGACACCTTGCTAGTAACCATTTATATTTCAAATGACTATTCTGTTAGCTGGGAGCAAAGCTGGAAGCGAGCTATGTAGTTGATAACATAATGTTCATGCATACAAAGTAAAAAAAAAAAAAAGGGAGGGAGGGGCGAGCTAACCTGGTTTGTTTGGGATCTCGCTTCAAACACAAACAGAAGTGACATCACCCACAATCGCTGATACAACCTTTAATTATAGTATGTGATGCTGATTGTTGTTCTAATTATATTTTATGATGTATTTTGTCAAAAGCATCATAGGCATTATAGTTTGTTTCTGGTGTAGTACCAAACTTTATCTTAATTTACTGTTGTACGTTGTGCAGGGAAAGAGGTTAAAGCCAAATGGATAAACATTTGAGATACAGACACATACCACCTATCGGTCATGCGTGAAATAGCCGTAGGCAATCGTCTCAGTTACGTATGGTAACCCTCGTTCCCCGAGGAGGGAACGGAGACGTAAGTCAAGACTGACGAATAGGGATTGTTTGCAGGAGCCGAGCTACTTCGAGTGAAACTAAATGAGCCAATGCACATTGGCATGTGATAATTGCACTGGCAGGAGCTGATTGTGAAGGAACATACATACGGGGTCGCCGCAGGTACCGCTACATATGGACACCCAGTCTAGCACAGGTTCCACAATGCATAGGAGTGAAGGCCTGGCGTCAGACACTCCGTAACGTCTGACTGCCGCAGGGGTGACTGAGGAATTGAACAGAGTTAGCCATTTCTAGGGAACACTACTGGAGCAAATAGACACACGTATCCAGCCCAGCGGGGTGGGAGTGGCATTGCAAGCCGACACTAAGAATGGGTCCTTTGCGCTTCTGGCCACTGGGGGCGAGTATACAGGAAGATACCGGCTCTACACCGAGGCTATAGAATCTAGCGAACATGTTAGGTGTCGCCCAGCCTGCTCTACATAAATCTGTCAGCGAATTGCCTTGAACCAGTGCCCAGGCGGAAGCCACACTTCTAGTTGAGTGTGCTCGCAACCCAAATGGGCAAGACATGTCTTGGGACTGATACGCCAAGACAATAGCATCCATTATCCAGTGGGAAAACCTCTGCTTGGAGACAGCCTTTGAGGTCCTGAAGCTTTGTGTTCTGTCCATGTATAACCGAGGAATGGGCAAGGGAGGGGCTTTTGAGAGGAGCTTTTGAGAGGAGCATAAGTTCTTGGAACCAGGTCCGGTTGGGCCAGTACGGCACAACTAACAAGACCTGCTCCGCGTCCTCCCTGACTTTGCACTGGTTCTGTGCGAGAAGGTTCACTGGGGGAAATTGCGTAGGCCCTGGGGCCAGCTGTGCGCCAGTGCATCCATGCCGAGGGTCCCTTCGGTCCGGGAATAAAACAACTCGCAATGGGTTGAGTCCGGAGAGGCAAACAGATATATCTGAGTGGCTCTGAAGAAGTCCCATATCAGCTGGACCACCTGGGGATGGAGACGCCACTCTCCCGGAAGGGTAGGCTGTGATCAGGTACCGTCCATCTGAAATGAAAGGTCTGACCACGGGCTGAAGGTTGGGAGGCAGTGCGGGGGTGATGTGCACCCGGTACGTGCCACTCTCCCACGCCCATCTCGGGACTCGGCCATGAAGCCAGTGTTGAAGCGGTCTCATATGAAGCAATCCGAGCGGCGTTACTACGGCTGCCCCAGGAACCTCTGAAAAAGTTTCAGTGGGACCGCTCCTGCTCTTGATTGTACTCAAGCAGTTCAACACTGACCGGACACGTTACTCTGTGAGTTGCGCTGTCTGGTTGACCGAATCCAGCTCCATACCGAGATATGAGATCCTCTGCACTGGGGAGAGTTTGCTCTTGTCCCAGTTGACTCGAAGCCCCAACAGGTTGAGGTGACGGAGCACCATGTCCCTGTGTTTGCACAACTGCTCTCGAGACTGAGCCACCTGAGGCGGCCCGAAGCAGAATATGAGTGTGTTGTGCCACACTTACCTGGTTCCAGGATGGGGCAGAGGGTGTGTGGGAAGGCTTGGTAGCGTCGCTCACTGACCTCCGTGCCCTCTTGTGACCCAAAGAAGCTGCTCTTATTGAGAATTTGGGTACTACTGACTGAGACGCCAGCGGCAGAACAGAATTTGAATAAACAAAAATATTCTCTGCCCGGCCCTCCACCAGGGAAGAGCAGCTGACTCTGAGTCGCCTGTCTCAGGGCTGCTGAGAAAGTGGGAACAGTGGGAACTCCGCATCATCTTCATTTCCAGAGCGTAACAGCCCTCTCTCCGATACAGTTATCCCAGTAATCCCATCCGAAAGCTGCTAGGCATGCGAGACAGTGAACGTGGCCGTCAAACTCAATGGCACACGGCACGCTGAGTGCTCAAGCCCTCATGAGAGAGGCAAGACGAACAACATGCCGACATGGCCATGCTTTCATGGGAGAGCATAAACCACCCACGAACGCAGTGTCAGCATGTTTGCGATGCCCTAGAGGAGTGAGGGGCCCGAGGAGGTGGTCTCGTCGGGGAACGCTCACTGTAATCCTCAAATCACGAGAGCTATTAGCCAAATTAGCCCTTTTCTGGTGCACCAGAAGAGGAACTAGACCAGGGAATAGGCAAAGGGACTGAATGACATCTTGAAAAAGACGCAGTGTCAAACCGTGTATGCTCTTTAAGGAAACTGCTCTCTCTAGTGCTGAAGCACCCAGGGATAACCGCAGCTAAACAAATGGGACGATAGCTGTTTCTAACATTCTAAGCTGTGAAAACAGCTGTTTTGCTCTCTGTGAGATTGTGGCCAGCGCTGTCTGCACTGGAACACCAACACCAGCTTAAAGAGGCATTCTCCTGAAGAAGCAGACTCGTCTGAAGTTAAAAGTTGAAGTTAAAACACTCTCAGATAAGATTTCAGAGCAGGAACAGCATTCACCACTTGGCTCCGAAGCGAAAGACAAGGATGTGACGCACCTGCTGCTCATTATATGCTCACGCCGCGATGCACAGCAGCTGGTAAAATTATCGCATGCCAATGTGCATTGGATCGTTTAGTTTCTCTCGGAGTAGTTAGGCTCTCGCAAGTGATCCCCATTCGTCAGTCTTGACTTGCATAGTAGTGACTGACGAAGGGGAACAATTGTTTCGCATTCGGTGTGAAAGGGCCTTAAGACACTTTGGTTGCTATGATACAGAATATCT
Organism: Vimba vimba; assembly: GCA_022828995.1. Lineage (NCBI taxonomy): Eukaryota > Metazoa > Chordata > Actinopteri > Cypriniformes > Leuciscidae > Vimba > Vimba vimba. Next base: position 56,447,393 of record CM040818.1, read on the forward strand.
GCTGAACTGTTACTAGCATCTGATTTCACAAAAAAGTTTGTTTCTGAATATAAAAATGTCAAAAAAAATGTCAAGTACTTGGTTTGGATGAATGTGCTTGCATTGTCATCTGTTATCATTGTAAAAGAATGTGACGGTTGGGTCTTTGTCCTCAGCTGTGATAAGATGGCTTTGTAAAAAGTGACAGTGATTAGCACCATGTTTTACCCAATTTTACATCGCTCAGCGACCAGAGAAATGCTTTAAAACATGCTGTGCTTCTTTTGAAAGAATTGAAAAATTACACTAAAAACACCTTGGTGGACAAGCAACCTTAATGTCACATTTATTACAGAAAAGTTATCCAATGATTACTGTTTGTTAGTTAGCTATAAAGTACTCCAGAGAAGAGCTAATATCACTCAGCCATGTTAATACTCAACACTGAATGATTTGGGGGTATAAATTTGGGGGTATACTGTAAAACAATAACCTTTTTTTTTTTCACTAGACTAATGGCAAATATGCAACTTTTTCTTCTTTTTTTTTACTCAAATATACCAAATAAAACAAATACAATGCATAGAATAAATAACTGCTTTCTTGTTTCTTCTGTGTGTAGATCCTTGACTGGTTTGTTCAGATTTGTCTGGCTCTGCAGTATCTCCATAAGAACAATATTCTCCACAGAGATATAAAACCACAGGTAGACATTGACCAAGGTCATTTAATCATTTATTAACATTAAAGACAAATGTGTTTATGTGTTCATGTGATGATTTATGGTGTTCCTCTAGAATGTTTTTCTTACTGAGGATGGTTACATCAACCTAGGAGATTTTGGATGCTCAAAAGTGCTGCAAAGGTGAAATTAATTAGTAATAGGATTTTTGAAGAGATTTTGTCAGTTCCATCCATTTGAATTTACATGTTTGATTTTTCTTTTTAAGAGCTGATGAATATGCAACATCGGTTGTGGGTGCAGAGCTCTATATCAGCCCAGAAATCTATAAAAGACACAGACACAATTCAAAAAGGTATGTTTTTTGTTAAAGATATGGTAATACATACATTGAGGCCTGTTTTCACAGACAATTTTAAATTAAGCCATGATTAGGCCTTAGTTCAATTAGGAGATTTTATAAACATGTCTTAGAAAAAAAAAAAAACATTACTGGTGTGCATCTTGAGACATATTTTAAGATGTGCTTTCAGTTAAAACAGCTCAATAATGCATTTTAGTCTGAGACTTAAAGGGATAGTTCACTTTGAAATTAAATTTTGGTATGTTTTAGCTTACCTCAAGGGCATCCAAGATGTAGTTGTCTTTTTTTCCGCAGTAGTTGTCTCTCAGTCATATTATGCAGGTCTATGGTCACTGTCTCAAAGAGCATGCACAGAGTCCAAATTAAAACAATTCCCCATCGTCCAAATTAAACAATTCCCCATCGTAAGTACACATTGATGGCCTAAGACACGAAACGAGCGGTTTGTGTGAGAAAACGAACAGTATTTATATCGTTTTTATCTTTTGTACAGAGCCACGTCCAAGTGATCTGAAGGCGCGGGCGCTTCCTATTATGTGACGTGTGCGCAGACTGGTGCATAGATATATAGATGCCGCCTTGGCTACGGCAGTTCATTGGAACGAGGCGGCATCTAGTGTATATATCTATGCACCAGTCTGCGCACACGTCACACAATAGGAAGCACCCGCGCCTTCAGATCACTTGGACGTGGCTCTGTACAAAAGATAAAAACGATATAAATACTGACTCGTTTTCTCACACAAACCGCTCATTTCGTGTCTTAGGCCATCAATGTGTACTTACGATGGGGAATTGTTTAATTTGGACGATGGGGAATTGTTTTAATTTGGACTCTGTGCATGCTCTTTGAGACAGTGACCATAAACCTGCATTATCTGAATGAGAGACAAGAACGGTTTGACCTAAAAATATCACAATTGAAACTACTGCGGAAAAAAAGACACATACATCTTGGATGCCCTTGAGGTAAGCTAAAACATACCAAAATTTAATTTCAAAGTGAACTATCCCTTTAAGAATTGTCTGCAAAACCGGGTGTTAAAGAACATGAAAGTTAAAGTCCAACTGAAATCAAAATTGACCCTATTTACTTTATCGCATATTACTAGTCTTGTGGTGAAAAATTAATCCATGCAAGTTAATACACAGAAAAAAATTGTTTGCCGTGGTAATCTTTAATCAAAATCTGAAAAGTTACCTCCGGTCTAGAATGGTGTTCCTTCTCTGATGATGTAGGTTTGACGGCTTGGGTTGGGAAACGCTTAACCACTCCCCTCAAACCGTTAGTCTGCTATGAGCAGAGATGGAGAGGAGGAGCGCTAGAGTAAAACCCTGCCCTCTGTTCAATATTCCGTTTCACTGGGAAATGCGTCACAACACTGGAGAAAAGTCGTTTGCAACTTCCGGTTCACGCAGACTTTAAGCATTCAGATGAAGGTCATCCAAAACAATACAATTAACTATGAGTAATGAGTGGCTGTTATAATAAAGTGCAAAATGAAGAATATCTCAGAATAGTATTTAATCCAATAATCCATTTAGATTAAATCATTTAGCTGACATTTTTATCCAAAGTGACTTTCAAATGAGGAGAGCAAAAGAAACAATTAAACTAACAATAGGGCAACAATATATAAGTGCTGTGAAAAGTGGGGTTGGGTGTTCATTAATAGAGCTTATAGTTTTAATGACGGGTAGGGTTAGTTGTTGGGGTGGGATACGTGATATTGTCAAGAATAGAATAGAAATAGAAGTAAGTGCCAATATTAAAGGATTAGTTCACTTTCAAATAAAATTTTCCTGATAATTTACTCACCCGATCGTTTCGCTAGATAAGACCCTTAATTCTCGACTGGGATCGTGTCAAGCCTTTGAAGCTGCATTGAGACCTATGATTGAGACTGACATTTAGACCTTCAAACCGTTGGTTGCCATTGAAGTCCATTTTATGGAGAAAAATCCTGGAATGTTTCCCCAATAACCTTAATTTATTTTCGACTGAAGAAAGAAAGACCTGGACATCTTGGATGACATGGGGTTGAGTAAATTATCAGGACATTTTTATTTGAAAGTGAACTAATCCTTTAATGAGTCAGGTTTTAACGAAAAACATGCACCTTGAGTTGTTTCTTGAAAATGGTGAAAGTTTCAGAGTAGACAGGAGAATCACAGGGAAACAAGACCTGTAAACTGAAACGACACCAAACTCAAAGAACACAGGGCTTAAATACACAGAAGATGACTATAACTAACATAATGGGGACAGGTGTAACCTAATTAACAATCAATGAGATTAACTAGAACACAATCTATCAGGCAAACAGGGAAAACCAAATCTCAATGAAAAACAGAACATTGATGTGACACTATATCAACTGAAGTAACTAACTAAATTATACTGACTTTGTTTAGTGACATATGGTCATTGGGATGGTTGCTTCATGATCTCTGCATGCTGGATGTGTGGGTGAGTATACATATATTTTTAAATTAATCCTATGGCTCAATCAATTAACTTAAAAGTGTACAAACAAAGAGAACAGTCCTAACATATTTTAAGATCTTGGTAACTGCTATGGAGGAAATGTTTGCCAAAAGTAATAGTTTACATTTGCTCACACAGAAATCTTCTTTTTTTTTTCTCTGCATTTCTCCTCTTCTCTAGCTTGCTTCTTAATCTTCGGTATCATAAGTCTGGAATTGTGTCCTACAAATACTGTTGGCTTTGCTTAACAAATTGCCTTTGTTCTTCTATGGCAAGATACTTTGGAGAAAAGTGTCTGAATTATAAATTCAGTCACATAATTAAAGGTCTTAGTTTTTAATATATTTTAAATGTTTAATAATCTAGAGGTTAATCTGACTTTTATTTTTCCTTTATCTGACAGTCAGACATCATAGAGCGTCGCCGTCTACATGCCAATAGCTTGGCAGGAACCATACCTGAAATCTCAAATAGGTCGGAGGATCTAAAGGGATTAATCTGTCAGATGCTCAGCTGTGACCCTCATACGAGACCTTCAGCTGATGAGATTCTAGCAAAACCATTCCTGAGGGTTGCAGTAAATAGAAATAGGAGGATTCCAGATGCACTGCAGCAAAGGTTCTTGACTTCCATCAATAACTTTAATGAGGCTTACGACATGCACTATAATGACTTTGAGACTGTAGTTAGTGAGTGGAAAACAACAACAGATTCACTAGAGGAGATACACCGTAAATGCACTGTAGGCAGTCTGTCAGGTGCAGTGATCGGAGCAGCTGGAGGAACCACTGCATTGGTTGGTGCATGTTTGGCACCGGTCACATTTGGAGCGTCTCTGATTGTAGCAGGAGTTGGGATTGGTGTTGGAGTTGTAGGTGGTCTAACAGGTGCTGCATCCAACATTACCAATACAGTCAAACAAAAAGCACTCCGTGAGAGCTTTGAAAAAATTCAGCAGGACTACAAAAAAGCAAGTGAACCAATTCTTAAGTCACTCAGAAAACTGAGAAAGTTACTGAGAAAACTTACAAAGTTCCGTGATTTTGTCCCTAGCTCAACTTCTGATAATGTGCAAATGTCATGGAGAATAGGCAGAGCTGCAGTAGCAGGTGTCACAGAGTTCGTGACTCTTGGAATGTTGGCAAGTTTCGGCAGAATCGCTGTTCAGTCTGCCGGTGTCGGGCGAGCAGTAGCTGCAGCTTCAGGAGTGTTGAGTGGAATCTTAGTCATAGCTGACATCGCCTTCATCGTGAAAGATTCCAGGGAGATTCACCAGATGAGACAGGGAAGAGTAGATGATCCAGAAAAGGTCCAATCCCCTGTACTCAAAGCCATCGCACAGATGAGGGAAACACATACAGAGCTTTGCCAGGTCTTGAGAGTAATTCAAAAAACAAAAGATAAATTGGCAAATGGTGGCAGAGATTTAGAGAGTTTAAACATATAAATATGATACGAGTCAGAGACTCAAGCAACCTTCTACTGATTTATATGTGAGCTTATGTGAAGAAAGAGGTTTTTGCAAACAATAGAAGAGATGTGTGACATATGAAGTCAGACATTTGTAATCATTCTATTTTGTAACTATCAACTACCAGTGGTGCCCAATAGGTCGATCGCGATCTACCAGTCGATCGCAAAGTCAAGATCACACATAATTTTAAAATATGCTTTTGTTAAATTTGAATAAAAATAAATATAGCATTGTCCTTCCTTCTTTTAGTTTCTGTATAACTTGCACTTGACGAATGAATTTTTACCAGGCGCGATTTTTGTTTATTCGGTTGTCATGACAACTAGCCTGCTTCTGCTTTCCAGCTCAAGAGCTTCGGAGAACAGAGCGCGAAATTGTGAAGCTAACAGTATTCGGAATCGGTAGCGTACACAAATGCCATTCATTCATTCATTCATAAATTCCAACCATTTGAAAATAAACTGTTTGAAAATGATCAAAACACCGGTCCACCATGACTGATGACAATGTGGAGGCCTGTTTGAGACTAGCTATCAGCAGCTTCTGCCCGGATTATATAAAACTGTCTGATTCCAGTCAGTGCAAGTCATCAGAATAAGGCAAAATGTTGTAGGTATTTTGAGTTTAGTGTTAAAATTGAATATCAACAATGAACATTTATTATTATTTTTCTCCTTAATTACATGCAGTACTACTACTGCAGTAGCAACAAGCATTTGAAGTGTTTTTTTTTATTTATTATTAAACTGTGTTTTTTAGTTGGTATATCTCATTGTGTTGATCATTTTAAAAGTAGATCATCAAGCAAAAAAGTGTGGGCACCCCTGAACTATACTATCTCTCCTATATTTACGACATTACGTCTGATTTACTAATAATTGCATGGATTATTTCTATTTATATGCACAGGCAAACTTCTCTGAAATTATTTTGTTTTAAAGTTAATTAAGTTTGTATTTCTGAATATTTCTTTGAACTGCAGACCTGGGATTAGTAATTTTCATAAAAATGCCCAAATAATCTCCATATAAAGGCTTTCGTTTACAGCCTTTCATCACTCTCAGCAAACATGCAATAGAGTTCACCCTGAACTTTGAAATACAATAAACACCTTTAAAGGGATAGTTCGGCCAAAAATAATATTAAACCCATGATTTACTCACCCTCAAGCCATTCGAGATGCATATGTCAATCATTTTTCAGACAAACACATTTTCAGTTATTTTAGAAAATGTCTTAGATCTTTCAGTGGTTATAATGTCAAGTTATGGGGTCCACTCCTCCAAGTCCAAAAAATGTGCATGCATCCTTCACAAAAGTAATCCATCCGGTAGTGTTGGGTCCGAGTCCACCATTGTCGAGTCCGAGTCGAGTCCAAGTCCTTAACAATCGAGTCCGAGTCCAAAGAGGGCCGAGTCGCACTTGAGTCCGAGTCCTTAACATCCGAGTCCGAGTCGAGTCCGGCCGAATCCACAAAGATTTAAATAGTTTTAAATTGACCTTTCACAAAGACCCGCCCCTCTTACTGTCGCTATGTCCGACAAGCCATTCTGCTCTCACTCCACATGTTCTCACACAGTGAAATATATATTGCGGAGCAAAGAGGACACTGACAATGCGCCAACAGACAAGACAAGGCTACTTCTGGTAAGAAATAAAGTCTCAGCTTTCAAATTTTGTAATTTTTATGAAATTAAAACAATACACACCGTTTTGTGGTGCTTTAATATAGGCCTCAACTCAAGCAACACATGAACTGATAATATCTTTTAGTTATAGCACGAATTAAACATGAATGAACATCAGAACTGCAAAAAGAATTCAATACACAGCATTTTTCAAGTTCAAGTACAATGACTTTAATCTACTATCTGGTTTGGTTTTTTTATCCGGACAAAAATGGCAGGTATCTGCATTATGATTGGTCAGATCGCATGTCAATCAAATTCCAGTGAAAGGTCTCAACACTGAGCTCTTAAATTAATATGTTAAACCTTACAAAATTATTCCAATGTATTACAGTCATACGTTTACCTATCGTACTTCTTTCAGATTCTGCAAGGTAATGCTCAAGAATAAAACACGATGCATTAAGGGCCAGGAGTAAACTTTTGAGCAAGATGATGTTGAATTTTTTTAATTTTTATTTATTTTGATTATCTTATTTTGTTTTACATGCTAATATCTTATTTAGCCTCTAAATGGCAGGACTAAATTAATTAATTATTTTTTAAATAAAATAAGAGCAATTTACACCAATGATCCAGTTAAAAAAATTACACCCCCTGGCTCCTAATGGTTGCTTCCTTCTTGAGCATCACTAAATGTTTGCAGGGTTTGTAATAGTTGTGTATGAGTCAATCCGTTGTCTTCAGTGTGACAAGATGGATCTCACAATCATAGTCACTGCTAGTAAGGAGTCAAATATGCAGAAGATGCTGGAAAAGCAAAGAATGTGCAGGAGCTGGAGGATTTTTCCAAAAAAAAAAAAAACTTGTGGATCATTCAGGTAATGAAACACAATATTAAAAACAAGCCTATGTAATTTGTCTTGTATTTTGTGTTTGTATTTTTTCTTGTGGACTAGGCTATTAAACATCCATTATGTGAAAAAGATTTTTCAGGGCAGTAATAAATAGAAACAATGTTTTTATGATCATCCTCATTCAAAAATAAATAAATATTACATTTTGGAGATTCTGCAAGGTGTATGTAAACGTATGACTAAAGTGTAGGCTAAATCAATGTAACAAAAATCATAACATTATTAGACGCCAAAATGTTGCTTTGGTTATCACGTTCTCATGTTGCTATGGTTACTGTGTCAATCATCGCTATTTCATGACTCACAGGACTAAAATTCTGCGGATTCTTTCCGACATTTAAATGCAGTTATCACTCTTTTTAATTTACAGTGTGAACGTAACCACTGGTCCTCTACAAGCATGAAAAAATTTATTATTTAGATTGTCAATAGCGCTCACTTTAAGCTATCACTTACTTACCGTGTTCTGCACTCTCACTGAAACTCTCGTCATAAACACTGAAGTTGTCCGCACTGCACAGCGAATCTCTTATCGCGTCAAGACTTTGTTGTTTATGAGGAGATTTGCTATATAGTCTAAAATGTCCGAGTCCGTGTCAAGTCCGAGTACAAATTCATTCATCCGAGTCTGTGTCAAGTCCGAGTACAAATTCATCCGAGTGCATGACAAGTCTGAGTTCATTCAAAATTGGACTCGAGTCCGAGTACCCCAACTCTACCATCCGGCTCCAGGGGGATAAACGAAGGCCTTCTGAGGGTAATCCGTGTGGTTTTGTCGTTTGTCCGGTAGCGGTCGACACGCGTTCACGGAGATGGATGCTGGCGTAGGACATAGGTCGTAGCGTAGGAAGTCTACGACGTGACGTAGAACGAACGTGACAACGCAGCCAGAGAGCAGAGCAAAACAAAACTCTACGTTCGTTCTAAGCCAGTTTTTTTCATTTATAAAGTTTTAAATATGTATATTTTTACGACAAAACCACACGGATTACCCTCAGAAGGCCTTCGTTTATCCCCCTGGAGCCGGATGGATTACTTTTGTGAAGGATGCATGCACATTTTTGGGACTTGAAGCAGTGGACCCCATAACTTCACATTGTAACCACTGAAAGATCTAAGACATTTTCTAAAATAACTGAAAATGTGTCTGTCTGAAAAATGATTGACATATGCATCTCGAACTGCTTGAGGGTGAGTAAATCATGGGTTTAATATCATTTTTGGCCGAACTATCCCTTTAAGAGACACTGCATGTACGTGTGTGTGTGTGTGTGTGTGTGTGTGTGTGTGTGTTTGTGTGGTTATTGATCATTTAAAGCCATTCATACAGCTTTTACACAAAAATGTATGTACACAATTAGTGTTTGAGACCCAGAGGTTTTTTTTATAACAGTTTGTTTATGGATTAGTTTTTATGGATTACTGTTAAACCATTTATTTTTGGTGTGTTTAAAACTTATGTTTTAGTGATTTGTGGGTATCACATAAAGTCAAATTCCAATAAAAATATTGTAATGTTCTGATATAAACTGCAGATGACAACATTGTTCTTAATTCTTATTAATGTATCTCTAATACACTTTAAAAAATAATGATTCTGTATTACTTGACTGTATTTTTAATTGTTCTTAAATGAATCATCATGACAAAATGAGCATAATGTATAAAAAATTTGCCACATTTTGTGTTACAGTTCTCTGGATCAGTAATGTAATGTAAAATGTGTCTTTAATAAACATGAAGCAAATTAAAAAGGAGTCTGTTGTTTATACATTTACATTTAACATTAAATCATTTAGCAGACGCTTTTATCCAAAGCAACTTACAAATGAGGAGAGCAATAGAAGCAATTAAACTAACAATAGGGCAACAATATCCAAGTCCCAGTCAAGTCTAATGCAGTACACATTTTTTTAAAGTAGATATAGAATAGAAGAGAAAAGAAAGTGTTCATTTTAATGGATCAAGTGTTGCCGAAAAAGATGTGCCTTCAGCCGTGTGATGGAAAAATTGGTCCCCCACAAAAAAATTATGGTGTAGGATTGAAAATAATCCAAGATATTTTGTAAGGAACAAAGACATTTGTTTTACTGTTTTCTACCATCTTTCTGACATGTTTCTTTAGTCATTCGGCAGTCTTGCAGCTTGAACCACTGCAGGAAATCCACCCTAATGCTGCGTTCACAATGCACAAGAATTGAGCGTCAAATCCGCTTCTATCGTGTTTAGTTGGACGCTTGATCATTTTGAATCCACTCGTGCGTCCAAAGCAAAGTTTGAGGCGAAATTCTTCTTGTGGGAGGGGCAAGTGCTAGGCGGTTGTCTGTTTGCAAGTATTTGCTTGCTCTGGAGAGCAGAACAGCGGCGTAGGGGTCATTGTCGCTGTACTCGGGTCCACCAAACCCTCCGGAAGTGTACCCAGTTTTGCGTGTCTCACCACTTGCTCCAGAAGCTGTGCCTGGATGACGGCCACTTTTAGCGGTGCTTCCGCCTGTCCCACGCCTAGTTTGAGGACCTGTTGTCCTGCATCGGAGCGAGGATCACCCGCGCCCTCACCCACTTAATCTGTAATTTATTTTTGTTTTGATGATAAATGGAGCCAGCCTCCGAAAGTAATTAACCCATCCTGTGATTTTTTTTTTCTCTCACACAACACTGTCCAGACCATAGACAGTATAAGAAATGGACACAGCGACCCCATAGATTTCAACGGAGAAAAGTGAAGTCAATTAGAAGCTCTCACTTTCTGATGGCTGAGCGTCTGCGCAGACTCAAACTGAGCTTGACGACGTGGATGTGACGTGAGCAACCCGTCTGTCTTCTAGGAGCTGTGCCGAGAAAATCTGAATCATTCCCTTCGGAAACTTGCAGGAACGGAGAGCGTGAGTAAGAGCTGTCCATGAGCTGGAGCAGGAGAAACTTTATGACTCTCTATGGGCTTCTCCCTTGACTGTATCGGGCTGTCAAAGTGACGCCAAAATGAATGGGAGTCAATGGAATGCTAACAGCTGTGATGGCTTGTTAGCCAATGGCGGCGCCCGGGGAAGCTTCAGTTTCCGGGTGCTGGATTACCCCCTTGGTCCAGACACGAACTATGTTCTTATACACTAAAGTATGTTGGTTGTCTTTACATTAGAATACATTTTTTTCATTTAATCTAGATTTAGATATGGAATAAATAGCATTAAATACAAAATGAATATGTCTCATATATTGAAATCAAGTTTTTATGTGATAAAAGATTTGCTGTGTTGTGCATTAGAACCACACCAGGCATTTAGTCATATTACAAAATAAGTTATTGAGGCCAAACATATAAAATAACATTATAAACTGAAAAGCGGGCCTGTCACCGTATATCACGTCACTTCACCACGTGACAGCAGCAAGCTGGCTCCTGACTGGTTAAAGGAGAAATCGGCAACTCTAGCGAACTCTAGTCACTTCTTCGCTGATTTTCCCTTTTGTTGTCGCATGTTTTCCCCACGAGCTCCCCCTACAGCTGTGGGGGGGCGTATATGTCACAACACGGTCGTAAAAAACTCACTTGCGGCGGCCTCCTCCCCCTCTCTACCGCTGCTCATGTGCGTTTGTTTTGATCGGAGCAAGCCAACTGTATCGTGTGGAGCTATGTCTACCGAGGTGGGTAATCTGGTAATACATCATACATGCGTGTGTGTTTATGTCGAATTGCCTTAAAGCAATTCGTGTTTCGCGCTCGTTCTCGTTCTCGCTTCTCACGAGACTTCCAATTTCTATCTTGCCGGGACGGTAGTCCCAAAGTTGCAAGGTTGGTTTTCCGCCTGCAGGGAACGCTGGGGGGTGCGGGGAAAGTCACCAATATCACCAGAACAGGTTGTTTAACCATCCAAATGATTTCTAGACAGTTTTATTAAGTTAAAAAAGTTACCAAGTTCTCCTTTAACGTGGCGCCAAAGTTTTTTCATCTCGGGCGTCAGACGCGAATTCACAAAAATTTGAATTCACGAAATTCACAAAAAGCACCAAATAAAATCACTTGCACGTAATGCGCGTATCGTGGCAGACACTCAATTCGCCTCTTTCACGCGATCTGGACGTGCGAATGAGGCGAAATCTATCATTCGCAGGACCTCCAGACGCGCGTTAACGCGTCTTTACATTGACTTAACATGGAAATTACTCACTCTCGAGCAGTGGTTCTCAACCTCTCCTGCAGGGACCACCTGACAGGCCATGTTTCTGTTTTAACCCTGAAATGGCACACCTGATTCAATTAATTAAAGGCATAGTGAGTAGTTGACTAATTGATTAATTGACTAATTCCTACTCTTCCTACTCTAATAACTACTCATTAATTGAATCAGGTGTGCCATTTCAGGGTTAAAACAGAATCATGGCCTGTCGGGGGGTCCCTGCAGGAGAGGTTGAGAACCACTGCTCTAGATGCTCAATTCGCATTCGGAGTGAACGCAGCATTACAGATGGTGCCGAAACCCGGCAAATCCCTTGCAGTGAGTTTTCAGAAATTTTATTTGATTGGTCATCAGAATGAGGAATTTTTTTCACAGTTGATTTTGTGAATGGATTAAAGCTGACCTTCTGACCATGGAATGGGTAAGTCTGTTTTCTTTGTTTAATGGTATGATAGGAAAAGTCTCCATTTGCATGAATTGAATGAAACAGAATTTAGAAGGTTTTGAATAGCTTTAATAGTCCCATTACTGTATAATTTGTGAATATTGTGAATATTCAGGGATGTAAACTGAATATGAAATATGAACTCTTTAACTTCAGTTAACACAGAAATGAAGGATCAACTGCACATACCTCTGCTTAGCCATGAACTGGTCGAAAGCTGATGACTTAAAGGACAATTCCAGTGAAAAATGAACCTACACTGTAAAAATTAAAGGTGCCTGGAGGAACCTTTTGGGGTTCTTCACTTTGCCACACCGGCGGAACCGTCTGTAGATCCTCTAGGCACCCCTTTAAAAAGAGTTGGTTCTCTGAGGAACCACACAGGTTTCCTGAGGAACTCTTATATGAAGCACTGTGTGGAACCACTGTGGGTGCCTCCAGGAACCAAATTTCTATTTTTTATTTATTTATTTGTATTAAATTAATTTCATATTTTTACTACGGTTACCATAAACTTATATTATAATAAACAAACTGAACCAAATACAAAATAAGAATTGTTTATTACATATTTTAGATCCATTTTAATACATACACTTCAATGCACTTGGGGAAAAAAAACAAGCAATAGATTAATATCAATGAATACACACAAAAAAAATTGTATAATACATAAGTAACATGAATAATCAACCATGTGTATACAATAGGCTACACAAGAAAATACAAAATGCATAGAAAACACATGTTCCATGTAATAAATCAATGTAAAAAAATTTAATTGACTAATTAAAAATGTCCATCTTCACTTAATTTTAAAACGTGTTTCAGTTCGCTTAAGTCTGACGCTACTGTTTCCAAGTCCAAAAGCTCTCTCAGATGCCAAAAACAAATAACAGTGCTAATATGCACTCATTGTTCTGTAATATTCCTGAAAATTATGATCCTAACCTTTATCTCTATTCTGAAATCTCAGATGGTTTAGTTATTCAGCTATTTTGAATCATAAAATGTTGAAGTCTGGGATGCCGTGAGACTGGAGACTGTAATGTACACTATGGCTTTTGAAAAGCTTAAATGTGTGTCTTGAATCAACAGTTCACATAAATGGTTGTTGAGTATTCTCAATACCTAGAAACAAGATAAAGGAAGTAGAAGTAGAGGCTTCGACCCGGAAAAACAGTATTCCTTATGTCACAACAAGCAGAAAACATTTTCCATTTGAACAGAGTTAAGGTGCAGTAAAATTATCTGTTGTTCTGTGAATGTTCACTGGTAAATTCAGTCATTTCAATAAGAATCCACACGATCAGCAATTTTGTGTGGTGCTTCATACATTACATTGCTACACTGCTGATAATGGTCAATGGACCTTTTTGCCTGTGTAATTTCACGAAATTCACAAATGTGATGCACCTTTACTCGCTGCAACATAAAATGCAATCAATTATAAAATCTTCACAAGGGACATGTGAGGTACTTAACGAGTTAGAAAAGTGAAAAGGTGCATCAGCTTCATTTTCTGTTTGTTTTTCCTCTTTACTGGTGGATGGTCCAGGCACTTCAATGATTTTCAGGTCTGCAGGAGGATTTTTATTCTTGTTCAAACTTCAAACTTGTATTTCCGTTTACCGAGATCCCTGCAAAGTACAACATTTACTGTTAGTAAGGTTATTAAAGTGATAGTTGTGAAATTTAAATAATTTCCTCAGCCTTGTGACGTTCCAAACCTGTTTGACTTTCTGTCTGTGGAACCCAAAAGCAGATCTCAGGCATAATGCAACCCCTGTCACCGTTTGCTTTCACTGCATGAAACACAAGCAGAAAAAAATTGTGTAAATCATTCATGAAACCATTCTTATGCACACTTGTCTAGTTCAATTCAATGCAACAATTTATGTAAAAATGGTTAAGCTCCAAAAATGTCCCAGAAAAGATCCTAAAAATAATCAATGAATTCACAACTCATGTGTTATGGTTTGTGTTTTAAGTCTTATGAAGCCATTTAATAGCTTTTTCCTTTTTTTTGTCGAAAAAGACCAAACTTTAAGTTATAATTCAGGGTTCAAATGTTTTATATTCAAATGCATATGATTAAGGTATAGCCTATAAAAAATGCATAGCATCATTGGCTCCAAACCTGTGATATTACATGAATGTAACATGAATGAGATTTGAGAGCATGAGGGAAGAAGATTTTCAGAGAATAACTGATTAAAAAACAAGTACACAGTCAAACAATACAATTGCACACAGAGTTCATAGTAATAAAGTACTTGCATGTGGTGCAGGTAACTTACTGTAATTCAATGTTGCCACTGAAACATTGTACTGGTTGTTCTGGGGAAACAAAATAACAAAGCTGATTAATATTCACAACATAATATTTATTGACCACTAAATGGATTCAAAATGGTATTTGAGAGAATGAGGGCACCTGTAGTAAGTAAAGTTAGGCTAAACAAAAACAGACCAAACTATATTAACCTGCTTTTGGTATTCATAACAAATGCCAATGATGACAGCAGGAATCAGCTAAATTAGTTAGGCTGTATATCAGCAATTTGAAGACACAGTTGTACAGAATATGTTGAACTGAATGACTAACTTTAAATCAATCTAAGACAATAAGTCAATAATTTCCATTTGTTCATTAGATCAACGTAGTTAGCATCGCGGCTAAAACCTTCATACCAGATACTGTACAATAAACGAGTGGTAAACACTGTAAAAACGTAGTAACGTATAATAAATTTAGTTTATACATATGTGTGTGTCAGTGGCCAAAAGACTCCAAGATATATATTTAAACTTTGTAACCGACTACGGACCCCAGTGTAGTGTAGACCCCAGGAACTCAATATTAAAACCAGGTTCTTTAACGGAGAAGGGAACAGTGGAAAACAACACCCAAAAATAGCAGTAAAAAAACTAGTTTATTACAATAAAATTGTCCGCAAGAAAAATGAATCAAATAAAAAGAGGGCAGCAAGTCCAAGTCCAGATCTCCAATCCAGGCGACCGTCAAAGTTCAACTCAGTCTTTGCTAGACATCTATGTTACAGCCGACGTCCATTCACGCTCAGTCCCTCATAGAGGCCAGTATCAGCCCAATGCTGGAACACAGAAGAGAAAGAACTGCCAGCATACGACGCCCAACTCACATCACTTCATGTATAAACAATTTATAAGTTTATTAAATTAAACTAGAATTTCCTTAAAATATTGGCCGATTCAAAAGTCACTCAAGTAAAATTATGCAACGTAGGCTCGTTCTCGTCCATTAGGAGGCAATAATCTGGATTTAATAAACACCCCGCAAGTAGAAGTCAGAATGTACTCACAGCATGACTGGACAGCAAGCCTGCTATCCAGTCCAATGTATTCACGGCAGAAGAACCACGTCAATCATTCACTTGTCTCTTCAGCACTCGCGGTAGTCTCTCGCATACGGTCATCAACCCGTCTCAGTGCTCCGCGAACCACTGACTTTGTGATTACTCGTCTACAATGTGCTGCAATCTCGAATAGCCATAAGCCGTCTCAATGCAAGTGAAACACTCACTCTCTGATGCAAGCACAACGTGGTTTCTCCTTCTCTCACTCTTGCTGTTGACTTCAGTAACGGATGCGCGATACTGCCACCATCAGTCTCAGTCACGGTTACGTTTTTATAGGGGAACATATTCACACCGCTCCACCCCAAAATCCATCGATGATTAGTTCATTGAATTATCACAAATAGAGGTGTGGCTATAGGAATACTGCCTGCAAAAACACAGCAATCAACAAAAGAAAACACAGCAACTCACACAAAAGAAAACACAGCAATGAAATGTGATCATGCAATATAAAATACATTGTGCAACACCTTTACTCCACAACACCCCCCCACAGTAAAATATAAGCAGTCCCTGCCAAAAGTTATTCAATTCACTCTCTATATCTCATGGGTCACTGTCCAACATTTGTACGTGTAGATCGTCTAACAGTCTCGTTTCCCATATTTACAGGTTTAGAAGCCGGAGCAACCCAAACACTATATGGTACAGGGTCCTGAGCCATGACTATAGGCACAGTATTAAGAGTACTAGGGGGTGCTAAAACTTCCACTTCAGAAGCAGCACACAATTTAAGTGCATTACGGTGCAGAACCTTTTCCTTCCCTCCCTTTTCAGGTCTTACCCGTAACACCAACCCCGTCTCTCCCAATGTTTCTATTACAACATGGGGCACTGGACCCCACCAGCCACACAGTTTTCCACGACCTTGCCTGTTTCGGTCCCTAACCCAAACTCGCTGACCATCTAACAAGGGTACATCCTTAGCCCCACGATCATAAGTCTGTTTCATTTTCTCAGCAGCATGATCCATCTTATTCTTAGCTACAGCGTAGGCCCACTTTAACTTTTTGTAATGATCTTGGTCCCACCCTCTATGATCCCACTTCTGCTGATCAACCACTACACCCAGCCCTAAATCTACAGGGATCCTCACTGTATGCCCAAACATCAGATATGATGGGGCAAAACCTGTGGCGCTATGTACAGTGTTGTTGTAGGCTTGCATCAGCTCAGGGAGGAAGTCAGGCCACCTATCCTGTTTCTCTTGTTCCAAAGTACGGAGCATATTTAACAAAGTCTGATTAACTCTTTCTACCCTACCATTTCCTGCAGGGTGATAGGAAGTAGTTCGACTTTTTGCCGTTCCATATAACTGGCAAAACTCCTGCACCAACTCTGACTCGAAATTTGGTCCTCTGTCTGAATGGAAACACAAGGGGCAACCAAAGGTCTGCACCACATGAGTCCAAAGGGCCCTCACTGTGGTCTGGGCAGTCTGATCTTTTGTTGGAACTGCCCATGCGTAACGCATAAACATATCTACCATAACTAATATGTTTTGGTAGCTATCACTAGGCCGTCCTAAAGACAAAAAGTCTAAAGCCACCACCTCTAATGGACAAGACACTGAGATAGGATTAAGGGGCGCCTTATGACTATCCCTACCCTTCTGCAGGCTGCAGGCAACGCACCCAGAACCCTTGCATCATTTCCTCCATCTTGGGCCAGTAGAAGTGGGACCGCACTTTGATCAGTGTACGTTCAACACCCGCATGGGCCAATGCTTCATGATATCGCCTCCACACCTCCTCTTGTTGGACAGCTGGACAAACAATCTGCAATTGACACTCATGGGTATTTGGATGAATCATCTTTTTGTACAACACTCCATCATGGATTACAAGTCGTGATACATGGCGAAGCAACTGCTGTGCAATCAGGGGTGTAGCAACACTGGGTTGTACATTAATATTAATATTAATGATCTATAGGGAATTTTAATAATTAATCATGAATATGATTAATATTTTGCATATTACGGTTACATTAATTTATTCGAAGTTGAAAATAGATCGATTTGTATATATGAATAATCAATCACAACGAATTATAATTCATCATTCATATATCAATGATCCTATTTCAGATCGATTATGAGATAACCCTTAATGGAAAATTAATGTAATTATCGAACAGTTGTTTGTCCCGCAAACGACCATAAGATTAACTTACCAACCTTCTCAATAAAGTTATCACTTCTTATAATTTCAAAAAGGAATAGCTTCTGGCCATGAAACCATTCTTTTTGTCCTTATAAAATTTAGGTTACTAAACCATAATCAAATTGTAAAGCCTGTAGCTAGATCAAACATTTCAGGGACTCGTAATGTGAGAATTATAGACAGGATCAATCAAGTATATATGGAATTTTAATAATTGGACTAATACATTGAACTAAGGAATACAAAATACTACAATTTACACGAGTAAATATGTATGTACAGGACACGTAAACAAAATACAAGACTAAACGAATAACGAAAATGAGGGAGAGAGAGAGAGATCGGACAATGAGGGAGATGAGACCGGAAAATGGGAGAGATGAGAGAAAGTGAAACTAACATGTGCGATCAAAGAAAAGATCACAGTTAGGCAAAATCACAGACCAGGTCACCTTTGAGAGACAACAAGAAATCAGATTACCTTAAAAGTTCAATAAACTTATCTTGCAAAATGGTTCTCTTTGTTGCTGAATAATTGCTGAATAATTGCAATGATGCTAATTGCTGAATCGTGCGTGCAAGAGCAGCGTGCGTGTGTCTCTTTAAGAAAGCAGGGCTTGCTTCGGTAAGCGCGGCCGCGGGATGTTCAAGTGTCTTTAAAGTTGAAGTTGCCAGAGACATGATTCAGAGTTCATTTCCCTTTGTGGAGGGAGAAACGAATATGAAAATAAAACTTAGTAAAGAAAATAAAACGGAGATGAGGACTCCCTAGGAGCCATGGAGCCAGGAATTCTCTCAGACGCAGTGCTCGTGCACGTCCTTAAGGAAGAGGAGCGCGCGCCGCGGGAGATTCAAGTCTCTTTAAAGTTGAAGCTTCACTGAACGAATGGTAGAGTCTAAACAAAGACGAAAATAAAGAAAAGACTTAAGAAAATAAAAGAGAAAACGGAGAATGCTCCCTAAAAGGGAGCCATATGGATCTTCTCGCTGACGAAGAGGGTTCGTAAAAGTGCACCGAGTTTCCGAAGGGGAGAGAGAGAGAAACAGGCAAGTTGCGTCTTTTGAGGGAATCCCGTCCCCGCCCCATTTTACGGGAAGGGCAAATCATCTGTCGAGATTTTTCGAGCGGGAAGATTCCTGTGTTTGTTGGGAACAGCCTCTTGGCTCGAATTACAGTGAAGTTTGACTTGAGCCTTTCGGCTCCAGAAATATGAAATGTGTCAAACAATGTACATTACTGCAATTTGCTATCGAAATTCGACTCTGTTAGATTGCGAGGATTACAGAGATATGAAACTTGTCATAGGAAGATTGTAGGAACACCAAGTTACATAAGATATGCATAATTACACACATTTAAGGTTTGTTCATTCAAATAAACGTAATAAACGAAGTGAATATAACCTAGGAAAACGCTCAGGAGTATATGAAAAATTACATGCTTATATTCTAAGTTTAATGTCCAAAGTTCGTGTATGTGGGTGCGTTAATGTGTGTGTTGGAATGTCTGTCACGTTGCGCTTCCCGTTATCTCTTGCAGAGAAGCTTTGGCTGCAGCTTGTGCAGGGTCGTAAAGTGTTCTCCTCTAGAAAGAGGAGTCGGGTTACGGAATGCGATTCCACTGGAAAGATATTCTTCAACAATACATTTCAGAGCTAGACACTAGAAAATCATATTATGTGATCAAACAACTTAATAAAACATGCATACAGGAATTGTACATATATCAAAAGGGGTATTTCTAAGTTCTAATACCAAAGGTGTGTGTGTGTGTGTGTGTATGTATGTATGTGTGTGTGGGATGACTCTAGAATGTTTCGTTATCTCTTTGGTGCAGAGAGAAAAGGGGGTTTGGAATGCAGAACGTTGTTCTGCAGTGTGTCTAGGGTGCTATTAAGTGTCGTAAAAGTCCATTTGCTCCAGTCTCTCTGGAGCCTGGCGTATGATTTGTAATTTTGAAGTCAAGAGGTTACAAGCTTCGGTAAGCTTAGCAAAGAACGTTTTGGGCAGGAATGTGCTTAGAACACAGAGAGTCCGAATTTGTTAATTCAGAATCAAACGAACGAATGATTCACATAGCCCAGTCGCTACAGGGGTAATGCTCTTCTCTTCTCTCAAGGGTAGTTGGTACACTGGCAGACCTTACATACCGCATCACCACCTGAAGATCCACATCCCCTTGTTGTGCCTCTCGCCACTCAATCCCCAAAGCACCAAGAGCGGTGGCACCTCCATTGGCATCAATCTGCTGGACCTCTGCAAACTGGTTCTGCTCTGTTGGGGGCACAGGTAATCGGGACAAACTGTCGGCATAAACTGTCGGCATTGTCATTTTCCTTTCCCGCCCGATATTTCACTATAAAGTCATAACTGGCTAGTTGGGCCACCCGGCGTTGTTCCCCAGCCCCGAGCTTAGCGGTTTGCAAGTGGGCCACAGGGTTGTTATCCGTAACCACTGTAAACTTTGATCCAGTCAGGTAATCTCTAAATGTTTCTGTTACAGCCCACTTCAATGCTAATAACTCTAATTTAAAGGAACTATAATTTGCATCATTTCTCTCTGCAGGGTGAAGGCTTCGACTAGCATAAGCGATCACATGCTCCCGTCCGTCATACACTTTTGACAGGACAGCACCTAAACCTTGGTGGCTGGCATCTGTATACAGGACAAATGGTAAAGCGAAATCTGCATAGGCTAATACAGGGGCTTTTGTTAGGCAGGACTTCAAGGTCTCAAATGCAGCCTGGCATGTAGCAGTCCACTCAATCTGACGTGTACCAGACTTTTTATCTACAGGAATGCCAACCAAGAGAGCATTTAACCCTCTGGAGTCTGAGGGGTTTTTGGGGTCCTTGAGATGTTCTGACATGCCCTGACATTTGTGCTTTTTTCAGTTGCTTATAAACATATTAATGGCAAAGGTGTAAATTCACTCTATTTAGCACAAACAGGGCTACCATAATATGTGAACAACTTGCATGTACATGTTTGTATTTTTGATAGAATAATGTTTATGCATGGTTTTTTAAAAAACAAAAAACTAAAGTTTCTGAAATAAGGCCATAAAACACATTCTAAATATATGTAAATAAGACTTTTGACTAATGGATGTCGTTGCCTAGTATTTTTTCTTCAAAATTATGTGAAAATCGTCCTGCCTAATCATTCCCATAACACAATACATTGATTTAAATCTTGTAAAACACTTTTTGTTTGGAAAGGCCATATGCGGGTGGGCGTGATTCACACCTATGGAGTCAATGGGGCCGCATAATGAGGCTGCATACGTAATGAGCCTTTCATTCAGGTGTGTGAATGAGCCACAAGAATGCAAGGACAATATATAACTGGTTTGTTGTTTTTTCCACAAATTTTGCTTGCAAATTGTACAATATCCAAGGTAAACATTTCTAGTAATTGTGCAGTTAATTGTTCTCATACTGTATTTTCAG
The DNA here is from genome assembly GCA_022828995.1 of Vimba vimba. Taxonomy (NCBI): domain Eukaryota; kingdom Metazoa; phylum Chordata; class Actinopteri; order Cypriniformes; family Leuciscidae; genus Vimba; species Vimba vimba. Next base: position 56,468,564 of record CM040818.1, read on the forward strand.
ATTTGGAATATATTCTCTTCCCAAATGTGTCACTAATAAAGCATAATAAAATTATTTAAAGATAAGGCTTATAATGACCTTTTAAGATTTTGTTTACATCTATCCTTATATATATATATATAATTTTTTTTTTTAAGGTTATACAATTACAACAACATTTATAATTGTAACAATATTTCCAGTGTAATCTTTCTTTGTATTCGCGATTCATATTAAAACAGTATTTTTGCCAGCTGTAGTAACTCCACAACAGCACGCATCTTTGCGTTCATTCATTCATAGTAACGCGATTCATATTTAAACAGTATTTTTGCCAGCTGTAGTAGCTCCACAACAGCACGCATCTTTGCGTTCATTCATTCATAGTAACGCGATTCATATTTAAACAGTATTTTTGCCAGCTGTAGTAGCTCCACAACAGCACGCATCTTTGCGTTCATTCATTCATAGTAACGCGATTCATATTTAAACAGTATTTTTGCCAGCTGTAGTAGCTCCACAACAGCACGCATCTTTGCGTTCATTCATTCCGATTAGAACAAAGCAAACAGAACTGACCTAATTCCTCAGCGGGATCCGTTTGCTCCTCGAAATGATACTTCCAGAACTTCTGAGGTAAATTTTTGCAGGATTATTATCAAGACAGTATTATTCCTCACAGCATCGTAAAGTACATAAGTCTGAAAGTGAACTCGCGGTGTGTTATCCAGCTGATGGGCGTTTTACAGGTTTGTTTGGATCGGCTCACATTTGCGTTTGAATAGCGCGTGCTCTCCGTGGGCGGAGCACATTAAAACTTAATTAGCTGAGATAAGAACGACTGACATCTCTCTCTTTGCATACATATTACATAAACTGTGAATATTTGTTTTTTATAAAAATTACTTCGTTTAAAAGATGAGAATTCAAGCTTCATGCCTGTATGTCTGAATGCCTGTTTGACTGAGTATTCACTGAGTTATGGTTCATTTTCGGACGCGTTTCAGAATGGACTACACTGACAGAGAGGAGGCAGAACTCGCTTCGTGTTTATTTTTCTTTATTTGGCAAAAAGCACAACACTTTGTTTTTATTGTGAGTATACACAAAAATAATACACATTTAACAGAATCGATTGATGTATGAAACTCCAATGGAAAATCAAAGTCAACCGAGTATTTTTGAGTTTCTTTTACACTGCTAAAAAAAAAGCGAGCTGGTATCGCCGGCGATACCTCCGACCTCTGGGGGTTAAAGGTTGAGCGATTTTGGAAAATTTAGCAATAAAACGCCTGTAGTAGCCTGCAAGGCCCAGAAAGGCCCTTACCTCCCGGACTGTTGTAGGGGTAGGCCAATCTTGAACTGCTGCTGTCTTTTCAGGGTCAGGATGTACGCCAGCCTTGTCCACCACATGGCCAAGAAACTTAACCTGCTGTTGGAAGAACCGGCACTTGTCAGGTCTTAATTTTAACCCATAATGGGACAGACGCTGAAATACCTGTTCAAGGTGGCTAAGATGGGTAGAAAAATCAAATGAGTACACAATAATATCATCCAGGTACACCAGAGAAAAGTCTATTAAATAGCCACTTAGGCAACGCTGCATTAACCGCTGAAATGTGGCAGGTCCATTGCACAGACCGAAAGGCATACGCTGAAATTCGTATAGCCCCAAAGGGGTGGCGAAGGCAGTCTTGGGACGATCCTCTGGGTCTACACCCACCTGCCAGTACCCACTTGCCAGATCCAGAGTACTGAACCACTCAGCCCTCTTCAAAGTGGTCAGAGTTTCCTCAATTCTGGGAAGAGGAAAAGCATCTTTGTGGGTGACGGCGTTCAATTTCCTATAGTCCACACAGAATCGCCAACTCCCATCCTTTTTCTTCACCATCACCACTGGGGCTGCCCATGGACTAGCACTCTCCGAAATGACTCCCTTATTCAACATGTCAGCCAAAAAGGCCTTCATTTCTTGATACATCATAGGAGGCAATGGTCGAAACCTTTCCCGAATGGGAGGAACATTTCCAGTGTGAATTCTATGCTGTACCACCTCTGTGTACCCCACATCCTCTTCACCCTCAGAAAAGACTTTAGACCATTTTATCAAGAGTGCATCAAGGTATTGGCACTGCTGTGTGGTCAAATCAGATCTTTGAGAAAATTGACATATACCAGGGGAAAATGCATCTTCTGCAATGGGGCTAGCTTCAGAAGCTCGACTAATCGAGCCTGTTTTCCAAGATGACGCCTGCCTGTATACACGTAATGTACTGTCTTTATAAAGTATCTTCTTATTAAACTGTCTGTACACTTACAAAGTTCTCAATGCTTCGGTTTGCATGTAGGGACCCTCATTATGCTACCGTGTTAGTGTGAGGCTATTTTGAGCCTTGTTAGTGGTATGAACTAGCGATTTACTTTTACTTAAAATATGCCCCTTATACTAGTGTTATGAGCTAATCTGTTTTTAGAGATAAAACTCTTTATATTCGATTATCATGAAAACGCATCCCAGGGAACGATCGACTCGGAAACCATGTGTTAATTACCCATACGTTCATTTTTCACTGGAATTGACTATATGAACGGCCACCTCATGGTTTAGATAAGTCAGCTCAGTCATTTCCGGTCAACTGTCCAAAATCAAGCGGCCGTGAAGATGTCTTTCTAAATCAAATCAAATCAAGTATATTTGTATAGCGCTTTTCACAATACAGATTGTATCAAAGCAGCTTCACAGTATTAAAATAAAATAATACAACAAAGTTTGTTTCTAGTGGAATTTATTGATTGATAGAATAAAATTAAATTTAATATTTCCCCAAAATATCCCCAACTGAGCAAGCCAAAGGCAACAGTGGCAAGGAACCGAAAAACTCCATCGACTGACCTAATGGTGTCCTAAAACTCCATCAGACCTAATGGAGAAAAAAAAACCTTGGGAGAACCCAGGCTCAGTCGGGGGCCAGTTCTCCTCTGGCATTTATGAACTAGAGGCCGGATTGTAGTTTGAAACTGTGAGATTAACAATATTATATGAATGCCTGGCTGAAAAGATGCGTCTTTAATCTAGTTTTAAACTGGGAGAGTGAGTCCGAGTAACGAACAGTATCAGGAAAGCTATTCCAGAGTTTTGGAGCCAAATGCGAAAATGCTCTCCCTCCTTTGGTTGATCTGGATATCCTAGGTATGACCAAAAGCCTCGAATTTATTGATCTTAGAGGGCGTGATTGATTATAGGGTGATAGAAGATCCGTTAAATAGACTGGAGCTAAGCCGTTTAGGGCTTTATAAGTCAATAGCAATACCTTATAATTAATACGGAACTTTATAGGTAGCCAATGTAGTGATGATAAAATCGGTGTTATATGATCATATTTTCTTGATCTAGTAAGAACTCTAGCGGCTGCATTTTGGACTAACTGTAGCTTGTTTATTGAGGATGCAGGACAACCGGCTAATAAAGCATTACAGTAATCTAGTCTCGAGGTCATGAATGCATGAACTAACTTTTCTGCATCAGAAACTGATAGCATATTACGTAGCTTAGCAATGTTTCTAAGGTGGAAAAAGGCTGTTTTTGTAACATACGAAACATGATTTTCAAAAGACAGGTTACAATCGAGTATAACACCCAGGTCTTTTACTGTAGAGGATAAAGTAACAGGACATCCTACGATGTCAAAGTTGTATTGTGAGAGGTTCTGTGGGCGTTTTTTTGAACCGATAAGTATTACCTCTGTCTTGTCTGGATTTAATAAAAGAAAATTACGCGTCATCCAATCTTTTATATCTTTAACACACTCTGTCAATTTGGATAATTTAGCGTTTTCATCTGGCCGTGATGAAATATATATTTGAGTGTCATCAGCATAACAATGGAAACTAATTCCATGTTTCCTTATAATATTTCCAAGTGGCAGCATATATATTGAGAATAACAGAGGGCCCAACACAGATCCCTGCGGCACTCCATAGTTTACTGGAATTATGATCGATTTTTCTCCATTTAAATAGACAAAATGGTAGCGGTCTGATAAGTATGATCTAAACCAGCTTAATGCTTGTCCTTGAACACCAGTATAATTTTGTAGTCGATCTAAGAGTATTGTATGATCTATAGTATCGAACGCAGCACTTAGATCAAGTAAAACTAGTATTGAGATGCAGCCTTGGTCAGAAGCTAAGAGTAAATCATTTGTGATTTTAACGAGCGCAGTTTCAGTGCTATGATGCAGCCTGAATCCTGACTGAAACTTTTCATAGATATCATTTTCTTGCAAGAAAGAGCCCAGTTGAGTGGACACAACTTTTTCTAGTATTTTAGACATAAAAGGTAGATTTGAAATGGGTCTATAATTTGCTAGATTATGCGGGTCTAATTGTGGTTTCTTAATGAGAGGTTTTATCATTGCCAGTTTAAATGTTCTTGGAACATGACCTAAAGATAAAGACGAGTTAATAATATTGAGGAGAGGCTCTTCCACTACAGGTAACACTTCCTTCAGTAGTTTAGTTGGTATAGGATCTAATAAACATGTTGTTGTTTTAGATGAAGTGATAAGTTTATTTAACTCTTTTTGTTCTATAGTTGTAAAGCACTGTAATTGTTCTTGCGGGGGGATAATTGAGGCTGAATTATAAGGTGCGATTGAGGATTGAACGTTTACAATTGTGGTTCTGATGTTTTCTATTTTCTCAGTGAAGAAGTTCATGAAATCATTACTACTAAACTGTAACGGGATATTTTGTTCGGGTGACGTCTGTTTATTTGTTAGTCCAGCCACGGTGTTAAATAAAAACCTAGGATTGTTTTGGTTGTTTTCTATTAGTTTGCGGAGATGCTCAGCCCTGGCCGCTTTTAGGGCCTTTTTATAACGTGACATACTGTCTTTCCACGCGATTCTAAAGACTTCTAAATTAGTTTGTTTCCATTTACGCTCTAAATTACGGGTTTCTCTCTTTAGAACATGCGTAGTATTATTGTACCATGGTGCTTTAATTTTCTCTGTGACCTTTTTTAATCTAACGGGTGCAACAACATCTAATGATCTAGAGAGAATGGTGCTCATAGTGCTAGTTAGTTCTTCTAGTTCATCTGTTTGTTTGGGTTCAGGCAGCAGCTGAGACAGATCAGACAAGCAACTCGAGAAATTATCTATGGTGGATGGAAGGATTGTTCTGCCTGGTCGAAAACGCGGCGCCGCATGACATATTACAGCAGTACGTAATATGCAAGTTACCAAGTAATGGTCAGTGACATCATCACTTTGTGGAATGATATCTATATCGGTTGGATCGGATCCATATGATATAATTAAATCGAGTGTGTGATTAAGACGATGAGTTGGTCCGGTGACGTTTTGTTTGACCCCAAAGGAATTTAATAAATCTATAAACGCAGCCCCTAACGCATCATTTGGATTATCTACGTGTATGTTAAAATCTCCAACAATTAATGCTTTATCTACATTGACCAATAGATCTGAGAGAAAATCTGCAAACTCTTTTAGGAAATCAGCGTAAGGCCCAGGCGGTCTATATACGGTAGCCAAGGCTAGAGATAATATGGATTTTTTTCTAACATCTAAGAGCGTAACATTTAGTACAAGTATTTCAAACGAAATAAACTTATAACCCGTTTTCTGAGTAACATTGAGAATATCTCCATAGACCGCTGCAACACCGCCGCCACGACCAATCAGACGGGGTTCGTGCTTATAGGAGTATCCTAATGGAGTAGACTCATTTAGACCGAAATAATCATTAGGTTTAAGCCAAGTTTCAGTAAGGCAAAGTACATCGAAGCTATTATCCTTGACTATTTCATTTACAATAACTGCCTTAGGTGTGAGTGATCTAATGTTTAGAAGACCTAGCTTTAGAAATTGTTTTTGGTTACTAATAGCAACATTTTCTGGTTTAATAACAATTAGATTTTTTCTAGATCTTGCAGTAGATTTATTATTTGATCTCACTAAACGAGGAATAGACACAGTTTCTATGCAATGTTCTACACTATTTATATCAGTTAATTTGGTGCAGCAGAGACTATGATTTGAACTTTTGGTTACTAGTCAAAAGGTATTTAACATTTTGGAGATGTTATCTGACAGAAGATCCGATCCGAATCTGCTTGGGTGTAAGCCATCAGCACGGTAAAGCCTAGGACGCTCCCAAAACAGATTCCAATTATTTACAAAGAGCAGTTTCTGCTCATTGCACCATGATATTAACCATTCATTTAGCGCGAATAATCTACTAAACTTTTCATGACCTAGTCGGTACGTGGGAAGCGGTCCTGACACAATGATCGTTATATCAGGCGATGTGCTGCGTACCATATCGATCAGATTCCTGAAGTCTTTCTTCAGAACCTCTGTCTGTTGCAGCCTGATGTCGGCCCCTCCCGCGTGCAGGACCACAGTTCCGACGCGCTCGTTCAGAATCTCGGGAACGTGAGCAGCGATTTCAGAAACACGAGCACCAGGAAAGCAGTGACTATGCACCTTACTTTTATTTAACGTAGCTTGTACGTGTCGAACGATGGAATCACCGATGATCACAGCATCGCGTTCTGTTTCGCGAAGAGGGGAGAAGCGGTTTTGTGTGGATATCTCGAAAACCGGGAGGGTCGGAGAGAGTTTTCTTGGTCTAGACCTGACTCGCGTCTTCCGCTGCGGAAATATCCAGGCTTCGTGGTGGCATGGTGGAGCCGGCGTAAACGAGACCATAGCTGATCGCGGCCTCGACGCTCGTGACCGATGCTGAGTAACGCACGGAGTAGACGAGGTCGGAGTCAGCGGGTTAGTAACGTTGATCACTGATTTGTGTTCATCGGCGCGTGATGTTTCAAGAGCTAACCGCCGGTCTATCAGCTCGGCTTTTCTCACTAAAAGGTCGTGGATCTGTTTCTCAACAGCTTCCAGCTCAGACTGCAACGCGTGTAGCTCAAATGTGTCCTCACCTGCACCAAAAGGTAGACTACTTACATCTGATATATTCGCCATTTTAACAGATGGACAGTAAGTTAAGTTAGCAACGACGCTACCAGTGATGCTATCAATATTAATACTAATTTATGACTTAAGTCTTGGATATAATCCGTCTTTTTAGTGGTACAGGTGTAGAGTAGACGCACGATAGGCGAAAAAAATGTTTGTTTGTACCGTAAGTGAGTGTGGAGAAGACGCGTTCAGCCGTGATCCACAGGAGTAACCTATAAGAGTATCCGACGTTGGATCACTAATAGGCTTGAGACGCGTCTGCTCAACAGTCCACACTCTACACTCGCTGCCTTCAGGATTTACCTCAAGTTAACATCAATGATGTACACCGCCTAATTCAGGAAAACTCCAGCGCTTCGTCCAGTAAACGTGAAAAAGGATTTAAGTTGTACATATCCAGTTATATTCATGACTGTGAAGGTAAGTTATCGATAATCAAGACTGCTGTTATGATGTTGTTTACAAGATAGGATCGCTAGCAAACATCCAAACAGTTAACGCGTTAACATAGTTTTTAATGTTAACTTAGTTGTCAGCATTTAAATGTACAATTACATGTCTAGGTACTCTCCCGTGATTACCAGGCTCGACATATACACAAGTATGTTGTTATATAACATGAAACTTTAAAATACCACAATCGTTAGCTGCTGTCTGTAACTTTTTTTAATTTTCTAAATTTACACAGTTTATATGATGAGCGAGTACATCATGAATCAATTTTCCAAACCGTGTTTTTGTCTTATACTGAATCACTACGTTACACACCTATAATAGTGTTTATATTGGGACTATTTTAGACCAGTCGGCTTGTATCACTATGTATGGACTGGAGTAAGTAACCATATCTCTGCGTGACTCGCCATAGATATAAACATAGAGAAGTAGCTCCGGCTACATTGTTCTTCCTTGTTTGAGGAAAACTGAGAGACCACACAACTTGAGTGTAGGGGAATGAGATCAGATTCAATGTAATAAGGTTTACAGTGTCTGCTCTCTAGGAATTAAATGAAAAAAAAAAAAAAGAAAAAAAAAAAAATATATATATATATATATATATATATATATATATATATATATATATATATATATATATATATATATATATATATAAATTATGCAGAAAGTGATTGTAATAGACCACTGTTTGGAGTTTACAAAGGCTTACAGCCTAACTGTTGCTGCCAGGACAATAGTTCACTGTACCACTATATCAACTGCACACTGTGTATTCTAACAAGTATTTACACAGTAATTTATTACAAATACGGCCTATTAAGATTCCCAGAGAGTAGAGTTAGTTAGCTTGCCAACAGTTGACACTGTAGCCCAAGGAAGGTTCAAACACTAGCTACAGTGTAAACCAACATAACTTAACTAATGATTATTTATTCCAGTAATTAGTGACTATGATTGCCTGAATCCTAAAACACAGAATATATACAATTGATATCTTGTTCGCTTACAGGTTGTCCTCAAACACACTAAACCTGTTGAGCTGATGGCCTGTCAGTGCTCATGTGTGGCAGGGCTTGCTCTACATTGCAGCATTGCTCTTCCAAACAGCACATTACAGCCAACAGGGAGCAGCAGCTGTCCCCCCGACTCACAGCTGCACAGGGTCTGAGCAGCAATGGCACAAACCCAGGACCCAGGTGATGCTGCTCAACACTATCACAATTAATACATTGTTAATTTACACATTATAATATAATCCTACATCTTCTTTGTTACGTAAGTTGTGTTCTTGTTCTCACATCAACTTCCAATATCACAGATAGTGCAGCATATTTTCTTATGAAAATAGGTAAATCATTGAGCTAAAGTAAACTAAATACAGCACAAATAAGTTCTTATACAACATTAATTTACAGGGTTTTAAGCCTGGTCCAACAAATGAAATGGTGGTATTGTCAGCTAGGCCCAAGGAGAGAAGATTGGCAGAAGGCATCAGGTAAGGTGTAGGAATGGGAAGTTGTTTTACTACATGCATGTGTTGAAAATATGTATTAAAATGTAAAATACTTTTTTCAGACTGGTTTATGATCACTGTAATCGACACATTACATGAACCTTTAATTAACACTGTGTGCGTGTCTTTTATGTATGTTTTCAGGAGCAACCTGTATAAAGCTGCCTGTAACCTGACCTGTGGCCTTCCAGACATGTCAGTTCTACGGGTGAAGGATATTTACGAAGGCATGTCAAAAGAAACTGACTTCACATGACTTCTCTAGCAACAACAGAAGTCATGGCACACGAAATTGAGATGTGCACAAGACAACAAAGCACAATGAGGGAATGGCATTTATTGAGAAAGCCACGTCTAACCTCCTCTAGATTCAGGTAACTGTAAACTATACTGTGACATTCAGCACATTTTGTTTTCTCATTTAAATACTCATTTATTGTCATCTCATATAAATACTAAAGTTATTTTTATGTGTATCAATTTATTTCTAGAGAAGTTTGCCATGTGAGAGGGCAGTCCTCAGCGGCGCGTCTAGCGGTGAGAATTTTGCGGTCAGGCTATCAGTCTGCAGAAATGAAGAGGGGCCTTCAGATGGAGCCCAAAGCTATTGAGGAATACTGCTGCATTCAGGAGGTAAATCACTACCCCTGTGGTTTTATCATCCACCCCGATGCACCTTGGCTTGGCTCATCACCAGATGGGTTGGTGTACGACCCTAAAGCTGATCCTGTGTTTGGACTGGTAGAAGTGAAGTGCCCAAATTTGAGAAGCAATGTGGACTGTGCCTACCTTAGGGTCTCTGGTGGAGTGCTACAGCTCAAACAGTCTCACACTTACTACTGGCAGGTGCAGGGCCAACTATTCATTTCCGGGATGAAGTGGTGTGATTTTGTTGTGTTTACTGAAGACGACATGTTCATACTAAGAATATACAGAGACGAGGGAGTCATTAAAACAATGAAGCAAAAGGTTGATTACTTTTACTTTTACTTTTATCTTCCAACACTTTTGGCTTGAAACGTTTCAATCCATTCAATCAGTTTCCATCAATTTGTAAATATTTTTTGGCCCATGTTTTATTTTGAACTGTTTCCACAAATGTACAGGATCTGTTATTAAGTGATTAAATTATGTATTTTCATATACATGTTATTTGTTTGTGTGTGTTCTGAATTTATACTTCATAAGTTAACAAATAATGAAAAGTTAAATACAATTAACAAAGAGTACAAAACAGAGAAATAATGTAAAAACAACAACAGTAATTATAATACAGTTAATCAGATTTTTAGTGAATAGATTTTAAGTTTAAACTATGAGATGAATGATATATACAGAGAATAAATCTAGAGGCATGTTTAAGATATATTTACAAGGATTAAGAGAGGATAAAAACAAGAGGCACTTCTACTTAGCCCAAGCTTTTACAAGTGGCCCACTCTGATAATTTAACAGTAGGCATGCAACTGCATAAAGCTGATTTATGTTACCAAACATGTTTAAGGGGATGACAGTATCAAAGAATTTAAATTCCTTTAGTCTACGAATTAGGCGCTCAACGTGCACTCTGAGATGTGCAATAGATTGGGTCTCCCTGACCTCGTGCTTTGACATCTGAGGTCTTCCAGCGAGGAATGCAGGCCTGTACACCTTACAGGGCACACAGTCATCCACAAGGAAGCCTCTGTCGACCATAATTGCCATATCTGGCCTAAGCAGAGTAAGAATACCTGACTCTACAAAGATCTGTCCCTCTGCTTCAGACCAAGGGCAAGGTAGTTCAGGAAGAGGAACAGTTCATCTATTGCCTGTAAGGACTGATAGATCACAACCCAATTACATGTATATGTATATGCAATTGTCAAAACTGGTAGGTGTACAGTACAGTTACAACAACAGACATCTGATGGTGTGGAATTTATTTCCATTCATTCTACATTCAATTCTAAAAGTGCTAGTGTTGGTCATAATGTGAACATCCTGGCTTCAGAAAGTAAAAGTCCAACCATGTATTGAACAAGTATATGATAGGATTCTGTAGCCGGAGAGTTTGGTCATAATAGCACAGATGACAGACTTACCATGGAAGCACTTTGCTTTTCAGATTCAACGTTTGCAGTTCCTGTTCTGGTTACCCGAACCATGAATCTCAGTGATGGTTCAATGACCTGCCAAAACCGCATCAGATGATCGTAAGATGAAAACCTGTAAATAGTGAAAATGTCAAAGCATTGACATTCCTTGCATTTAGCACCATACATATTACATTTATACACACCAGGTCAGAGGTGAACCTGAAGTAGGAAGTGACTTGCACTGGTCTATTTGACATGCTGATTATATTTAATCTTCAATGTTTTTGGTTTGGACACCATAGTGCAAAAAAAACCTAAACCAAAATGTTTTTAAAATATATTTATTTCATACTAAGTATACTACAAATCGATATTTACTGACATAATGCTTGAAGCTTAGGATATAAATATTACAATTAAACTTTATTTGGAGTACTTCTTTAATGCACGATGCACATTACGCCTAAAAAGTGTTTTAATATTAAATATTATTTTAAATATAATTAGTAAAGATAGTATGATCACTGTATAAAATCACTGTATAATATCAGTCTTTAAATGCAAGATATTTAAAGTGTTCTTAAAGTATAATTCGTTTTTATTAAATTAAATATTTCTACATACCTGGTGTAGAAACGGATGTCACTGTCAGAACCTGTAAATCGCTGTAGCCCAAAACGCTGTTTGAGTGACATCTGTTCCATCTGCTGCCTCACATGGTCGATTTCTTCGCGAAGCCTTTCGTTTTCTTCCAGAACCGAGTCAACAAACGCGGGCTGCGGTGCTGTGCTGTAATCGTGGTCATTGGTAGATATACGTTCAGAATATTCCCCAGTTTCCATACTCTCTGGTCTCATTCTCCTTTCCCAAACCCCAAGTCTTCTCTCTCCAAGAGAGTAATTATTCCAAGGGAACAGTAGCCTACAGGTACGGCACCAGACTTCAGCCTTCGCCTCCCTCCGACTTCAGCAGGCTCCTTGAGCTCTTCTGGCACAAAGTGCCGACTACACATGCGTGTGTGGTGAGATATAATAAAATTGTCTCTTCTTATATTTATTATCCATTTCTTTCGCTGTTGTACGTCTGACGGGAAAGTATGAAAACTAATGACTGAATTAAATTTTGCTGAGGACGAACACTGAGGGACACAACAGTGCTCAGCTGACGTTCCCTCACAGCGCTGAAATTTAAATGCCTTTTTCATTTCCGTTAACCTAAGTTATTACTTTATTTTCACGTAGCTGTTGAATAAATAATAAATTAAATCTAGTTCAAACTTTATGTATAAACCACTAGTCTCAAGGAGTCTTTAGGTGTGTTCGACATCGGCTGCGGCTGGATGCAACCGATCGGCGAGAGTAGCCACGTGCAGGCGGGGAGGAGCTGCAAATGGAGACGTGAAGTCGGACACTTTCTGGTTCCCGTAGTGACCGCTCACGTGGTGTTTGCATACTTTACCACAGCTGCAGTGAAATAAATGCAATATTGCCAATTAATACACAGATGTTTCAAAGACATTTTCATTCAATACTTTATGTACTGCTTCACACAGCGTCTGTTTGAACAAGAATAAAGTTCAACATAATTAAGCTACTATCAATGAAGTGGAGTCTACGTTTTTTAAGCAGTTTTAATTTGATAAACATGAAACAATATAACATGACAACGACATGAAAAGAGTGTTCACTGTCATACTAAACTGATTTGAGAGCTTTAGAGGAACTAAAGGTCTTCGAATAAACACAAAACACACGTGATCGTTGTCATGCGGTGAATCCGGCCAATCGTGGAACAACTGTGTCGTCATCAGCCCACGTGCAGCCCAATGCAGCCGCTCTTGAGAAGCTGCGCTGGCTGAGTTCTCCGGCTACTCTCGAATTGCTCTTGCGGTACTTTGATGGCATACGTCACAGTCACGTGGCGTCGGCGCTGTATCAAGTCGGACAAAATTTCTAACCGGCATGCACTGCTTCAAGTCAGCCGCCGATCGGTCTGCGCAGAGCTGCATGAAGTCGAACAAGCCTTTTACCTCACGGATTTGAAGGTGCCGCCCACTAACCTAAAAGTACCACAACATCAAATGACGTTCCACCGGAAGTTAACGGGCTGACTTATCTTTATGCGGAAGTTCCAAAGAACGCTCCGTGCATATACTTCTAATTCTTCTTCTTTGGGTTTTAACGGCAGTTTGCATCCTTGACGTTGCATTACTGCCATCTTCTGGTTCTAGTTATTTCACATATGTTTAGTCATCATATTCTCGTCATTAGTCCCGATTTTGTCAGAAAACAAATCAAATATTTAATTCCTTGTTCACTCTTACTGCAGTCCATTATACTCTTTACTCCATGTCCTATTAGTCCTATTTTTCCATGTCTTTAATCATAACTATTCTCTGTAATTCATATTTTGAACAATTAATTAACACATGTTCTACAGTCTCAGGTACCGTGCATATACCGGTAGTCCATTGTCCTTTAACATGCAGGTTGGCCCGCCCTCACGTGATACTGATTGGTCGATTGATAAGCTTAAATCTGATTGGCTAAAGAGTACGACTCATCTGTGTAGGAGGATTGTGCTGCCTGGGGGTTAAGTGAATTAGGTTTCATGCATGTAAAATTGTCTATGCATGTGTGAATCATCTTTTTTGCGTGAATTATTAATGAGATTGATTTGGCTCCATAGTCTGCTCGTGACAAGCATTTTTTATATTTACAGTTGGAGTATTTGTACTAGTAAAACATTTACACAACTTTCCCTCAGTGCCTTAATGAATGCAGGAAACAGTAATAACAGCTGTATTTATGTGATTATGTTACATTACATTTAATGCAAACAAATATAATCTATTAAAAGAGGCTAGTAAATAAATACACAAAACGAACATTGTAATTTTTAGTCTCACCACTAGAGAACACTCTCCATAAAACATGTGAGAGGAGAAAGAAGATTTCTGAATTCATTTTGATTTCTGAAGTGATTCAGTTGCTTTGCAAAAGGATTAATTGTGTTGAGTTGCTGGGAGCAATAGAAGAGCAGGACACTACAGCAACGGCAAAAGTCATGGGACGATTTTTAGGGAATGCACAAACTGATAAAAATGATTCCACCTTAGTTTGCAATGCAAAAGTAAGTCCTTTTTATGAGTCTTCTGGTTAAATTAATGCACTACAAACCAGTGTGTTTATGACTATGATGAAGGAATTTTAAACAATATGATAATTAAAAGTTTGCAATATAAAGTTGCATAATGGACTTTTTTAACAGGTACAATAACTGGAAGCGAATGAAACCAGAAGCCTCACACATTCAAGTTACAACACTCTTTTTAGGTTAGACGCAGGAATATGCTATAACTGAAATCAGTTCAGTTCATCTTTATTCATTTCCCAAGGGCAATTTGGTTGCAGGATAAAAGCATAAGACTATCACCATATAAACAATACAAACATATAAAACAGATCTTAAGACAAAACAAAATGTTCCCAATTCCAGTCAATCACACATCATCTTCACATGTTAACAACATGATGTCACCATGACACGGGAGTATTTTGTGTCAATTATGGCAAAAACTGAATAAAAAGAACAAAATGGTGCCATTCACTTTGAAAACAGCTGACCAAAAGCTAAATTAAAGTACTATTACATAAACTTGAAGCCTAATGCAGTGGTTCTCAACGGGCCTCTCTGGAGCCTCTTGTCTCTCTGTGGGTGGCCCCAATATTTGTGTTGGTGTAGTATAGTTCCCAACGGTGTTGTGTTCGTAGCAGAATAGACTTGCTATCAGCTAGTAGGCCCTACCAGGCCTCCGTAAAAGCATGTCCCCATTGGTATGGGTAGATGGCTGACAGTACTGGCTTGCTTCAGGCCTAGTAGGCCTCTCTAATCCTCTAAGTGGTTTTCGAGTGTCGGGGTACAGCCAGCAGTATTGAGGGTCAGGCACTGGCCTACCTGACCCTGAGCCCCAACATGGGGTGCTTGGCTGTTAAATTCACTGGCCAGTCAGACAATTGGCTTCAGTGGGCCTCTCTGGAGCCAAGCCCCGATTATGATCAGCCAAATTAGATTTGCCACTGTATTGTTGGCTGTTTAGGCCTCCCAGAAAGCAAATCCCCAACAGCGTGCGTCATTTTTGTCAGCTAGTAAGACCACTGTCAGGCGGTTGGCCTTATCAGGCCACCATGAAGCTCAGTCCCCAAACTTACTGGTCCATGGCAGTCAGATTCTTACCTAAGAAAACTTTCAGGCAGCCATCCTTTACAGGCCGCTCCGAGACTGAGCCCCAAGACTTAGCAGGCCACCCTGGGTCTGACACCTGGAATCGGGGTTCATAGCAACCAGTTTTCTAGCTTGCTATCAGGTAAGTAGGCCTCGCCAGGCAAGTGAGATTTGGATCACTGGTCAGTTGGTAAGTAAATGGCAGCATGGGCTCTAACGACTGTAAAGCACGGCCACTGTCAAACGCAATAATTAAGTCATGAATTCAGGGTCCTGAATTGATTGTTTTGCAGAATTTTTATCAGTTTGTCATTGTCCGCTGTTCCAGTTACCCCACTAACTATTACAGCATTTGGGATTTTGATACCTTCTTGGTCAATTACATCCATTTTGACAATTAATTGGTTAATTTGTCTGAGCACTAAAATGGGTTTAAATTCCATCTGCCTGTCCTCAGCAACACAGCGCCACCTCCTGGCTGGCTCACCAAAGATATATAACGGGTTATTACTTATAATTTAGGACTTCACTTAATGGACCAATTAGGGAATAAGAAGATCACTATGTTCGACTACGGAGGTGGAGGGTAATTGGTGAGGGATGACAGGAGACCACAGTTAAAGAGATACTTTAGGATTTAGCATTAAACTTTGTATTAGTAGAAAACCTGTAGTATTTTCAAATTACCGTGCTTTCCACCCTCATATCCCCCTGAGACGAGAGATTTATGTATTTTTTGTAAATCATCATTCACTGATCTCACTCACAGAATGTACACATACTGTCAGCAGAGAGAATGGAGGGTAACTTTTGTCAAAAAAACTGACAGTTTTATTGCTTTATGACCCTCTAAGCCCCGCCCCCTTTGACCGTGGGAATTTTCCCACGCTAGCTCCTCCCACTTATGGGCTACACGTACACCGTGGGAAAACCGGACTTACGCCACACCTCCTTATGGGTTGAACATCTGAAGCGTGGGAAATTTCCCACGTTCAGTAGTTTTAAAACAGTGTATTTTTTAAAGAAATGTACAATAAAAACATAGTCAGAGAGATGAGATCGGTGTTTTTTATTAAAGAAGACAGATATACATTCATCACCTTTAAAACAGCAGTGGAATAAGTTAAAATTGTATTTTTTCTCTAAAAAGAGTTATTTAAAAATGAATTAGTGTTATTTCAAGATCTTAAAACATTAAAACACCTTTTTTATTTACAAGATGTTAAAACAGCATTAAAACAACATTTACAAAAAGATCATTTTTAAAATGTTGACTTGTAAGCATTTAACTTTCACATAATATTTTGTAAAAAAACTTTTACATGAAACACAAACTAATTTAAAAAAGCCTTGCGTTTTTACATACCCAATTGTTAAAGGACTCAGAGTTTAAAGATACACAAGTGTTTAGTTGGGGTGCTGGAGGAGAAGGTCCACACAGGGCAGAGGTTTGACACGAATGACACAATGTGAAGGTTGCAGAGAGACACAGGCAAACCCCGCCCCTAGCCCCGCCCACAACAGATGTCACCGTGGGAAATTCCCACACCCCCTACAAACTCCCAAATAGAAAACACATCCGCTCATCTCGGTGGTCGAACTTAAATGACCATAGAAAACCGATGCAACGGCTCGAACAGACCACACCCCTCTCAAAGCTGAGAGGTCAATTTCGATTTAAGGGTGTGTGTAAAAAATGACATCACGTGGGAATTCCCTCCCACATCGTCATAGTCAGATGAGCTGTTTAACAGTTGATTTATTCTTTTATAAAAACTTGAGCATCCATATGAACTGTGGTAAATAAACTTATGTTTCTGTTGTTACGCTCAACATCATATTTTAAAGAATAAACCATATAGTTGTTAAATCCCCTCTCAACTTTCATGCAACACACACACACACACACACACACACACACACACGCACACGCATACGCATGGCGTCATAATGTCTACACGAGGTGTTATGGCCTATGTGATAACATCCTACATATTTTATTTTTTCTCTTTTTGATGGATTTGTGTGAATTAGTTTTATTACAGAGCTTATTTGAAGAGATGGGGCAAATTCACCATATGCTTTCCTAGCCATACAAATCAGGTATGAGATTCCCTACCACATGGAGAGATGAAGTAAAATTAAGTAAAAAAAGTGTTTTTTAAAAACGCGTCGTATCGTAATCTTTAAAAGGAGGTAACTAATTCATTCACGTACCAAGTCAACGAAGGACAGAGCATCGAGTCTGGGAGATGGCTGCAAATCATTATTATGGACCAGAATGAGACGAAGTCTCATCGGATCAGTATTTTGATTCTCAATTAGGAGAAATTCTTAACGACCTATGTGAGTTTTTATTTTATTTTATTTTGATCATAAATAATAACCTACAAAATTGCAAAGATATCTCAACGATATTTTATTTATGCTTTTATTTACAGATGATAGATCATTCCCAGAGGGGGTTTCGGCAAATGACTTTTTACAAGGTAAGGGGTATATTTTTGTTATGTCTTTTTAATATTTACTATTTTAATATTTGTTTTAACCCTTAATCAGTGTTTGGGGTCATTATGACCCCACTGGACTTTTCTTTCATTTTTTAAAAATGTTACCTTCATCTCAGGGGCATGAAACTCTGGGACTTTTCCTAAATAACCTATCTAAACATGCACAAAAAAACTGGGCTTGATTTGGTTGTTCTAAAGGTGTGTAAAAAAAATTTTACCTTTTAAGGTGTTTGGGGTCAAAATGACCCCACATTGAAAATGAATGGGAAAATGAAAAAAATGACTTTTTTTCATTTTGTTTGTCAAAAAAATCAAATTAAATCCATTATAAATCTGAAAATTTCTACATATAAACCAAGGTCTGGTCCTAGAGCATAAATAAAAAGTAGAACGAACTTTCTATCTCATACACACACACACACACAGACACACACAAACACATAAACAAACAAACAAATGTATGTTTTTGCAACAGAGAGCATTTTTACAGAATTTGGCAAATAAAATAAACAAAACTGGCATAAATCTAAAAAAAAATTACATTTAAATCAAGGTCTGGTCCTAGAGCATAAACCCAAAGTGGAACGAACTTTCTATCTCATACACACATACACACAAATGCACACAAACACACACAAACACACACAAACACACACATGTATGTCACTGCAACAGAAAGCATTTTTATAGAAATTGGCAAATAAAATAAATAAAACTGGCATAAATCTAAAAAAAATTTACATTTAAATCAAGGTCTGGTCCTAGAGCATAAACCCAAAGTGGAACAAACTTTCTATCTCATACACACACACACACAAACACACACAAACACACACATGTATGTCACTGCAACAGAGAGCATTTTTATAGAAATTGGCAAATAAAATAAACAAAACTGGCATAAATCAAAAAAAATTTACATTTAAATCAAGGTCTGGTCCTAGAGCATAAACCCAAAGTGGAACGAACTTTCTATCTCATACACACACACACACAAACACACACAAACACACACAAACACACACATGTATGTCACTGCAACAGAGCATTTTTATAGAAATTGGCAAATAAAATAAACAAAACTGGCATAAATCTAAAAAAAAATTACATTTAAATCAAGGTCTGGTCCTAGAGCATAAACCCAAAGTGGAACGAACTTTCTATCTCATACACAAACACACACAAACACACACAAACACACACATGTATGTCACTGTAACAGAGAGCATTTTTATAGAAATTGGCAAATAAAATAAACAAAACTGGCATAAATCTAAAAAAAATTACATTTAAATCAAGGTCTGGTCCTAGAGCATAAACCCAAAGTGGAACGAACTTTCTATCTCATACACACACACACACACAAACACACACATGTATGTCACTGCAACAGAGAGCATTTGTATAGAAATTGGCAAATAAAATCAACTAAACTGGCATAAATCTGAAAAATGTCACATAAGCAACATGGAACAAGCTTGTTCCCCCCCACCCCCCCCCCCCCACACACACACACACACACACACACACACACACACACAATCATGTCATAGTGGTGACTTGTAATGGTTCTGCAAATGTATATAATAATTTGATAATAATTATATAATTAATATTATATAATTATAATAATTAATTTGATAATAATAATAATTAGATTTTTTATGTATTTCAAAATGTTTAAATAAATATTCACATATATATATGTATATATATATCAAATTTGTGAGGAGAAGTGAAAATGAGTGAATGAATGGTTCTCTATGGCCCTCTATTGGATACATTTGGCCATTGCACTTTAATTCCTTTCCCATAAGAAATAAGTTTTTTCGACTAACCTTTAGATGGCAGTATTCCATCCCTAACACATAGAGCAATGCCCAAAAACCATTTATATTGAATTAATATCATTATTTAAGTGATTTTTTCTTTAAAAAATCATTTTTCATGAGCCAATTTATGGCCTAGTTATGTAATTGTGCAGTAAATAGGTAAAAAACTTCAAAATTTCCACAAAAACACAGCATAAATGTATAGTTGAGAAGTAAATAAAAAAAATGATATATAGTTTTCCATATAAAAATGTATATTTCCTTATGCAATCGCTCTTTAAAAGTTTGGGGTCAAAATGACCCCAAACACCTTAAGTGTTGTCCTTTTCAAACACTGATTAAAAATCAAACTCATAGGCCTATTTCAACAGAAATCACGGAGGATGCACCGAGTCATAACTCCGCCCGTCCAGAGGAGTCAGTTAAACAGCCAATGGCTGTTGATTCACACCCATCCAATCAGATATACGAGGACATCACCCCAGAGACAACACCTCTACATCACCCCTCCGGAGGGACAGAGAGTCCCAAGTGTCAAGTCTCACCTGTAGTCGAAGGCGAGAATTCTTTCCCTCCGTCCCCGTCTCTGGGATCGGGAATTACCGGAACGGCTAATATCACTGACGGTCCAGGCAGAGGGATAAAACGTCTTAGGGAAATTTATGGAGAAGAATTAATCTATCCAGAGATAGGTAAGGGAAAAAAAGAAAACTATTTATGTCTAATTATAATTTTTATCCGTTTGATTTTTTTAAATAACATAATATTGTTTTTTAGAAGAAAACAACGAAAGTCCATCTGTTTCATCCACCACTCGAGGAAAAAAACGATTTGCGGAATATTCTCATGAGAGTCCGAATTCTTCGCGAGAAGGTAAGATATATTTCTTGTTTCATTATATTTTATCTATATTAAATAAATCGTATAATATATATATATTTTTTTGCTCTAGAAGAAAACCCCGACGAAAGAGAGGCCCAAGTGTTTTTTGAATCTCAACAATCCGTACTGAACACCATCAATTCTGAACCGAGATCATTAGAGAGCGGCGATGAAGATGAACGGAGGTTCAGTCCCCTATTCAATGCGGGAGATCTCCCAGGCTTGAATTATGCAGCATTGCGGACTGCTAACAGAAGCTTCCAGCGTGTTCTGGAAATAGCCACATTACCGCTCACTTACCACCAGACAGCGGATATAGTTTCAGGAGCCCACAGCGGTATTCTGGACCTACTGCATAGACTCATTGATTCACGGAATCAACACACCGTCGATTTAAGAAGTGCCGTGGAATTTTTCGCTGCTTCCCAAGACCGCGTCTTGGAAGAAAACAGACAATTGCGTAACACAGTCTTATCACTCCAGCAAGACCTGGTAGAGGTGAGGAACGATCATTCGTTGCTTATTACTGTACTGTCTCTAATTTCTGAAAGGTTACATCTTTACCAGAGACAATCGAGGGACACATGAGAATGTTTGACTAGTTAAAAAAAAAAAAAAAAAAAAAAAAAATCCATTTCACTGTTATTGTTTGAAAATCGTTTGCCTGTTATTGTTTTTTATCTAGCTGTGTGAGATTTTGTATTTGTATTTTTATCTACTGTAGATGTGTGTAGATTTTGTATTTGTGTTTTTAGTTTAAAAAAAAAAAAAAAAATCTATTTCTCGGTTATTGTTTTTTTATCTAGGTGTGTGTGTATGATTATGTTTTACTGATAGTTATGATGTAGCCTATACCATTAACAACATTGTGAGCTATATTTGATGGTACGCTTCTGTTTCACACAATTTAAAAAAATAAAAAACATATCAAAATGTTTCCTAAAAGACATCGAAGCGACTCAGAGTGTGATGAAATAACTCACTCAAGATCAAATCCTAGGTCTGAGAATAACGAGAGACTCAATCTTTTAATACGTGAACAGTTAAGAGGTCTAAATAGTAATGATTTGTCTAATACGGAAAGATTGAATAATATTATAATCGACCAACACGGTTGGATAGAGCCGATCGTGGATGATCGAGATGAGAGTGTACAGATGGGTGGTGCTGCAGGGTCATCTCAAACTCGCACGGAGTTAAGTCGTGCTCAGATAGATTCTCTGATGGTTGACGGGGGTATTGTTGGGGATTTCACAATAACACCGCGACCACGTTTTAATGGTCTAGAGTTACAAAGATCGTTAGATCTCAGACAAATACAGACCACTGATTTTGTAGAATATAACTCACGCCTCCATAATATTCTAAATGATGTGGTGGACTTTTCACAACAGCTAGCTGGTCAAACAGGCTTCATAAACATAGCTCTGGCCGGAGAAAGTCTGCCTGGATCAATAAATACAGTATTAACGCCTGATAACAACCACGACCCCTCATTATTCATAAATCAGATTGAACAACTTACTCAGAGTAATACTGATGTAGCCAGTGATTCGACCTTAACATTACAAATCTCAATTGTACGAGATAAAACAGGAGGACGCAGAAAGCTTACTCACGTGGCTATAAGCGAGAGTATCAGTCACAATAAAATGCATTTGTTTAGTCCGATTAATATCGATAATAAAATGTGTTTGAGTTACTGTCTAGCATATTTCCTCAATCCAAAACTCACAGATCAACAATTACAGGCCCCTGCGATGGAGATTCATACAGGATGTGGTTTTAAGACAGATGAGGAGATAGGCCTCCACAACTTATTTGTTTTCGAGAATAAATTAGGCATAAAAATTGTGGTTTTTCACAGAGACTGCTCTGGGAAGCTCCAGGTCTACAAAAACACAAACGAATTACACCTAAAGACAGTCCATCTATTTCTGCACGAGGGGCATTTTCATCTGATAAAAAATTTACCGGGGTTTATAGGAGCTTCGTACGTGTGCGAGTACTGCTTTAAAGGCCATAAAGACAAAAAAACACACGAATGTCAGTTTGTTTGTAAGATATGCACAACATCCGAATGTCGTTCGTATATGAAAAGAACAAGACAGTGTGCAGAGTGTCTGAGATTCTGTAAAAACAACTTCTGTTACGAATCACATAAAAAATCACAAACCCCCGGCGAACGATCTCAGTGTAGCTCTGTGAAATTCTGCTCAAAATGCCATGTCGTTTATAGAACGCCATCTGGTGGTGAAAAAATAAAAACTCACAAATGCGCTCCAGAGCAGTGTGTACATTGTTACGAGATTTTGACAAATGGGGGGAATCACGAATGTTACATTCAGCCTCTAAAACCTGAAGCAAAGGACGATAAATACATTTATTATGATTTTGAAACATTCGTTCAAGATGGGAGACATATAGCAAATTATGTTTGCGCCATCACACACGGAGGAGAGACATTTGAAGCCGGAGGGATGGACTGTGTAGCACGTCTGATTAAACACTTCAGACGTCCTAAATATACAGGATATACGTTCATAGCCCATAATTCCTCCGGCTTTGATGGCTATTTACTCCTCAATTATCTGGTCGGGGAGGGGTTGACTCCAAAAGTTATCATGCAAGGCTGTAGAATTCTATACATGCATGATGCTGTGTTTAAACAGCGTTTCATTGACTCATGGCAATTTATCCCCTTCAAACTTGCAAAAATACCAGCGGCCCTTAACTTAGATGTACAGGAGAAGGGGTATTTCCCCCACCTTTTCAATAAACCACAAAATACAGAATATATCGGTCCCTATCCTTCAAAAGAGTTTTACGGTTATGAGACAATGAGTGAAACCGAGCGTGTCAGATTCGATACGTGGTATTCAGATGTATTGGGTGATATCTTCGACTTTAAAAAGGAACTCGCTTTTTACTGTAGGAATGACGTAATTATTCTACGAGAAGCGTGTACGCGCTACAGAAGGGAATTTATAAATTTCACAAACATCGACCCGTTCAAATCAATAACCTTACCGGGTGTGTGTATGAAAACATTCAAAACAAATTTTCTCTCGCGCGACACGTTGGCTCTAACGCATAGCCACGCCTATATTAAACAGTACAAGACGTTTTCAAACCCATCTATTCAATGGCTTGAGTATGTGAAACTGAGTCAAAACGTGGAGATAGAACATGCACTAAACTATGGTGAGCGTGCTATCGGGCCATATCACCTAGATGGTTATTATGAGGATGATAATGGAACGAAGACAGCCTTGGAGTACTTAGGGTGCTTTTTTCACGGTCATTCTTGTAGATTTAAGGCCGAAGAAATTCAACCTTTATCGAAAGTGACTTTTGGTGATCTCAGAAGACAGTCAGATGCAAAACTAGAAACCCTGCGAAAAGTGTATGGCTTGCGTGTGATTTCCATTTGGGAGTGTGAGTGGGAGGGGTTAAAACAGACAGATGCGGACGTCAAGCAGTTTATGAAGTCTTATGAAACACCTGAGAGATTGAGACCTTGTGACGGCCTATACGGCGGAAGAACAAATGCCTACAAATTGTATCACCAAACAGGTGAAAATGAGAGAATCGACTACTTTGACTTTACATCGTTGTATCCGTATGTACAATAGAGTAAAACGTATCCTATAGGTCATCCTAAAATTATCTTCAAGGACTTTGAAGGGATAGAGAATTATTTCGGCCTCATAAAGGCAGAAGTTCTTCCCCCTCGTGGATTGTATCATCCCGTGTTACCTTACAGATGTGGGGGTAAGCTAATGTTTCCTCTATGTAAGACTTGTGCAGAGAATCAGATTCAGGATGGACAATGCTGCCACACAGAGGCTGAGAGATGTATTACAGGCACATGGGTAACGCTTGAGGTACAGAAGGCTGTTCAACACGGCTATCGCATAATAAAAATACACGAGGTCTGGCATTTCCCAGACACATCCGATACATTATTCACCGAATATGTTAAAACATTCCTCAAACTGAAACAGGAAGCGTCGGGGTATCCGCCCGATGTAGTGACAGAGACAGAAAAACAATCTTACGTAGCTGATTATCTGGATAAAGAAGGGATCCAGTTAGATCCGTCTAAAATAATAAAAAATCCAGCAAAAAGATCCATTGCTAAGCTCATCTTGAATACCTTATGGGGTAGGTTTTGTCTGAGATCTCACCTTGCACACAGCGAACTCCTGACAGATCCAGAAGAGTTCACTCAGCGTCTCTTTAGTCACGCCCACGTAATACGTCATTTCTCTTTCGTATCTGAGTCTGTGGCTCTGATTCAGTCGAGTAGTGCGACACAAGACCCATCTCCCACCCGTGATGTTAATATTTTCGTGGGCGCTTTCACGACATGTTACGGGCGACTCGAGCTGTATGATCTTCTGGATAAATTAGGCGAGCGTGTGATTTATGCCGATACAGATTCTGTGATTTTTGTATCAAAAAATGGTGATTGGATTCCTGAGACAGGATCTTATCTCGGTCAGCTGACGAGTGAGCTAGATCGTGACCAGCATATAATCCAGTTCGTTTCGACGGGGCCTAAATCTTATGCATTTAAGACGTCCGATGGTCATTCATATCTTAAAGCTAAAGGAATCACGTTAACAACCGAGAATGCTGAAATAGTTACACTACAGAGTCTGACCGCTCTTGTCCGAGCCTATGTCGAAGCAGGTGTCAAATTACACCTGTCGGTAAAAACAGACACCATCATACGAAATAAGAGGAGATTCACATTGTACAATAGGTCAAACGTGAAAAATTTTTCAGTAGTTTATGACAAGAGGGTGGTCCAAGCAGACTATTCAACATTACCTTACGGATTCTAACAATATATTTAAAAATGTGTGAAACAGATGTGTTCGACTGCAGAATGCAGCACCCATTTTCGTGTATTATCTCGGGCCCTAGCGGCAGTGGAAAATTTTTTTTTGTGAAAAGTCTAATGTATAATTCAGAGAAAATATGCTCTGTCAAGTTTGATAATTTTGTGTACGTGTATACATCCTGGCAGCCAATGTATGATGAAATGTTACATGCTTTTGATATTAAATTCATTGAAGGTATACCAAAGAAATTGGATGATGAATCGTTATTTCCTCCTGGTAAAACATCGGTCCTTATCATGGACGATGTAATGCTAGAAGCTGCGTCCAATTCTGAGGTCGAAAACATTTTTACACGACTAGTACACCATATGAAGATTAGCTGTTTGTTATTAATTGAAGACTAAAAATTTACTGTTTAATGTTATGTATTTGTATTATTTTTCTTTATTCATAATTTCATAATGTATTTTGTCAAGCCAGAGTTATGCATGTGTTCAGTGCATGAGGAGACTATACATAGAATGAAACCATGTGAAGATCATGTCACATGAGACAGGTGGTTGAGCTATATTTTGTAGAGGGTATGTACAATGTAACATGTTTTCAACTGATGCAGATGTAAACAACAGAGATAAGTTTCTTAATATGGAAGTGAATTGTGCCATGTGTTCGTATGACATTTACGTTCCATTTTTAAAGATAAGCTATACATGTTTGTTACCATAAAAGGAAGCTGCTCTGTAATGTATATAAGCTCTATCTTACTGTACCACCTCAGAGAAGCGAGCATGTGAGAAACAAAGGCATGTGAGAAACAGAGGCATGAGAAACAGAGGCATGAGAAACTTGATGGCAGAGAAACATAAAGCCAGAGAAATCATTTACATCTAACATGATGGGATGAGAAGATTAAGAATGGGGAACAGAGAAATCTGGAATGAAGACCTCTAGTGTAGCCTTGTTCTTATATGTTGTTTCTCTCTGTCTGACACATGATACATAATAAATTAAATCTCTTGGCAAAGGTAACTGGTGTAGCTTCCGTGATCCAACCATAAAGGGGAAACCATGATTTTTAAGTCTACAATTTGGCGTGGTACGAACAGGATGAATATTTTCAGGCATTCCAGGTAAGACCTTATTTTATTCTAAATAATTATAGGTCTGCCTGATGATTAAACATAGACTGAAACTGCTTAAAAGAACTGTGCTATTTAAATTACCAGTTGTGTTGCCAAGAAACATGTGTCAGACATGGTAAAAATTAGAAATTAAATTAAGTAATTCAATTTAATTTGGAATTTTTAAGTTCCTCTGAAAAGTAAACCTCTAAAGTATTTGATATGCTGGGATAGAGATAGATCTTTTTTAGAAAGAAGACTATCTAGTCAAAAATTTGAGAAATTAGCTGTAAGACGGTTAAGCTAGAAAATATTTGAGGATACTTGATTAATAGGAGCGGTTAAGTGTGGCGAGTTCCCAGAGAAAGGGGTAAAGATAGTCTCTAAAACATTAACACGCTGGAATTAATACAAGTATGAAAAGGCAGCAAGACTTGATGACAGGAGTGATCAAGTGTGACGAGCGCCATAGAAAGGGTTAAAAAATGCTCCAAGGACATTGACACTGGAGTCATACAGGGATGAATGTGCCGATGTAACTAGATAAGATCGCAGGCATTTCTGATTTTGACCGTAAAGCTGTTCAGATATTTTGAGGATACTGTTCTGAGTAAGCTTAAAGGAAAAGAAAAAATTCAAAGAAATCAATCTGAGATAAAACTAGAAAAGAAAAGGAAAAAAAAAGAAACTGATCTGAGTTTAACTGAAAAAAAAGGAAAAGATAACTGAAAATATGAGGGTTAATTTTGTGAGTGAGAAGGGAGAGTGAAGCAGCCCCTTCCTTATACCCTCCTTTAGACACACACACAGAGAGATATAAATAGAAAGCCTGTTGCTTCTCTAGAATACACAAGGGTTATTGTATAGCAAAACATTATCTTCTGGGTATTTGAAGAGAAAAACAGAAACAAGCTAAGTTTTTAGCAGATTTCTGGTGTTAAAGTGTGTTTAAAAGTTGATCACTGTTTAACATTACAAAATTTAAGTTATGTCTGAAAAAGAACAAGACATAAGTAACATAAGATTGAAGTTAAGGAATTAATTTGAGGAAAGATCTATGATAATAGTTATATAGTTAAATGACAAGTACAAGCTGATGAAAATTATAGATAATGACTCCATAAAATGTGAGTTGGGAATATATAAGGAAAAATTACAAATATAAACAAAGATTTTTATTTGGAATACATATTATTTCTGATTAAGTCAGAGAATAAAAAGTGATTAGAAAGAAATTAAAAGTATTGAAAATGCAGAATTACTCTGAGGCAGTCTCGACATTCTCTTAGAGTCTTTCTCTTATACAAAGTCATTTAGATCTTGACATTTGAGCCTGTGTCATAAGTAACAAGCTATTTAGAGTGAGCACAGCGTCTTAGTTGGAAATTATTAGACACAGAGATTTTTAATCAATAATATATGCAATTGGGAGTTAGATGTTTTAATGATATTCTACCTTGAATGATAGAAGTGATCATTTTTTATTTGTTTGTTCCATGACCAGTAACTTCTTTGTCTCATCTTTGTCTTCACCATGTACAGGACTGATGGTTCCAGTTATTGATTTGTTCCGGCTATTGATGTAAAAGCACATTACACTAAATTAACGGTTGTAATAACTAAATTCACTGAGTAAACTCAGCATTGATATGTTGAGGTGTGAAAATGTCTGATGGATTATAGTGATTAAATACTATCATTAATTTGTATCCATGTTTGCACTATTAGGCATTCCAAATGGCTCTGATGGCTCTTGAATGCACTTTCCTGAGCTTTGAAAAATACCTATTAAAAATTTCCTAATGGGAAGGAGCGGTTACCAGTGTGAATGATGTGATTTCTCAAAGACGGGTAAGATCCTTTTTTTTTGGCCAAAAGAGGACAACCTAAGCCAGGGGGGTCACCGCCACTGGGCACCTACCCGGAAGGGAGGTGTTAAGATGTGAGATGGTATGGTTGAGCAGATGTTTGTTAGGCCAACAGCATCACTGAGGGTTACAGCAGTCTGCCCTCCAAAAAAAAAAAGTGAGCTCACCGATGCCTGATCACCAGAGACTGCATTCCTTGAATGGTTTGTATTTCATTGAGACAAGTGTCATAACTTGATATATCTATGTCAGGGGACAACACCCTGAGGAGGAAAGGAAATTATAAAAGAGCTGATGGGAAGAGTTTTCAAGAACTAGCTGAGACCATGAGGGTAATTGTCATTAATGATATGGAGAGTAAAACAAACATTGTTAATATATTTTAGATTATGGTGTTAGTTGCTTATAAATTGTCTAAAAGTTTTACATCCTGAATATGTGATAGCTGTATGATGTTGAATTAATTTATATCATAGTTTTCACATTTAAGATCATTAGACATGGCATTGGATAATTCCAAGACACATGGTGGTGTTTAAAGATGAAGACTTTGTCTTTGCTAATTCAAAAGAAGTCTGGGTAACGGGGAATAAATCAATAAATTAATTTATTAATATAACTAAAGATAACTTTAGAAATGCTCCTTTGATGACAAATGGATAGAACTGAGAATGGGACATAAGGAGTGAAATAGGAGATTTTATACACTACTTACAAAACACAACTCCACAAACAATGAACACTTGTTCACTGACTTTCAACCCCAAGGGATAGGATCTTTTTAACATCAACGTTTGTTTTGGTTTGTTGTTTTGGCCGGGAACTTGAGGAGTTAAGTACTTAACGAGTCAAGGCACCGGTAGAAGAATTATTAGTTTTTATTTTCTTAGATGATTGGGGTTCATGTTAAATGCTTACACGTAGACGTTAAAATACACATAGTACACGGGGACATGACATGGTGGGGTTATTTGTTTGTTTCGTGTTTTCCCTTTTCCTTATGTTTCTATTGTATCTTTATTTTGTTTATTTTGTTTTGTTATTGTGTCTTTCTTTGGTCTGCTTTTCCTTTTCTTCTATCGCTTCATTAGATGGCCACTGGTGGAGTGACGGTGTGGAACTGACTGTCGTAGTTCCAGTGGAGGGACTGAAGACTAAAAATTTACTGTTTAATGTTATGTATTTGTATTATTTTTCTTTATTCATAATTTCATAATGTATTTTGTCAAGCCAGAGTTATGCATGTGTTCAGTGCATGAGGAGACTATACATAGAATGAAACCATGTGAAGATCATGTCACATGAGACAGGTGGTTGAGCTATATTTTGTAGAGGGTATGTACAATGTA
This sequence comes from Vimba vimba, assembly GCA_022828995.1. NCBI lineage: Eukaryota > Metazoa > Chordata > Actinopteri > Cypriniformes > Leuciscidae > Vimba > Vimba vimba. The sequence goes on from CM040818.1 coordinate 56,498,239, forward strand.
ACATGTTTTCAACTGATGCAGATGTAAACAACAGAGATAAGTTTCTTAATATGGAAGTGAATTGTGCCATGTGTTCGTATGACATTTACGTTCCATTTTTAAAGATAAGCTATACATGTTTGTTACCATAAAAGGAAGCTGCTCTGTAATGTATATAAGCTCTATCTTACTGTACCACCTCAGAGAAGCGAGCATGTGAGAAACAAAGGCATATGAGAAACAGAGGCATGAGAAACAGAGGCATGAGAAACTTGATGGCAGAGAAACATAAAGCCAGAGAAATCATTTACATCTAACATGATGGGATGAGAAAATTAAGAATGGGGAACAGAGAAATCTGGAATGAAGACCTCTAGTGTAGCCTTGTTCTTATATGTTGTTTCTCTCTGTCTGACACATGATACATAATAAATTAAATCTCTTGGCAAAGGTAACTGGTGTAGCTTCCGTGATCCAACCATAAAGGGGAAACCATGATTTTTAAGTCTACATTAATACAGAATCTGTTTTTCCAGGGTAAATCTAGCAGAACAATCGGCCTAAATACAAATTATTTAATAATATTTAAAAATCCTCGCGATAAGCAGCAGATAGGGATTTTGGGTCGTCAAATGTATCCAGGTAATACGAGATTTTTTATCGAAGCGTATAACGATGCAACTGAACGCCCTTACAGTTACTTGCTCATAGATTATAAACCACACACACCTGAAAAATACCGGCTCAGAACGGATTTACTGTCAGACTATCCGGTGGTGTACGTCCAGAAGTGAGAAAATGAGCACACGGCTTTCCAGAAACCTCTACCTCTTAAAGTTATTATACAAGAGTTCACCCAAGCAGCGACGTGTTATTCTGCAATCATCACCCGACGAGTTAATATTGGCTTTATGTGAAGTGGCTCTCAATATTATTCATGGGAAGATTCCTCTAACTGCGAAACAGCACGGGACTTTAAAAAGAAGGAAAAAAGAGATAAAATACGTTGCTAATAAAAAGATAAATATCGCAAGAAAAAGACGTATGATTAATCAAAAAGGGGGTTTTCTGCTTCCTCTTCTCAGTGTAGCACTTCCTTTCCTATCTAGTCTAAAAAATGCAGCATGCCGAGAAACTGTATCTTGTGCCAAAACATCAGCTGGATAGACTAAGGACTGGACCGCATCGTGAGAACATTCATACGGCTGTGGAGAATGACCTGGATTCATCTATTAGAGATATACTGCAGAGGCATGATTTGAACACTTACGAAAAATCCAAGCTCTACACTAATGTTTTACAACGATTCTTAAGTGTGGTAAAACACGGTGATATGGAAAGTAACACTCTAACTCTTAAATTACCGGAACACGAGACACATCCCCCCTCCCACACCCCCGATGTTAGGAATGATGACGTCAGTGATGACCCAATCCTCTCAGAAGTTTTAACCAATATTCCTCAGAAAAGGTTAAAAAATGTAAAATATATTTTGGAAAAAATGTCGAAAGCCAAACACATCTCTTCATGGACAGTTGATGAAGAATTTGTTTATAAAGGGAGAATCATTCCAGGGTCCCATATATTTGATCTGGTAAAAAGTCTAACTTCACCGCAGACGATACATGACAATCGTCGTCCTGTAGGCTGGTATGACTTTCTGGATGCATTTGTGGCATTAAAGATTCCTCATTCCACTGTAACCAATCATAATGTAAGACGAATGATTGAATCGTTTAAAAGAAAAACACACGCGGATGACTTTGGTACTGTACCTACTAAGTCTTTGAAAAAACGACACACACACACACACGCACACGATTCTGATGAAAACGTATTTAACCCAGCCAGTGTAGATGAAAAAGAATGGATGGATTTTTAACAATTATATGTAATGGGATACCTATGTTTTTTTGTTGTTGTCGGTTGTTGTTGTTTTTTTTTACAAAATATTATTATGTGTGAGAATTTGTATGTTATTGTACAGCATGTTGTTTATAACATTTATGTGTTATTGTTTTTGATGTCAAATAAAAGAAAAACAAATTTTATTCATCTGTTTACGAGTCGTTTATTAGTTACACAGGAATTAATAAGACTGGAACATTTTACCAGACTGTACACACTGGATACATTTAAATCTTTTACTACCACAGACCAGGGGTTTACATTTTTTCACGAAAAGAGACACCATAGTATCATTTCTTAATAGATTATCGCTATGGTAAAAATTCATTATATCCTCATACTCAACACCCCGTGAAATATGATACAGAAAAAATACACAATGTTGTCCACAGGTGACTGATGTAAAATCTTGGACTTGTCTGGTAGAATGATGAACTCGTGTAGAATTGTTTTTTAGAAAGTCGAGAATGGATGGAGGGAAAAAATCTGAATCCGGAGGATTCCCGAAGCTGTCAAAAAAAGCATCCGACCCCGTTTCGATCCATATACATAGCTAACCAGTGGCGTCCCGGTTCGTCCGATCGATCCGTATTACAAATTAATAGAGCCGGGAGATCTGTCAGCGGTTCTTTTGGAAAATGATCGCTAGCGAGTACTCCTAAAAAATTTATATTACACGCTATGTTATCCATAATTTCCGTTAACTCCACAGTGTTCATTTCAAACCCTTCAGTAGTGTTCTGCCAACACCTGTCTGCGATTTGATATTTCAAGTAGAGAATCATAGATGGCATAAATTAAAATGTTTACTGTGTTTTGCAGAGGCTCTCTAAAACGGGCTTCTAACCTAATATTTCCTGACCTAATTAGCGAAACATGCTGCGAACACTCTTGATCTGGGGTAAGATTATAGGCAAACAGTGTGTAGCCGTTGAGAAAATCTTCCCTGTCTATGGCCAAAGACTGGTTCTTCAGATGTCTCCCCGTGGCGGTAACCAGTTGATAATATTCGCGTACTGTATTCCCTAAATTAAATTGTGGCTGAAAAGGACGATTTGGGATATGTCCACCGTCTGAGGTGAGATTTAAATATTCAAGATTAAAATGTTTAAACGCAAATGGGTTTTTATTGTATGCGCCAGTAAAAGCATCATTATCCGTCATTGCTATAATGATGGATTTTGGTAAAGTCCCAAGGAACAGATTTTCATGGTTTGAGACGCGCGCCCCTGCTGGTATAGAAAAGTTTTTCACACATACCCTGTCAAAAGGATATTTGGCTGTGGCCGACAGTAAAGCTTGAGCGTGCCCCAAGCGGAGGGAGGGTGAAACTGACACCCTCTTGATAAAGAGAGAAGCGGAGATTATTTTTACTTTGTAATCGATCGCGTCCCCGCGCATAAGACAGAATTCGTCTTTTGCTCTAGTTAAACGAATACGAATATCTACTCCGTTCAATAGTAATTTCGGCTGAAAGAATATGTCGCTGTGTATTGGAGCCAATAGCTCCACAACGTTACTCCCATCTGTAAACGCAGCTCTTTTTGTTAAACCTGCATTAGCACCAGCTGGGTCTGTAGAATCCATATGACCAGCTGTATCTTTGTAAAACAGTCCGGCTGAAAAGTTATTCTCTAGGGTATCTTTTCCATAATTAATAAGCATTTCCAGAATGCACCTGTACGGATACGTATTGGATGACTGTGACACTAATCGATCTCCTAGGGAGACGTCGACCTGCGAGAAAATGCAGGCTCCAGGGTAGTTAATCAAAGACACCGGAGCTCCTTGTGGTACGTCATCTCCGTTTGGCAGAGTTATTTTCACACGGGTATATAACAATGTGTTATTCAGATCTGTGTAATCTTCACCAGTCCCTGCGATGAAAAATTCAATCGGGGAAGCATCATTAATTGCAGACATAGGGGGAATTTCCACATAAGTGTTTTTCTCAATAGCTGTCTGAGTTAAAGGAAGGGTAAAAATATCCAGCTCGGATTTAATACATTCGTCTGACATTGCATGAATCAGCGACATGATTTAGAAGATAGTGTTGCTTCGTCTTTTCAAAGTTGTAGATCTTTTTACACGTTTCGTCCGGCTTCTTCGTCTGCTTTTTGCGACTGGGCGTTTCTTAGTGACGCGTCTAGTCTTCTTTATACCGTGACCACGCCCCCTCCTCATACGGGTCCCTGGGGGCTTCAGCCCTCTGCGCATCACCATAAGACCGTGACCGGTCTGCCTGTCGTCCTTGTCATTATTATTAAATGACTTTGACAAGGCACTGGTGACTACGTCACTTACTATATTTTTTGCCGCAGCTTTTATGTGTGGCTTTGCAATACTGAAACCCCTTCTTAGAAACGGGATCGCCATACGATATAATCCACGAAAGAGACCCCCGATCCCTGACGCATAGCCCGGGAGACCGTGTCCTGTCTGGGCCTGGTAATATGATATGTACCGGTGGGGGTCTTCTTCGTAGGGATGGAGATAAGCCATTTTTTAAAACAAATGTTTTCTCACCGGTCTAAAGTGAAGCTTCGTCACAACTTTGCCGTAGGTGAATCGTACGTCTTTATTATTGTCCCCTTTAATTTCGATCCCAATATCTGAAATGAGGCTTGTTGTATCTGACACTGACTCCTTTGTTAATGGTAGGCTCGATGTGTACAGTCTCTATAATAATGGAACATACGCGTCACCGACTGCTTGATATTCTATTATATCTATGTATACAAATAGAGTGTAAAATCCCGCGCTTATGTCAGCCTGGTATGGTGCGTATGTGCGAGCTTCTTCGTGTTCAGCAGAACTGTTTAGATCTTCTATAGGAACACCTGTTTTTAATCCTAGAATATTGGCTAGCTTTCCGTAAAACGTTAACGATGCTCTCTGATTTGACTTGAGAAATATCTTATTCTTTATATTATCGTACCTGAGCTGCACCCCCGGTGGAAGAGTTGTGTTTATTTCCTTGAGTAATACTGAAATATCCTCAAAATAGCCATATTTTATATTATTATGATACGTAGATATTTTTAGGGCTTTCCGGAAAGTTTCAATATTTAGATCCCCTCGCACTTTGATACGTTCATCGTCGTTCAAGCATTGCTCGCATTCAATAATAAAACTAGCGTCTTCCTCGTTGAAAGTATACCATGTTTTTGGATAGTGGAACTCAACCAACGCCACCTCCCATAATCCTTTTAATGCATTGCTCTTGCCAGTCTATTTCTGTAATTACCTATCTGATTTTCGGGGTAGATATGACCTGATGCATTACACGGTAGCGTGACGTAGAACCCCTCCTCCTCAGACATGTTTTTTTTGTAAATGAGAACGCTAACGACTCTCCTAGGGTTTTAAAGGAGACTGAAGATCAATCACCTGTTTTTCACGAATCCAGCTATTGAATTTTGATGGCCATCCAAACCATTTCACCAAAACGTACATGGCTTTTCCGCGACGCTTTTTATCGAGAATTTTTTCGACCTTAAACGATTTATCATCGCTCACAATGATTTTTTGGAGTTCTTTTTCGTAAAAAAAACCCTGTATTATTTCGCCATCATAGTCCTGTAATTTATACACCGGTACATCCCTTGGTATACAAGATGCTATTGTAAAATATTCTTCGGTATAGTTCTGTTCGTAGCCTTTGGCAAATATATTCCGTACTTTAGATATTCTGACCACATCCCCCACTGAGAATTTAAAGACGGGTGTCTTTTTGCGCATTTTCCCGTATAAATTATTGAATACCACGGATTCGTTTTCTTTATTTACGTCCAACGGTCGCATTTTTATGGATTTGTGATAACTGGAGTTATACCCATCTGTCAAATCTTGCAATATATCACAGTAGCGTTTGGAATTTATAGCTGTAAGATACCTCCACATTCGTCCTTTTAAAGTTTTATTAAACCTTTCGACTACACTCGCTTTTAATTCAGAAGCTGTTGCAAAATGTGTTATATTATATTTTTTCATCATCTGCTGAAAAGGCCTGTTGAAAAACTCGGTACCCTTATCTGTCTGTAGTTTGATCGGTACACGTCCCTCTTTCAAAACTGACAAAAAAGCTTTAGTTACTTCGGACGATGATTTATTTTTCAGCACCCTTGTCCACGCGTATTTTGAGAAAATATCAATAATAGTTAAAATATATTTAATATTGTCGTTCTCCTGGGCGTATGCGGACATATCGACTAAATCAGCCTGGAACTGTTGGTCTTTCCCATACACCATTACGCGGTTCCGTTTATAATGTATTGGCGCTGTTCGATGGAGAGTGTATGTGTCCTGACTAGCAAGCCAATCACTCACGTCTTTATCAGATAATCTTACACCATGTTGTTCTAATACAGCTTGTTTTAATCTATCTTTACCCCCAAAAGCTCCAGAGCTCGCTGGGTCATAGTATATCTTTTTCATTAGTTCTACCATGTCAACGCTATGAGATTTCAGTCATAATGATTCGAGTTGCAAATTTGTTCAGTATTTATTTATTTATTTTTCACAATATAAAAGTCACAAACATTTTTTTCACAAGATAAAAGTTGCAAAACATTTTTATTTCACAAGATAAAAGTTGCAAAACATTTTTATTTCACAAGATAAAAGTTACAAAACATTTTATTTCACAACATAAAAGTTAGAAAACATTTGTATTTTTTTTATTTTACAATATAACGTTACAAAAAAAAAAAAAAACATTTCCAAACAACAAAAAAATGATTTTATTAGAAAGTAAGAAGTAGAAAGTTACAAAGATATATAATATGAATTATATAACACAAACAAGAAATAAAATTGCACAGACATTTCAAAATTCTTCTCCAAAATGTATTCGACTAGAAAATCAATAATATTACATATATCCGGGTTTTCGTTACTCAACAACAGAGGCGGCTCCTGCAAAATCTCTCAGGGGGGGCAAATGTTTGGATGATTTATAAGTATGGTCCACCCATGCAATGGATAAATTAACAGCTTAAGCATGTAAAGGCAACTTCACTACTTTAATATTAATGAAAAATAAAGTGACTCTTACAAAAAAATAAATCTTTATTTACAATAAATAAATCTCCTTGTTTGTTTCTATATGAGTGTTAACAATTCAGCAGCAAGTCAAAATTAATTCAAACAAAGCCCAGCCAAGATGCGAATTTCCAAAAACGTTTACTCCAATTTCAATTTAATAAGAAACAACTGAAATCACATACCGGTAACTCACTATTTACGCTACTTGCGTACATTCAAATCGTTCTGAATCTGAAGGGCTACATTTTATTTCTCCATTTAATAAACGAACTATTCCGTCAGATAAATATTTGTTGTGAAAGAAATATAGTTACATTGTCAAGCATTTTATCCAAAATGTAAGCACTTTTCAAACCTTAAACACATAAAAATTCAAGCACTTTCAATGATTTCAAGCACCCGTATGAACCCTGCACATCACTAGTTACACTACTCACTATTATTACACTGCTTACATCACATTACTCGCTTAATACACTGCTTACTTGTACTGAAATTTTGTTCTTCTCTCTTCCAAAGTAGCAAAGTGATCAATTAATCTCTCATTTAAAGGCATGTTCCTGACTAGTTCCCTCTCCATGGAAAGCATAGCCAGTGCATTCAGACGATAGAATTAACTGCGTTCGCCATGACGTTGTTCAAGTTCAACTGGCCTCAACTCGCGAGATGTCCTAACAGTCGCTCTCGCTCTCGTTCTCTTTTTTATTTGTATTTTTTTAATCACATTTGATAAAGATATTAAAGTGTTTCATTTGTTCTTGTTGTTCAAATTCAAAATTGTTTTCAAATATTATTTGTCACTTAATCTTAAAGATTTTTAATAGTGTATGTTTGTTCCCACCAATCGCTGCACAAGTTAAGGATACGTATGATGACGTAAGCACGTTAGTGCGAGCCCTCCCGGAACCCATAGAGAATGCATTGCAGTGCCTGCAGTTCGAAAAAAAACATCTTTGAATGTAAGTCTATGGGAACACTCTGGGCGATTCTCAGCCAGAGTGAAATCGCCCAAAAAGAGGCGGTACTCCACAGAACGTGACATGACGCTGATTGGACTATATCCAGAGACAGTGACGGCTAGCGTAACTCTGTGGTTGAATGAGAATGAGATTGTGAATGTGATTGAAAAAGTCCCTTTCACACTTTGGTGGTGCGTCGCCCAATCGCCCTAATGAAGAAACCGCCCCTGCTCAACAAACTGCAGACATCAGTTACATACGTACAAATACACAATATATTTCCTATTCTAAAAAGAGAGTTCTGATCGTTAGACATCAGATCGATAATGTTTTTGATGACAGCAGATGGTATGTTATCACAGGTGACAGACATGCTTATCATATGATCCCATTCGTCCGATAATCCCCTTACGACATTCATTAAATCCATTAGCCGTTTTTCATCCGAAGTTATGGTGGTATTTGTATTCCAGTTATTCCGGATAATCTTGTGGAGCAGGTTAGATATTCCACATTTAACACGTGATTTAAAGAAATATTTTGTAATCCAACAGCTAGAGCAGAAGTTTCCCATTTTCACACTAGGGTAATCTCAGGGTTTTCAGATGTGGCGAGTTTCCATTGGTCCACGGCAGAGTAAATTATCTCCTCGCATGATTCGTCGATTAATTTCTCACGGATTCAAGATAATTGTTCCACTATGTACATTTCATCTTTGAGACCGTATAAAATTGCCTCAACAGCTCCTTCGATCCTCTGGAGATGAGGTCTGCCTCCGTACTGACTCAAGGCCTGAGCCAATATGTTTTTTAACTCCGGGGTGAGAAGTTTGAGACTGATTTCTTCAAAACATCCGTAAAAATAATATGCAGAAGGTTCGAACAAGCAACTGTGTCTTGTCTGAGATGGATGGTCAACACTGCACCCAACGCAATCTTTCTTCATTTGTTTGTCGACCAGAATCTCCAGAATGACAGCCAAAATAGCTTTTATAATCCGGTGACCTGTATCCCCGAGACAGCCATCCTTCTCATCGTTTGTTGGGTCTGGGGTCTCGCTCACGGACATGGGTGTTGAAACTCCGTAGTTTCTGAGGAAAGCCAGATTGTGATATCCAAGTTCAGTACAGAATGTATTTATCCAATCGATGCTTTTCTGAGGTAATCCATTTGTCATCATCATCGGTAATCCTTGTATTCCATCCGGTAATCCATCAGTAATTCCAATTAGTTGAGATGATGAAGAAGAGTTAGTTCCTTGAGACATGATGCGTGAATGAGCTAAGCTTTCAAGAGCCTGCCTTTTAATGCTTGTATATGCTGGGCGGGGTTATTTGGGAGCCACGCCTACATTCGACAGCCCACTCGGGGTGGAAGAGTTTCACTTTGATGCTCGTGTAACGCTCATACGCATTGGTCCACTGGAAGAGCTGATTGACCTTGGAAAAAATATTTTGTATAACCGCTAGATCCTTCCATTGGAACATGAATTTCAGATCATATAATTTCAAATGGTCTTTTTCAGATACAGGCCATGTGAAATCTGGATAACTTCCCAGATCGCTACAAAGTATATTGATATAATCGTCAGGATGCTTATTAATCTGATCCGCTAAAATTCGGTATCTCGTACCCATGATCAATCCAGCCCACTCGCCGATAAAAAGAGGCGTGTCCATACCTTCTTGTAAATCCGGCCACACTTTTGAATAGAACAAAATCCAATCTCTTTCAGTGAATTTTAACGCAGGATCATCCGTGGCATTGCTGGTAAATCGCTCATCACTATCCACGTTAAAAAATCTGACTTCTCTGTTGTTTTTGTCATAAGCATATGTACACGCACGTCCTTCGGACAAGCGAAAAGTATATTTCACAGAGTCTTCCGGGTCGTGAAGATATTGTGTGAAACAGGGGCCGTGCGTTCCTCGTTTTTTTCGTGGAGCTAAAGTCAAATCCTCGAGAGCATCGGTAATCCCTCTCTCTGGAGTTTTTGGGGTTCCAGCCGTTGCCATTGCAGAATTTCTGTTTTGTAAAAACCAAACAAGTAGTATTTCACTTCAACCTTCCGCTCCTTTTTTAAACAGCTCATCTGACTATGACGGTGTGGGAGGGAATTCCCACGTGATGTCATTTTTTACACACACCCTTAAATCGAAATTGACCTCTCAGCTTTGAGAGGGGTGTGGTCTGTTCGAGCCGTTGCATCGGTTTTCTATGGTCATTTAAGTTCGACCACCGAGATGAGCGGATGTGTTTTCTATTTGGGAGTTTGTAGGGGGTGTGGGAATTTCCCACGGTGACATCTGTTGTGGGCGGGGCTAGGGGCGGGGTTTGCCTGTGTCTCTCTGCAACCTTCACATTGTGTCATTCGTGTCAAACCTCTGCCCTGTGTGGACCTTCTCCTCCAGCACCCCAACTAAACACTTGTGTATCTTTAAACTCTGAGTCCTTTAACAATTGGGTATGTAAAAACGCAAGGCTTTTTTAAATTAGTTTGTGTTTCATGTAAAAGTTTTTTACAAAATACTATGTGAAAGTTAAATGCTTACAAGTCAACATTTTAAAAATGATCTTTTTGTAAATGTTGTTTTAATGCTGTTTTAACATCTTGTAAATAAAAAAGGTGTTTTAATGTTTTAAGATCTTGAAATAACACTAATTCATTTTTAAATAACTCTTTTTAGAGAAAAAATAAAATTTTAACTTATTCCACTGCTGTTTTAAAGGTGATGAATGTACATCTGTCTTCTTTAATAAAAAACACCGATCTCATCTCTCTGACTATGTTTTTATTGTACATTTCTTTTAAAAATACACTGTTTTAGAACTACTGAACGTGGGAAATTTCCCACGCTTCAGATGTTCAACCCATAAGGAGGTGTGGCGTAAGTCCGGTTTTCCCACGGTGTACGTGTAGCCCATAAGTGGGAGGAGCTAGCGTGGGAAAATTCCCACGGTCAAAGGGGGTGGGGCTTAGAGGGTCATAAAGCAATAAAACTGTCAGTTTTTTTGACAAAAGGTACCCTCCATTCTCTCTGTCAGCCATCTTTTTTTGGAAGCTAAGCTATCAGGCTCTTGCTCTGTGGAGAAAGCTGAGTAGTAGGAGAAAGCTGAGTAGTAGGGGTTACCATCCTCTTTTTCTCTGACTTGTCCGGCCGTCGAGATCGTCCAAAATGTCCGGGATTCGGCTTTTGCTTTCTGCAGTCGCCATTCATTGTTTACATGCACACCTTTTGTTTCAATATAACGTTAACTAAATTAATTCCGATTGGAGAATCTGAATGTAGTGTTTACATGAACGCTAAACAAGTGATCGGTTGATGTGCGTTTTAACATTGCTAAGAAAATAACCGCTCCTCCGTGAGAGATATGAGATTGGTGCGTCTAACAGGTGCCGCTCATCAGTGATCACGCCACCGGCCTCGCGTCGTTCTCCCGTGGGCCTCAGTCTCGTCCTGCTCACCACAGTAAACATAATGAATGGCGACTGTAGAATGCAAAACATTTTGGGCGATCTCGAAATCCCCGGCAGACTCGTCACGGAGACTCACTAGTAGCCTAGCCTAGTTGTTTAACTGCCCTCTCTAACCGGTAGGCGTGGCTTGGGAATGGCCTCCTAGGGCAGCGAAGCAAGTGCATTCTGGGAGATGTTGTTTTTCATCCACATAAGCCAAAAATACATTTTCTGGCTTTTCTCAGTCTAGAAAGCTCCAAATTCAAATATAATTTCACATTTCTTCTACATAAATTACCCATTTTAAATACACATTCATTTTTTTATGAGGTGAAGTATCCCTTTAAGGTAAGTATATAGATTTTTTATAAATGTTTGCTTAACTGCACAGGCCTTTCGCTTTATTTTTTTTTAAGTAAACACAATAAAATAAAAAAAATAAACAATTAAAAGTGAATTATTTCAATACGATGAAAAGAAATAAAATAACACATCACTGAGCAAATCACTGTCAGTTTCACAGTTTTGATACAGAATTTTATTTTATTTTATCAATTTGGGTTAGATACGCGAATTGAGTTTCCCGACGATGCTTTATCTGTAGAGTGGTAAAGGGATCCTCCATAGGGAGAGACTAGTTGGCACTTCAGCACTGCGTTGTCATCGGGTCCAGGTGAAGGTCCTTCGTCAGATCTGGATACGGCCTGGATCCGGCAGGCTGCGGGAAGACCTCGGGATAAACAAAGACACTAAAATTAGCATAGATGCCATTCTTCTCATGATGTAACGAGTACATCAGGATTTATGGGAAGTGTTCCCGGTTCCAGCTGGCCTAATCTATGCAGCCTAACATTGAATTATAGAAGTCTATAATGTATTATGTGAATGCTATGTCAAAGAGATGTGTCTTTAATCTAGCTTTGAACTGACAGAGTGTGTCTGCTTCCCGGACAATGTTAGGAAGACTGTTCCAGAGTTTTGATGCTAAATAGGAGAAAGATCTACCGCCAGCAGTCGATTTTGATATTCTAGGTATTATCAACTGGCCGGAATTTTGAGATCGCAATAGACGTGTAGGAATATAATGCGTTAAGAGCTCGCTCAAGTACTGCGGAGCTAAACCATTTAGTGCTTTGTAAGTAATCAGCAATATTTTAAAATTGATGCGATGTTTAATAGGGAGCCAGTGCAGTTTTGACAGAACTGGGCTAATATGGTCATACTTCCTGGTTCTGGTAAGAACTCGAGCTGCTGCGTTTTGGACCAGCTGTAGTTTGTTTATTAAGTGTGCAGGGCAACCACCCAGTAGAGCATTACAATAATCTAGCCTTGAGGTCATGAACGCATGAACTAATTGTTCCGCATTTGTCAATGAGAGCATATGGCGTAATTTAGATATATTTTTAAGATGGAAAAATGCGGTTTTACAGATACTAGACACGTGACTTTCAAATGAAAGATTGGTATCAAAGAGCACACCCAGGTTTGCCAACTTTGGGACTTTGGCTGGAGTGAGACTCTGTAAAACTTCAGTGCGTGCGTGCGCGGAGAAAATTTTTGGCAACCCTAACCCTAATTTTAAAAATGTCAGTCCTTGTTTACTTTACTTAGTATAAACCCTGATTTATGGGAAAAAAAAAAAATAGAATGGAAACGTGTTTTCAAAATGTACAATTAATTTATTGATTGATCGATTGATATAAAAAAATTAAGATAGAGGTGATTAAATAACAAACATGTAAAACAACAACATCAAAACAATAAGAAATCTCAAAACAAAAGGGACACATAATAGTTACTCCACCTCCCCAGAAAACCACAACACAAGTTTCACACATGAGGCCTGTTGTAGCCTATGCCACAGTGGCAGCGTTGGCCTGCTTCACCACCTCTGCAGGAGCTCGTATCTGAAGAAGGGTTCGATCCGTTCATGAACCGTAATGCGTCTGTCACGTGACAAATGAACGAAAGACTCGGAAGGTAAAGTAAGTATTTATGTTCCCTGTAAATTATTTTTGACTGCATTATAATGATTTCTTACTTCAGAATATGATAAAGACTGCGTAGGTGGATGTGTTCGTGGAATTTGGCTGTTAAACGTATATCATTTAAAGCCCCTTAAATGAATGAAATGACTCGAAAAAAGATTTGTTCATTTTAATGAACGAGGTAGAACAAGCGATTCAGTAAAAATGATCTGAACTTCCCATCACTCACAGGGTGACAGTCTGTTCCTGGTGTCAGTGTTGTTTAGGCCAATAACTGAAAAGGTTCGCTCAGCATCCGCATTTGACTGTGGCAGACTCAACACAATCTGGGCAACCTTTGATAATTTGGGGAATTTTAAAATGCCACTTGCCCGATTTGACAAAACGTAATTTGTACCATGAACCTATTTTTATTGAGCAAATAGCTAGCCCACAAAGTTTCTGTTGCAATATCTAGTTCTTCAAAGTTATCTGGGATGCTCAGATGATGAAACTGATCAGGAAGATTATTGATAAAGCAATATTTAGTGGCAGGAGTGATAGGTCTAACATATTTGAAACATGGTGACTCCATGTCACTTTGACAGCCTTGGCTAAATGTAATTTACACGAGACTAGATAATGATCTGAGATGTCATCGCTCTGCTGCAGAATTTCAACGGCATCAACATCTATTCCATGTGATAATATTAGATCTAGAGTATGATTACGACGATGAGTAGGTCCTGACACGTGTTGTCTAACTCCAATTATGTTTACAATGTCTTTAAATGCCAATCCCAATGCATCTTTTTCATTATCTACATGTACAGTATATTAAAATCACCAACAATTAGTACTTTATCTGCAGCCAATACTAACTCTGATAGAAATTCAGCAAATTCTTTGATAAAATCTTTATGGTGCCCTGGTGGCCTGTATACAGTAGCCAGCACAAATCTCAAACCTGATTTATCATTTATACTATATATTTTTACATTAAACACTAACACTTCAAAATAATTATATTTAAAACTTGATTTCTTAGTGGTTTTGAAAATATTACTATAAATTACAGCAACACCTCCCCCTTTGCATTTCAGACGAGGCTCATGTTTATAACAGTAATCTTGCGGGGTGGACTCATTTAAAGTAATGTGATTGTTTGGTTTTAGCCAGGTTTCTGTCAAACACAGCACATCTAGGTTATTATCTGAAATCATGTCATTAACAATAAGTGCTTTTGAAGTAAGCGATCGAATATTCAGCAACCCAAGCTTTAGCATTTGCTCATCTGTATTATAGCTGTTTTTTATTTGTTGAACATCAATTAAATTTTTAACCTTAGATGGGTTTAAACGTTTTTTGGATGTCCAAATTCGGGGAACAGACACAGTCTCTATATGATGATAGGTGAAAGAGGCTCTATGTGATGGGATTTATCTGACCTTGGTGACGTGAGGCCGCTAGCAGATGGTCAGTTTAGCCAGTCTGTCTGCTTCCTGACCTGAGTCCCAGATTGTCATGTTTGAGCTCTAAGACTATGTGCCAAATTACTAGAGAGAAGAGCAGCACCATCCCAGGAGGGATGAATACCATTTCTTTTCAACAGGTCAGGTTTGCCCCAAAAACTTTTCCAATTGTCTATGAATTCTATATTATTACGCAGACACCACTTAGACAGCCAACCGTTAAGAGAACACAATCTACTATCTCATCACTCCTGCGAACAGGAAGGGGGCCAGAGCAAATTACAGTGCTTGACATCATACTTGCGAGTTCACACACCTCTTTAATATTAATTTTGGTGATCTCCGACTGGTGGAGTCGAACATCATTAGTGCTGACGTGAATAATGATCTTAGAGAATTTATGATTAGCATTAGCCAGCACTTTTACATTTGCTTTGATGTCAGATGTGACTATGGTGGCTGGTGTCTCTATTTTCACGTTCCATGTAATAGAATCGCCAATTATTAGGGCACAATCAACAGAACTCTCAGTGGGTGTTTCACTGAGCGGGGCAAATCGATTTGTTATGGAAATCGGAACGGAAGAGTGTTTTTTTGATCCGCGACTAGAGCGATCCCTCACTGTCACCCATTTGCCACTAATTCAGCCGGAACCGAATCATGTAAAGAGTTCACTATGCTAGGCACATCCAAAATAGTATCTAAAGCTCTAGCACTCTTACTATCCTCAATTAAAGTTTGGATGCGTGTTTCTAGTTCTGAAATCTTCTCTGTCAGCCTAACTGTCTCCTTGCATTTATCACATATAAATCCTATTTTGCCAACAGAGAAGGCTATGCTAAACATGTGACATGAAGTGCAGGTGACAATAACAGGACAAGACATTACTCACCGTGTTTGTTGAGTGATTCTTACTCACCTGGGCTTTTTATGAACTCAAAGGCGCGAGCGCGCGAGAGAAAAATAAAAAAATAAAAAATAACTGAGCGCACGGGTGGCGCGTTAACAGGCTAGCTAATTACTAGCATGTTGTGCTAGTAGTAACGGAAGCTAGCGATGTCAGGTCAATCTGAGATGTTTGGTAAGCTGTATTTAGTAGTAGTAAAAAACAACTAGAAATTGTAGTAAATGATGGTTCAGAACAAAGAAATACGAGGCTAAGACAGAGCTTACAGTACCGAAGCAAACACACTCACAGCAGGCAGCGAGGCAGACAGGAGCAATCGATCAGCGAACAGGCAGATCAGGCAGCGATGCAAAAAATACAGTACAGTTCAATGCAGCATACATTGGGTACCATCTTTGGCACTGTTCACATTGGAAAACATTACGGAGGATTAATTATGTAACAAACCACTAACAGTTATGTATGTTAACCAATTACATTATGCAATGAATAAATAT
Source organism: Vimba vimba (assembly GCA_022828995.1). NCBI lineage: Eukaryota > Metazoa > Chordata > Actinopteri > Cypriniformes > Leuciscidae > Vimba > Vimba vimba. Next base: position 56,514,430 of record CM040818.1, read on the forward strand.
TAAATAACATGTTCAATTGCTTAAATATTTTTGTTTACCCAAAGTAGTCCTGACTGAAAACATTTGAAAAAATTGTATTCAAACACACACATTTGTTTTACTTAAACTTTTATGTCACTTCACTAAAAGAAAATATAGTAAAGTAAAAAGTACTTGACAAAACAATCAGGGGGTGGGGATCTGACCACAGATCCCAGAGTGAAGTGTGAAGTCTGATTTGGTCTCAGTCGTTACAAATGCCTCCATGATCTTGCTGTTCATTATCTGTCAGATTTGCTGAACCAATGCGTACAGGTTCAGTAACTACTGTAAATAATAATGTAGCCCCTATTCAGGGGCGTAGCAACCGGGGGGGACACGTCCCCCTCACTTTTAGAAAGAGGTGATTCTGATTTTTTTGACCCAGCGCCAATATTTCCGCCCGTGTTCTCTGATTTGTTACTTAGACTTGAGTGAACTAACATTCAGCCAATCACAGCGCGAATCATCTCTTGGGCATGTCTGCCATGAGCTTCAAATCTCTTGTTGCTCTTGCAAATTTTCGTTCGTTGTGTTTAGTTATTTTGCTGTTTGGCCATCTGGGTTAAAATGAACCCCAGAAAAAAGCAGAGGACGATTAATACATCCTTTTTTCAAACACGCACTGTAAGTATGTATGTCGTGATGACATGAATCATAAAGTTTCCTTGTTGATTTAATCAACTGTAACGCAGAGTAAGACCGTCTATGAGTAATACGTGTACGACAACAGAACCTGTATGGACCTTTTAATAAAAAATAAAAAAAATAACCAGGGAATCACCAAAAACGTGAGGATGATTCTGTTTTATTTAATTTGATATAAGTGGCGATTGATAGCCTATAGTTGATAATAATATAGGCCTAATGTGCGCTGTTGAGGCTCGCGCAGTTATAACATATTTTAGTTAACCCTCAGGGGACCACAAACGCGCCCGCGCGTTTTGCTCGTTTTTTTTTTTTAGCAATGAAAATAAACACCAAATGCTCTGTTAATTTTGATCTTTCATTTTCGTGTAATACATCAATCGATCCTGTTCAGTTTCTATTTTTTTTCTGTATACTCACAATAAAAATAAAGTGTTTTGCTTTTTGACAAATAAAGAAAAATTAACATGATGCGATTTCTGCCTTCCCTCTGTCCGTGAACTCCCATTTGAAACGCGTTCGAAAATGATCAATAACTCCGCGAAAATGTAGTCAAACAGGCAAACAGACCCACGGGCATAAAGCTTGAGATCGCATCTGTTAAAAGAAGTAACTTATATAAAAAACAAATATTCTCAGTTTCTGTAATCTGTATAAAAAGAGAGCGACTCCTGTCGAGCTCATTAGGAGTTCATTCACAGTAATGTGACCACTCCCCGGAGAGCGCGTGCTATTCAAACGCAAATTCTGAGGGGTGTGAAACGCCCATCAGCTGTAAACACAGCGCGTCGCGATCGAGTGAGGCATAATATAGCCTACCTTATGGAGAAACGATTCCTCAGAACAGTGCTGATGAGGAGCAATATCTCCTGATATGAGGAGCAGATCCCGCTGCGCTGAGGAGTGAGGTAGGCTGTTTTCTTTTCTCACGTGTGGAATAACGTTATGGAATAACGTTAGTGTAGGCCTATGCAAACCGCAAAAAGATGAATCGCATTTCTATAATATGACTCGCCTTTCTGTGAGATGAATGAAGGGTACATATTTGTAAAGACTGTTTAGCCTGAATATGAATCGCGTGTCTGTGTGTGAAAGAATAAACTGCTTTGCTATAGCCTACTGAGATGAGTAAAAATCCACTGGAATATGTTGAAAAAAATGTATTTGTATAAGCAACGTATTAAACTGCAAAAAAAAAAAAAATACTATTTTTGTCAAAAATAAAGTCATAGACTAAGATGTTAGATGTTCCAATGTTGGCTATATTCAAACTAATGAATACATATGATAAAATTTAGGCCTATAATCTTTTTTCTTTTTTTTTTTTTACAAAGAAAGAGTACACTTGAAATATTGTTGAAATTGTAATTATTGTTGTAATTGTAACATTTTTAATAAAATAGCAAAACATATTTACAAGAGAAATGTAAGCGAAATCTTAAATGGTCAATATAAGTCTTCTTCTAAATACATCTTTTGTCGTTGCATTGTGGCTCAGTCAGTGTCACACCTGAATGAATGGCTCATTAGGCAGTCATTATGCAGAATGGGTGGGGAGATTATGCAGAGATTATGCAATCTAAGGTGTAAACTACTCCTCCCCCTTGCATATTGGCTTTCCAAGCAAAACCTGTTTTACACCATTTAAATCAATGTATTTTTTTTTTGTGAACGATAAAGCAAAACTATTTTCACATAATTTTGAAGCTAGAACACAAAGGGACAACATCCATTAGTCAAAAGTCTTGTGGACACATATTTAATATGTGTTTTGTGGTCTTAATTCAGCAACTTTCATTTTAATTTTTTCCAATAACCACGCATAAACATTATTCTCTTAAAAATACAAACATCTACATACACGTTGCTCGCATATTATGGTAGCCCTGTTTGTGCTATATAGAGTGAATTTACACCTTTGCCATTAACATGTTTATAAATAACTGAAAAAAGCACAAATGTCAAGGCATGTCAGAACATCTCAAAGGCCCCCAAAACACTGTGGTCCCCTGAGGGTTAAGAAACAATATATAGCCTAGGCTACACACTACCAGCTGTTTTCCTGAATGCCATCAAGATTGAAACCGTGACTGGTTTCATAAAAGTTCAATAAACAAATAGTTAAAATGAAGTCACTTACATTTGAGACGTAATGACTGTTTTTGTTCTGTTTCAGCAGCGAAAATATTTCCAAACAAAGATCACAGCAGAACCATCGCGCATCTCACAGCAACACTCAGCCATGTTTCATTACTGAATGATTCAGCGTTTTGAACGAATTGGTTGAGTAAAAGATTTAATTACCCATTCATAAACTGCCTCATTCTGAATAAATCAGCTGTTTAAACGAATCGTTTGAATGAATGACTCAATAGCCGCGTTTCCACTGTCGGGCCAGGGCCGGGCCGTGCTAGTGCGTGCCAGGGCCAGTCGCATTTCCACTGTCACTTCCGGGGCTTGATCGGGGCTTGCTCAGGGCCAACGGCCAGGATTTCTGGCCCGTCGAATACCTTGGGCCAAAGCAGGCCAGCTCGGGCTAGAGGAGTGGTTACCAACAGAGGCGGAGTTTACCTGAGTCGGGAGACGGCAGCGCCGGATGATTCTGTCAGCATTAAAGACTTTTAAAATAATTTAACTCGCGTTCATGTTTGAATGCCCTCTGTTTGTGATGCAAAAGATGCGCGCTAACATTACCATAGTAAACATAGTAAACGCTTGAAGATACGCATAGTAAAAACACAGTGAATGCTTGAAGAAATCAGACCAATCATAAAGGCTATCATGTTTTTATTTTATCTGTCATAGCCTACGTCTCGTCTCTTTATACCGGACTATCATAAAATAAAGCAACTTTTTTTTCGGGAGCTTCCTCTGTTTCTCTGACTGAAAATATCTGTATGGGAGTCGAGAGAGTGCTAAAGCTCCTCAGGTCGTATTTTTGGTGGCACACATTTGTAGAAATTATCATTCTTTCTAAATGTGATGTAAATATGTCCTGTAACTACCAGATAAACAGAAACAGACGCGACTGAAGAAGTAAGTGTGTCCTCTTTCTTTTGTGAAATAGACCTAACTGTAATTTATTACTGAGTGACTAATGTGCAGTTTTGACATAAACTAATTCATTATGATCAGTGTATCACTTTTTATTGTAAACCTGTGGTAAAACATCGATGCTTGGATTTTAAATATTCAAGTAAACAACAAAAATGCCAGCAAACGGCCGCTTTAATCATGTTCGTTTTCAACGCTGTTTCCAGTGATTTCTGATTAGTTTTCTGATAAAACTCCATTTGTTGGTGAAATGATTGGTTAGTGTGACGTTGTTCCAGAGAGGCGTGTTACGGGCGTGTTTTAGTGAAGCGCTGTGGAGCTTCTGGCCTGACAGTGGAAACGCAGGCCCGAGGCTATTAGCCCGGCACGGCCCGTTTAAAGCCCTGGCTCGCACTGGCCCGACAGTGGAAACGCGGCTAATGACTCGCTCATTAAGACGGTCGCCTGCCGCCTCCTACTGGCAGTTTAGTTTCAAAAAGTATCATTCTTTTCAACATTCCTTATTTGTATATTCAAAATTATTTAAAATAATCCAAATTAATACAGTTATAATTTTTCAATGTAAATTATTTAATTTGATTGGTAATAGCCTAGTGTCTTATTATTTTAATTGAATATATTGATTTAATTTAAGAATTTAAATTGATAGATGGAGCAAACATTTAATAAAATTAGGGGGGAAATGCCCTTTTTAAAGGTACAAAAAATTAGTGTTTTCAAACAGTGATGTAATGAAACATTGACAATTTAACCCTTGGGCGCAGTAATATCTTCACTCGTGAAAAATCCTCTCACCGGCCCCCGCTCCCTCTAGTGAAGATATTACTGCGCCCAAGTCGAAGTGCTTCCAAGCACTTGCTATGGTATTCCGCCATACAATATAGTTATCCATTTTACACGCTTAGAAAAGCGCAACGTTTTGTTTTGTGTCACCGTCCTAGGTCGAGTTACACTACTCGAGTAACTGTATTTAAATAGGGAAAACGTCAAGGTGTCTGGTTGCTTCTCTGCTTGGCCCATATTGAATGAACTGGGCTAAGCTAAGTGCTAACAAAGTTTCGCGCAAGACAGAGCGATTTAATGCACGCACTGAGACGAGAGAGGTATGTATCAACTCGTCTTAGTTAAGGGAATAACATAGTTTAATATGAAAATACGGTGGAGTATCCCTTTAACCCTCAGAGAGTCTTCGGTCACTTCTGACCGAAAAATTTTCTGTTTTGAATTTTAAAAAATCACAGCTTCATCGGAAGGTTATGATACTTGGTGACTTTTATGGCATTAGGTATGTGAATGCAAAAAAAAATTGAGGTCATGATCCGAGCATGCTAAGTGGTCGTAAAAAAAATAGTCACACTCAGTGCCTTCGGTCAAAAATGACCGACCCATAGGAAATGAATGGGAAATTTACAAAAACACAAAAATTCTCTGAATTTTTGTCTGTACAATCTACAAATCGGCCACGATTCAAAAAAAAAAGTACACCGCAGTAAAGGGGTGACACTCTACAACATCAAGAGTGCAAAAAATTCACACCCACCCACACACACACACATAGAAACACACTTTTATACACATACACACCAATAAATTCAGATTACAAAAAATCTGTTTTGAATTTTTAAAAATCACAGCTTCATTGGAATGTTACGAAACTTGGTGACTTTTCTGGCATTAGGTATGTGAACACAGAAAAAAATTGAGGTCATGATCCGAGCATGCTAAGTGGTCGTAAAAAAAATAGTCACACTCATGGTCTTCGGTCAAAAATGACCCCCATAGGAAATGAATGGGAAATTGACAAAAACACAAAAATTCGCTACAAATCGGCCACGATGCAGAAAAAAAGTGCTCAGCAATGAAGGGGTGAAACTCTAAAACATCAAGAGTGAAAAACATAACATAATTAATAATTATAATTAATATATATATATATATAATTAATATAATAATTATAAAAATTATTAAAATAATGATTAATAAAATGTTATAAACCTTGGCAAAAAGTATTATTTGAGAATTTCTAAAAAAATACAATCAATCCACATCTTAAAAGTAAGTAATTTGGTCCAAAAACAACTAGAATTCACAAGCATCTCCATTTAGAGCTATTACAGGCATCTAGTGGTAAACCCATGCAATAACATGATTTATTTAATTTTATGTTTAATAAATTGATTTATTTTTTTTAATTTTATTTTTTTTCTGAAAGCCTAGTCTCTATTTTAACCGAAAATACCGCATAGAAAAATAAAATAAAAAAATAATAATAATTTAAAAAAAAAACATTATTTCCAATGGCAAAAAATGGACTATAAATATTGCATAAATATTAATAAGTTCAATCAAATTGTCTCAAAATACTAAATTAAAAAGAATAAATATTATAGAACAAAAATAAATTGCATTGGTTTTTACTGGGATGGAGGAAGTTTCATTTTTAGGTGTCCGGTCACTTCTGACCGGGAAGGCACTGAGTGTGACTGCTAAACGAAGACTCTCTGAGGGTTAACCTCCTTTCTGAAACAGGCCCCTGATGTATTAACACAGGGTTTCCCTAGGTGTTGCATAAATGGAAGTCACGTGACATACTTTCCTACTCACTACTCCCTGGCCGGTTATAAAGCAATATACGAAAAACAAAACGTAAGGACTCAAGTCCAACCTAAACCAAAAATAACAACCACTGAGAGAAAACAAACGATTAACTCTAAATACAAACGGTAGATAACAAAAAAAAAAAAACAAGGCACCCCGCTGCGTGACCCAAAACAAAAACCAACAAAGCTCCTTCTCTCTCCCGCTTCCGGTCTACGTCAGTCTCTCATAGTAAGGACGTCCATTCAGGTGTACGTCGTAATGATGATGGACAGCCAGCAGCAATGCCCTAAGAGGTGACAGCGGAGAAAGTGACAGCAAGAACAACAAAAGAAACACCATCTTGAATGTCTTCCTCTACACTTGACATCAGATCACTGGTGTAGCAGCCGTTCTCTTTCACCATATTGTCGATGGTCTCCAGCATATTTTTCACATGAACCCTGTTGTTCCTGTAGCCTAATCGACAGTCATTCCAGTGTTTATTGTCAATGACGTGACAGCGGCCTCCACATTTGTCAACAAGCTCCTGCAGTTTTGGACTCTTCTTCACAAATTTCTTGATGCTTTGACCATCTTCTACAGTATGTTATTCAACCTAATTTTAATATTCATGTAGGGGCAATCCTGCAGGTATTAGAAGAACATGGCAGCAGCTGAAATTTAAATATAAAAACATAATTCAATCAAGTAAGGCTTGAGCATATCATGGGTGTAGGCTACCTGACTTTACAAACATTTGACATATTAAATAACTAAAGCATCCAGTGTCCAGCAGTGCAGCAGCATTTACGGCTGAGGGAATTTTTGGCTGAGGGAATTCCTGGACGGACTTCAGAGCTACTCCCAAAGATCCAAGGGCCTCATAAAATGTAAGAGGTTTACATTATGTTATTTTTTATATAGGCTGTTTTTGATATTTCCATTTATTTTACTTTGGGTTAGGATTTTTGTTGGACCAATAGATTCTGATGGTAATATCTGTCTTTTGAAGCCTCCTGTCCCAGCAGAACCCCAGGCAGTCGTAAGTAGCCTATTTAATACACCAGAAATGATGACAAATAGTGTTATAAAGTGCACTCAACCAAATGCTCATCACATGGGGATAAAGAGTTTCTGCTGCCACAGAGAGGCCTACTTAATGAGGTAATGTTAATATTATGTGTCTACACATCAAACAATCTACACATTCACATTTCACATTTTTATGTGGAGTAGCCTATAGAATCTAAGTTTAAATCTATAGTATAAACGGGTATTCTTATCTCTCCCCCCGCCCCCAGAGTGTGGAAGAACAGCAGGAGGACGGTCCATCAACTTCTGTTGCACAGATGAACAGTTCAGTGATTTCCAGTAAATGCCACAGTTTAATTCTGTAGAATTTGTTTAGAACTACATTATGCAACTCTAATCTACTACTGTATTTTCAGTTGCCAGTTAAGGAGTTATATAGACTTCATCTTATTTAAAAAAAAAAAGCAATATTTTATTTATTAAAGGTAGGGTAGGTATGAATTTTATAACAAACTTTTTTCCAAATTTGTTTAAACTTTCTATATATATCAATACATAATTAAAATGTAAGTACTCTGAAAAAAAGAGTATAAAAATCGAGTGACTCTAGACCGTTTAACCTGTATTAAACAGCTCATTATTTCCATCCGGGACGAAACAAAGGATTGGCTTAGGCGACTGTCACTCTCTCGCAACCATGGCAACCACCCTTTTGCCACACAGGATCTGCCCATATGCGCGCACCCGTTTGATTTGAGGAATTCAAGAGGCACGGAACCTAGGAATAGCAAAACAATGGCAGAGAAAGAGCAATCAAAAATTCACATTACCGGCATATGCAGTTAGCGAAGGCAAACAAGGCAAAAAAGGAAGACAGTACTAGAAAAGGTAATGAACAAAAAGTCTTTGAATAAAACGTGTGTCAATATCCTCGGACCCCAGTTGCACGGCCTCTTGCACGACCTCCTCTGCTTCGCCCTCGACCCCGGACCTGTCCTCGAGCTGGCGATGCGGTACTTGTCTCTGGAGTGTAGTCCTCATCAGAGTCAACAATGCTTTCATCATGGAAACTCTTACATGCAGAACACCATATATGTTATGAATCTTACACGAAATTCATCGCCATCACAGTGTAACTAATGGAAATGGAAAAACGTGTATCAATGCAACCTGTTTTTAGCTTTGCCTTATAGATATAACTAGCTCGTTAGCGAATCAAAAAATATATATTTTAAACTTTACCAATATCAATATGCTAGCTTGATAGTGAGTACTAAAATACATCTTATTTGTTTATATTCATAATGATAAAGTTAGATTTTTTGTATTACATGTGATTCTGACATGATGTCACTACATGCACTGTGCTCCTTCATCTCTGCTCGTCTCAGGTAAATAATGCGTCTTCCAGCTCAGCGGTCGGAGTCACGCGTTCATGTGTTTTGGGGGTGTGGCTTTGGAAGGAGCCCAGAAGGGAGGAGGTGGAGTGAATGGAAATAATGAGCTGTCTTTAAAACAGTCGTGAGAGGTCTACAGACACTCGATTTTTATACTTTCTTTTTCAGAGTACTTACATTTTAATTATGTATTGATGTATAAATAAAGTTTAAACAAATTTGGAAAATAAGTTTTTTAGACAATTCCTACCTACCCTACCTTTAATAAAAGATTAATTTTATTAATAAAAATGTACTGAAAGAATGAATGAGGTGTTTAAACAGCACTTCCTCTTTAAAAAAGGGGAGGAGACCGAAAGAAACTCTGGGTTTAGTGAAGAAAACCTGCTCCTGACCAGGTTAGGTTCACAGAGTTAGTTACCATGGTAACTGACTCTGAGTATAAGTTACCTCTCTTTCAGAAACGGGCTTGACTTACTCTGCTTTCTCAGGTTTGACATACCTCCCATTCTGAAACAGAAAACTCAGTTTCCCTCATTTCAGGGTTAACATAGTCAGAGTTTTCACTTAACCTCCTTTCTGAAACAGGCCCCAGGTGTGTCAATAACTCTGACTGTTCTTCCACCAACCGTCGCATCTCCTGATTTACATTCAGATGTTAAAGATTCAGGTGAAGATTCAGTTTTAAATCATTGTCTACTGAGAATTGTATTTCCACTGCTGCTTTTGCCATCTCCTGTTTTTCCAAGAAGAACTATTTTTCTTGCAGGTTTAGACTCTATTTGAAAAAAGACACTCCTGTAAGTTTGTTTTGAGTACTGTAAAAAAATATATATATATTGATTAGGCATTGATGTTCTATAAAGGGCAAAAAAAAAAAAAAAAACACCACAAACACCTCTTACACCTCAACATTACACATCGAAGTAGAACAGATCTGTGGGCAGACATCACTAAAAAACCTCTTGAAAACTGTTGCCGCACGCAACCACAGGAGGATCACCTTCTGAACTGTTAAGAGGAAGGAAGAGGCACACAAAGTTAAACACCACAACAGCTCGTGGTGAGGAAGTGGCAAGGCATACGTGACTGTGTGCAGTGTGTTCAGCTAAAGATAAAACGTGGAGCTAGACCACCACCCTTCAAGTGTGGAGATTGTGTACGTGTAAGAAAGCTGCACGTACAAAATGCATTAGAGATAATCTGGTTAACCATGGGACTGAGAATGTTGTACTATAGTCAGTTAAGTAAGTAGGTAAGTAGACTTTATTAATCCCACACCAGGGAAATCCACTTATTACAGCAGCTCCACAAAAAATACTAATAAAAATACTAGATAGAAAAAAATAGATACAACTAGATGTACCGCATCGCGGTACAAAATATGACCGCCGCTCAGGCCTGCACTGGCTTTCCACAAAAATAAATGACGTGGAGTAATTTGGCTGTATTGCGTGTTTATGTATATACCTAAAAAAAGTAATAGTATGTGCATGTCTGTCTGTGTGTGTGTGTGTGTGTGTGTGTGTGTTTGTGTATGTGTGTGTCTGTGTGTGTGTGTGTGTGTGTCTGTGCGTGTATGTATGTGTGCGTACATGTGTGCGCGTGTGTGTGTCTGTGCATGTGGATGTCAGTGTGTGTGCATGCTTGCGTTTGTTTGTATTCCTGCATGTGTGTGTGTGACAGTATCATCCTAAACCAGCAACCCTTCGCTCAACAGCACCATCTACAGGCCGATGAGTGTACAGTCACTAAATGTGCACATAAATGAATTTATTTTATACCCCCCCATGGATGAAATTCTACAAAACTTAGCAGAGGATACCCCCAGAGGATGTCAAGTTAATCATACACATGAAATATGGTGCAGTTCTGAACATCTCCACTGAAGATAGGGGCGATTAAAGCAGAATAATATTGCATTTTAATTTTTTATGGGAGGGGCGCAAATCACAAATGAGTGATTATGGGCTAGGTTGATGTGGGCCCTTAAGAGCAACATACCATAAAAATTTCTTCATCCTCGGTGCCACGGTTCAGGTAGTTATTTAGGAAAAACTGCATTTTTTTGGGTTTGGGGGGGCCCAGCGCGCGGGGGGGGGGGGGAGGTGGGTTAGTGGCCCCCGGGGACCGAACTAAATTTTTCCTTAGAAGTCTAGTGGGGCTACATGCCCACCAAATTTCATGTTCCCCGGTGTTTCGGTGTCCCTGGTATCGTTGACGAAAAATTTACGGGGGCCCCAGCGCGGGGGGGGAAGTGGCCCCCGGGGACCAAACGAAATTTTTCCGTAAAAGTCTAGTAGACCAACATACCATAAAAATTTCTTCATCCTCGGTGCCACGGTTCAGGTAGTTATTTAGGAAAAGCTGCATTTTTTGGGGTTTGGGGGGGCCCAGCGCGGGGGGGGAGTGGCCCCCGGGGACCAAACGAAATTTTTCCTTAGAAGTCTAGTGGGGCTACATGCCCACCAAATTTCATGTTCCCCGGTGCTTCGGTGTCCCTGGTATCGTTGACGAAAAATTCAGTAAGGTGACGAAAAAAAAAAAAAAAAAAACCTTTGACAATCCCTATATGACCGCTTTCGCTAGCTACGCTAGCGGCGGTCATAATAAGAGCTACATAGTGTTGTTACAGCAGTGTCTTGCACTGAGGGTACACCAGTCTGTTGCTTAAGAGCACACGGGCTACAGCCTCCTCTGTGGTTTAAAGACTACAGTAAAGGAAAAACTAGAAGAAAAAGAGTGAATAAGGAAACACTAGTGTTATAGTAGGGAAGTAACTGAACACATTTGTTGAATGTATATATTCATGTATACATGTGTTGATAACAGAAATATTCATGTGTTGATACCAGAAATCCATTCATAAATGGATGGAAATTGGGCTGAAAACTTCATAGACTGCAGTACTGGACCTGCTGTTAAAAAGTAGGAAGAAAATAAGTAAAGTGTTGACAATGTTGTGAACAAGTCGTCCTCTCTCCTTGTTTGTTTCTTTTCGTTACGAGTCCCACCATTACACTCTTCTCTACAACTAATTCCACTGTCACAGATGCTTAGATGTTTTACTACAAAATACCTTCATAGTTCTGTCTCTTCTGCCTCTGTCTCTCTATATTGTCTATGGCATTTATGAAACACAATTCATTTGTCTACACAACTAATTTAAAGCATTTAAGCAGAAGCCTTTAGATCAATAAGATTGTAAGATCATGAGAAACAATTACTGTCAAATGTGGTCATATTTATATAATGCTTTTACACAACAAATACAAAATATCTTAGAATGTTTTTTTACTGGTTGATATATGTCTCATGTGATCTGTATATGATAGTTATGTGTTAATAGATAATGTAAATACAGTAGGATGATACTACTTTATTGAAAAATTGGTGAAAAATGTATGTTACAAGCAAGGCTTAGCTAAAATTAAGCAATATCTTTAAGGATGATTTAAGACACCAGAAATGATGAATTCAGCCATGTGAGTTCAATGAATTCAAACATGTCACTTTACACAAAGAGCAGTGAGCAACATTTCCACCTCAAACCACTGTCAATAGCTTATATTATTATATTATTATTGTGCGATATTATAATATTGTATTTTATATCAGTCCTACAGTCATAATGCTGCATATGACCTGAATTTAGTAAATCTGCCTAGCAATTGTTGAGCAGTCATGAACAGGTAATTGTGATTGGTTAAACAATTCAAGCTCCGCTCTGCTATGCCCGGTGTGTGTGTGTTTGCATGAGTGCATGTGTGTGTGTGTGTGTGTGTGTGTGTGTGTGTGTGTGTGTGTGTGTGTGTGTGTGTGTGCGCGTGTGTGTGTGTGTGTGTGTGTGTGTGTGTGAGAAAGAGTGCAGCGAGAGAAGCTTACTCACTGTTACTCACTGTAAATCACTGTAACTGTTACACTGTTACTAGAAGCTTAGTATTAGGGTTACACTTGCCTATAATGAACCTTTTAACCTTTTTTTAATCTTATTTATTCAGTTCATCCTCAACTTTGAAAAAGGTCATTCCTACTAGATCCCCATATTATATTGAATTATCAGTAATATAACTAACCCACAATAAATATACAGTATATGTAATAATATTAAGTAACTTTATCAATATAACCATTAACTTAAATTAAGGATGATTTTTACATAATTTCACAACTCTGGATCGAGTGGAGGTGTATTGTGTCTCTAGGTATACTCTAATATGCAATATTGCCTTCTTCGTGAAGTATGTACACTGTCTAGTAACACATAACTATCACATACAGATCACATGAGAAATCGATGTGACGTGGCACATCAAGACAATTGGTTGTGAATCTTTGCTCACTGAGAATTGTATTTCCACTGCTGCTTTTGCCATGTCCTGTTTTTCCAAGAAGAAACATTTTTCTTGCAGGTTTAGACGCTATTTGAAAAAGACACTCAAGAAGGCTACTGATCTTTTTTTTTTTTTTTTTTTAAACCCTATGTTAATACATATTAAAGAGATTTGATTGTAGTCTTATTTTATTAACACAGATCTTACCTTTCATTATGTGTGTACATTGCTGAGCTGAATATCTGCAAATGTTGGAAATAATATTCAGGACATTATTAAGATTATTGTTACATTGAAGCAGACACACTCTGTCAGTTCAAAGCCAGATTAAAGACACATCTCTTTGACATAGCGTTCACATAATACATTATAGACTTCTATAATTCAATGTTAGGCTGCATAGATTAGGTCAGCTGGAACCGGGAACACTTCCCATAAATCCTGATGTACTTGTTACATCATGAGAAGAATGGCATCTATGCTAATTTTAGTGTCTGTGTTTATCCCAAGGTTTTCCTGCAGCCTGCCGGATCCAGGCCGTTTCCAGATCTGATGAAGGACCTTCGCCTGGACCCGATGACAACGCAGTGCTGAAGTGCCAACTAGTCTCTCCCTATGGAGGATCCCTTTACCACTCTACAGATAAAGCGTCGTCGGGAAAACTCAATTTGCGTATCTACCCCGAATTAATAAAATAAAATAAAATTCTGAATCAAAACTGTAAGGAAACACCAGTAATTTGTTTAGGCTTGGTTTTTAGGGAATTCCAAACCTGCACACATCAACGCACATAACTATAGAACCAGTTCTTAATGCGCATCTGAACGCCATCAGCGTTTCTCACAGGTTTAAAGTCTGTGTAGAGAGAATGGTGTCGTCTTGTCGGCCCTAATTTAAAAACAAATGATCGTTGCGACGGAAGCAAATCAAACAAAACTAACTTTAGCTGGAAAATAACTTTATTAAAGAACCGCTATAAAGCCAAAACAATCTTACGTTAAATTATACATTTATCTCTGTAAAGCTGCTTTGAGACAATCTACATTGTTAAAAGCGCTATATAAATGAAGATGACTTGACTTGAGAACAGGACGACAGTTAATATGACAGAACAGGACGACAGTTAAGACGACAGAACAGGACGACAGTTAAGACGACAGAACAGGACAACAGTTAATATGACAGAACAGGACAACAGTTAAGACGACAGAACAGGACGACAGTTAATATGACAGAACAGGACGACAGTTAATATGACAGAACAGGACAACAGTTAAGACGACAGAACAGGACGACAGTTAAGACGACTGAACAGGACGACAGTTAAGACGACAGAACAGGACGACAGTTAATATGACAGAACAGGACAACAGTTAAGACGACAGAACAGGACGACAGTTAAGACGACAGAACAGGACGACAGTTAATATGACAGAACAGGACGACAGTTAAGACGACAGAACAGGACGACAGTTAATATGACAGAACAGGACGACAGTTAATATGACAGAACAGGACGACAGTTAAGACGACAGAACAGGACGACAGTTAATATGACAGAACAGGACGACAGTTAATATGACAGAACAGGACGACAGTTAAGACGACAGAACAGGACAACAGTTAATATGACAGAACAGGACAACAGTTAAGACGACAGAACAGGACGACAGTTAATATGACAGAACAGGACGACAGTTAAGACGACAGAACAGGACGACAGTTAATATGACAGAACAGGACGACAGTTAATATGACAGAACAGGACAACAGTTAATATGACAGAACAGGACGACAGTTAAGACGACAGAACAGGACGACAGTTAATATGACAGAACAGGACGACAGTTAATATGACAGAACAGGACGACAGTTAATATGACAGAACAGGACGACAGTTAATATGACAGAACAGGACGACAGTTAATATGACAGAACAGGACGACAGTTAATATGACAGAACAGGACGACAGTTAATATGACAGAACAGGACGACAGTTAATATGACAGAACAGGACGACAGTTAATATGACAGAACAGGACAACAGTTAATATGACAGAACAGGACGACAGTTAAGACGACAGAACAGGACGACAGTTAATATGACAGAACTGGACGACAGTTAATATGACAGAACAGGACGACAGTTAAGATGACAGAACAGGACAACAGTTAATATGACAGAACAGGACGACAGTTAATATGACAGAACAGGACGACAGTTAATATGACAGAACAGGACGACAGTTAAGACGACAGAACAGGACGACAGTTAATATGACAGAACAGGACGACAGTTAATATGACAGAACAGGACGACAGTTAAGACGACAGAACAGGACGACAGTTAATATGACAGAACAGGACGACAGTTAAGACGACAGAACAGGACGACAGTTAATATGACAGAACAGGACGACAGTTAATATGACAGAACAGGACGACAGTTAATATGACAGAACAGGACGACAGTTAATATGACAGAACAGGACGACAGTTAATATGACAGAACAGGACGACAGTTAAGACGACTGAACAGGACGACAGTTAATATGACAGAACAGGACGACAGTTAATATGACAGAACAGGACGACAGTTAATATGACAGAACAGGACGACAGTTAATATGACAGAACAGGACGACAGTTAATATGACAGAACAGGACGACAGTTAATATGACAGAACAGGACAACAGTTAATATGACAGAACAGGACGACAGTTAATATGACAGAACAGGACGACAGTTAAGACGACAGAACAGGACGACAGTTAATATGACAGAACAGGACGACAGTTAAGACGACAGAACAGGACGACAGTTAATATGACAGAACAGGACAACAGTTAATATGACAGAACAGGACGACAGTTAATATGACAGAACAGGACGACAGTTAAGACGACAGAACAGGACGACAGTTAATATGACAGAACAGGACGACAGTTAATATGACAGAACAGGACGACAGTTAAGACGACAGAACAGGACGACAGTTAATATGACAGAACAGGACGACAGTTAAGACGACAGAACAGGACAACAGTTAATATGACAGAACAGGACAACAGTTAATATGACAGAACAGGACGACAGTTAAGACGACAGAACAGGACGACAGTTAATATGACAGAACAGGACGACAGTTAATATGACAGAACAGGACGACAGTTAATATGACAGAACAGGACGACAGTTAATATGACAGAACAGGACGACAGTTAATATGACAGAACAGGACGACAGTTAATATGACAGAACAGGACGACAGTTAAGACGACAGAACAGGACGACAGTTAATATGACAGAACAGGACGACAGTTAATATGACAGAACAGGACGACAGTTAATATGACAGAACAGGACGACAGTTAATATGACAGAACAGGACAACAGTTAATATGACAGAACAGGACGACAGTTAAGACGACAGAACAGGACGACAGTTAAGACGACAGAACAGGACGACAGTTAATATGACAGAACAGGACGACAGTTAATATGACAGAACAGGACGACAGTTAATATGACAGAACAGGACGACAGTTAATATGACAGAACAGGACGACAGTTAATATGACAGAACAGGACGACAGTTAAGACGTCTGAACAGGACGACAGTTAATATGACAGAACAGGACGACAGTTAAGACGTCTGAACAGGACGACATTTATGACGACAGAACAGGACGACAGTTAAGACGACAGAACAGGACGACAGTTAAGACGACTGAACAGGACGACAGTTAATATGACTGAACAGGACGACAGTTAAGACGACAGAACAGGACGACAGTTAAGACGACTGAACAGGACGACAGTTAAGACGACAGAACAGGACGACAGTTAATATGACTGAACAGGACGACAGTTAAGACGACAGAACAGGACGACAGTTAAGACGACTGAACAGGACGACAGTTAAGACGACAGAACAGGACGACAGTTAATATGACTGAACAGGACGACAGTTAAGACGACAGAACAGGACAACAGTTAATATGACAGAACAGGACGACAGTTAAGATTACTGAACAGGACGACAGTTAATATGACTGAACAGGACGACAGTTAAGATTACTGAACAGGACGACAGTTAAGATGACAGAACAGGACGACAGTTAATATGACAGAACAGGACGACAGTTAATATGACAGAACAGGACGACAGTTAAGACGACAGAACAGGACAACAGTTAATATGACAGAACAGGACGACAGTTAAGACGACTGAACAGGACGACAGTTAAGACGACTGAACAGGACGACAGTTAATATGACTGAACAGGACGACAGTTAAGACGACTGAACAGGACGACAGTTAATATGACTGAACAGGACGACAGTTAAGACGACAGAACAGGACGACAGTTAATATGACAGAACAGGACGACAGTTAATATGACAGAACAGGACAACAGTTAATATGACAGAACAGGACGACAGTTAAGACGACAGAACAGGACGACAGTTAATATGACAGAACAGGACGACAGTTAAGACAACAGAACAGGACAACAGTTAATATGACAGAACAGGACGACAGTTAAGACGACTGAACAGGACGACAGTTAAGACGACAGAACAGGACGACAGTTAATATGACAGAACAGGACGACAGTTAAGGCGACAGAACAGGACGACAGTTAAGACGACAGAACAGGACGACAGTTAAGACGACTGAACAGGACGACAGTTAAGACGACAGAACAGGACGACAGTTAATATGACTGAACAGGACGACAGTTAAGACGACTGAACAGGACGACAGTTAAGACGACTGAACAGGACGACAGTTAAGACGACAGAACAGGACGACAGTTAAGACGACAGAACAGGACGACAGTTAAGACGACAGAACAGGACGACAGTTAATATGACAGAACAGGACGACAGTTAAGACGACAGAACAGGACGACAGTTAATATGACAGAACAGGACAACAGTTAATATGACAGAACAGGACGACAGTTAAGACGACAGAACAGGACGACAGTTAATATGACAGAACAGGACGACAGTTAAGACGTCTGAACAGGACGACAGTTAATATGACAGAACAGGACGACAGTTAAGACGTCTGAACAGGACGACAGTTAATATGACAGAACAGGACGACAGTTAAGACGTCTGAACAGGACGACAGTTAAGACGACAGAACAGGACGACAGTTAAGACGACAGAACAGGACGACAGTTAAGACGACTGAACAGGACGACAGTTAATATGACTGAACAGGACGACAGTTAAGACGACAGAACAGGACGACAGTTAAGACGACTGAACAGGACGACAGTTAAGACGACAGAACAGGACGACAGTTAAGACGACTGAACAGGACAACAGTTAATATGACAGAACAGGACGACAGTTAATATGACTGAACAGGACGACAGTTAAGACGACAGAACAGGACGACAGTTAAGACGACAGAACAGGACGACAGTTAAGACGACTGAACAGGACAACAGTTAATATGACAGAACAGGACGACAGTTAATATGACTGAACAGGACGACAGTTAAGACGACAGAACAGGACGACAGTTAATATGACAGAACAGGACGACAGTTAAGACGACTGAACAGGACGACAGTTAAGACGACAGAACAGGACGACAGTTAAGACGACTGAACAGGACGACAGTTAAGACGACAGAACAGGACGACAGTTAATATGACTGAACAGGACGACAGTTAAGACGACAGAACAGGACGACAGTTAATATGACAGAACAGGACAACAGTTAAGACGACAGAACAGGACGACAGTTAATATGACTGAACAGGACGACAGTTAATATGACTGAACAGGACGACAGTTAAGATTACTGAACAGGACGACAGTTAAGATGACAGAACAGGACGACAGTTAATATGACAGAACAGGACGACAGTTAATATGACAGAGCAGGACGACAGTTAAGATGACAGAACAGGACGACAGTTAATATGACAGAACAGGACGACAGTTAATATGACAGAACAGGACGACAGTTAAGACGACAGAACAGGACGACAGTTAATATGACTGAACAGGACGACAGTTAATATGACTGAACAGGACGACAGTTAAGATTACTGAACAGGACGACAGTTAAGACGACAGAACAGGACGACAGTTAATATGACAGAACAGGACGACAGTTAAGACGACAGAGCAGGACGACAGTTAAGATGACAGAACAGGACGACAGTTAATATGACAGAACAGGACGACAGTTAATATGACAGAACAGGACGACAGTTAAGATGACAGAACAGGACGACAGTTAATATGACAGAACAGGACGACAGTTAAGACGACAGAACAGGACGACAGTTAATATGACTGAACAGGACGACAGTTAAGATTACTGAACAGGACGACAGTTAATATGACTGAACAGGACGACAGTTAATATGACAGAACAGGACGACAGTTAATATGACAGAGCAGGACGACAGTTAAGATGACAGAACAGGACGACAGTTAATATGACAGAACAGGACGACAGTTAATATGACAGAACAGGACGACAGTTAAGATGACAGAACAGGACGACAGTTAATATGACAGAACAGGACGACAGCTAATATGACAGAACAGGACGACAGTTAAGACGACTGAACAGGACAACAGTTAAGATTACTGAACAGGACGACAGTTAAGATGACAGAACAGGACGACAGTTAATATGACAGAACAGGACGACAGTTAAGACGACAGAACAGGACGACAGTTAATATGACTGAACAGGACGACAGTTAAGATTACTGAACAGGACGACAGTTAAGATTACTGAACAGGACGACAGTTAAGATTAGTGAACAGGACGACAGTTAAGATTAGTGAACAGGACGACAGTAGGCTATAGGACTAGCTTACAGTTCAAGTACTGAAGACAAGATGACAGGACAACAGATCAAATCGACAAAAACAAAGAACATACACATCAACATACTATTTTTTTCTGAAAAAGGAGGACCAATACAGTAAGGACGACAGAACAAATCGACATAAATAGAGAACACACACATCAACATATACTAATTTTTTTCGAACAACTAGACAATGACTGTTGACAAGGACAAATGTGTAGTACAAAGCACAAAGCAGTCGACTCATTTTTGGCACAAATGGAACCCCATACTTGGAGAGTCATTGCAGGAGGAGTCTTACAGAAGGTGTCTGATTATCAATCCAGGATCTCTAATATTCAGAAGGACATTTATAAGACCAATAATGTGCTGTCTAACATTCAGAAGGACATTAAAGAGGTGAAGCAGCAGCTGGAGATCTCAGGTGATGTTCAGGAGAAGGTCAGGAGAGCCACACACCTACTGAGCGTCCTTAGAGGAAGAGTCTCTGTCCTGGAGAGACAAACCCGAAGCTTCATCCTCTGGAAACCTGTGATTAATATGATCAAACATGTGCTGAAGGCAGCAGGACTCATGGCAGAGGATCGGCTCGTCTGCAGTGAAGATGTACCAGACCTCATTAATGCTCTGAGGGAGAATATGGAAGGACTACTGGCTTTATGCGACTCACCCAATAATTCTGAACATGACAGTTATTACTGATCATCTACCTGTGAAATGCTTACAGAAAGAAGAACATTGAGTAGAGGCAATAAAACATAAGACTTTAACATGCAAAAGCACGACTTGACAACAAACACACCAAAACTATTATAGTGAATCAATTACTTTTTGAGTAACCAAACCTTCATTTATTATGAAAACCATTCTGAGGTAGATTTTATTTTATAAAATATTCACAAACTGAAACAAATGTTTAACTGTTCAGAATTCAGTGTAGATTTTTTTTTATAATTATTAAATTTCATGCATCAGTAGACAAGCCAATAGATGAAAAACATAGTTTTCCAGTGTGCTGATGTGTAATGTTTCTGACAAAGTCATTGCAAAGTTGAACAAGATTATGAATGATTATATAAGATATTAATTATAGCTTTACAGGAAATTTCAACAATTGTTTAAAAAATTTTAACAAATTTTTATTGAAGTTCCTTCATGCTGTTTTGTTGCTTGTGACAAGCATGTTTTTGTGTTTTGTATATTTATAGTTATAGTATTTGTACTATTAAAACATTTACACAACTTTCCCTCGGTGCCTTAATGTGAAGGGCATTATTACATGTAAAACTAAGAATGTTATTTACATTTTAAGATGTCCTTGTGACATGGTGTATGTGGGAAAGACCACACGTAGTTTAAAACAGAGGATAAGTGAGCATAAAAGCTCTATCAGACGTGCTGACCCTAACTACCCTGTGCCTGTCACTTTACAGAGTGTGCTCACTCAGTCTCTTCTCTCCGTTTTCAGGGAATTGAGCAGATTAAATTATCTAGAGGTGGCAACACTGATAAAGTGCTATGCCAAAGGGAACTGTACTGGATTCATACTTTGGATGCCTTACATCCCAAAGGTTTAAATGTGGATTTCGACATGAGTGTCATGTTATAGTCACAGCTGTACTGTTTTTATAAGTCTTGAATACTGCAGTTTATGAAGGTTTTTACTGATGTCCTTGCAGTCTCCATGTACTTATACAGCATGTATGTATGTATATATGTATATATGTGCTTGTATTTTTGTATATTTGTACTTATGTTTGTTTCTTGTATTGGGGATTTTCACTATGGGAAGTAAATGTGTAAATTATGTAGATAACTCAATATGTTGGGTAGGTTAAAGAAAAACTACAACTCCCACCATTGGACTACAACTCTCCTACCTGGCTTCCACAGGTGTGGTAATCACTGTTAATTGTCCTGATGTGTTTGAACACAGTTAAGTTGATTGCTACATTGACTGTTTGTATGCCCTGAGGATGGTCATTTGACCGAAAGCTTGGCTATTAAATTTGCTGATAGGATTCAAGTGTGCAGACAGTTTTATTTATTTTTTGAGATCCTCGGTGCCTTAATGAAAGCAGGACACAGTGAGAACAGCTGTATTTATGTGATTATGTTACATTACATTTAATGCAAAAAAATACAGTCTATTAAAAGAGGATAGTAAATAAATACACAAAATGAACATTGTAATTTTTAGTCTCACCACTAGAGAACACTCTCTCCATAAAACATGTGAGAGGAGAAAGAAGATTTCTGAATTCATTTTGATTTCTGAAGTGATTCAGTTGCTTTGCAAAAGGATTAGTTGTGTTGAGTTGCTGGGAGCAATAGAACGGCATGACACTACAGCAACGCCAAAAGTCATGGGACTGTAAGGACTGGTTTTCCTGCTAACTCACCCTGCAATAAAGCCATAAAACGCATCCTGGACAGAAGATAGCAAAGACAGAGCACAGGGTGTGTGACTTAGGCCACGTCCACACGAAGCTGGTGCGTTCCCTATCCGATCATTTTTTTTCCTCGTTCTAAAAAAAAATTTTGTAAACACGGCGTCGTCTCAAGAAATATCTGCGTACACACGAAACCACTGAAACTGACTGAAAACGGTGTAGTATATATGCCAGACCAGTATGGGGCGCTGTAATTCTGACACAGATATACACTATACACGGAGAAGAAGACTTTGAGCATGCGCATAACCTTGTGCGCTGTATACGAACCAAGAAGAAGAAGACGAAGATGGCGAACGCAACAACTTCAAGAGCAAGAGCAAGAGTTGAGTCTTTCGTATGGACTGACGACGAAGTCGAACTACTACTTAGAGTCACACTCGATTACAAGTCCACTAAGCTCCAAGAAAACGTTGACTGGGAGTCGTGTCACTCTAAATATTGTGATATAACGGACGCGTTTCAGGCACAGTATCCGAGGGAGCTAACCGAGAAGGATTTCCCTCACGATGCTAGCATGGTCTCAAAAGCCCAAGTCACCGCAAAGTTGAAAAATATACGCAGCAAATACAGGCATGCGGTTGACACAGGGCGTCGAAGTGGTCAAGGACGGGTTGTACTCATATTTTATGAGCTTTGCGAGGAGATCTGGGGTGGGTCGCCTGCTACACGCTCCATCGACACCGGCATCGAGACAGGTGACCTGGAAGAGTCGTCTACATCGACATCGACAGTGGAGCTGCCTTCCGATTCTCCAAACTCCACTGAATCCCTCGACTGTCTTCCATCTGCGTTTGTAAAGCAGCGCCGGGATTTGCTCCAGGTAAAATTTGCTCCAGGTTTATGATTTCAAGCTTAGCGAGTTGAACTTAAAGGAATAGTTCACCTCAAAGTTGAAAATTGTGTCATCATTTACTCACCCTCATGTTGTTTCAAACCTGTATGAATTTCTTTCTTCTGCTGAACACAAAGAAAGTTATTTTGAAGAATGTCGGTAACCAGACAGTTATGGAAGTCATTGGGTACCAACACCAACAACTGTCTGGTTACCGACATTCTTCAAAATAACTTTCTTTGTGTTCAGCAGAAGAAAGAAATTCATACAGGTTTGAAACAACATGAGGGTGAGTAAATGATGACACAATTTTCAACTTTGAGGTGAACTATTCCTTTAATTTTAGTTCAATTTAATGCATTTGTTTAAATGTAGCTAAAATCAATTGTGTGGAACCACTTACCATAACATTTAGTCAATTCAATGAATTCATTTTTTTTCAGTGTAGTTAGGATGGATGCATGTTCTTTGTGTAGGTGCCCACTAAGCAAAATAATGTCCGAAAGACGTCTTTTCAATGTCTTTGTTACAAAAAAAAGTAAAAAGTAAGAGTAAAAAGAAAGGGGACCAAGAGCCCAACTAAAGCAAACACTGATCACCACAATGGTTACACTTCAAATTAAACAAATATCAACATCTAAACCTCTGTTAATTCTCACTAAGATCATCTGACAGCAATAGTCAAAGTAATTGTCTAAATGAGACCATACATTATGTTGAAATATGTCCACAATGGCCACATTTGAACTAGTTTTTAACCTTGTACGAAGGTTCGATGAACTTCTATATCGGACGTGCAGAACACGTCAAAAAAAGACGTCATAAAAACTTTCATTCTGGCTCCTCAGTGGACGTCATTTCAACGTCCGATTTTTGTAACAAAGACATTGAAAAGACGTCTTTCGGACATCATTTTGCTTAGTGGGTGTGTTGGTTTAGTGCATTATTCACATGGCTTTTCTGAACTTATTTTGCGTAGTAATAATGCAAAATTTCTCTGCTATATTTAAGGCAAAGTTGAACAGCCATAGAGGAGACAGGCTGAAGAGGAAGGTTCCCACCGATCCGGCAGAGGAGGACCTTAAAATAAAGAGGAGGATGTTGGAGTTGATGGAGGACTCTTCTAGATGCAACTCCGACAACATGCTGCAGATAAATACAAACATTGCTAACATTACCAGCACCATTCAGGAGGGTTTTTCCTTTATGAGGGAATTGTTATTCCAACGGGAATTTACACCCCCCCACAGCAGCAGTGGTCAATTCCAAGGGCACCCACCATCATTCATGAACACAAAACCACACCCTACAGTACTACACCAGCCTTCCTGCACACACCTCGGCCCGATGAACCAGCAAACCAACCTCGACAGTACCGCCCTGAATGTTACACACCAACACCACGTCACCCCACATCAGCAAACATCATTTTCGTACAGACGTGCACTGCTGCAAGATGACACAGAGTGACTGCCCTGTTGCACTATATAATTCTTGATTTTATATTGTTTGCACTGCACTTCAGTTCTGTGCACGGTTGCACTTTATACAGTTTGACCTGTTTTGTGTAATTAACACAAAACAGTTGTAGTTGACATGTTGTATATAGTTATTGTGTTTTGTGCACTGTTGCACTTTATACCTGTTCAATATTACCTGTTTTTTCAAATGGTTCTTTGACCTAAATATTTATTTTCCAATAAAAAAAAAGTTCTGGAATTGTTGCAGTCATTTATTTTCACTAGACATATTCAACACAACACTTTCAAAATAATCATTAGTACATTTTCAAAAAGGTAAATACTTAAAAAAAAAAAGAACAAAATAGAAAAAAAACTTGATGGCCAGCAAGGGTCAAGGGTCAAGGTACTTTGTGAGTACTCTCCTCACTCTCTCAGTGCAGCAAATCTGGCTTTGAGACGACCAAAAGCACACTCAATGACCATCCGTGCCCTACACAAACTTAGCCCAAAGTACTGTTCTTGAGGTGTGGAGCCACCGTTTGCATATTCCTTCATCAAGTAAGGCAGCAGAGGGTAGGCTGGGTCACCAAGAAGATAAATTGGTATGTCCTCCTCGTTGTCCACAATCTGTTTTTTCAGAGGAGGGATCTGGCCAGTCTTAAAGTACAGGTTGAGCTTTGAATTAGCAAAAACCCGTGCATCGTGTACACTCCCGGGCCACTTTATCACAACATCCATAAATCTGTACTTATAATCACAGACCGCCTGTACATTGAGAGAATGTTTGCCTTTCCTGTTGATGTAGTCCATCGAGTTGGCAGACGGCTGCTTGATTTCTATGTGTGTGCCGTCGACCGCTCCCAAACACTGTGGCATGCCATGAGCACGATGGAAGCGCAAAACCAGATCCTCGGACTCCGTAAAAGGCAACTTGATGTACTCTGGACCCAGGTGGACAGCGATCGCTTTGCACGTTTGCCTGACAACAACAGACACAGCCTGTCGCGACACGCCGAAGGCGTTAGCAGTCTTCCTTAGCCGTCCCTCGTCGCTCAAATAATACAGAGTTAACGCAACCCTTTTGAGTGTAGTAATTGGTGCCCTCATGTTTGTTGTTTGCCCTTCAATATACGGACTGAGTTCCTCGCTCAGGGCGACGAGAGATGCTTTGGACATGCGGAAATTCTCCCTCCATTCATCTTCCACAACAATGCCATTGACAAAGTTGTCCTACCAACTGCTAGTTCTACCTGGTCTTATCCAAAATTTTCTCCTGGTTGCTCTCCTGGTTGTCTTCCGCGGTGGATCTAAGAGCATGTGGCATATGGTGTTGTCCATTATCGCTTGTTGCTCACCACAATTGCATAGAAGCAATAGATTTTGCTGTAATAAAGCTAGTAGGCTTAGTAGCTTCTGCAGCACGAACACAATCATAATGTTCCGCCATTATTGACCACTTTAGGAACCGGTTTCAAAAAATAGCGGTTTCAGTCTCCTAAAACGCCGGATCCGTGTGGACGAAACGCCAATACGATAAAAAATGTATACGTATACAGCGAAACGCGTCTCCGTGTGGACGGGCCCTTAGCCTGTCCAAACTTTTCTTCTTCCTTATCTCTGCATCCCCCTCTCCCTCCTCCTTTCCTCTTCTCGCGAGTCAAGTCACCAAAAGTTCACTGAGATTGTCTATATATATCACATATGATGAATCTTGTGAGTCTATTGTTTTTCCTTTTCATGTTTGGTATCATTTTAAGTGTCTCAGTGCGACTGGTAAAATGGTCTTAATTTCATTGCAGTCATTGGTTTAATGAGAAAGATTGAGAATTTATGAGAATCCTGTTCTCCTCTCTGGGTGATGTCTCTTCAAGATATCTCCCGAAACCAGATGCTACCCCCCTGGGGGACATGAATTGACCCAACAATATTGGTACAACCCTTTTGTTCTGGTCTGGGTAAGGCGAGGGGACAGAGCAGTCTGTGGGACCCTTTACCAGGATCATCCCCCATACAGTGATGTTTCAGTGTTTCCCTGTTGGAAAACACTCACACACCACTGTGTGTCTCTGTCAGGCATGCATTGCTTACTTTTAGAGTCATCTTTGAGTAATTGATGTCATGTATTTATTATTTCGGAATTGGCTTTTAATCATTTACTTGTGTAATTGGCATGATACAATTTTACCTGACAAATAAATGTTACATCTTGATTTATTCTGCATTTTTCAGAAATCATTATTTCCAGTAGATTAAAGTCCAGTCTGGTGTTTCCGCAAATCTCTGTCCAGGATAGATCAAACCGAAGGCACTAATGAATGGACCATGGGGAACCTCATTGGGAGACCTTCTGATTTCTGACTATCACTGACTTAGCACGTTGCAAGCTCCCAACTATTAAACAAATTACACCTTTGTTATGAGTCAGCAGTGAGCGGCCGCTTAGGGTAAAATACTTGTACTGCATCCTCTGACTATTTCAGGACTGGCTAGTTTGTGATCATGAGTGCACATTCACAACGTGACGTCTCAAAGCGACACTAGTGCAGTCTGGTGTTTCCGCAAATCTCTGTCCAGGATAGATCAAACTGAAGGCACTTCGATGTGACGTCTCACAGGGCGTCTCATGGGCTGCGCTTATCACTCCGTCCAAGTAGCCACTCCGCCCAAGTAGCTGTGCTCCTACGCCTAGTGAGAATATAGTTCCCAGTATTTATACGATTAAAAATGGTCTCTGTCTCATATACACTGTTAATTATTTCACTGTAAATTTACAATAAATTGCAGGTTAATAATTGCATGACTTTCACAGTAAGTTACCGTATCATTTTTACAGTAAATAATTGTGAAATGACAGCTGTTTACTGTGACTTCACAATAACTATGCCGTCATATTACTGTGATTTAGCAGTAAGCTGCTGTATAATTACTGTATTTTACTGTGCAATTACAGTTAGTCTATCATATTACTGTAATTTAACAGTAAGCTGCTGTAGAATTACTGTATTTAACCATGTGTATACTGTGATTTAGCATAAATGATGGACCAAACAAAACTGATAAAAACAATGGTTTAACTTTTATTTTTTTAGAAGAAAAATACATTTTAATAACAGGAATAAACACTGTGTAACATGAATGAACACTGGGTAACATGAATGAACACTGGGTAACATGAATGAACACTGGGTAACATGAATGAACACTGGGTAACATGAATGTCTGTCAATATGTGTGTGAATGTGTTTACTGTGTTTACCATTTTGTGATAATGGTACTTGAAAAATACAATTTAATAACAGGAATAAACACTGGGTAACAGGAATGAACACTGGGTAACAGGAATGTGTGTCTATGTGTGTGCACTGTGCATGTGTTTACTATGTGATAATGGTACTTCACAACGTAGGAGCTGAAAAGAGAAAGAAGGAGAGAGAGAAGAGAGAGTGAGAGAGGGAAGAAAAGACAAAAAGGTGGGAAAAGAGAGGGTTGCAGGTGTCTCGCTCCTTCCCTTGCAGCAGGCACCTGCATAGTATGGGTTCTGTCCACTATCTACAAAAGATAAGAAAGACAAAAAGTTTAAGTTACTCTGTGGTGCAAGTACCTGCAAGTATGGTACTCGCATTGTAAAACTAATCCTAAAATGTGTACAATTTAAGAAATTACAATTGTAAAACTCATGATAAATCAGATAAATCATGTGAACAGTACTATATCAATTAATATTAAATCAACAAACCAGAGGACTCTGAAAGTAACATGATTGAGGTTAAGCAAAAATTACATGACATGCGTACATAATGCAACTCAGTAAGCCAGTAATGTGATGTAAATTTACACTTAAAACTATTGTAAAGTACGTCTGTAAATTTGACGTTTTTATTCTAACCTATCAATAACCTATAACATTGAAAAGGCATGTTTAATTCAAATAAACGTAAGAACAATGAAGTTTAGACATTTTGCAGCCTGTCTAAACTCGTAGAACAGATTAAAGGGATAGTTTACCCAAAACCCCACCCTCATTCCAAACACGTTAGCCCTTCGTTCATCTTTGGAACACAAATTAAGATATTTTCTGACTCCTCCATGGACAGCAATTTTATTACCACTTTCAAGGCCCGGAAAGGTAGTAAAGATTGTAAAAATAGTCCATGTGACTACAGTGGTTCAACCTTAATGTTATGAAGCGATGCAAAAATACTTAATAGTGCGGAACGCACAAAAAGTATTCTCGTCGCATCATAGCAATAAGGTTGAACCACTGTAGTCACGTGGACTATTTTAATAATGTTTTTACTACCTTTCTGGGGCTTGAAAGCGGTTATGACATTGCAGTCTATAAGCGGGATCAGAAAGCTCTCGGACTTCTTAAAATTATCTTAATTTGTGTTGAACAAAATTCTTATGTGTTTGGAACATCATGAGGGAGTGTAATTAATGAGAGACTTTACATTTTTGAGTGAACTAACCCTTTAATAGCTTAAGTAAACATCTTACTGCATAACTAATTCTAGCTTAAAACAGAGACAGTGTTTCGTTAGTCTGTTCTGAAGTTGGAACACAACTTACATTAGACTGACATCCATTCAAAGTCAATGAGCTTCCTGATCAGTGTGAGACTTGCTGGTTTATGTGTCCTCTCTGCCTCTTTGATTTTGTACCTGTCTCTGGGTTGATGCCCAAGAAGCACATATAAACAAAAAGACAGAGAAGAAAGATGTTAGTTTAATTCAAGTGGGATTAAAAAGGTTTCAGTTCCCAGTCATCACCTTCAGTGGGTCACTGCTGTTGCAGTACTGAGCAAAACTAAAGTTAGCTCAGTTTTAACAAGGTGACATTACTTGGATTCAATTAAACAGCAACCATTTAAATAACTTAACAGCAACTGAAAAACATTTACATCACAAACACACCGTCAAGAATAGTCCTGCAACAAAGTAAGTTAGATGTGTGTGATTTACCCAGGCAATGCATTTGCACACAACAATTTACATCATTTACACGTACTGTTTGCAGAGGATGGAGGAAGAGCCTGTTGCCAGTCCATCTCCATGTGGCTGTTTCTGCTTGCACTCTTCCTCCTAGAATTATTACCCGTTCACAGACAAAATGGCTCCTAATATCTCCAGATGTCGACCTGTTTTACTTTAGAATAGCACAGCTAACGAAGCGCCACTAATTCAGTGATAAACACATTTATTTTCCTATATCTTTTTTATAATAAAATGCACTTTATTTTTTCTGTTGACGAGACAGACAACGGCTGCTCCGTTTCACACACGGCAGAAAAATATGGACGACGCCCAGCTAGCTAACGTTACTAATTTGAGATTAATTTATTCCACCTTTGCACAAATCCACAACACTATAATGTATCTAGTTGATCATAACTGTCATAATACACACATTAAGGCCACAGCTTACCTTATAACTTTATTTCCCGGTGGTAGAAAAATGCTGTGGGAAAAGAGAGAACGCTGTTAGAGTAACGAACGTTAACTAAGAAAAGCATTAAGCAAAGCTAAAGTTCAATTTTGACGGTGTAGCTAACGTGAAGCCTCACAGTTAATAACTTAATACGGTACTACTAATACACTTATTAACACAACCAACGTCTGATCATTCAAATTTGCGCGCTCAAACCTAGACGCGAATCTGCTCCAGCTAAGTTACAAAAACATGAAACAGAACTTAACTAACGCTAATTTGGTTCATACTTTTAAATAACATGCAATTTTATATTAAAAACAGTCATCAAATTGACAAAGTTTGAAATTAAACACTTACCGCACTGAATCCGTCGAGTGAGACCATGGAGGAGATCAGGCCAGGGAGCTCAGATGACGCAGTTGCAGCGCGAAAATGACGGAATTCACAGTAGTTTCTTGTAAAAGCCCCGCGCCTGCATTATTTTCACAGTAAAAGTCTAAATACGGTATTATATTGTGAAATATCACAGTTAAAGCCTGTGAAGTGGTAATAATGTAATTACCTGTGAAATATTACAGTTATATATTGTGAAATCCTGGAAATATTTTACAGTGTAGCCTTGTTATTTGTACACGCTGTGACTATACAGATCACAACATGTAAATAGGAAAATGTTTGCATTATTTTGTCACTTATTGGGATTAGTATGCTACCTTATCCATTTACATCCAGTCTTTGTGCTAAGCTAGGCTAGCGGTGGGTGCGTCAAATAACACTTACAGAACGCACAGAAATGAAAAAGGTATGTATGGACTTATCTAACTCTGGGGGATACTGTGAATAAGCTAAAGTCCCAAAAAGTCGGAGTGTTCCTTTAAAAGGGTGTATCAACTGTACCCGTTTTACCACCTTGTCTATTTGACAACTTGCTAGGTTATCTTTATAACATGCATGTTAGAAAAATATATTCATTAATAATATACAGTTTATATATAATAAATATGAAATTGTATTTTCAATTGCGTCCTATGCTGGCCAATTATGACGTTTAACCTGTTATCATAACACTGAACAAATAAACAGCGTGTTTTGTAATATAACTCTATTGGCATACGGTTGAGACACTTGTGTGGCCACTTTATAAATATGGTCAATGATGAATCTGCTGAAGTTTTGCCAAAATGTTCTGGTGTGTGAGCAAAACCAAAAGAGGTGCAAAACAGTTTCTGGGTGGTCTTCACAAAAAGAACAGTTTGTATTGATGTCTCTTTTAAATTTAACCATGTAATGATTAGCAGGGTAATATCTGTGAATTATTCTGAACGACACTTATTTCACCTTGTTTACTATAAAGTATCTGTGAGGAATCATCCAAACCTTTTTCCAGTGAATGTCATTAACAAATCAGTTCCAATAAAAAGTAACATTTGGAATAGAAACAATTTCTTTCTGAAATAATGCACAAATGTTCTTATTATTTTGAGGAATTTGGGAAAAAACAGATTTTTCTAACTGGTGATTCAGCCACATCGGGGAGGGAGACAGAAATAAATGAAAGTCTGCCAGAATACCTAAAAAGCATGATTGTTCCTGATGGAATGGCATCAAACAAAATTGCAAATTCTCTTGGCGTAACTGGAAAGTTATATGTTGATAAAAACTCTGTATAGGAGAAAAGTCGCCCCTCTCCATTAAATAGCTGGTCCACCAGCAGAATCTGATTAAGTACCCAATTCTCAAAAAAGAGTGACTTGTTCTTATATAATATATCTCTGTTATTCCAAATTAGATACCTGTGAGGTGAGAAGTTATGCTTATAAATTAGAGACCAAGCTAAAAGGACCTGCTTGTAAAAAGTGGACAGTTTTACAGGGAGTTTGTCCACATTGTAGTTACAGTTCAAAATAAAGCCCAGACCACCAAAGCGAGAGAAAATATAGTGGGGAATAAAATTCCAGATCGAGACAGGGTTTTTTAGAAAATCCTTAGCCCAATTAATTTTAAATGTAGGGTATTGAAGTCCAAAAAGTTGAGCCCACCAGATTCATAATTATTCATAACAACACTTTTTTTGATATAATGGGTACGATTTTTCCAGATGAAGTCAAAAAGCATTCTATCAATGTCTTTACAAATTTTACTGTCCAGTTGTAAAGAGAGAGCTGCATATGTAAGCCGAGATATCCCATCAGCCTTGGTAAGCAACACTCTGCCTTTTAGAGATAAGTCCCTTTGCAACCACTGGTTCAATTTGTTCTGAGTTTTTTTAATGATTGGAGAGAAATTGAACGGACATCTCATTTTTTGATCTTTAGATATAATTATACCCAAGTATGTAACTTCTTCCTTGATTGGAATGTTGCAAATAGTTTGTATATTACAATCTTTTAAGGGCAACAGTTCACATTTATTACTATTAAGGTACACTGTAAACACAGATTTTGATTCAACTCAAAGAGATTGAGTTCATATTACTTAAATGTGTCTAATTTATTGACATTACTTGTTAATTCTGATTAAGCTGAACTTTTTCTTGTCCTTTCTTATTGTAATTGAGTTTTTAAGTCCAATCAGTAGTTTCTACTCAAACAAACTGAGTTTGTATTACTTAAACATGTGTCATTTCTTTACATTAATTATGAATTCTGAGTAAACTGTAATTTTTAATGGCCTATCTTATTGTAATTATGTGTTTGAGCTCAAACAACTTAATAAGTTTTGCCTGTCCAACGGTAAGTTCAGAGGGTCAAAAACAAAATACGAAATCGCAAATTATTTTCCAGATGGAGTCACGCATTGTGGGATTGATTTCTTTTGCGCTCAATTCAGTTCAAATCTGACGCCAGCAGCTACTACAGGCAAACTTGATTTGTCAGCGAGATTCATTCAATTGAACAGAATAATCATTCATGTTATTAAACCGTGTCTGCGAATCTGTGAGCAATTTTTAAGATTTTGTGAGCTTCGGTTCGTGTTTCAAACATTAGTTGCCTGTGGCGCAGCAGAAAATGGACGACATTAACGTTACATGAAGATGGATGGAAGAATCATCTGAATAATCTAACCTGCGCCTGTGACGATAAGTCGGATTTAGAGTTTGAGAAGATGGAAAATTGTTCAACTGAGTGATACGGTAAGCCGTTTTTTTGCGTTCGCATTTCTACATTGTTTCCACGTATTTGGTTTGATTTTGCGAACGCGGTTTACTACCGCGGCCTCGCATTCACTCTGTTCCACCTGTTTACCAAGTAATGTTAACTTCGACATTTCACATAAGTTAATAGGCAACATTTACCATGTAATTTCCACGACGTGCTTTCGATATATATATATATTTTTTTTTTTTTTTTTTTCGTTTCAGGCTTTGTAATCTGATGACGGTCCAGTGCTAATGTAAGTGCTTTTAAGTAACGTTAGTGTTACAGTTATAGTCTATGTGGAAAAAAAAAAAAAAAATGCTGTCACTTCTGTAATCGTGCTTTTGAATCGTTGTCAGAATTTTGCTAGCACAAGAAAATCCATGTTCCTAATGTTGTTTTTAAATGTAGTATTCCTGATTGCCATGCCATGGTCCTACAACTACTCCCACCATTCAAAGAGAAGTTAGACGGTGTTATCCTTAAAGCAGATAAGTAGAGATTATTCAACAAATCTCATTAATCTGTAATATGTTTTATGTTTTGGTTCTGTTGATCAAGGTTGTGCTGTCCTTTTTAAAAAATTGTTTCAGGAATTTGCAACGCTGATGTCCAGAAATCTACATTTGCCAGAGAGTCCACACTTTATATTGCTTGGTATGTAAAACATTGGGTAGTTTTAACCTAAAATGAAAAGCCATCATTTACTCACCCCACTGCAAAATATGTTTTTCTTAATTAGTGTTTTTTTCTTGTTTCCAGTCCAGATATCTAAAATTCTTACATGAAGAAGCATTTAATTGACAAGTAAAAATTGTCTTGTTTTCTGAAAGATTAAGTCAAAATGAAGTGAGTTTATGCTTAAAACAAACAAAATAATATGCCAGTGCGTTTTAACGTTCTAACCCTAATCAATTTTAATGTTTAGGTGAAAAATGTAATTTATAGAACTATGAATAGACGACTACATCGAACCACAGTGAAACCCACAATAGTTATTTTAATTATTAATATTATTTATTAATTCATTTTATTATTATTTTTCAATTACAGGTCAATCTCCTAGCGACCAGTGCTGGATATTACGTTTGGAAGGTCAAGGTGTGTGAAAAGGATCACAGCCTCTTCATCACTGGCCTGGCAGTGCTGTTTGCCTCCTCCTATGAGTTCAGCTTGCAGTACCAGGAAGAGGCAGCACCTTGAGTTTGTTCAGAGGTAAGTCATTAGCATATTTGCCATTCATATAAATATTAGACTGAATTGTGACTTGTCTTGACAGTATTTATTATGTTGACTACTGGTATGAACAATATGGCCCTGGTTTCCATACTGGGCTTAGCTTAAGCCAGGTCTAGGCCTTAATAAAATTAGGGTATTTAAGCAGCTTTTATAAAAATGTCTAATAAAAAAAAAAAACATTACTGGTGTGCATCTTGAGACAAAACAGTGGCAGTCACATATTTTAAGATATGTCTGTGCAAGTTGTTTTGAGTTAAATGATTAGGGAAAATTCTGTCATTAATTACTCACCCTTATGTCGTTCCAAACCTGTAAGACCTTCGTTCATCTTCAGAACACAAATGAAGATATTTTTGATGAAATCTGAGAGGTTTCTGAACCACCCATAGACAGCAACGTCTTTGCAACTTTCAAGGCCCAGAAAGGTAGTCAAAACATCGTTTAAATAATTAATGTAACTACAGTGGTGCAACCTTAATATTATGAAGCGATGAGAATACCTTTTGTGCTCAAAAACAAAATAACGACATTATTCAGCAATCTCTACTCTTTCACGTCATTCTCCTACGCTGTTGACGTAGTGTAAACAGTGTCAAGTCACCTTCATTTATACAGTGTTTTTAAAAATATAGATTGTTTTAAAGCAGCTTTACAGTGATAGGCTTTACAGCAGCTCTAGAATAAAGTTATTAGATCGACTATTTTTGACCGTCAAAATGCCGGCGGACACAGCTTCAGTGAGTTGTTCAAAATCTTTCTTTTTAGTAAACTCTGTGTACACAAACACTGTTCTCAATGCTGGAGTTCATGTGTAGAGCCCCTGGTGATACTTTGAGCAAAGTTTCATGTTGTGTCGAGCATCTTAGTATTTTAAAAATATCTATTTTTAATGCTATCATAGTAGTGCTCCAATCACTCCCATTCAAAAGGCAATTTGACCGAAAACGAAAATACGGTCAAACTTAAAAGTGGCGTTTCCATCCTAATTATGCTTTTAAACGAAAGTTTGCCTCGGGTAGATTAACAAAAAGAGGTTGCATTTTGGCGAGAGTTACGCTTTAACACGTTCCGGCCCACTCATCCGCACAAAACAGTGCCTGGTGGCTTAAGAATGCAAATCCTGTTATAGATTTCAAGGTGCAAGCCTTGAAAAAAAGCCAGTGCAGCGCTTCTGGGTTCTACGTCTGAACGTAGGCTTATTATTGGCCGACTCTGGTCGTGTGTGATGACCCAGGAGCTAGCCAATAGTGAGCCTACGCTCTGATGTAGAACCCAGAAGCGCTGCACTGTTTACACTACGTCAACAGTGTAGGAGAATGACATGGAAAAGAAGAGATTATTCAACAATGTTGTTATTTTGGGGTTATTTTGTGCACAAAAAGTATTCTCGTCACTTCATAATATTAAGGTTGAACCACTGTAGTTATATGTACTATTTACCAATGTTTGTACCACCTTTCTGGGCTTTGACAGTTGCAATGACATTGATGTCAATGGAGGGACAGAAATCTCTCAGATTTCATCAAAAATATCTTCATTTGTGTCCTGAAGATGAACGAAAGTCTTGAGTGAGTAATAATGACAGAATTTTCATTTTTGGGTGCAAACATGCATTTTAGTCTGGTAAATATCATGTTTAACATTATCATGTAGTCATGTATGCAATTCACATTGCAAGGCTTGCAATTAAGTTAAATTATTTCTGTCACAAAGGTTTGGGCTGGATTCTGGCAATGTGTGCTCTATATAAACTGAGAGTCTATGACTGCCTTTCCACTGATACTCTGATGGACCTGATGAGGGGATGATATTGTTAATGAGCTGGGTGATGAGTAGACAAAAGTTGTAGAATAAAACTTTAAATCTGGCAACCCCGCCTCCAAAAATTTAGTTAGTTGACAGTGTGCATGTAAACAGACACATTGAGTTGAAGTATTTTAACCAGGGCAGAAAAAATATCAGTTATTAATCACAACATCCAACATTGCATTTTTTTTCATGTTGTTCAGTTTTATCCAAACAAATTAGTTGTTAAAACCGATATCAGTTTTTTATTTACACAACGTTTGTGCTGTCTCTCTCTGTCAAAATATATAAACTCAGTCCATAATATGTCATTGTTTTTTTTTGTTTTCCCTTTCTTTTCTGCCTTTTAGACGATTTCCTGACATCAATCCTGGACGTGGATCAAAAACAAAGAAAGGAAAACTGACCAAGTTGTGCAAAACAAAGAACACCACAGAAAGCCTACAGGTGTCCTCACTTCTGCGAAACCTTGCAGACTTTGAATGGGATTTTGTTTGCACTTTTATGGACTTCAAAACTGAAACAGCAATTCACTGCCATTATAAAGCTTGGAAGAGCCAGGACATTTTTAATAGAACTCCAATTGTATTCGTCTGGAAGAAGAATGTCATATACACCTAGGATGTCTTGAGGGTGAGTAAATCATGTGCTAATTAAAATTTTTGGGTGAACTATCCCTTTAATTAAGTGCTAAGTGTTACCTGTTTGTTGTTAAAGTGTTAAAATTGCATTTTATGTTTAAAAAAAATTCAGCCAACATGTTCACAGAAGGCAATTTTCTGATCTTTGCTTTTAACCAAAATAAATGTTTTAAAACCCAGAAAATGTTGTTTTCTTTTTCCTAGTATGGCTACTCTTATGAAACCTTAACATATAATATTTTAATTATGTAATTATAAAAGCAGCATTCCCTGTAAAATACACTTTATTGCTGTAGACAAGTTTAATATTGTAAAAGTATGTGGTATATACTGTATTTGGTAATTACAGTGGAGTACTGTAAATGCTTTTTACTGTACTAGTGCTGTAAAATACAGTATGTGGCTGGCAACGGCAAAATATTTTACATGGCTCTATTGATTGAAAGATATTTTGAGTTTCAGGAACTAAAAGTTAAGTTGGGTCTGTTAGAATATACAATTTGGTTGAATTGGTAATGGAGTAATGCTTACTTAACAAGCTGAGTTAAATAAATGGGTGGGGAATGATTGTTTAAACTAAGTATCTTCAGTTACTGTAACTCGGTTATAAGTACATTCAACTTAAATGTTCTATTCCATTCCATTATGGGCTTAAGTACATTGAACGTAGTCCACTTCATTTATTCAACTAATGCTTCATTACTTAAAAATTTTAAGGCAACGAGTTACCTTGTTTTTTTTAAAGTAGATTCTACTTATCCGGGTTTAGACGAGAGGCCTCTGAGAACTGGTTAATTACTTGAATAGCTACAGGTATCTGGCTTGTATTTAAAAAAAACATTGTGGTGTCGTCAGTAGGGTTGGGAATCGTAAGACATTTTCCGGTTCCGGTACCGATTCCGGTTCCGCCATACGATTCCGGTTTCGGTTCCGGTTCCCATTCAATACAAATTATTAAAACAACTAATAAAAAAATAGTAGTAAGGCAAAAATCCTTTTTGTGTTTATTTCTTATACTTGTCAAATGAGTTTAACAGACTGGTAATGTCAACAAATTCAACATATATTATTTAGCAATTTTTGCAAAAATAATTAATTTTTCTGAAGGAAAATAAATATTTCTGCATTCTCTAGGATAATTTGGGACCTCTCCTATTCACCTTATTTTCGAACGCGGAAGTAAACATGGGTCCAATTTCCGGTTTTTGTGCGGCACTTCCGTTTCCTCGCTTCCCTGGGCTAACTAATGATATCGATCGGGAAGGATTATGCAGAGTTGACAGAAAAACGTTACACATGCCGTATCAGATGAATACAACAAAGAGCTAAAGCCCCGCCTCACCCAGTTCGGGTACCGGACCTGGTTGAAACACCCATGCATCTAGCTGGCAGACTGCCAAAACTTCGCCGGCGCCTTCAGCCCCGCCCTAAACACGGTTAGAGACGGTGATCCCTCTGGAGTGTTGAGCCAACGCTGGACTAATAATATATATGGAGGTATTTTGTCACGTCAAATGTATTAATTAATAATGCCATCAGAATGCAACCAAAGCACAGGATAGCAATAAGTAGATGGCTGGCTATAAATAATTGTAAATCATACAAAATAAATGCCATGATCATGCCATGATGACTAGATTTTTATACAGGGGTTAATGATTTTGTTTCTCCTTGGAGTTTTTATTGAGACTTCGTAGCCCAGCCACTTTTCTGGTATCGGGTGGTCTTCTGTAGGTCTTGTGTTCACGAAATGAAAAGAACAAACATACGGTCGTTTCGGTGGTTTCTTAAAGCTTTTAACCACAGGCGAAGATTCCTCAGGCCGGCGACACACTGGCTGCGTGCGTGTCCGTTTTTATTTCGGCTCCCATGTTATTAATGTTAACAGGTTAGAGCTTGCACACTGCCTGTGCGCGCGTCTAAACGTGTGCATGCTAGAAATAGAATCGACGCCTATTTTTCACGCGACACGCAAGCGTTTTGGAAGCGTTTCCAGGCAAAATAGAATAGGAAAATATGTTTGTATGTCATTTTGACATGAATACATATTAATAAATGACATTTTGATGTTTGAAAGTTTAGGTTTTGACATAAATGCAGATAAATGTAATTAAAAAATATATATTATCGATTTTCAAATATTACACCTGTCAATACAGAACGAAATATTCTGTAGCCTATTTTGCCGTCAACACTGCCGACGTTGTCTTTGCTGCTATATGTTTATATATTTATGTTTAACATGTAGTATAGGCCTTCCACAACTCTCTCCCCATATGTCGAATATATCACCAATGAGGCTTATCATATGTCACTTAGCAGCAGCACCGCGTCAGACGTTTCTGTTGTGCAAAGACATGGAAAACGGCACGCAACAGAAACGCCACGCTCACGCCACGCAGCCAGTGTGTCGCCGGTCGTAGGGCGCCTGATGATTAAAATGTCAATGATTTCGATTATTAAAACACTCCTGCTCCAAGTAAATCTTTATTTTGTACCAGTTATTATGACAACCTCTAACTGCACAAACAATCCTGGTCTTCCTCGAAGCCTTAACGATGAGTTAGTTGTTATGAACACTTGTTTGATTAACCGCTACGGTGAAAAGTGAGTTAGCTCGCCAGTGACCGGAAGTGCCTGACCGGAAGTCTCGCACAAAATACCGTCAACTGGCTGCGTCCGTATTTCCGTTAAAAATAAGGCTAAGCCTTAAGCCTTATTGTATCTCCAGCAGTGAAGAATACCCTCTCAGAAGGGGTAGAATATGATTCAACACACATGTAAGATCTAGACAGGTGAAACATATATTTCGATTTGAATGATTGATTCATAAAGACTTCACATCATTACTGGATGAATCAGCGCTCTAGCAAAATAAACAGAACGTTTTGCGGAAGAACATTGTAGCTGGAGCTACTTCTCTATGTTTATTTCTATGACGCGGGAGAGTCACTCAGGCACTGTGCTACTCCGCAGCGGTGCCGGTGTAAAGTAGTCCGAGTATAAACGCTTTTTACAGGCTTGCTGTAGTGATTCAGGATAAGACAAAAACACGGTTTGAAAAAAGGCATTCATGATATACTCGCTCTTTTAAATTCTGAAGCGTATTTTCGCTATTTGAAGCGACTTTCAAAAGGTGATTTACTCAGTTTTGGTTGCTACCGTAGATATCCGTGTCTATTCTCGAACTATAAACTTTTATTTCAGTACTTCTGTGATCATTTGAATATTTGTAATACCAAAATACCTGTTTCATAATTATTGACAACTGCTCTCTCAGCGACAGCGAAAAAAAGATTTGAATGTTCCAGTGTGAAGTTTTTGTCATTTAGGAATAAGATCGCGTGAGTGTTTGAATCGAGATAAGCTCAGAGCACTTCGCCCACACATCGGCCCAGAACCGTTTTTGGAACCGAAACTTAGGAATTTCGCACGGTTCCGGTATTTTTCAAAAAACACTACCGGTCCCTGACGAATGCCCCGTTCCAGATTAAATCTAGGGGAAGTTCCATTTTTCAGCTTGATAGAGCTATTGCCATTAACATATAACATTTTAATTGCTTTGCAGAGTCCCCAAACCCAACCCCCCACCCACCAACCCCCCCCAGCCAGCCCCCCCCCCCCCCCCTGAGTTTAACACATGTGATTTCTAGGAAATCCACAACCCCCCTGTCTTAGCCACTCCCATATCTGTCAAAGTGAAACTTATCTGCTGTATTTAATCGCATGTCTCAGGGGTATTATTGGAGAGATCAACCATTTCTGAAGACAGGAACACCCAGGTTTTATAATCCCAGTCATTTTGTTCAGGTAAGGAAAATCTAACTGAAAATATTAATTTAGGTGGGGATAAATAATTAAATTGATTTCATGCAACTTTATGATAATTTTTCAAAAACATCAGTCTGATTTCAGAACGGTGGTACTATTTGTTATTAGGCTATGGTCTCTAAATATATATATATATTTTTAGAAAACAACAGAAAGCTAACCACTTGATAAAAACAAACGGTTTCAGCATTGCTCAAATGGTATTGCCTTGATTCAGTAGCGGCTCTTTTTTTAATTTATGACAAACATTTTGTAAGCTTTATATTCTAAATGCTGAACTCAGTTTTGGCAGAGGTTGCGTTTGGAACTCCAATGTTAATTGAAAGGCTTTAATTTCATACGACACGCAGAGCGTTATCTTGAAATGCGTACGAATGTAGTTACAATGTAGAATATTACAATTGGAATTGGACAAGAAAGCCATGTCTATTCACAAACATAAAACAAACATAACAGAACTATAAAAAGGATATTCACATGAGCATGTTTAAACTAAAGGATTTATACTTTCATTAAATTGTTTTGTCGAAGAACAGACTTGCTGACCTGACGCAGTATAACACACACACAGCTGAAGCGGACTGATATGAGCTTGGTCTGGGTGAGGTTTACAAGGTAACGTGAAAATAAGCAGGGCTGCGAAAAAAAAAAAAAACATAATTAACGGCATTTGCATTGACTTTACATAGGCTATGCGCAGTAAAGTTAATTTTAGGTTTGATATTCGCTGCATATTCGCCTAGGCTGCTAAAGGGACCACCTGCAAATTCAACTCAAATAAATAAGCTACAAACAGGGCCGGACTGGGACACAATTTCAGGCCGGGAAATTCTACACCCATCCAGGCCATCCTATGCACCCAAATAAAATTTAGAAACACGGACAACCCTGTTTTTTCCTAAATTACATTTATTGGTCTAAATCCTTAGGCTTGGGCCATGTAAAATAATTAAAGGCTTTCTCTTGAACGGTATCCTCACTTCCCTTTTCCTTCTCTTCATTTTCCCTAATATCTCTCTGTCTCTCCCTTCCACCAGTATCATCAGCCTCATACACTAAAGTGGAGTCTCTCTCTCTCTATATATATGTGTGTGTATGCATGTATAAAGTGTGCGTATTCACTTCTTCACCTGTCTCTTCTTCACCTGTCTCTTCTTCACCGGTCTCTTGTTCTGGCCTCATGTTACAAACATAACTGTCTCCACCTTGGTGTAAAACAACCACCTTATTGTAATTTGTTTGCCCAGAATCTACATTTATTTTAGTAAAAAATCAAAGTATTATATTTATGACAATTTTATTGTTTTTATCTTGAAATTACTAAATATCCAACATTTAGCAACACTATATTTCATACAATATTTAAAAAATAATAATAATCTTATTCTGCTTCTACATGTCACTCCCTGGCTGAATGTGCACCCATTTGATAAAAATAAGAAAATAAAAAAAAAAGGAAAAAAAGTTTTAAACCTCACAAATGGGCAGACATAATTTTCTAAATCGTCTAATAAAATGTTATTGATTTTTGTTGTTGTTGATGTCTTGTCACGGAATGGGGAAATACAAAAGGTGCGAGGACTCAAGTGTAGAAAATATGAATTTATTAATAAAAGAAAGGCTAAACACAAAACAAAACCCACGAGGGGGAAAACATAACTAACAAATATAACAACCAAAAACAGAACATGAACTTACTGGGGAATCAAAGGGAACAGGAAACATTAGACAACAAACCAACACAGACTGCAAACAAGAGGGGACTTATAAAGGGAACAAATCAAGAGGGAACAGGTGGAACAAATTAACCAATAATCAGATAACAAGATGGGAGGGGCTAGACAATAGACACGAGCACATGGCCCAAAATAACAAAACACCCATGTGCAGCACAAGACAGGACAGGCATGTGACATGTCTATCACTCCTGTCTCCCTGCTCCCAGTAGGCTACATAAATGTTAATATTTTTCTGCTATAGCCTATTATTACTTATGTAACTTTACACTAAATAATATGAATCTCCTTTAACATACAGTATTTTGAGTGACGATAGTAATATGGGCGCTATACCGCTTATTTGCTAGCATTTCAATACTAAGTTAACGAAGTAAAAAGTACAGTATT
Source organism: Vimba vimba (assembly GCA_022828995.1). Lineage (NCBI taxonomy): Eukaryota > Metazoa > Chordata > Actinopteri > Cypriniformes > Leuciscidae > Vimba > Vimba vimba. Next base: position 56,557,316 of record CM040818.1, read on the forward strand.
TACAGATGAAACTGACCTGCACTTGAAGCCCTGAACAGGTCATTCATTTTGCAACATTTTGATGCTTGTTCTCTGAGTGCTTTCTTTTTCGTTGTCCTTTCCCTCTCTGCTCCACCTGGCCGTTTTCTCTCCATCATCGGGTGATGCGCGCAATCCGCGCATTTTCTGATGAACCGTTTGGCTGAGGCTTAAAGTCGAATTATTATTTTGCGGTTTCTGCCATCTCTCTCTCTCTCTGATCGGATCTGATAAACTCTGTCTGGTTTCAGCAATGAATGAATAGCGCTCGAGCGGCGCTGCGGTCTTAAATGACACATGAGAACCTCGTAGACTCAACCTGTCCCGCTCGGTGTCTGCTGCTCGCTGACGCGTGTGTTTTCTTCTCTTACATTTGGGGCAAAATTGGAGCTGTTAACTAATTTGTCACAATCAAAACTAAGTGAACACCAAGCAGAGGTTCTGGGCTTTCATTAGAGACTAAAAAACGCGAAGAGGAAACGTTACTTTTGCCTTCGTCAGACCAAATCCAAGGCGAGCATCAGCCGCGGGGGAAAGCCGTGTTCAAATCTGAAGGATAGTTTTAACGGAACAGTTCATAAAAGCCTGAACGCGTCATTTGTCTGCTCAGAAAACAGTCTAAAAGAGACTTCAATGAAGTCAGCATCAGTGATGAGCGTTAGGAGGCTTTCAGACAGCTGTTGTTTTGGGCAGCTGAAGCACACGAACATCATCAGGAGTCTCTGAGTCTGCCTGGCCCTTATCGGTTAGCAGATTATCCATATTTTATCTCATTAAACACGTTAAACACATCGTCGATGTGGGCCAGCATCATATCACAACATAAATATTTTAATTGTAGGCTAATAAAGGATTTGTGTACTGATTCGCCATTCACTATGTAAATGGAAATTATTGCTAATCTAAAGCAAGAGACACCACAGTCATAATTTCCTTTTAACCACTACATGCTAATTCATAACATAGTCATGTATGTACAATGGGCCATTATGTTTGATATATTTATTTAGATAGATCGTTTTTTTTTTTTTTTAAATTATGGTGTGAACTGAAATGATGAGGATAATGGAGTTAACTGGTCTCGTCTGGTTTGTTACAGTTTCAACCAAATCACTGCATCTGTCTCCACTCGGATTTGCTCAGACTATAACAGAACACATTTAATGACGTTAAAACAATTTAAATATTTACTAATATCTGAAAATTATAGCATTTACCATGTAATCCTCTTCTCTTCAAATATGTCGCTGGTGTCAGCTTCTCCATAGAGATTTGTATATCCCCGTTATCAACGTGCATAGCAACAGTAATGATCTGTCATTCAGATTAATTTTTCTCTAAATGTCTGAATAATAGAAATTCACAAATTTGACTTGATAGTTTGTCTAAACTCTAAACGATCAATCAGACAACAGAAGGCATGTAGTATCGTGTACAACAGGTTTATCATTTAAAGGCTTATTTGTGTATCAAATATGATAATGTCGCTTCATAGGGTTTCACCCAAGATTTCTGTCATCATAATGTTGTTCCAAACCTCAATGGCTCTTTTCATTTCCGTCTGTGTCAGTGTGGGAAGCAAACATAGGGTCAACTCATGTTTATATGTTTTATGAATCATTTAATTTACTGAAGGCTACCAGGAAAGCTAACATATAACATATAGTTTATTAAATTTATTCACAATATGTACACATTAATTATTAATATTATGTCCAATAAAATAAATAAAAAACGGCTTTGTTTCTTGTTCTTTCACATTGACAGTTACTAAAATTATTTCATACATTGATGTAACGTACCTATTTTCAATTCAAAATGGTGAGATTAATCAGTTTATTGGTTTACCTGGTTATTATTCAGCTGTCAGTTATGAAATGTTTAGTTTAGCTACTTGCATCTTATTTTTATGACCATTAACAAATGATCTTGATGCTGTGCAATATCCTCTCAGCACTAGAGTCGAGTTTATACTATATTAGGCAATTATTTCACAGCCTTCATTATACACACCTCTAAATAATACAGAGGTCCAGACCTCGTCGACCTCATAGCTACAGCCATGGTTATGTTCTTAGTAGTGACTGACTTACTACAGGTGAATAATGCAAAATCTCACCTGTAGCAAAAAAGCCTTTTGGTGAATTACAGTAATTTCTTATGAAAATAATTGTTTACTGTAAATACATGAAGGAAGATATTATGCACAATTTCACTTGTAGTAAGTTAGTATTGTCAATAGGAACCCAAAACAAGCTTTGGATTTTGAAAATGTCTGTTTTTTAATGTTAAAAGGACAATAACTTGTACTTTATAACTTTATAACTTACTTTATAACAGATTCAACTACTATGTCGAACAATAACCAAGAGAAGAGAAGCACAGAGTCTGACCAGACCAAAGAGCAGCATGCACATCTCAACAGGTAAGTGTCATAATACATGTAACAAAACCGTTTTCATTCTTAACATGTTAATTTCATTCATTAAAAAAAACAAAACAACAATTGGTCCAAACTTGAAAAGAGAGAAATGTACACTTCAGCGCTGCTCCAGAATCGTTCTGTCACGACACACACACAAACTGGTAAGATCGAATAGCAGTTTTAATGGGGTAATCCGTAATCACAAACCAGGCCAGGCAAAGGGTAAAAATCAAAGGCAGTCCAAAACAAGAAATGAACAGGCATGGAACACAGAAGTGCGATGTGACATCAAACAAGGACTCCATAACAAACACTGAAACAGCAAGGGTATAAATACACAGAAACTAACAAGGTGACGGGAAACAGCTGTGTGCAATGATCAATGAATAGACAGAACAGGATGATGGGAAATGTAGTCAAATAAGTGAATGACACCGTGGAGGAAGAGGACCTCTAGTGTTTACCCGGGGAACACAAACCAGACACTGTGACATGTTCAGACTCAGAACGCTGACTGTTCATTAAAGGTACAATCTGTAATTTTTCGCCACCAGAGGTCGCATTTTCAAAACAATAACCAAGGCGGAGCTTGATGACGCTATGAAGGAGAGTGAACGATGGGTGATGTCGATTTCACCATGCAGAGATGTATATATTATATATCCGCGAATGAGTTAGTTTTTGTATAACCTGAACGTTTGATCACACTATTTTGTGTCATCATAAAGAATTAACTGCAAGGATCGTGAAATGTAATGCTTAAGCCTGTTACTGATACGTGACTATTTGTCAAAAGATTTGGAGAGTTAAAACTGCTCAGTTTTACACGTTTAAAACAATCGTACATAAAAGAAAATGTGAACGAACCCACAGTATTTGAAAGTAATGGGTATATATTTTTGTGCAACACTAGGCTACTGTATTTAATTTCACTGCCATAGACTTGGTCACCAGACTTGAGAAAAAATGTTACTGAAGTACAGACTAAGTGGAATATAACTATGTGTACAATAACTAATATATATTTGCTTGCCTGTCTATTAAAACACATGCGAGAGTCTCTGTCAACAAATCAAGTCCCGCAATCAACAATAGCGAACCGTGATGACTGAATGACACAACAGCGGCGTGTGAGATATTGTATCGTAGATATACAGTACATACATAGAACCTCGTTAGCGGTTTACGTATAACGGTCCATTGAAACGGCCGCTAATGAGTATTCCATGTAATCTATGGTTTCTACAAGCGGAAACCGAGGAGCCTTTATTTAATTTATTTACAAATCCTTGGGAGCTTTTGGGATAATGTAAGTACACAACTGCATTTAATATATCACACTGTGCAAGTGTTTTTCTTTTATATTTTATTACAAAAACTTACATATTGTCCTTTTAAGTCACATCAATATACTGTAATGCTGCTTGTCTTGGAAGAAAGAAAAAAAAGTTACAAGCTTCTCAAAAACTTCAAAATTCCAAAAAAGAGAATGAAAAATAATAATCAGTGGATTTAATACATTTTAAAAATAATAATAAAAAAACACTCCACTAACAGTTATAAAGTCACTGCAAACCAGGAAATATAATAAATAGCTGATTTAAATAATATGTTGATGCTAAATCAATTCTCTCTTCTGTAGATCACGTCCTGATGCCACACAGATTAATTCACCAGGTCCTCCAGCGCTTTATCGTCTGAACACAGAAAGAAAATATCTTGTTGGGACTGATAAAAAGGTCAGACAGTGGACATATGGAAGAAGAGACAGAAACAAGCAGAACAAAGTCATACTGATGGTGGGAGCAACCGGCACTGGGAAAACCACCATGATCAACACCATGATCAACTACTTACTGGGAGTGAAGTTTGAGGATCAAGAGTTTTATCAAATTACAGAAGAAGAAAAACATCAAGATCAGTCACAATCCCAGACACGCGAGATCACTGTTTATGAGGTGTTTGTTGAAGAAAACCCAACATATCTGACCATCATTGACACTCCAGGATACGGAGGCACTGAAGGAGACGAGAAAGACAGAGAGATTGCTGAGTATCTGACCAGATTATTTTCAGATGAGGATGATGGGATTCGTTATATTGATGCAGTGTGTTTTGTGATGAAGGCGTCTGAGAATCGAATCTCTGGAAAAGAGCATTACATATTTCACTCAGTTCTGTCTCTGTTTGGTAGAGATATAGAGAACAACATAGTGTTTCTACTCACACACTCAGATGGAGGACCTCCAACAGATGCTCTCAATGCCATTAACACAGCAGAAATACCCTGCAGAAGAGATGAAGACAAAGAACCTGTTCACTTCTTATTCAACAACCGACAGAAAGAGAAAAGAGTAAAACGGTATGAGCATGTTTTGAGATCAGCCTGGGAAATGGGAGAGAGAAGCATGAATGAGTTCTTCACACTCCTGGAAGAAAAGAACAGAAAAAGTGTTGAGATGACATTAGATGTTCTGAAAGAGCGAAGACGACTTGAAGCCTGTGTCTCTAATCTGAAGGACCGAATCTCTGAGAAGGAGTTAAAAACTGAAGAATTGACTCAGATTCAGGAAGCCCTCAGACAGAACAGAGACAAGATTGATAAATGTGAAAACTTTCAGTTTAAAGTGACAAAGTCCTTCAAAGAAAAAGTCCCCATTGTAAATGAATGGTTGTGGAACAGCAAGGCAACCTGCTGCTCCGACTGTGAGGAAAACTGTCATGAGAGGGGATGCTGGTGGGCGAGTGATCTCTCATGGTGTTGGGTCATGAAAAACAGCCACTGCACTGTGTGTTCAGGAAAGTGTCATCACAGCAAACATGTCAGAGAGAACAAAAAATATGTGCTGAAGACAGAGGACGTCATTATGACATTTGACGAGCTCAAACAGGAGTATGAACGCACTGGTGAAAAGCCTAAAACCAGCTTTGATAAAAATAAATTTGATACTACTAAAGAGGAACATGAAAGTATCATGAAAGAGTCTGAGAATAAAACCGGAATAGAACAACAACTGAAGAGCGATCTGGAGAAGATTAAAGAAGAAAAGTCCAACCTGGTTCATGAAGCTTATAACAGCATCACAAGTCTGTCTAAGATCGCATTAAAAGCAGACAGCGCTTTCACTCTTCTACATCTGGATTTCCTGATTCCCAGACTGAAGGAGGAGGGAAAAGATGAATGGATGAAGGAGCTGGAGGATCTGAAGAAAGCTGGAGAAGAAAGGAAAAACAAGGCGGCTGTGCATTATGTGATGGGTTTATGGGATCGTTTAACTGGTAAAACATAATGCAACAAATATGAAAATACAAGATGAAAAAGCAGAACAGAAGCTGTTTCATTACAGAAAATAAAAAGAGGGTCTGTTGAGTTTAATGATGAAATTATTGAATATATGAATATATTAAAAATGAAAAATGATTATAACAATTTAAATTGCAACTGTTATTTTGTGTCTTTATTTTAACTTTAGATATACGTATCAGGTTTAGATCACGTAACAGGTTTATAATCATATAATGCCTACTTTCACCACATTGTCAATAATATCCTATAAATATTTTATTTTAAAAATACTTACATTTTTTCTGTAATTTCACTTCTGCTCTAGTTCTCATGTATTACTCCAGTGTACTCTTGTATCTCTGTCTTACAGTAATGTGTTTTGTTGCACTTATATGATAAATTGTATATGATAATAATCACTTAACAGTATGATGTAGTTCTCTGTGCTCTCTCTCTCTAATGTCCTGATCTAAATCTGCTTTGTGTATCGTAATGAACAATTATACACATAAATCTGACTTGAATTGACCTTTTTTGACTTGTGCTTTACTGGTTAATCTGGTTTGAGTCTGTTCTGAAACACCTGATCTGCGATCTAGAGAAGAGCAGTGTCTGTTGAAATGGCAGCGCCCTGTTTGGCTGCGGCTGCACGGGCTCACGACAGTTTCAGATTTTCCGACCAAATTACTCTGTCTATGACGGCGGTAATAGTCGCCACTCAACACGAGGTAGTGTATGATCGCCAGCATCTACTGGAATTACGACCATACAGCAACTTCGGGTTCGTAGACACAAGTGTCCAGGAGTGTCTAAGTAGCCTTAGAGTGTTACGCCGGCAAGATCCAATGGCCGATAGATCAGCGGACCCGCCTACCAATACAAGCCGACAGAGGAGAAAGCGGAGGCGGTGTGACTGGTGGTGGAAGCGCGGCTGTCGGGGAGGACTAACAGCTAGGCTAAAAGCTAACCCCCACAGAACGCCGCTTCCATCCATCTTTCTCTCAAATGTCCGCTCCCTGGATGGAAAAATGGATCACCTGCAGCTGGAACTAACATTTACATATACATTTAGTCATTTAGCAGACGCTTTTATCCAAAGCGACTTACAAAGTAGGACTAGATTAAGCGAGTCATCATGAAGAGGCAAAAAACAAAAAGCAGTGCAAGAAGTGCTCAAGATACAAAGTTCAGGCATTATTCAGAGTAGCATAAGCCCGATAAGTGAGGTTTAGAGGGAAAGGGGAGTTTTTTTTTTTTTTTATGAGGTTAAGTGCTCACGGAAGAGATGGGTTTTCAGATGTTTTTTGAAGGTTGTCAGGGATTCTGCATTCCGGATGAGGGTGGGGAGAGCGTTCCACCAGCATGGAACTGTGAATGAGAATGTTTTGGAAAGTGATTTTGTGGCTTTCTGGGATGGAACCACGAGACGTCGCTCGTTGACCGATCGTAGGCTTCTGGTAGGGATGTAGACTCGTAGTAGTGAGTGAAAGTAGGAAGGAGCTGAGCCTGTGATAGATCTGTAAGCAAGCGTCAATGCCTTGAACTTGATGCAAGCAGCGAGAGGTAGCCAGTGCAGTGAGCTGAATAGAGGAGTGACGTGGGCCCTATTTGGCTCGTTGAAGACAAGACGAGCTGCAGCATTCTGGATCATCTGTAGGGGTTTAGTTGCACATGCTGGAAGTCCGGCCAGAAGAGCATTACAGTAGTCAAGCCTAGAAATGACCAGGGCCTGGACGAGAAGTTGTGTTGCATGCTCAGTTAGGAAAGGCCTGATCTTCCTGATGTTGTGCAGTGCAAACCTGCATGATCGAGCTGTCTTTGAAATGTGATCTGTAAAGGTCAGCTGGTCATCAAACGTTACTCCAAGATTTCTCACCGACTTTGATGGGGTGATTGATGATGACTCTAGCTGGATAGTGAAGTTGTGCTGTAGAGACGGATTGGCAGGGAGGACGAGAAGCTCAGTCTTTGCCAGGTTGAGCTGCAGGTGATGTTCCATCATCCATGTGGAGATGTCCGCCAGGCAGCTTGAGATCCGTGCAGCTACTGTGGGGTCATCTGGTTGAAATGAGAGGAAGAGCTGTGTGTCATCAGCATAGCAGTGGTAGGAGAAGCCGTGTGCTTGTATGATGTGTCCCAGTGATGTGGTGTAGATGGAGAAGAAGAGGGGACCAAGAACTGAGCCCTGGGGAACCTCTGTGGTCAGTTGATGAGATCTGGATACCTCGCCTCTCCATGCGACCTTGAATGACCTACCTGTGAGATAGGACTCAAACCAGTGGAGTGAAGTTCCTGTGATACCCAGTGCTGAGAGGCTGGACAGAAGGATTTGATGATTCACAGTGTCGAAGGCGGCAGACAGATCCAGGAGGATGAGGACTGAGGATTTGGAAGCAGCTTTTGCGATCCGTAGGGCTTCTGTGACTGACAGTAGTGCAGTCTCAGTTGAATGCCCTTTCTTGAAGCCGGATTGGTTGACATCCAGCTGGTTGTTGAGAGACAGAAAGGATGTTACTTGGTTGAACACAGCTCTTTCAAGTGTCTTCGCAATGAATGGTAGGAGAGAGATAGGTCTGTAATGTTCTACAAATGATGTGTTTAGCGTTGGTTTTTTAAGCAGTGGAGTAACCCGAGCTTGCTTGAATGCTGTAGGGAAAATGCCAGTATGGAGGGATGAGTTCATGATGTGTGTGAGTGCTGGTAGAAGTGTGGGAGAGATGGCTTGTAGAAGGTGTGAGGGGATGGGGTCTAGAGGGCAGGTGGTAGGGTGACTGGAGAGGAGAAGTGTAGATACTTCTTCCTCGGTTAGTGGAGAAAAGGAGGACAGAGGGATGTTGGCTGTAGAAGGGGTCGGTCTGGGTTCCTGTGTGTGTGGAGCTGAGAACTGACTGCTGATAGATGTTGTTTTGTTGGTGAAGAAGATTGCAAAATCGTCAGCAGTTAAGGAGGAGGCGGGTGGTGGTGGAGGTGGACAGAGGAGAGAGTTGAATGTCTTGAAGAGTAATCGTGTGTTGGATGAGTTGTTGATCTTGTTGTGGAAGTATGAAGATTTTGCAGCATGAACATCAACAGAAAAGGAAGAGAGGAGAGATTGATACATACTCAGGTCAGATGCGTCTTTTGATTTGTGCCATTTCCTCTCCGCTGCCCTGAGTTCGGTCCGGTGTTCCCTAAGAACCTCAGATAACCAGGGGTTAGAGGGCTGGCCTGGAGGAGAGAGGGCAGATAATGTCTAGAGAAGAGGTTAGAGTGGAGCATAGGGTATCCATTGCGGTATTCACATCCAGAGATGAGAATTGTGAGGGTGGGGGAAGAGAAGATGAGACGGCAGAGGAAAGATGGGAGGGGGAAAGTGAGCGCAGGTTTCGCCTGAATATGGCTGGTGGTGGGGGTGGGGGTGGTGGTGCAGGGGTAGAGAGTTGTAGACTGAAAGTAATGAGGAAATGATCTGAGACATGGAGAGGTCTCACCAAGATGTTGTCTGTGGTGCAGTTGCGTGTGTAGACCAGGTCCAGTTGGTTGCCTGATTTGTGAGTACCTGAGGTGATGAGTTGTGTGAGATCATAAGAGGCTAGGAGAGAGATGAAGTCTGCTGCATACGGCTTGTCGAGATGGATGTTGAAGTCACCGAAGACTAGAAGTGGGGTGCCGTCCTCAGGGAAAGAGGACAGCAGCACATCCAGCTCATCTACAAAATTACCCAGCTGACCTGGGGGACGATAAATGACTACAATATGGATCTTAATGGGAGTTGTGAGTGTAATAGCATGATATTCAAATGAGTTGTTGTTGCATATAGAAAAGAGCGTAGAGTATTTGTAATTGTTAGAAACGAGGCGCCCTGTACCTCCACCTCTCCCAGACTGGCGAGGGGAGTGAGAGAAGGAGAAATTGCTAGAGAGAGCAGCGGGGGTTGCTGAGTCTTCTGGACGAATCCAGGTCTCAGTCAAGCCCAAGATATTAAGAGTAGAATGAGATGCAAAGGCTGGAATGAAGTCAGCTTTATTGATTGCTGACTGGCAATTCCATAGACCCACGGAAAGAGAGAGAGGAGTGTGTGCGGATTAGAGAATGGGAAGCAGATTGGCGATTGGTGCTAATTACAACATCTCAAAGGCAGGACAAAGGCTCCCAACTGTTCTTCCATTTGGTCCCACTGTTTCAAAAGAGAGTAAGAAATCATATGAGAAAATGCAGCAACTGTTTTAATCTGTCTTATTCACTATCCTATTTCCTATCCACTGCATATTCAATGTCATTTTCACAGCTGCTATAAACTATTTCAGTGCTGCTAAATCTGTACAGTGCCATTTGTGTATAAAAGCCATAAAATCCAATAGCACTGTGTATACAATTTTGAATTCAGTGCATTCTTTCCACAGTAATTTGTACATATTCATATTTCTTTAGCATTATTGTATTCTGCTACTTGTTTTATTATTCTACTACAAAGATTTGTATCAACCGAGAAAGAAAACATAACCAAGGATTGCACTATAAAAGTACAACCTGATTCTGAAAAAGTTGACAGTATTGAAAATGCAAAAAAAAAAAAAAAAAAATTCCTTTGAAAATTCTGTTCACTCTGTACTATACTGAAAAAACATTATTAACAAATTACATGTCTGAGTATTTCATTTATTTTAGAAAATATACACTAATTTTAAATCTGATGACTGCAACACAGTCAAAATATTTGCGACTGTTTACCACTGTTTTATGTAACATCACCTTTTCTTTTAATAACATTTAATAAGCTTTTGGGAAGTAAAGATGCCAGTTGGTTCAGTTTAGCAAGAACACTTTTCCCCATTCTATTATACATGTCCTCTGGTGAGTTTTTAATCCAAGCAGACTGTGGTTTGTCATTGTCCTGCTGGAAAATGCAAGGACGCCCCTGGAAAAGATGTCTGAATGGCAGTTTTTGTTGCTCCAAAATGTGTACATATATTTCTGCATTATAGGTGCCCTCACAGATGTCTCACAAGCAGCCGCGGCCGGTGGATCTTAATTTGGTGGGCCGGATTCATATTATGCTCGAGACTGGAACGAATCCGAATGGTATCGCACACTGGGTTTGTTGTGTTGTGCACAGTTAATTTTGCACCAGTCCCAAGCATAACATGAACCCTCCCTGGCATATTAAGATCCACAGGCCACGGCTGCTCACAAGCGCAATGTTGTATGAGGCCGGTGACACACTGGATGCCTGGCGTAAAAAGCAGAGTGTGCAGGTGCTAGCATGGCCTACCCGCAATCCTGACCTGTCTCCGATTGAGAATGTGTGGCTCATTCTGAAACGCACAGTAAGGCAATTAAGGCCCGTACAGTTGTGTAGCTGAGGACATCATGGATGAATGAAAAAAAATTATGCTTGCTAAACTGAAACAACTGGTGTCTTCACTGCCCAAATGCTTAATAAGTGTTATTAAAAGGAAAGGTGATACTACTGTAACAGTCAACTGTCCCAAATGTTTTGAGTGTATTGCAGTCATCAGTTCTGAAATTAGTGCTTTTGGGTTGTAACATGTTTTAACTGGCAGAAGTGACAAATACAATAATTCTTATATCTGCTTACTCTGACAATGAAAGCCTGCTGACATTGGCTTGATTTTTGCAGCAAACACATTGGGACAAACTAATCTGTGAATACTCTGCTATAGCCTTTGTAGACAATGACATGGGGTGCGTTCTCCGATAACGTTGTCTCTTAGCGCGCTACGAAGACTCAAAAGGTACACCTTAACTACAGGTATACCTTTCCTACGTGTGTTCTCCGAACTATACCTTAGGATGTTGCTTAAGGTAAACCTTCTTAAGTTCGACCTTAGCAGGCGCTGTCCATGTTGGAGGCGCTGAATAGGTTGAAATCGATGCCTCGATGATCGATTGTGCGCTCTTTCCTTCACAGCGGTATAGGTAAAGTATTGAGAAAACAATGTTCTTTATAAAGAAGCGTTTTAGAAATAGTACAAACTGCATTTATCAGGGCTCATTGAAATATGTACATGCAGAAATAAATATGAGTATGTGTTTATAATTTAGCAAGTGTGCAATCCCAAACCCTCACGGCCATAAGTGTGTTAATGTTCTCCACAACGTATGCTGATTATCCACCAGCCATGTAGTTGACATACACTAACTGGCTCCGCGGACGGCGCCGTCTTTGATTTAAAACAAGTACTCGCTGTCTCGCTGCCATAGCTATAAAGTTTGTGTAAACTCATCTTTCTTTATATAGACTCCTAAGCCTTTTCTGTCAAATGGTTCGCCAGCTGATGTGCCTTAGGATAGTAATTAAAAAAGCTAACAACCATTAGTGTATGGAAACTTTATTAATGAAAACACTTCCATACACTGGGTGTAGGCTATAACAACTTAAGTATTTTATGTGTAAAATTTTTAAGTAAAGTAAAAATGTAATTTTAATACTAAATCAGATTTTATATTAAATGTTCATATAAAATTGTCTATATGTAATTAAACTGCGATGTAAAAAAGCTTTTTGCATAGTGGTGCCACTAGCGGTATGAACCGTCAGCAGCGATAAGGTATAGCTAAGAGCGCTCCAGACCAACCTTACGAACGTATGACTTACAGAAGGTATACTTAACTAAGAAGGTTTCGGAAACCACGTATTAACGATAAGGTACTTCTTAAGGTACAACTTAAGAACGACGTAGCGTTAAGGTAGTTTCGGAGAACGCAGCCATGGACGTTAATGGACCTGAGTAGGGATGTAACGTTTCAAGGTTTCACGATTTACCACGGTATTAAAACAGACTGTTATCATACCGTGGCATTTGTCATTCAAGATATTGTATTAATTTAATATCATGTGCATTCCTGAATTGAAAAAAGATTTAACATTCCCATTGTAAATATCAGTTCTCTTGAGAGAGTCAATTACATTTCACAGAATCATATAAACTTCAGGCAACCAAAAAAAATAAAATAATTTAAAACTTTTTTCACCCGCGTTTGAGGTGTTTTCACACACCTCATTTGGTCCGGACTTTCTCACTTTTCATTTTGTTCCGAAACAATAATTTCAGGTGTGAAAGGTGCCTCGGACCACAGTCCAGATCAAAATACTACATTTTGGTCCAATCAAAATAGGTGGTCTTGGACCAAACTGAACCATGGTTAGGTTCGTTTGCAGTGTGAAAACACTTTTTGGATGGTTTGGACTTTTGGAACAATTACATTAAGTTAGGCAAATACGTACCATAGAAAAGAAAAATCTGGAAAAAAATCTTCTAGATCATACTGTCGCTGGCTAGAACAAGCAAAAATGAGTTGTGGAAGTACATGGGGAGAGGAGATTACCGGTAGATTTTTAATTTCAATTTGGTCAGACGAAAACTTTAAAAGTAAATTATAACCTACATTTCTAATGTACAAGTACTGCCCTTCAGAGGTGGGTAATTACTTGAGTAAAGTACTTTTCTGAGTAACTCTGAGTTCACAAGTTTTGGAAAGACCCTAATTAAGACCAAAATGATCATGTAAAGGGAGCTGTAACAATATTAGCTCTAAGGGGAAATATTAATAATAATCCATAATGACAAATTATGATTAATTATTAATATTTGGGTCAGTTAATTAGATTAACTTTGAGGTAAGCCAAATTAATATTACAATCAATTAATCAGTTCCAAAGAACTCTTTGATTATTCATTTATTCTAAGGAAAATGTATTGTTCATGGTCGCTGAAAAATAATTATTCCTTATGTACAGCAATTAGCATGTAGCAAGATCAAAATCATAAAAGGGACTTTGTATGCAAACAGAGGATCAGAAACCAAATTCATAATCGTGCACAAATTTAATTAACTAAATCACAAACATAACTAACACTAAACAAACATAAATACATCCATACATACATACATGCACAGGTAAAGGGGTGAGTGGTGTGGAACAGGAAATAGAATTATGGAATAAGATCTCAGTATGAAAAGAAGAACCATCAGCTTATTTCATAGCAATCTCATCAAAGAATACTTGCATGGCAGTTGCAATCGTGGTCAATTCTTGAAGTGGTTGAAGATTGAATTTGTTGATGAGTCTGTGGCCTTGAAGAAGAGCATGGTGGCTTCGAGCACATGGCTGTTGTAAGTCGAAGCCTGCTGAGGGCACGCTGGACGGCGCGGCGCCCCCAAGTGCCGAGAAGACCAGGAGTGGATCGTTGTGTCAGTGATGGTAAAGTTGCCGTTGTTCTCGGAAGAAATTGAAGAGATTGAAGAAATGTCTGACTCCTGTATGAAAGCATGGCATGCATTGCTCAGGCCTGTTTGGGCCCAGGGAGCTGGGCCCCAGTGGGGGGTGGGGGGGGTGGGGTCTCCCCCAGTAACAGCAGAAACTGCGTTGTTGTCGGCTGAGAATCGCTGAGAGAGAGAGAGGCAGGGCTAACGGAAGGGCCTTTTAAAGCTTAACCAAAAGGCACGCCTTGAACCAATCAGAAAGAGGGAATTTCTGGCGGGAGTTTCCTTTGTGGGAAAGATTTACAACACTGTCTCAAGCCCTCTTTTTCTGTTCATTAATACTCAGATAGATATAACAAATCCACACTGCATTCTAAGAGAAGGTGATGTACATCAAAGCGTGAGTCATCAAATGAGGATTAATTTGATAGGAGACATGATACAGGTAAAGTTACAATGACCGTTGGTTGTATAATAAAATACATACCATATTGTATACATAATAGGACACAAAACATCACAATCATTCACACAGTTTCTGGGATCCACGTTCATTTCTAGATCAGTTAGTTTCTGATTAATGCAGCGAAGTTTGCATGGAAGATTGTTTCTGTCCCCCCATTGTCGTCTCTCGTACACATGCAGCCACATACCTTTTAGTCGTAAACCCCCCTGTGTTTCCTGTAACAAGACACCATCCTGCCAGTGTGTTAGCGTCATTTGGGATGTTAAGTTTTGGTGAAAGTTTCACAGTGAGTTTGCTGGATTATTCATTAAATAAAGGGTGTCACCTGTCATTCTGAAGTCAATTAGTTTCGGGGCAGGTGTTTGCTTGTGGTTGCAGGAAGTGGTTAGGGCTCTATGTAGCATAGAGAGGTTTTCAGGCCGACCTAGTGCTGGTGGCAGGAGGTCAGAAGGTAGTCTGAAGGACTGAAGGACTGAAGTGTTGCTCCGTCCTTATGGCGATGTTGATGTGAGCTTGCCTAAGCTGGGGTAGGCAAGGAGTCAGATGCTTGTACTTTACAGGACTCCTCGGGTGAGTCCTGTTCAGGGAGCTGGTTTGCGTGTGTCAGCAGCTCCTGTAGCTCTGAGTCAGGTGTGTCCAGCTGTCCTTGTGGAGCCTCCGATTGACACCTGTGTGAATGGTGTGGAGGAGGATGTTGTCGTTGACAGCCGTTGGTCATCCTGTGGTGTTTGCAGGTGGAGGGTGCTGTCATCCATGGCTTCTCCAAGGGCTTGACTGTTACCTGGGTTGTTGCCATGGTGACAGTTCTGCGCTGGTGCTGGGCATGCTCAGTCCAGCTGCGTTGAACCTGGTTTAAAACTCAGTCTCTAGCTGGTGTGTGAGGCTTTGAGCACAGGTCCGCTCCTTGTGGGACGCTGTGATCTTTATGTAAGGTTGTGTACCTTCTGTTTCACACCCATAAGGTGGGGTAAGGAGATGATCCTCTTGATCAGCCTGGTGAGGCTATAACTCTGGCTTGGGTCATGGGTCGTTGGTCCTCTTCTCTCAAGGTGCAGTTACGTTTGGGTCTGGTGCTGTAGGATGTCAGCAGCCTTGGTGGAACAGTGTTCCTCGTGAGGGCTTGTCAGTTCTTTCGTTCTCCTGTCTGGTTAGGGTCAGGTTAATCAGAGGATCTGCGACATTTTTGACACCCTAGGGGTGAGAGGCTAATGCATGACCCTAAAGAGTTCAGAGCTAAGGTTTGATAGGTTAGCTAGGTATGTAGCATAAAGCTAGATGTTTATGTGTAGCTTGTCAAGTATGTCTTGTATCCTTATCATCTTAGCTGTGGGTGTTAGTAGGCTAAGACTTTTTCTGAAAAGGGCATAAGCCAAGAGGAAATAAATGACTTAAGATGGTTCTTATGGCTAAATTATTTCTCTGGACTTAACTGGTGGTTAACAACGGGCTTGGCGAAGTGAATGATAGTAGGAAAAGGACAGTTTTCCTATTCAGATTATGCTTATTATCAATCCTCAGGACTATAGTTATGCCCTAGTAATCGTTGAGATTACTTGTTTTGCAGGGTCATAAAAATGAGTGCACTTGTTGAAAATAAACAAAACCACAAATAAAGGTCTCTGGTTCCTTTCTGGGCCCTATGGGGACTGGAACCACATTAGAACAAGATGGGAAATGTAAATAAATCAAATAAATGAAAGAATAGACAAGTGAACAGCTGGTGGCTATTATTATCAAGTAAAATAAAATAAAAAGGGCTTAAATAAGTGATCAAAACAGCAGGAATGATCTGAAATTGGGAATAATCAATAGCACGAGTGGCTAAACTTTTGATGTGCTTGGACCAGACTCCATAGTGGGTCTCAGCTGCTGTGTGTTCAAGACACACAGTCCCTGTGTGTGTGTCCTTACAAAAGTTTAGTCAACATGCTGGTGAAAATCCTCATGACTATAAGAATTCTTCTCTAGATGCACAGTTTACGTGTAATTAAGTTTAGATTTAATTTACAAGGTAACAGCAAATTTTAGCCGACAGCACTCAGCAAGGACTACTCCTAAACTAGTGGCGGTAAAATTCAGCTGGGAAGAATTGAAAGTAAGGAAAGAGAAAGTGAGAGATCAGAACCCTAACTGGGCTAGAGGCAAAGTAGGTTAGATCACTTTGCACTGTGCACAGCACAAGCTGTAGTTAAAGGCTTCAAGTAAATAATGCTAACCGCTAACTGTAGCAGTTATTATTTAGCTTGGTCTAAGCTGAACGGACGCTAGTTAGGTTAGCTTAGCCATCTAGACTGGTTTGTTTACAATATGACGTTACGCGTTTGCACTTCCTGTGACACGTCGTTGTCAAGGGAACCATGTCAGAGCAATTCAACAGTCTATGAAGAATGTCATCAAGTATATTTGTATAGCGCTTTTTACAATACAGATTGTATCAAAGCAGCTTCACAGTATTAAAATAAAATAATACAACAAAGTTTGTTTCTAGTGGAATTTATTGATTGATAGAATAAAATTAAATTAAATATCCCCAAAATATCCCCAGAATGTCAGCACATTTTAAATGAGTTATACATGTTTAAACAAGTTAAAATGTGGTGCCTATACTTTGAGTCTTTCCAAAACTTGATGTTACATTCAGTAAAATGCAAATGTGGTTTGTCATTTGAAACTTTTACTCGTGTAACGCTTCTCTTTACTTTAAACAACTTCTTCTACTTGTTTAAAAGTAAGGAAATGGGTTTGCTATAAGTTAAAGCTTGTCTAAGCATACAAGGTTACGTCCATCTCATGCATAAATATTGACTTTCAGCGAGTGAAACCATCTTGATCACTAAGTAGCTCTGCTTGTAGATGCAGCCAAAATTTAGATGAATTACATCAATCTAACAATAATTTGTAAGGCCTTTACATTGCAGAAAGGGGAGCATCACCCAAGTCTACGTGTAAAACACTGTACTGAGATTTCTTTTTTTTTTTTTTTTTTTTTTTTTTTAATTCTTTTTTTTTATTTTGATTTTACAGGTCCATTCATTACAGTCAATGATATTACCTGTAATACTTCTCATTAAGCCATCTGCAAATATACATTAATAACTCGTAAGAAAAAGACAAGGAAAAACAAGGAGAGTATCACAGAAACACTGTGTGCCCAAGTGTGCACTGTAAGCACAGGTAAATAGTACTAAAGTAAGCAGGGACCCATTAAGACTTCATTCTACATTACATATGCATAAACATTTTTAGACATAGTAAAATCAGAACGAGAACTAAAACAAACATGATGGGATTAACCTCAGTGACTCATAAAGCCCTCTTCCGAGGGGGAATAGAGGAAAAGAGAAGAGGGGAAAAAAAAAAGAAAAAAAGAAAAAACCTAAAAATCATACCACCAGAAACCATTTTAAACAAATGATGGTCGTAATGGAGTGATATACGTTAACCATCTTTCCCATCTTTTCAAAAAAGTTCCCTGCTGCAATCTCAAAGCAAAAGTAATTCTTTCCATCTTAAAAATATCATAGATAATGTCAATCCATTCCTCCATGGTAGGTTTTCCTGGTTTTAACCACCTTCTAGTAATAGCTTTTCTACTAGCAGCACTTAGGATTTGAAATAAATATTTGACATGAGAAGAAACATTTTCTGTTGTTAAGGCACCTAAATATAAAGACTCAAATTTAAATTGAATGTCCATCTGAAAAATGTTTTGCAAAACTTTATAAACTTCCTGCCAAAATGGAATCAATAATGTACAGGACCAGAAAATGTGAAAATGATTTGCTTCAATGCACCCACATTGTCGCCAGCATGCCGAAGATTTGGTGTAGTGCTTCTTCTGGGCTGGAGTAATGAAAAACCTTATTAGGTTTTTCCAGCAGAACTCTCGCCATAAAGATGAACTGGAAGTTTTCCACTGTATCTCACATAATTTCTCCCAATCTTCTTCCTTTAGAACAAAGTTTCCTTCCCGTTCCCATTTTTGCTTTACATACAGTGAACTACCTTTTGTTTGTTGTAGCCCCTTGTATATTCTTGCAATGAGCTTCTGGTTAGAGCCAGCAAGATAAGCTTCTATAAACACTTTTAACAAAATGTTATCCCAGCCTTCTATTGTACACCTCTTCTGCATTTGGCCAATATAATGCCGGACCTGAAGGAATCTGTAAAAATCGTCCTTAACTAAACCGAATTGCCTCTCCAGATTTTGAAAGCTATTCATAGTCCCCTTATGCAAAAATGTACAGTACGCTGTTAAACCTTGCGAAGTCCATCTTTTAAATCTTGTGTCCCATCTATTAGGCAAAAAATCGGCATCAAATGCACACCATCTCAGAACTTTTACCCCATCCTTCAGGTTACTTTGAGCTATTACCTTGCTCCATATCTTAAGTGACAAACATATCCATGGATTTCCCAATTCCTTTAAATTGTACAATAGGTCCTTATCCCCAATTGCAGCCTGAATTGGAAATTCATCTGACATAGCACCTTCAATCTCCTTCCATCTAGCACAATAATCTGGATTGCACCAGCATACTAATGGCCTCAATTGAGCAGCAGTATAGTAGTCTTTTAAGCATGGGAGAGCAACCCCTCCCTTGTTTTTTGTCAATTGTAAACTCTGGTATCTAATTCTTGGCCTTCGTCCCTGCCAAATGAACCTTGAAATATACTTATCCCACTCCTGAAATTGTTGATCAGGTATATCTAGTGGAAGAGATTGAAAGAGATACAGCAATTTCGGCAAAATAACCATTTTGACAGATTCCACGCGTGAACCGAAATTAAGAAAAGGTAGAAGATCCCATCTCCTTATGTCTTCCTTAATCTTTTTATTCAAGGGAAGGTAGTTAAGTGAGAACAAATTTGTCAAGTCTATTGGAATGTTTACCCCCAAATACCTAATTGAAACCGAGTCCCATTTCAAATTATACTTATTCTTCATATTTACAGAAGGGCTGTAATTAAAACAAAGAATTTGAGTTTTTGGAACATTCAGCTTATATCCAGAAAAGGATCCATATTGCTCCAATAATTCCAATAGCCGTGCCAGAGACTGCTCAGGGTCAGTTAAATACACCAGTACATCATCAGCGAACAACGAAATAATTTGTTCTCCCCCATACATAGCGATTCCTTTAATATTGTTGTCCTGAATGATCCATTGGCTCAGGGGCTCAATAAAAATTGCAAACAGGAGGGGGCTAATTGGGCAGCCCTGTCTTGTTCCTCTTTCTAATGAAAAGGGGCTAGAGACAGCCCCATTTATTTTAATTCTTGCCCTCGGGTTATTGTAGAGAGCTTGCAATGTTTTGATGAATGTACTATGAAATCCAAATTTGTCCAAAACTTTATATAAAAAAGACCAATTTACACAGTCAAACGCTTTTTCTGCGTCCAGCCCCACTAGTACTGCATCTAAATTAAATTCTGTTATATGGTTAATTACGTGTAAAGTCCTTCTAATACTGTCTTGAGTTTGTCTTCCGCGAATAAAACCCGTCTGGTCAAGACTAATAATTAATGGTAGCAGTCCCTCTATTCGTTTGGTTAATATATGGGTAAATATTTTATAATCCTGGTTCAACACACTTACTGGTCTAAAATTACCGCATTCAGACTTGTCCTTCCCCTCCTTCGGAATTAAAGATATTACCGCCTCCCTCCAGGAGGGAGGTATACTGTTCTCTTTAAGTACCCAGTTAAAGGTGGACTGCAGCACAGGAGTCAAAGAACCCTCCATGACTCTGTACCATTCAGAAGGGAACCCGTCTGGACCTGGAGCCTTATTTGGTTTAAGATGCGATATGGCTGAGCGAATTTCCTTCTCCGTTATTTCTGCTACGAGATTCCTACTTTGTTCACTATTCAATTTCGGCAGATGAATTTTCTGAAAGAAATCTTCCATTTTCTCTCCATCTATTTGAGGCTGGGAATATAGTTTTTTATAATAATTTTCAAAGCAGTCTTGTATTTCGTTTAATTTGTAATGCATAGAATTAGTAATAGGATTTTTTATTTTATGAATTGAATTCTCTGCTTGTTGTTTTTTCAGCCTATGAGCTAATAATTTGCTGGCTTTCCCACCCCCTTCATAATATTTCTGTTTTGTAAAAATTAACTTTTTTTGTATATCCTTTGTATAAATCTCATTTATTTCGTTCTTTTTTTTCCTCAGTAGCTCTCTATTTTTTTTATCATTTGTGTCTTTGAGGTGTTGTTCCAATTGTTTGAATTCTACTTCCAACTGAATTAGTTCTTTTTGTCTTACTCTCTTTAGGTGAGCACTGTATCCAATTATCTTGCCTCGAAGCACTGCTTTACATGCATCCCATAATACTGGAGGGGAAACTTCCCCATTGTCATTCTGTTCTAAGTATTCAGCAATATCCCTCTTAATTTGTTCCTTCATCTGACTCAGTACAAATGTGTTTAACCTCCATAAGGTGTCTTTCCGGTACTGTTCAAGATTTAATTTTAAATACATGGGGCTATGGTCTGAAAGATCCATGTTCCCCACATCGCAGCCAACTACCCTGTTTAAATCTTGAGCAAAAGTAAAAAAATAATCAATCCTTGAATACACCAGGTGTGGATTTGAAAAAAACGTGTAGTCTCTCTTTGAAGGGTTTAATTCTCTCCAAATATCAATTAACCCGATTTCTTTCATAACCAGATTGATCTTTTTACTTATCAAATTGGGCTGGACTGAGTGTGTATTTGAGGTGTCCAGTTTAGGATTTAGTCTAATGTTGAGATCCCCCCCGCAAATTAGGACCCCATGGGTCTCTGCTGTTATTAAATCGAATATCTGTTTGAAAAACTTCCAGTCAGAGTTAGGAGGCGCGTAGATATTAAATAGCGTAACCAATGAGCCCCCAAGATTTCCCCTCACTAAAATAAATCTTCCCTCTGTGTCCTTTTTTTCAAAAATGGGTTCAAAACTAGTCTTGTTGGATATCAATACTGCCACCCCCCTCCTGTGCCCCGCCTTATACGATGATGAGTACTGATGATTAAAGCCCAATCGTTTTAATTTAGCGTGTTCTGTATCCGAAAGATGCGTTTCCTGTAAAAACGCCACCTCAACTCTCTCTCTTTTTAGTTTAGTTAATATCTTACTTCTCTTGACAGGGTTGACAAGGCCATTTACATTATAAGTTGCTATTTTAACTGATTGCATTCAGTATATATTAAAGGGAAAACTGAGAAATGAAATAAAAATTAAAAATAATAATAATAATAAAAAATCCTCCCATAGGTGACCACGAGTAACAAAGAGAATCACAGGTTATATCCCACAAACTACGAAGAACAACAGCAAGAACTGCTGCGACACACAAAACACAATAAGAACAATAAAAACAGAAATAAAAAGACTTCCAACTGTGGGGTCTTAATATTGACCCTGATGAAGCCCTGATGGAAAAAGGGCTCTGAGGTAAAGCCTCCCCCCTAACAGGTGGGAGAGGGCCTTCATGCATAATATCGTCTCTGTCTTGGCAACATAAAAGAAAAAACCCACCGACGTTTACATTATACCCTTGGTTGTGCAGCCCGTCCAAAGTTTCTTTAATAAGCAGGACGTGTTAAAGGTCTTAATTCCTCTCTCTACCGGGAGTCCCGAGCGAAAAAATAAAATAAAATAAAATAACGACTCAACGGACTCACCCATTATATTCCCAGAAAACTCGCACACAGCAGTTTTCAGGTCATTAACAGTCATCCTGAATCCTGATGTCTAAAAGCCTGTAATTTTTCCTTATAATCCAAAGCCCTGCCAGCTCTGTTCCGGTTCCCTGGTCTCTTGACGGTATGCCACGTGAACTGCTGAATCCGCTCCAAAAGCGAGTCCGGGTGTTTAATTACCGAAACCGGGAACCCCCTCTTCGCCATATCCTCCGTAGCCTCCTCCGCCGAACCGTACATCACAACTCCCTCTTGGTAGAAAACTCTGAACCTGGCGGGGAACGGCGTCTGAAATCGGATTTTCTTCTCCTTCAATATCGCTTTTGCTTCGGCGTACTCCCTTCGCTTTTTCAAGACATCCGGGGCATAATCGTGATCGAGGTTGACTCTTTTCCCGAGATATTGAAATCCTCGCTTTTGCCAGGCCATTCTCAACAGCTCTTCTTTCATCCTGTAGCTTGACATCTTGACAACAATGGACCTCGGCGAGGCTTCCCCAGGCGGCCTCGGCATCAAGGCGCGGTGAGCTCTTTCTACTCGAAGTTCGAATGTGGCCGGAAGTTCCAAGCCCTCCCGCAGCAAGTGCTCCACATACATCACCATCGAAGGGGAATTTTCCTCCGCTCCCTCTTTAACACCGTGAATTCTGACGTTTTCTCGTCTGGAGCGGCCCTCTAAATCAGTCAGCTTAGCGTCTAGGTGTATCTGGAGGTGTAGCAGCTCCTGCACGGTATCCTCCGCCACTTGTAGCCGTGTTTCAGTCGCGTCAATCCTCCTCTCCGCCTCTTCGATCCTAGTATTGGATTTATTAATTTCTTCTCGTATCGCATTCAGCTGCTGACTGTTGTCTTTTCTGAACTCTCTCAGTTCTTTAAGTATGAGGCCAGAGTCCCCGGTTTCACTTTGACCCGCTCCGAGTTGAGTACCGGTATGCGTATCATCTTCATCGTCCGCCATTACGCTGCTAGGCGATGAAGTTTGGCTACCTCCTTCGACGTCGAGTAACTCCGTCTGCTTTAACTTTTTATTTTTCCCTTTGGGCATATCGAGACCCACTGTCTTAAATCACACTGTAAACTAAGTTTGTTTCTAAATATTCGGGTTGTAGTGGGTAACTTTGTCCGAAAATGTCGGGAGCACGTTCTCTAAGCTGCCATCTCCTGGTTCGTCAAACCGGAAGTCTGTACTGAGATTTCTTTGTCAGAAACAGATTAAACAATACTGCAATTTGGATTCCTCCAGTCAAGGCAGAATAATAAATGCTGGTACAGCATGCCGCTGAGTTGAGCTTCTTTGTCAAACAGACTTACGCTTAAATGCTGGAATTACCGATACTAGTTAAAAATCTAAGACTTTTTCACTTTTAGTAGAGATGTCAGTTTCAGCTATAATTTTATCTGCATTTAAACAAGCCAGTAACCAATGATCAAGATGCGTATCGCATGGTGCGTCCTATTTGGATCGGAGTGATCAAATGCGCACTTTAGGATAACAGTAGTTAAACGAAGGGCCGCTATGTTAGTTTATGCAGCTCATGTGGTTTGATTACTTTCTGGCGTCGGAGTGACGCATGCCCTATTTAAGGTTAGGGTTTCCTGTAACAAGTCATTGTCATGTAAACTAATATGCAGCAGGGACAATTTCAACCAGATGGTGGCAAATGTCTGTATGGTTCGAAAGCAGTGCATAGACTGTTGGCACGTGGAGCTTACGTATGCATTCAATATTTTCTTTAAGTCAGTAAAATTCTAATTTTGCTAATGCCGCTTCCTGCTTCTTTTGAGCACACATTTTCATCTACTTTAAAAGTCCTACCCAGCTAACAATTTTCGGTTATAAGAACGTTTCCGTAACGTTCCCATTAAGTTATAAAAACGTTATTTCTGAATGTTCTAGAAACGTTCAAAGTGGCCAGTTTTTTAGACGTTGTATTAACGTTATTTCTTAGTTATAAGAACAATATTCAAAACGTTATTAGAACGTTCAATTCTCTTGTTATATAAATGTTGTATTAACGTTATTTCTTAGTTATAAGAACGTTATTCAAAACGTTATTAGAACATTCAATTCTCCTGTTATATAAATGTTGTATTATCGTTCTTGCTTGGTTTTTAAGAACGTTATTCAAACGTTATTGGAACATTAAATTCTTAGGTTATAAGAACGTTTCCATAACGTTCCCATTAAGTTATAAAAACGTTATTTCTGAATGTTCTAGGAACGTTCAAAACGTCCAGTTTTTTGGACGTTGTATTAACGTTATTTCTTAGTTATAAGAACGTTATTCAAAACGTTATTAGAACGTTCTATTCTCCTGTCATATAAATGTTGTATTAACGTTCTTGCTTGGTTATAAGAACGTTGTTTAAACGTTATTGGAACATTCAATTCTTAGGTTATAAGAACGTTTCCATAACGTTCCCATTAAGTTATAAAAACTTTATTTCTGAATGTTCTAGGAACGTTCAAAGCGTCCAGTTTTTTGGACGTTGTATTAACGTTATTTCTTAGTTATAAGAACGTTATTAAAAATGTTATTAGAACATTTAATTATCTTGTTATAAAACATTGTATTAATGTTATTGCTTGGTTATGAGAACATTATTCAAAACCTTATTAGAATGTTCAATTATTTTGTTACATAAACGTTGTATTAATGTTCTTCCTTGGTTATAAGAACGTTATTCAAACGTTATTAGAATGTTCAATTCTCCCGTTATATAAACGTTCTCTTAATGTTTTTCTAAGATTATGAAAAACATTCTTAAAACATTCCATTCACTTGTTTAAACATTTAAACATTCTCAATGTTTTATGCATATAATGTATATATGACAATCATTTTATAAAAGCACCTTATTAAGAACTTTCAAATTTAAAAATTAAGACAAAAGATCTAGAAAGATAATTAAAATCAAAAAGACCCATGAATCATGTCTATAATATGTGTAATGTAGTCCACTGAAGATGAGCTGAAGTGAACCAAAGTGTAGTTTATTTCAAGATACAGATACAATTGAAACCGACTTGGGTTAAATTAAAATATGAAATTAACATGAAAATAAACCTGGACTAACATAGAACAAACTGATTAAACTTTAAAATAATGAAACATGAAACAAAACTAAAACTGCCTCTTTACCTAACCCTAACCTATCAGCAAGCTAGGGTTGGGTATTGGTTAGGTTTTATCCGATACCAGTACCTACTCGGTATTTTTCAAACGGTTCCGGTGCTTAAACGGTTCTTGAAACGGTACTTAAGAAAACTAAACCGCACACACTTTATCAAAAAAAATAATACCTCTGTGTGTGTGTGTGTGTGTGTGTGTGTGTGTGTGTGTGTGTGTGTGTGTGTGTGTGTGTGTGTGTGTGTGTGTGATTTTCTGAAAAAGATTTTCTGATTTCTGATTAAATGAAAAATTGTGCCCTTTAAACACTTGAGTTAAGATCAAAATTTTGTCTTCTCATATTATGACTTTTACAAAACAGAGAAATATCTGACACTGAGCAGAAATATTTAACACACAGTATAGCCATATAAATATACTTGATATTGATATACTTCATACTTGATATTCAAGATTTGCAGTTGGCATTAAAATTACTAGACTTACCCGAAGAGGAACACTGGCAGCTGAACTTGAACTTTAGTCACCTTAGGCGTGTCAGAGGTTTTGGGTTCTAATCCGCATTCGTAGTTTTTTATTTATTTATTTATTTTTTTAAACCGATTATGCTCATCAGTGGTTGTATATCAAGCAGGGACACTTTGTGTCCATTATATTTTGAGATTTCACCAGAAGGAATAGATATGAGGCGCCGTCTAGGGCTTAAATCAAACTTCAATCACGCACATATGAAGCCCTTGCATACACATGTACTAGGTAGTCACACATAGGCTACATGTATACTGCTGAATGCTCAAACTAATACATATGAAATGCACAACTTCTAAAGTCGCTCACGCACACACACGCAAACTCTACACACACGAGACGCGCGGAACTCTCCGCGCACATACTCATCTGAGACGCGAGCACGCACACACAAACTCTCCGCGCACATAATCATATAGACGGCGCCTCATAAATAGATCGATCTCCGCAACGTATTGAAGCGCGCGTCCGAGTGAAGCCAAGTGTGTGCGCGAGCCAAGAGAAAACACTGTATCCGCGCCACTGATCGCAGCGGCAACGAGCACTTTGATCACTTGATTTAAAAAACACATTTCAGCGCTAGATCTCTTATTTATCAAACGAACTAAATGAATGCTCTGCTGGTTAACTGGAGATGTTTTATTATTGGATCATTCGTGCCGCGAGATGTTTTATAGGGGGCGGTAAAAAAACGTCAGGCACCGAAATCAGGCACCGAAAGTTTCGTTCTTATTCGGTCTGGTTACTACCGTTTACGTCGGAACCGGTTCCCTATTGGAACCGAGTTTCGGTACCCAACCCTACAGCAAGCTAAAAAAAACAAAAACATTTTAAATGACATTATCCACAATCACATCGGCTTCCACTTCCAGTGCATCGGACTAGACTGGACTGGACCCTGAGAGGATCTCCGGAGACACTGCAGGGAGAAAATAAAACAGTGTTGTATTAAAGTGTGGTGGGATTAGTATAAAAGCACTGGGATGCTGTACTTGCTCATGCACAATATCTAATTCAATTTTCTGACAATTTACAAAAAGTTTAATCTGCTTTGGAATATTGGGAGAACACATGAAGATACGAGACAAGCTCTCTGCTCTTGTCCCTAAGCCCAGAGCCAGATGCTACTAAATTTATATTGCTTTTCATGCTCAAGGACTTTGCATTGTTTCTATTTTAACGCACTCTTAAAGTTTAAATTGCATTAATGAATCGTGCCACATCCCAAAACTGCAACCTAATGATAACTTTGCTTAAATCAAAAATATTTTAAAAGGCCATTAATGGATCATAATTATTGCACAAATATGTGTCAAATAGCCTGCATCCACTTCTTTGTCAGACAGTCATCGTTTAGAAAAGCACTCATTAAAACTCAAATATGGTTGTCACTGATTATTATTTGTGCAATGAGGGATGCTACAGTGACACCTCGATTTTGCTTCATTTATTGCTGTTTCGACCGGAAGTCGCTTTACACAACAAACGCTGAACCGGATGTGCGTTCTAATTTCTGTGAAAAAGGCATATTACTGTTGTCAAGTGCTCGATCCAAATATCACATTTAAGAGGAGCCTGGGGATATCCTTCCTTTTTAAATGTCACATAGGAGCTTGTTATAACCTGTAAAACTGCAAACACTGTGGACAACTTACGCGATAAAATTACAAATAAGTTACAGATTTCAGATGACGAACTTGACACATGAAACAGATAACTGGAGGGGGAAATACCCGGCCATAGCTAAGCTAACTTAATTGAGCTAACATTAGCCGATTAACTTTTGAATCTCAAGAACGCGTTCAAATTAAAATCAGTTTAGCTATATTGAAAAGGCGAACAAGGACACTGGAAAAGGTGAATCTAAATAAAGACATCAATGTAATTTCGCGTTTATTCTTCAGTTTTAACCATAGACTGTAAGGTTTTAACTATATATTATTTGTGTAGTGTTGTTAACTGCTTTGTGGACTGGGAGCAGTTTACGTTCCTCAAGACAGTTCATGCAAACTGTGATCTAGTTAACTTTATTAAAACAGTAGCAACTGCTGCAAAACTAAGTTAATTAGCACTGATACAAGTATTTGATTCATACAACACGCAAAATTCAACCATTCAACTTACCTAAAAGCTGCCGTCTCCGTGTCCGACATCTTGTCCCTCTGACGCTGTGTTTGATTGACGGGTCGTGCGGTGCGCTGCAAAACCACGCCCATCTTAGGTAATAGGTCGTTCGGACGTGGTAGGCAGTGGGCCAAGTCCGTCTATCTCGTTTAGTTTTTGATTTGACAGTTACCCAGCAGCTGTCTGGCTCATTTTTTTTATTTGTCTGTATGAATAATTCACAAAAAGATTACCGATTGTTTCCAACGCCAATTGTTGCACATTAAAGTATAAAAATAGATTTAATTTCGCTAGCTGATCACAAACGTTGGCCGGAGTGAGATCCAATCAACGCTCGTGTTGTTACCTTGTTGAATTGATTTGGCCAATCACGTTATTCGTTGAACCGGCGTCGCGTCAGTCTGAAGCCAAATCAACCCACCCTGGAGAGAGACCGGTGTGTCTCGGCAAGACAACGTCAAGGTAAGATTTGTTTTGCAATGATTATACACACCCCTAAATCTTAATGCTTTTCATATAGGTTGTATTTAAGACTGCAAGCTATAAAATGTTTTTTTGATGAAAACAGTAACGTTAGCCACGAAAGAATGTGGGTAGTGGAGCAGTAAAGCTGACGTTAGGTCTAACGGTATGTTGCTTAGGCTAATCCAAAATAATCATTCGGTACATACACAATGAACTAAGCAAAGAGTATTCAAATACGGGATAATTACGGGAAAAATATTTAAACGGGAAGACAGCAGGAAATAAGTCTGACTAGTAAGGGAGAATCACGGGGTAAACGGTATGTCCAGGTTGGTTACAGCAAGCTACCTAGGCTACAAGTAAGCTAGACTAATTATCAGCTAAAAAGAGTGCAAACCAAAACAAAGAAATGATTTCAAATCAACTTTATAGTGGTAGTCATGGAGTTATTTAAGACAATTATGGTTGATTGTCACGATTGATAGTGGTTGGGCTTCACCTACATAACAGAACAGGTATACTGTATGGTGGAAAAATATTTTAGTTAAAGATGGCTGTTTTTGAGTTATTTAACAAAATTATTTGTGGTCAGAACTGCAGTAGTCTTGGCAAGCTCGTTTAAGATGGTTAGCATCTTAATACACATGTCAAGATGAAAAGTGTGATTTAAAATGAGTAATGTGCGCTTTCTGTGTTTATTTATCTGAATATAATTCAGTTGTTTATCTAACTCACAGACACGGACAGGACAACATCATATCTCTCCACACCCAAATGACTACAGAGGTGATCGTTGACAATCATCACATCAACAGCACCATGATGGAGCAGGTCAAGATCACGGAGTTGCTTAGTATCCACATCACAGATGACCCATCTTGATCTATCGACACCAACAACTGAACCTGGCCAAGAAAGTCCAAAAACCTCTGCACTTCCTCCCACAGTTGAGGAAGGCTCATCTCCCAAAAATCCATCCTCTTAACTTTCTATAGGGGAATCATAGAGAGCCTCTTCCTTCCACCCCCACCCTCCAATAACCTAAGGGCAGCTGATTGACTCTTGCACAAATACACTGGTAGTTTACACTATGATGCTGCTACATTGGTTTATTTTGAAATTTGCTATGAACATTTGACCCCACTTACACTGCCTTTGCTACTTGTCATGTCATCCACTTACACAATAACACTATATTAATTAGGGATGAGGCACGATTTTCAAATATTCGATTAGCTGATTTTATTATAGAATAGGATGTGCGGGATGATTGTCTTTAAAAAATCCCCATGTTTTAGTTGTGGTTATAAGTTGCAATCCTAAATTCACATAAAATTTTTATACATTTAATAAATATATTCTTAATATTTGTTGTTTTCGTTTCTATGTTTGAGCTTATTTATCTCAATATTAATAACAGTCTGGTTAATTTTGAGTCTTGAATTGTAAACTCTCAAGGGTTGGATTTTTAAATATATACTGGTTGTGTCAATTCAGAATGACTTCTGAGCAGCAACCTTTTTATTTTGGGTATGTCATGTATGCAGCACTTGCCAAAATTGGGGCTAAGTTTTTTAACTTATATTTAAGCGTCACACCGCTCCGCTTTATTCATATGCTCTCATTTTATTAATACAAATAATTTAGTAGCCTATCCTTGCCTTGTTTTTGAATGAATAAATCAAATAGTGTAAAATACATTTCAGAGAATTTTTTTTCTCAATCTTTTCCACTGGCCAAATAGTATTTTTAATTGATTTCTATTTTTAATGGAAACAGATAGACCTTGTTGTGCATTATTTGCATGAAACCATTTTCTCAGACAATCTGCTATTATCATAAGCAATTAGTTCAAACATTAAAACACAGCATGCCAGAGGAGAAGTGTTCAAAAGCATTGCATCTACAACAAATATTTATATTTATTGAATATAAAAATGTTGTAACTTCTCAGTAATTATTTCATGTAGTTAAAGTGTTTAACACCATTAATGAGAATGGCATATTTAATCTAAATGTTTATATCAGAGGTAAAACATGTATTATTTTATTTATTTAAACCGTTATTGTGAACATGCACTGTATTTATGATTAGAACTTTACAGAGATTTACGGTTTTACTTCATCTGCCGTTAGACAAGCTATGCGTCAGTTTCACTATATGGCATTGGCCCAGCTTTCTGGTCACTGACAAAGATTATATGCCTCCGCTGTAGAATCTGTGTTCATTATTTACATTGGTTGTCAAGGAAACGGGAGGTTTTCTAACGTTATGATTAGTACTCCTGCTTCTTTGCCGGTTTAAAAAAGTAAGAGTTTGTAAGGACATTTTGCGTCAAATGTGCATACAACAAAGTTGGAAACAATGTCTATAGTACTTATACGATTTTATTACATGACCTCAGCAAAAAAAAACGTAGACAGCTGTGAGGTAAGTATTAAATTCGTAATTTCGAGGTCCGGCCCACCGCCTATTTAGCTCTCTCTTACTCCCTTTCTGAAATGCTGACGTGAAGATGATGCTGAACTAGAAGCTTCTAAGGACCCACCAAGCTTGTGCCAGGCTGCGGCCTTGTCTTTCCATTCACCAAAGATACTCTGACTACCACTGGCTCTCTCTCATCAAGACTACATCAGCAAAGATCAACTGGAGCCTCAACAGATTGCATCAGGACAGTTTAATACAAATGGGCGAGACATGCAAGTATCAAACTTAGTCTCATTATTTGATACATTAAGTATCAAAGGACAAATAGGTTAATTGATTGTAATATTAATTTACGACAGTAAGTTAATTATATTAACTGATCCAAATATTCATAATCAATTATAACCAGTTATTATTGATTATTAATATTTCATAGAGCTAATTTGCTACAGAAATAATCCCGAAAAAAGCACTAACACGGCAGAGATGGCAAATTCAGCAGCGGGATTAGCTGAGTTGAAGTGACAGCTAATGCCGAGTTCAGACTGCATGATTTTAGCCCCGATTTTGGCTCGCCGACAGGTTTTGAGAAATCGCTGACAAATGCCCGAAATCACAGGCAAATCGGTGCTCGTTCACGCGAGTGACAATCACGCAGTGTGAATGAGCAAAGACGCGATCTGAGAGAATCACCGACGAGTCGCCAACGCCCGTGAGATATTTGGCATGCTAAATATCTGGACCTGTCGGCGATTCAAAATCCTGCTGTGTGAAAGTGTTCTGACTGAAAACTACATCGGCGATGACCGACAGCCAATGAGAGAGCAAAAAACAGCAGAGGGGAGTTCGGGGAGGAGTTATAGGCCACAATATCAGTATTTTAATAGATATATTTACAATTATATCAAACAGAAACAAAGCACAAATATTTGCTTGACCAGCAGCAACAGCAGCACATTGCAAAATTATTTATTTAACGTTACCCCCAACTCTCTTTGCAGAACACACAGTCCTTGCTCCCCTTGTCTTCCCAGCCATTTCCTCACGCATAATGTTTTTCTTTTTCTCCTTTTCGCTGCAAATCAGTGCACAGACAATTGGGATCGCAAGCTTCTTGCAGGCTATCATTTTTAATAACAATTTCAAACTCGCGCGAGAACTGCGGTCTTACACACGCGGGATTTTGCGTTATTTCCTTATCACTTCTCGCGTGTGTTTGGTTGCGAAACGTAGTTTGCGGACCAGACAGAAGTTGTCGGCGATTCTTCCCTGATTCTTCCTCCTGAAAGTCATGCAGTGTGAAACCTCCTGTCGCCGATGCATCGTGCAGTGTGAACACACCAGCAACTGAATGTTACCCTGGATAGTCATGCAGTGTGAAAAGAACAGTGACCCGACTACTTTGAAAATCGTGCAGTCTGAACTCGGCATAACAGCACAAACGGCTAGTGACATCAGCGACAATCCACCTGTCACTCCAGTGGCCACGCCCTTAATTATGCTGAACTTGAATAATTTAAACGGATGAGTTATAAAAAATGTCACCCCCCTCACAGTTGTCACAAAGGACTATTTGGACTAAAACCAATTTTTGCTCCAGGCTGTAAACTTTTTTCTTTTTTTTTCTATTGTAAAGTTGGGCATTTTAACATGGGGGAGATTTGGAATCGACTCCCTTTTGGAGCCAGCCTCAAGCGGCCAGTCGATGAATTGCGGTTTAAGTTACTCCCGTGTTGGCTTCAAGAGAGAGACCGGTAGGTTGCCGCTTGCCTCGTTCCCTCGATTTTGACCGAGGGAGCGAGTCTACTTCATATGTACACTTCACGCACCTATATGTCCCACAATGCAGTACGATTGTGACGTCACCACAGATCTCGTCTAATCACCATCACAACAAACAACTCTCTGATATATTAATAATATTTTTATTTATTTAAAACAACCCAAACACTCCTATGTGGATGCTGCATTAAACAAATTCTTAATAGTTTAAATAATATTAAATTAAATAATAAATCAACTCCATGGCTGATTCCAAGTGATCAAGGGCTTAGGACGTCCAGCCCACTGCAGTTTCCATCAGTAGTGGCACTCGTGCAGCGTAAGCAATGACGTACATCCGAGTGAACGAGACGGAGGGAAGTTACAGAGTGTACAGAGTTAGTTACAAACTAGCTAGTAGTTACTAAGCCTCTAGTGTGGACTACGAACGTGTTTGCAGTCCTGTACCAGATCGTTGTACAGCATATGTTGCATGTTAAGTCTTGGTTTCCCCTTTGGGGTAGTTTTTGTTTTGATTTATTTTTTATTAAAACACAAATCGGTAAAAAGTCAGCTGTTTTATTGGGGAAAAGCGGGGCAAAACCTAAAGCAGCATTATTTGTAACACACTTGTTTTAAATACTTCCACACATGCTAGTCGGGTTTAAATCCCAGATGCACAGATGAGGCATGTTGTCACACTGCGTTTCAATGAGTCTCATTTTTGAACTATGATATTCTATTCTATACTTTTATGAATTCTATTGAGAAACCACTAGAAAAGGGCAGATAAAGACTGAGAGTAAATGTTTGGAAATTGTTAATTATGATGTTGTTTTTAACGCAGAATAGCTGTTTTTTTTTTTTTTTTTTTTTGCGGTGTTTGTTGTCAAACTCAAAAAGTGTTTTATTAATAATTATATTTAAATATTTAAAAGCTAATAATTGTATTTTATTAACAAAACATTTTAGTTTGAATTGTTTTATTAGATCAGATAACATTTTAAGCTGTCATGTTACAATGAACCCCAGATATGGGGCATGTTATCACAATTCATATATGTATTAATGAAACAAAACCACATAATTGTACTAAACATGTGGGAAATTAATGTGGGAAAAATAATACTCTGAACTTACGTTTCTCCACAAAGAACTTGTCGTTTCTAACCAACATTAATGTTGCCTATAACTTTCGCATCGCATTTACAATTATATTAATATGAAGTCAAAACGAAAACACTGAGGTAAATGCATTGACCCGGCACACCGCATCCTTTCTATTCTATATAAAAGTAAAAAAAAAAAAAAATCATACTAGTGGCCACTTGGACGAGTATTACAGTATTTAGATTTATTTTTTATTCCATTGTGTAGTTTCGATTTCCTTTTAGAAATTTGAAACTAGGCAGCAACTTATTGTAAACTGTAGATGTAGTATCCTGATATTTATGTTATACTTACCTGCAGTTCCACTCCACACCACAGATGGTGCAGTTGACCTCCAGGACCATGTGGGTTCTGGGAGTGGTGGTAAACAGATAGAGGAAGTGATAACTCGTGGTATGAATGCTCTGTTATGTGATGAGCCAAGCAATAAAATAATCAGTACGATCATCTTGAGTGATTTAGTCTTTATAATACTTAAGTTACCACATATTGGCGACGAGGATATTGGAGGGATGAAATAAGAGTCGTTGTGAAGACGGATGACACTGGATGAGTTTAGAGAGCTGACGGTGAGAGAGTGAGAGGCTAACATTGGACCGGAGGATTCACGGAGAAAAACGCAAAGATGACGACAATGATAGGCACTCTGTCTGCTTTCGACGTGAAGGAGCAGACATGGGAAGAATATTGTGAGATACTAGAGCAGTTTTTTGAAGCTAACGGAATTGATGATGGAGAAAAGCAGAGAGCTATCCTCATCAGCGTGGTGGGACCAGCCACATACAAGCTCATAAGGAACCTGGTGAGTCCAGATAAGCCCAGCTCGAAAACATACGGTCAGTTGAAAACTTTAATGAAAGAACACTTCAACCCAAAACCGAGCGAAATAGTGCAGAGATACAAATTTGACTCGCGCTCCCGCCAGCCTATGGAGACCGTCAGTGCATATGTAGCAGAACTGAGACGATTAGCACATGATTGTAACTATGGTGTTACACTGGAACAGATGTTAAGAGACCGACTTGTGTGCGGTATTAACGATGACAGAATTCAAAGACGCTTGCTATCTGAAACAGACTTAACTTTTGAGAGAGCATTCAAAATTGCAGTAGCTGCAGAAGCTGCTAATAAAAATGTTCAAGACCTCCATAAAGCACCGTTAGTAGCATGCAACAGCATGAGGACAGATGGAACACAAAAAAAGGAGGGAGAATGGAAAAAGAGAGATAAAGAATGCTACCGATATCATGGAAAGCAACACAGCGCAGTCGAGTGTAAATTTAAGGACGCAAAGTGTCACTGCTGCGGGAAAGTAGGACATATAGCTAAAGCTTGCCGAAATAGAAATAAAGAAGGTGCACGTCCCAGTGAAAAGAAAACATACAGAGCAGAGCGGCGTTCACGTCCACATCGATCACATAACGTAGACTGTGAAAAGCAGGATGGTGATAGATCCGAAGAGGAAGCATTCACATTAAACTGCATGGAAACTGAGACATCAATTCAGAGAATAAAACCGTTTGAAGTGACGATGGAAGTGAATAAAAAGGCAGTACCTTTTGAGATTGATACAGGATGCAGCGTAAGCATAATGAATGAGATGAAGTTCAATGAGATGTGGAACGAAAAGCAACGTCCGCAAATAAGACAAACTAAACTTCTACTGAAATCGTACACAGGGGAGAAAATCAAAGTAGTGGGGGTAGCCAAAGTGGAAATCAACTACGAGCAGCAAGTAAAGATGTTGCCCCTAGTGGTGGTTAAAGGTACAGGACCTAGCTTGTTAGGAAGAGGATGGCTAGAGGCTCTAAAGTTGAAGTGGGAAGAAGTCAAAAATGTGAGAACAGAGGCACAGAGTCTACCAGAAGTGCTCATGAGAAATGAGGATGTTTTCAAGCAGGAGTTAGGCATGTTGAAAGGCATGAAAGCAACAATTCGAGTATCTGCTGAAGCACATCCTAAATTCTATCGGCCCCGCTCAGTCCCTTATGCCATGAGGGCAAAAGTAGAAGAGGAGATAGACAGGCTGCTGAAGGAGGACATCATAGCTCCCGTTAAATACGCTGAATGGGCCGCGCCCATAGTACCTGTCTTGAAGCCAAATGGGTCGGTCAGAATATGCGGAGATTACAAACTAACCGTTAACAGTGCCTCCTCACTAGAACAATATCCTATTCCCCGTGTTGAAGACCTGTTCAATACTCTGTCAGGAGGAAAACAGTTCTCCAAGCTCGATCTAAGCCACGCCTACCAACAGATCGTAATGGATGATGCCTCAAAGAAATACCTCACAATAAACACACACCGAGGCCTGTTCACCTACAATAGGCTACCTTTCGGAGTCTCGTCAGCTCCCGCCATCTTCCAGCGAACGATGGAAAACCTGCTACAAGACCTTCCAAGAGTGGCTGTGTACCTAGACGACATTATTCTGACGGGGAGAGATGAAGTTGAACATCTGAGCACACTGGATGAGGTACTTAGGCGACTGAAAGACGCTGGCCTACAACTTCACAGAAGCAAATGTGCATTTCTACAAAATGAGGTGGAATATCTAGGGCATGTAGTTAATGCTGAAGGCTTACATCCCGTACAGAGCAAGGTGAGAGCCATAGAGGAAGCTCCATCGCCCACCACGGTAACTGAGCTAAAGGCCTATTTAGGTCTTTTGAATTACTATAACAAGTTTCTCCCTAGTCTAGCTACACGCTTAGCCCCGTTACACAAGCTGCTGAGGAAAGATGTTTCGTGGGCCTGGAACAAGGAGCAGGAAGAAGCTTTCCAGAACTCAAAACAGTTGCTGAAATCAGCTAAAGTCCTGGGTCACTATTCAGCGGACAAAGACTTAGTGCTTGCATGTGATGCCTCCCCATACGGAGTAGGTGCCGTACTATCACATGTCATGGAAGACGGTAGTGAAAAACCTTTAGGCTTCATGTCACGCACGCTAACACCAGCAGAGAAGCGCTACTCACAGCTAGATAAGGAGGGGTTAGCCATCATTTTTGGGATCAAAAGGTTTCACAAATACATCTACGGACGAACATTCACAATCACCACTGACCACAAACCATTGATATCACTTTTTCATGAGAAAAAGCCAGTACCACAGATGGGGTCACCAAGAGTACAGAGGTGGGCGACACTCCTCAGAGCTTATGAGTATAAGATCATATACAAACCTGGGCAGGAACATGCAAATGCAGATGCACTGAGCAGGTTACCACTGCCACAAACAGAGGAAGAGGACGAGACAGACCAGGTCCTCATGTTGGAGGTCATGGAGGATCCACCAATCACGACAAAACAGGTTAGACAGTGGACAGCTAAGGACAAAATACTCTCCCAAGTGCTAGTCTGGTGTCTGAAAGGATGGCCGAGAGAGGTGGATGCAGTGTACAAACCCTACAGTCAGAGAAAACTGGAGCTGAGCGTGAAAGATGGGTGTGTGCTCTGGGGGGCAAGAGTGGTCGTTCCGCAGAGGAGTACGAAAGCCATTTTAAAACAGTTACACCACACACACCCAGGAATATCGAGAATGAAGGGCTTAGCACGTTCATACGTTTGGTGGCCGGGGATGGACTCCGAAATTGAAAAGGAAGTGCAGTCCTGCCATACATGTCAGGAAAGCAGGAATTCTCCAGCAGGAGCACCGCTACATCCATGGGAATGGCCGGAGACACCCTGGAGTAGACTGCATGTGGATTACGCCGGCCCGTTTCTAGGAAAAATGTTCCTTGTCATTGTAGACGCACACTCCAAATGGATTGACGTGTACCCAGCAAGTACAGCAACAAGTCAAGTGACCATTGAAAAGCTCAGACAGTGCTTTAGCATACATGGCCTGCCCCAGACCTTAGTATCAGATAATGGAACTTGCTTCACAAGCCAAGAGTTTCAAGCATTCCTAAAACAGAATGGCATACAGCACATAACATCCGCTCCTTTCCACCCGGCGTCAAACGGCCTAGCGGAAAGAGCTGTACAGTCGTTCAAACAAGGAATAAAGAAAATAAAAGGAGACACTCTGGACACAAGACTAGCTAGATTTCTGTTTAATTACAGAATTACACCTTAAACCACGACCGGATTGTCACCAGCCGAAATGCTCATGTCCAGGAGATTGCGCTCAACACTGGATCTTCTACTGCCTGATGTGAAGTCAAAGATACGTAAGAAACAACTCAAGCAGAAAGAACAACATGACGCACATAGTAAGTGGAGGAGTTTTTCTCCTGGGGATGAGGTGTACACCCAAAACTACAGTCATGGACCCCGTTGGGTACCAGCGGTCGTTGAAGAGAGCACAGGACCTGTATCCTATACAGTACAAACAGGAGACGGAAGAGTCATAAGACGTCATGTCGATCAAATAAAAAAACGGCATACCATAGTGACTGGTGAAACGCCTATGCCCGAGAGAACAGAGGAGCCTACCAGTCTTCAGGTCTCTGATACAGTATTGGAGGCCCTGCCTGCAGACTCTGCCGTCACCACTGCGGTCAGAGAGAGAATGACTGCTTCTGAGACAGCCCAAGCACACCCCGCAGTGGTTGAACAGACAGAAACAGAGGTAAATCCACTACCTGTGCTGCGCCGCTCCGACCGCACAAGACAGACTCCTACTTACCTGAAAGACTTTGTGAAATAGTAGTGAGATCCCTCAAGTCAGAGCAAGAATGCGCTCTGGGACTCACTGGAAGGATGGCAGTCTACCCACCTTCCTAGTTTGTTTATTTGTTTAACTCTGTTCAAAGAGTTTAAAAAAAAAAAAAAAAAAGTATGTTAATTGCAACAATGTGATCAGACTATCTAGCAGTGTTTTACTGTTGATTTGGGTTGTTTCTGTGGGTTAACAGGATAAAGTATAATGCCACCCTTACAGTACTTTTGGGAGTAGTTTTTCTCTTAAGGGGGGAGGGATGTAGTATCCTGATATTTATGTTATACTTACCTGCAGTTCCACTCCACACCACAGATGGTGCAGTTGACCTCCAGGACCATGTGGGTTCTGGGAGTGGTGGTAAACAGATAGAGGAAGTGATAACTCGTGGTATGAATGCTCTGTTATGTGATGAGCCAAGCAATAAAATAATCAGTACGATCATCTTGAGTGATTTAGTCTTTATAATACTTAAGTTACCACAGTAGACAACATTAATAACCCACACACACATTCCGTTACATTAATACCATTACATACATACCTTACAGTCCTGATCAAATCTTGTTTTTGGTGCACAAATGAAGGATGCGATGAAACAGGTGAAGCTTGAGCTTTAATTCCACGTACTAAAACGGGAACTTTCTACTTTACAGCCCAACGATAAAAACTAAAGTGCTCTTAACATGCAGGACCTTTCCTCCTCTCTATGTCCAGTCCAGTCAGAGTGGGCTTCTTTTATAGAAGTCGCTTACATATTTGGCCAGCAAAACCTGGCAGCAAGCCACATTAATGTTCTTTACTGCTTGCCTTCCTGGCAACATCGCTATCTCAACCAAATATGTAATCTATTTTTTGCAGAAATCACGTGATTTAACGGAATACTGGTTTTGAAAAACAAAAGATTTCGAAAGATTTGAAAGGGAATGAAGCAGGCAGGCTTGGGAGGGTTACTTTAAAAATGTATTCCATTACATGTACAAATACTGCACAAGTAATGTAGTACCTATTACTTTTGGATTACTTCAAGGTCACACATATAAATACAGTCATGCAAAAAGAAATATTACTACAAATTCTTATTCTTATTATTTTTTATTAAGAATTTGGTCCAGTGTACAATATTTGCAAAATATACACACATCACTGAATATATATCAATGTAAAGGGCTATACAGACATGCTAAAGTATGCTAATACAGATTATTTTGTTTTATTTTTAACTAACATGTACAAGGAAAAAAAAAAAAAACATTTCTACACAATCTACTTAATAGTTTATTTTAAAATAGGCCTAAATGTTGACTAAAGCCGTGATCTTTCTTAAATTGCCTGACTGAACTCAGGGCAGTGGGAGTTCCCCTACGTTACCATGTTGTAAACAACCATGTTCTTTGCATTTTCTTCTTTGAAAACCATAATAGCAGAATTTCCATGAATTTAAAGCGTTTTCGTTTCTACTAGCAGCAGTGATTCAATCTCCGTCTGATGGGATTGTAGACAGCTATTACCAGTGGGTGGCACACGAGTCATTACTGGCAAAAGAACCAGTAACTACTGTGTAATCAAGTCAAGTCACCTTTATTTATTGTATCAAAGCAGCTTCACAGTGATAACATGAAAATAATACAACAAAGTTTGTTTCTAAAAGAAAATTGCATCATCGTCCACCTTAAGGTAGATCAATAATATTTAATTAATATTAAATGTCCTTAACTAAGCAAGCCAAAAGCCAAGGCAACAAAGGAACCAAAACTCCATCAGTGACAGAATGGAGAATAAAACCTTGGGAGAACCCAGGCTCAGTCGCTCAGTTCTCCTCTGGCCGACGAGCGAAAGGTGTATGATTCTTATGAACATTCAGAATATTTATCCAGTTCCAGCTGGTTGTAAGTCAGAGTCATCACGCCGGTATGGAGACAAGTTTGTTGAGGATCAGTCGTGTCGATGGCCTTCACAGGGTGGATGAGGCTGGCACTTCAGGGATGCGTTGTGGACGGGTACAGGCGTTGGTCCTTCATCAGATCTGGATACGGCTGACTTCAGTAAACCTCAGAATAAACAGAAAGACTAACATTAGCGTAGACGCCATCCTTCTTATGATGTACCAAGTACATCACGGTCCCGGCTGATCTAAACTATGCAGCCTAACATTGACTTATAGAAGTCTATAATGTGTTATGTGAATGCTAGGCCAAAGAGGTGTGTTTTTAGTCTAGATTTGAACTGACAGAGTGTGTCTGCTTCCCGGACAATGTTAGGAAGACTGTTCCAAAGTTTAGGTGCTAAATAGGAAAAGGATCTACCGCCAGCAGTCGATTTTGATATTCTAGGTATTATCAACTGGACGGAATTTTGAGATTGTAATAGACGCGAAGGAATTTAGTGCGTTAAGAGCTCATTTAAAAATGTATACAATGTTTAATAGGGAGCCAATGCAGTGTTGACAGAACCGGGCTAATATGGTCATACTTCCTGGTTCTGGTAATTATTATTATACTTTATTACAGACTCAAGGTCCAAATAATTATTATTATACTTTATTACAGACTCAAGGTCCAAATCTTACGCACAACAATACATGAATACATATCCATAAATGCTCATGCATACACACACCTACACATATATATATATATATAAAAAAAAAAAATAATAATAATAATAATAAAGCTGCAAGCAGCATTTATCGGGGTTCAAGCATTTAAGGCCTTTAAGCACATAAGCATTTAAGACATTAAGTTTTATTTAGCAAGCATGTAACCACTGACATAATAGATGGAAAAGACCATTTACAGCCAATACAGGCAATGTACCATAGGAAATATATGGTTTTAAAGCTTTTTAACAGTTATAGCGCCAACTATGGTCCGATCTCCATAAAATTGTGCATGCTTGTTTAGAATGTTATGGCACAATTTAAAATTTTTTTGATAATTATTGATCTAGAGAGTCCAGAGAATTGTCCTAGACTGGTTTGGTTCCGATCGGGCGAAAAACCTAGGACTAGTTCGCAAAAGTAGGTTTTTAACGTGTTCACGAATATTTAATGAATGGTTTGATTGACAGCAATGGTTCTTGAGGCAAAGTTGTTCGGCATGGGCAGATCTATCAAATGATATGCATTTTGTGAAGAAATTTGTTACACCACGTGATTACAGAGCCATAAAACTCGTTAGCGCTAACTAGTGGCCGATTTCTTTCAAAATTCTTCCAGACCTCTAGGGCCATGAGTTGAACATGCCCATTGAGTTTCGTTCCGATCGGCCTCCATTAACCTTGTCTAATAGGTGCTCAACTTCATTGGCCGATGGCGGCCATGTTTTTCGAGATATGCCAATGTCCTCATAGACATAAATGCCACCTTGGACCAAGACACTGCATACCAAATTTCAAGTCAATCGGACTAACGGTCAGGTGGTTATAGCCTGTTTTATGTTTTTTTTTCTTGTTATAGCGCCACCATGTGGTCAATCGCCACGGTTTTTTTACTGTGACCTCAGATTGACCACTTACATATGTGTACCGAGTTTGGGGAAAATATCTCATTTCGTTCACGAGTTATAGCTATTTTAGTAAAATCAGCTCTGCCTCCTGCGAACGTTTTGACGCCCCTTAGCATTCGTGAATCGAAATTTCAACTTTTTTTCGATAATTATTGATATTCAGACTCTAGAGAACATTTCTGCACTGGTTTGGTTCCGATTGGCCAAAAAAAACCTCTACTAGTTCACAAAAGTAGGTTTTGGACAAAATTCTAAATGGCGGAAAAATTTGCATACCGGAAATGAAATTGAAGATTACATTTTGTCCATCTTGAGCCAAGGATTACAGTGATATAAGACTTGTATATAACTTGTACACTTGAAGTGTTTTCCGCCCGGTGGCGAGGGTAGGCCTTGGCGTCTCTGTGTGCTGGGACCCGTTTGTTAGGCCTGACGCTTGCGAGATAACACCAGAAGATTGTGGCAAAGAATCCTCGAGGACGAAAGATTCTTCATCGTACATAAGAGCTCGATTCAGAGAAGTTAGGAAGGTAGGGCCAAATGCTGAAAACTATCAAGCATGCTGATAAACTGTCAATTAACACGGGTAGGTCTGCTGTGTACTGTATTTATACCTTGTCATTGAGTTGATTACTGATTAATCTCCACTTGTGCCAATTGGGTTAATTATCTGAACCTGCTCCTCCCGAACTTTGTTAAATAAAACATCATATGGGAAACTATATGATGCTTATATTTTAACTAACTGCTTATATTTTTCAATATACTGCAATATATGCATTGATCATGTATGCTATATATTAATACATATAAAATATTAAAAAATGAAGACAAAAAAAAGTAATATTCACAAAGTTTGATCCTTTATTGTGTACATATATTGCACATACATGTTTATGTATGTATGGTTACAATTTATTTGCATTAATTTCATTATTAGACCTAATAGCAACGTTAGGTCAAATTCACGGTAAAGATGTACAATTCTTAGTTTCATTCATGGTGGTAACATGAAAAATGAGCCATTTGGAAGATTGCTGCAATCTCATGGACAACTAACACTTAATAACATGAAATTTAAATAAAAGCCACTAGATTTCATACATACAAATCAAGTGTGAGCTTAGTCGTCAAGTGTCATGCCATTTAAATGAATGGATTTTTTTTTTATGTAAGCAAACGTCAAGAATTTGTAACCTTTCTCCAATTTCTATCTTTTCACAGCTCCCTGAAAACTATCAACAAAACGGACAACATCTGTTATTCTTACTTTTGGCAGATAAATGAATAAAAAACACGCTGTTCACAGTCCATTCTGGCCCCGTTCACACTGCAGGCAAAAGTGGCCCAAATCTGTTTTTTTGGGGGGTCAAGTGACCAGGTCAGACTTCTTCAGAGGTAGTGTGAACACTCAAATCTAGCCCAGATCTGATTTTTTCACATCAGATTTAGACCACATACATATGTGGTACTGAATCAGACCCAGATCTGATTTTTTTCAATGTGGCCGCAGTGTGAACAACCAAGGCGAATTTGATGCGACTTTTACGCCAATCTACGTCGACATTTGTCACAATTATGCGTCTGCGATGAAGTCTTAGACACAACAGACATAGACAGTAGCCTAACATTAAAAACTTGAGAGTGAGGTGTTAGACCTAATTAGTATATGGGGAGATACTTCAATTCAAGCTAAACTAGAAGGATCCCACCGTAACTGCTCCGTTTTTAAAAAAAAATTGCACACGAAATGGAAGAACGCACGGGGACACAGAAGAACGTGGCTGCAGTGTCAAACTACGCATCCACACAGACCTCTGTAGTGAATTTGCAGCCATAAACCCACAAAAGGCAAAAAAAGCCAATTTTGCTCTCTTTCTCTTTGTTCTTCTCCTCCTCAGCACCTGCTCATTAATGTTACGGCTTCCATTACACAAACATTTTTAAATAAATGTGAATATGCTTACTTCCTCCATAACCTCCCAAACTTTAGTGCAACCGCGTGCTGTGTCTGATGTCATTGTTATTGTTCTTTTGGGCATGCGGGTTAGTTTGAAACCTCAAACAGTTCACACTGCAATCAGATATAGGTCACATTTTAAAAGGTAATGTGAACAGCCAATCAAAAAATTGGATCTGAGCAAAAAATCAGAATTGAGCATTAAGACTTGCGGTGTGAACGGGGCCTTAGAGAATTAATGGTGATCATAGCTGGCGGCGGCACGACCGGAAGTATCGCTACTCTACTTCCGGTCGCGGGCGCCAATTTGTGAAATAGGCCTATTGGACCTGTTTAAATTTTTTATCGAAATAATAATGACACGATTATTTATTTTTTCAAACTCAGACTCATTGGCCTTGGCTCATTTTCTGTGAGGAATATATATCAGAACACATTTCCAATGATCACACACTGTACACCCCCCCCCCCCCCCCCTACACATTTATATTACACACAGGATG
The DNA here is from genome assembly GCA_022828995.1 of Vimba vimba. NCBI lineage: Eukaryota > Metazoa > Chordata > Actinopteri > Cypriniformes > Leuciscidae > Vimba > Vimba vimba. The sequence goes on from CM040818.1 coordinate 56,601,649, forward strand.
TTCGGGTCCACTGGACCCGGGGCTAATAAAAGTGTGGAAACTGTAGGTCCTGTGTACATTTACTCTGTCCTCCTCCTGTCAGAGCCTGCTGTTAGTGTGTGTATGTGTGTGTGTGTGTGTGTGTGTGTGTGTGTGTGTGTGTGTGTGTGTGTGTGCTAGACCCCGAAGCCGCCGCCAGGCACCGCCATTTGCGCCATTTAGAATTTCAGCCGCCGCCAGCCAATAATTTCGTAAGCCAAATTGAGCCGCCATCTGATAAAGTTTGGCTGAGCCGGCTAGAATTATTTGCATCAAATAATAATTCTATCACATAGAGACATACACACACGAAATATAAACAATACACGAGATCTATTTTCCCACTGGATTAATAACAGCGCAGTCTTGTGCTCATTGCTACGATACACAGACTCACAGTGAATTGACGACCAATTAAAATTGCTCATTTTCCGTACAGAAGAAGCGAAGCGATGCATTTTTTTCTCGCACTGAGGTGAAATGGCGGAAAGAAGCAAGCAAGGTAATTTTGATCTCACTTCTCACATACTTTACTAATTCCTACTTACTTTTTTTTTTAACTTAGGCCTACCCAGACTTTTGTTAAATCTTCAGGGCACGGTTGCACAAACACCTGAATCAAAGATTGATGTTATAAACCAAATATTCTGGAATGGAGATTTATAGCACTGAACGTGATATTACTGCAGTAACAAACCACCGTTTCTAATTCACGACGCATGCTTCAGTGTACATTGAAGTGACATTATCAGTACCAAAATAATACTGATAACAGTGTGTGTTTATATTAAGGCGAGACACGGCAGGCAAAAACATCGTTTTTTTTTTTTTACTGGTCAATTTTGAGATTTTTGGATATTTGTCTTCAATAACATGTCTTCTTTCAGACTTGTGGTGAAAAAAAGTCCAAAATACACATTTAGGTCTTTATTTTACTACACTTCGTCTGTTTGCGTCTGTAGGTTTCTCATAAATTCAACAAAAGTTTGCATTCTTAATCAACATCTCCGCGATCTCTGCCGTCACCCTCTCACATACACCGTTAGGAAGCTCTCTCTCTTCTGTACAATCCTGTTGGATCCAAATATGGATCACTTGCTCCTTCAAGGTGTAATATGATAAGCTTCATCCATGATAATGCCAAGTTATTGTATACAACTTAGCCTACATGTTACATTTAGCCTAAACACAACACATTGTAGGCTATTTGAAAATGTTTAGTAGCATACAGACTACAAAATAAATCTGTACGTTGTGAAAGTAAAATCTGGTGTTTTCTTTATTACATTGTATTGCATTTTGTAGAAATATAGGGTAAGCCATGCATTGCTTGGAAATATTGAGATCTAGTAAATCAGTATAACATAGACATGACATCTGTAGACATGAAGTGGCAGCTTCAGCCATTTGCAGCTATGAAAAGTTTGGCGGCTGCAGCAGCCATTTAGGTTTTGGCTGAGCCGGCTAGCCAGCCAATAACTTCATCAGCCAGCCATTATTCTCAAAACAAATGGCTTCGGGCTCTAGTGTGTGCGCGCGTGTGTGTGTGTGTGTGTGTTCTTGTATATGGTTTATGAGGACACATGTGTATAATGACATGGGTATTACAACATGGTTTATGATGACATCTGTCCCCTCATAAACCAAATGGCTTAAAAAAAACACATACTAAATGGTGTTTTTTGAAATTCAAAATTTTGATTGGTAGGTTTAGGGGTAGGGTTAGTGTAGGGGGATAGATTATACAGTTTGTACATTAGAAAAACAATTACGCCTATGGAGAGTGACCGTACACCACATATCCAAGTGAGTGTGGGTGTGTGTGCTTGTGGGTGTGTGTGCTTGTGGGTGTGTGTGCATGTGTGAGAGAGATTGTGTGTAAGTGTGAGAGAGTGTGAGTGCAAGAGTGAGTTTTGTGTTTCTTCCCCTGCCGTTCCTGCACAAGGTTGCAATTCTTAAATGTGATCTAACAAAGCTAAAGAGAAAATAATAGATAATTTGTAATATTATATATGAATTATATATGCTGTTTATATTCCATGTAATTGGGATGAAGTAAACATCTGTTGAGTATTTTAATATAAAATTGATTAATTGTGTTGAATTAAAAACCCCACAATGCAGCGGGTCCACCAGACCCACGAACACTGGCTGAATAACACAAATATGAACAACACACAAGGGTTAAATAGCCCATACTCCTCCCTGATAGGACACCACCACTATCACTCACTTAACTAATTCTGTCACATAAAAAGGTTTTCAAGCAGTATTTCATCCAATTAATAATTTGTCTTTCAATTCAGTTTGCCATTATTTGTTTTATTTTTCAAATAATATTTTTTTCGTTCAAAACATAGTTAAATATAAATATTTTTCATTAAGAGCTCAAAGAAGAAATATTTGTTTCGACGAATGTACAATTTCAAGGTTACACACAGGATTGTGCATGGGCATTAAACACAAATCTTCTCGACGACCACGACCAGTCAGCAGAGATAATATTGGATGTATTCGCTCTCTACGTTCCGTGGATCACTTTGCTGCTCCAGATAGAATCAGATTTCACCGTGGATAAACTGAAGGTTTAAACATTGCCCCATTGAAGTCAACAGGGTGCAAATTTTAAAAAGAGGATAACACGGTGTAGGCAACACCGATTTTTGTCGTTGTTCTCTGTATTGACAGCACTCCAAATTTACAAAAAAATTAGCTCAATGTTAAAATTGACCGGAGTTCTCCTTTAATCACTCAAACCCCTTTATTTAAACCTCTCTACATAACCGCCGGACTTGCACATCCTCCATATCTGTAGTTTTTTAAATACTTTTCACTCGTGTTTGTAGTTCTAATCGAATCCTCGTCAAACGTGCAATGGGTTGTGGGCAATATTAGAGTATTAATCTGATTAATGTGGTCACGATTAATCAGATGCAAATATAAAACCAGTCCTAACTGAAAGAGAAGAAGTTGACAAAAAGTTTCAATCCAATATTGGGTGATAATATAGCATAATGAGATATTTATAAGCTATTTTTTGAAGGCCGGTCATAAAAAAACATTTGAGAAGTAGTTATAGGCTACCCATTGCGAACAAAGTCACAAAGTTTCAGTCCAATGCGATTACATTAACTAGTATTTTGGGGAAAAAGAAAATATTCTCCGGGTCAAAATGACTCAAAGACGCATGAGGGCAAAACCAAGGGAGAAAATAAAGTACCGGTACTCAGCAGGATTTCCATTGGCTTTTACATCTCCGATATGCCTGCCTGTTGAAACTAACTAACCTAGTCTTCAAAGGACTGCCGGGCTCGAGGCGACATGAAACGCTGAACCTCGTAACAACCGTTCTCCAAATGAGTTCAGCTGCTCGAGAAGCGTACCCCCACCCAGGATTTCTTTCCGAAAACTCCCAAATAAAATACAAAACAATTTACAACAAATAGTGTTCCGATGAAACACTCTGACTAACCGGAGAGAAAGCCAATCCTCACATGAAATCCCGAAGAGACAGTAAAATAGTCTCTCAGAATCAAATGCTCAAAATCCGGACGAGACTCCCATTTTTATGTTACGGCTGGCTCCCATACCCCAACATAAAAGAGGCAAACAACAAATGCTTTAACAATAAACCAACTTATTGTCAAATCAAGCAAACAATTATTAAACAAACAAAAGAAAACCGACTAGGGGAAAAACACGCGTATGTGGTTACTAAATAAACAATCTCTGGCACTAACAATAAATATAAGAAAGAAAGAAAAAGTTTGATGTCAGACCCTTAATCTTTCGGATTTGGGTCTGGATTTCCAGGATAACTGACTTCAGTCACAGCCTAAGATAAATTCAACTGAAGATAAAAAACATAAAATCTCTCAAGATCTCATCAGAGGATTAAACAACTCAAAAAAGCGCATTACCAGCTTCACTTATTACTAACCAAATTTACTTTATTTCTGTCATATGTTTACAGAAGTTCTTATTGAGAATTAACAGAGGTTTATATGTTAAGGTTTTATTGGTCAATAAATGATGCCACCATCATGTTTACATGTCTTTGGTCCGTGTTGCATTCATATTTCATTTGGACTGCACCAGAGTTTGTTTGGAAGCGTCTTGTTTTGGAAGGCATCTTTTCAGTGGCCTCTGTCCGCTTGTTTGGTGCACACCAGGGTTCAAATGGCAGCGTTCACATTTATTAAAATAAACCGCACTAACAGAGCAATCACACCAGGGTTCATTTTAATCCAACCAATCCTGCACTGTAAAACTTTGCTGTAAAAAAATGGCCAAATTCTGACAGTAACATACCGTTTAGCATTACAGTAGAAAACAACGCATTGTAGGTAATACAGTATGTGTCACTTTTGAGAAAATAGCATACAGGAATATATATTGTGAATTAACATAGTCGACACACAAAGGCTGTGTACCAAATCACACCCTATACACTCGTTCATTATTCCCTACATTAGTTCACTAATATAGACCACTTGACATAGTGAATGAAAACAAATGTGTGAATTCAGACACCGATGAACACTTGTTGTCACTGAAGGAAAGAGAAACAAGAACAGAAAAAATAGAAACACAAGAACTCCAACTGACTTCCAGCCACACTGAGTGTGAAACCAGTTTACAAATCACATGATTTATTTCATACATACACAAAAAGTTCTTATTAAGATTTAACAGCTTTCCTGTAGCTCAAATAGTAGAGCGTTGGCACTTGCAACGCCAATGTCATGGGATCGATTCCCAGGGAAAAGCAAGAACTGATAAGAATGTTAATGTGTAGCTTGAAATGCAATGTAAGGTGCTTTGTATAAAAATATGTTAATGTTTTCTTGAAAATAAAGTGCTTTAGTTGAGCTGTTGGCATTTGACTCTTTCACATTCGTTTTTCTCTGGCTGCTGTAACAGTAAGTTTGTAAAGCACATTTGTTACGGCAATAAAAAGCCACAAGGAAGTTGATCAGGTGTTTATGGCTGTTGCAATCATCATGGTCTCGCCTGATTCACTGTTCTCTTTCTGTGTCTAATCTTTGATTTTATTGTTATTGTAGTTTTATTTGTATTGCTTATCTTATATATTATAGTATATACAGTATATATGCTTATCAATATTGCCTATCACATTAATCTTACATTGCTAGCTTTTAACTAAATTGTTATCGCTTGCACAACACGCTAGTATCTCGCTTGCCTGTTAACCTGCCATCCGTGCTTACCGCCTTTTACGAGTCTATAAACAACTGTGGTAAGTAGGATCAGTCAACAAACACGGTTGAGTAATGTCAGAGCCGATCAGCCCGATACGCTCACTACGCAAGTTGTGTAGGGCCTCACAAATTACCCAAGGCCTGCCTCCCCCTCGTGTCAAAGCGAGTCAATCAAAACATTGATGAGAAAATTAAGCAAAACTATCCTTCTGGTCATGAAAAAGAGAGAGAGAAAAAACACCATGAGAGTGAATTGAACAGCAATCATGTAGACTTGTGTTCTCTCCTCACCAAGTTTGATGTCGACAGAGAACAGTAAGTTAAGTTAATGTGCATCTCTCTCTAGTCTGTCTTTCTCTCTCTTTAAATCCACTTGCTTTGTTTTTGTTTAGTCTGCATTTCTCACCATCAAAAGGCAACAGATGCATAAATACACTTACTTTGTTTTTGTTTACTCCATGTTGTTCTGAGAGCTGAGGTGCATATTTTGATTTTCTCAGACGCATCAAGGTGAGTACACACACACACACACACACACACACACACACACACACACACTTTATTATGCTATTATACTCCTTATAAACTCCATATAACTCCATGTAAAAGCCAGAAACTAAGCTTTTTTTCAGCAGGACTGAGGTTGATTAATAGATTCATGCAAAAAAAATTGAAAAAAATATTTATCTGATACATTTTTACAGCAGTTTAAAGTAGTGGCTGTTTTCAGCCACGAAACATAACGAAAGGTTGTAAATTGAAACAATGCACAAGGGTTAAATAGGTAAAACACTCCTTCCTTCCCTTTCCTTTCGGATTTCTATTGTTTCTATTTTGTTTTTTCTCTATTTGCTACTCTCGTAGTAAAACATGTGAAAAGAACCATCAGTTTTGAGTAATAGTTTTAGGACATGTAAAAGGCCAGTCATCGGTCGATGCTGCTTAGAACACATCAACTTGAATACTCAAACCCCTTTTGTTGTGTGCTCACCAACACTAAATTTAATGGCCCACAGAGCTGTTCTCCCACAGAGTTTACCACCTCTTTAGAAACTTGCATTGGTCTTTGTCACTCCTCTCTTGTGTTCCCACAAGTATGCCAGTAGGCCTCAGACATCCAGCCCTGCCACCCACCAGAACCACCTGGAAACCGGCAGAGCCACGTCCTCAACATCCTCCAGCCTGAAGCAGACAACGACCTGCCGAGGCAGAGAAGGGCACCGTTAGACGACAATGAAAGCGGACGTCTGACACCCAGCCTGAGCCACCAAGAGCCACCAAGAGCTGACCAGCATCATCTTCCCCTTGGCCACGCTCCCTCAGGCTTCAAACAGGAGGTAAATTAACCTAAAAAACTGGTTGAGCTCAAAGAGAGACACTAAAGCCATCAGTGTCCAGCCAGAGCTGAAGTCCAAACACTGACTCAGCAATGCTGCAACATTATAGACAAACGCAATGTGGTCCTGAACAGAACTGAAACAGTCCAACCACCTGCAAACGGACCCCGCAAGAATGATGTATCCTGATGTATCCTGCTAAACTTCAGTCACGTAAGCTCCTCCAGCCCTGCACAAAGGGGGGAAGAGTCAAACCCTTGGCTCGACAGTCACCAGCCAGTGTCCTGAGAACCTCTGCAGGCGCAGAGGAAAAGGTTTAATTCAGACAAACCCTGAAACGACACATGAAGTTATACTCCAAGATCTCAAGCGAATGGTCAGAAACATCCCTGCCAATCTATGAGACATTTATTTTCACCTGCAGTCTTCAACCTTCAAACTTAAGAGTCTGAATGCAGACTGGGCACCAGTGTTGTAATGTAACGGAGTACAAATACTTCGTTACTGTACTTAAGTAGAAATTTCACGTATCTGTACTTTACTTCGCTATTTAAATTTATTTCAACTTTCACTTTTACTCCACTACATTTCCTAGATAAAATGTATACTTTTACTCCGATATATTTCCACTAAGCATCTTCGTTACTCGTTACTACAAAATAAAATGAGAAGAAATGTGTGCGACTGCAATAAGAGAGGTTTGGCGAATCACTGCTCCTAGATTGCATTACGCACGCTCCGCACGGCGCGCGCTCTATTTCAGCGTAATGGTTGTTTGTTGCCATGCCAAGGAGGAGGAAGCACAACTGAAACCGCCATGGAAGCACAAGCACCTACTGGAGGACCTCCCGTTATCGTAGACGCCAACTCTCACGCATTCACCGTGAGACACACGCAATTGACACTTTTCAGTTTTCACACGCTCTCACGCCACACATCCATTTTCTCACGCACAGAAAAATCGCGAAGCAAAGAGGACACGGAGACCGACAGACTAGACAGAGCAGGTTAGTTATGATAGAAAAAAAAATGTCAACTCTCAGATTCTGTCAATTTTATTACGAAATTCAAACAATAAATACCGTTTTGCCGCTTGTAAATGTGACGTGACAGATCCCTAATGCACGTGAACCGATCTACTAGCTAATAGTAAATAAACACGAATGAACAATGTTAAAAGAAACAACTTACCGAAATGTATATTCATCATACATAATATCCCACTAAACATTGGACGTCGGATAGACGTGCAGATCATGTCTATATTGGGTCCGTCGGTCCATGACCAATTCTGGACATCTATTCGACGTCCAAACTAGGTCCACTATTTGGACGTCCAACCATGACCCAACTTGGACGTCATATAGACGTTCAACATTGGACCTTTGAACTGGGTAATTTTTTTCGACGTCCAAACTAGGTCCACTATTTGGACGTCCAACCATGACCCAACTTGGACGTCATATAGACGTTCAACATTGGACCTTTGAACTGGGTAATTTTTTTCGACGTCCAAACTAGGTCCACTATTTGGACGTCCAACCATGACCCAACTTGGACGTCATATAGACGTTCAACATTGGACCTTTGAACTGGGTAATTTTTTTCGACGTCCAAACTAGGTCCACTATTTGGACGTCCAACCATGACCCAACTTGGACGTCATATTGACGTTCAACATTGGACCTTTGAACTGGGTAATTTTTTTCGACGTCCAAACTAGGTCCACTATTTGGACGTCCAACCATGACCCAACTTGGACGTCATATTGACGTTCAACATTGGACCTTTGAACTGGGTGATTTTTTTCGACGTCCAAACTAGGTCCACTATTTGGACGTCCAACCATGACCCAACTTGGACGTCATATTTACGTTCAACAATGGACCTGAACTGGGTAATTTTTTGGACGTCTATGACAGGTGCAGGAAATTTACATGATTATTATAATTTTTTTAATTTACAAATGAAGAGCTCTTTTCCAAAACGCGAGTTTGTCGTGTCATTTTGCTGTGTAATGAACCTTTTCACTGCTCCATCCACGTTTCCAAATCGCTATATTTAAAATGTAATAAATTTTTAAAATATTTAAAATATTATATTTAAAATATTTTAAATGTACTGCAAGATGCTCGTGATCCAAGCGCCGAACCTATTTTTAGCCTAAACGCGATAATCTTAAATTATCTCACTCTCTCTGTAGCTCAAACAATAGAGCGTTGGCACGTGGAGCAGATGATCACGAGTTCGAGTCCCAGGTAAAGCAAGGTGTGTGTGTGTGTGTGTGTGTGTGTGTGTGTGTGTGTGTGTGTGTGTGTGTGTGTGTGTGTGTGTGTGTGTGTGTGTGTGTGTGTGTGTGTGTGTGTGTGTGTGTGTGTGTGTGCACTGAGCGCGATTTATTGTAAACAAACTTTTGTGGATGGACGTCGAAAAATGACGTGCGGAAGACGTCGAAAAATGACGTGCGGAAGACGTCGAAAAAAGACGTGCGGAAGACGTCGAAAAAAGACGTCGCCTGGCGTTACAAAACAACCCCTTCAATGGACCAAATTTGGACGTCCAAAAATTACATGAAAATGACGTCAATACGACGTCACATTGCGCAGTGGGATCGATCAATCAGTGTTTTTCAACCGCGGAAAGGGTCAGTATAACCGCTGGAGAACAATTGTCACATAACATACCTCAGGAAAGCCATTTGATGACCATAATATAGGCTACATGGCTAGAAAAAAAGAGCTAGGCTATAGAGAGTATAGCTAAATATGTGTACTAGATTACATATTTATTATATTTTTACTTGTATCATTAAATAAAGTTGTTATTATGATAAAAAACGCATTATATTTATATCTGATAGGGCTCTCTGTATGTTTACAGCATTAGGTGAGTTTTTTTTTTCTTGAGAAAAATTAATGCCTATCTTGTGTACCTAATATTTATCCAAATTAGTCAATATTGCATATTGTGATGCAAGATTATTTTTTTTACATCCCACCCACCCCACAATAAAGCCACAATAAAGTTCACCATCAAAGTTCTAACCGCTTGCTTTAAAAAAAAAAAAAATAATACTTTTACTTCAATTACTTAAGTACATTAAATATCAGAAAATTACTTTTGATACTTAAGTACAGTATATATCAGATACTTTAAGACTTTTACTTAAGTAATATTCTAAAAGGTAACTTTCACTTCTACCAAAGTCTTTTTCTAGTATGATACTTGTACTTTTACTCAAGTATTGCTTTCTAGTACTTTATACAACACTGCTGGGCACTGCCCAGACACCAAACAGACCTAAAAGTGCCTATGCTACTACCACAGACTCCGAACGAGCTTAACTTGGAACTTGCAACGAACCTGTGACCGAGTCAAACACCAGCTCCAAGAACCTTTTCCTCCAAAACCAGTTAGTCACCATTTCTGGCAGCTCCATGCAGTGCCCACTCAACGATGTGTGACTTGATGCAGAATGCCTTTAACACACGAGGCCTCCTCAGAAAGGGTTCCTAAACCCCACTGACTCTGAACTGCAAAAACCAGAAGACACACAGCACAACCATAATGCAAGCCGCTGCTACATAGTCATACATACTCATAGTCAGCATAGGACATACCCAGCTAACAGGGAACGTTCTCAGAACATTGGCTAACGTTCTCTGAAAGTTCTCTAAAAGTTATCAAAAACGTTCCTTTTGTAACATTATTATAACGTTGTGCCAACGTTATATGTCATTGATAAACGTTCTAAAAACGTTAGCATTAAAACGTTATTTTTACGTTGTTAGTGGAACGTTTTAAAAAATGTCATCGTTAAAATATATATTAAGATAAAAGTTCTCTTAAAGTTACCAAAGTAACGTTGTGCCAACATGTCATTGATAAACGTTCTAAAAACGTTTGCATTAAAACGTTATTCTTACGTTGTTAGTGGGACGTTTTAAAACGTTATTGTTAAAATATATATTAAGATAAAAGTTCTCTTAAAGTTACCAAAGTAACGTTGTGCCAACATGTCATTGATAAACGTTCTAAAAACGTTTGCATTAAAACGTTATTCTTACGTGGTTAGTGGAACATTTTAAAAATGTTATTGTTAAAATATATATTAAGATAAAAGTTCTCTTAAAGTTACCAAAGTAACGTTGTGCCAACATGTCATTGATAAACGTTCTAAAAACATTAGCATTAAAACGTTATTCTTACGTTTAGGGATGTCCCGATCAGGTTTTTTTGCCCTCGAGTCCGAGTCCGAGTCATTTGATTTTAAGTATCTGCCGATACCGAGTCCCGATCCGATACTTCTATAATGCAAAAAAAAAAGAATAAAGAAGAGCGAAAAAAAAAAACAGATCCAGGATGTTCCTTATTTTTTATTTAATTCACCTTATTTTAACATTCAACAACTCTGTTAACAAACAGAGCACTTCTGTGAGGTAGCTTGAACAATCAAGTAATAAATAAATTCTTCACTTTTGGACTTTAGTGCAACAGTAAATATTAAAAAAAGTCTAATATATAAACAAATAGCACCTCAACTTAAAATATCCGGTAGGCATGTAAACAAATAAAAAATAAAAGTGCCACAGTGTTTGCAAAGCCAGTAATGTGCTTATAGGAACTGCACTCCTAACTCTTACGCCGGTTTCACACTGCACTGTTAAAACAGAGCGTGCAGCGCGTATTTTTTTCGCCGCCCATGTTAACAGATTAAACCAGGCTTTGGAGCATTCACACCGCACGCAGAGGTGGCGCGGCAGCGCGTAGCAGAGCAGAGCAGGAGCAGCAGTGCCGTGATCGTTTCGGCGCCGAGTCTATTTTTGCTGCGCCGCTTTTGCTGAATTAAAGTGACAATACATTGATCATGGCCAAAATACACCGCAGTTTTATCCAAAAAGTGCATTGATGATATCTATTGTGTTTTAAACAGTCAATCAAATGACCAACAGCAATTTAAAAAGAAAACAAATGTCCAAAAACAAACTTGTTGCCATAACAATAAAAACAAAGATGAACCAAAAGTTATATAAATGAAATTATTAATAAAATAAGCTTCTTGACAAGTCTTTTCTCTTAAATGTATTTGAAAACGAAAAAAAGCAATGCCAACTTATCCATTATAGACTCTGTCTGTACACAACCCACGGTTCAGCCGCGAGTGACAAACGCTGCCAGTATGAAAGCAAAACGCGCGTGTCCTGCTCCTGCTCACCATATGCACTGCTCCTGCGCTGCTTACACTCTAATAACGCGTGCAGTGTGAAACCGCCGTAACTCTGTGTCACCGCATAATAGAGGTGTTAAAAAATAATGAGAATATAAATACATATATCCGAGTCCTGATCGGGAGGTAACGTCCGATTCCGATCGAGTCTGAAAACACGTGATCGGGCCCGATTTCCGATCACGTGATCGGATCGGGACATCCCTACTTACGTTGTTAGTGGAACGTTTTAAAAATGTTATTGTTAGAATATAAAAGTTCTCTTAAAGTTACCAAAGTAATGTTGTGCCAACATGTCATTGATAAACGTTCTAAAAACGTTTGCATTAAAACGTTATTCTTACGTGGTTAGTGGAACATTTTAAAAATGTTATTGTTAAAATATATATTAAGATAAAAGTTCTCTTAAAGTTACCAAAGTAACGTTGTGCCAACATATCATTGATAAACGTTCTAAAAACATTAGCATTAAAACGTTATTCTTACGTTGTTAGTGGAACGTTTTAAAAATGTTATTGTTAAATATTAAGATAAAAGTTCTCTTAAAGTTACCAAAGTAACGTTGTGCCAACATGTCATTGATAAACGTTCTAAAAACGTTAGCATTAAAACGTTATTCTTACGTTGTTAGTGGGACGTTTTAAAACGTTATTGTTAAAATATATATTAAGATAAAAGTTCTCTTAAAGTTACCAAAGTAACGTTGTGCCAACATGTCATTGATAAACGTTCTAAAAACGTTAGCATTAAAACGTTATTCTTACGTGGTTAGTGGAACGTTTTAAAAATGTTATTGTTAAATATTAAGATAAAAGTTCTCTTAAAGTTACCAAAGTAACGTTGTGCCAACATGTCATTGATAAACGTTTTAAAAAACGTTATTATGTTAAAAAATATATATTAGTCATTACAAATTAGTTATACAGCTTTTTATTCTGCAAATCAACTTCAGAAACATATAATTTGAAAATCCAGTGACACAACTAATGACACAATGCACTGACATTATTTAACTATTTCATTTAAATATTTTTTTATGGTCAGAATAAAAAATCCCAGAATATAAAAGAATTATGTTCAGGAAAATAGCAGTATTCATTTAAATTGAGTGCATTTTGCTTGTTGTATGAATTAAACACTTTTATAACAATGCTGATTAACTTAAATAAAAGTTCTCTCAAAGTTACCAAATGAACGTTGTGCCAACATGTCATTGATAAACGTTCTAAAAACGTTAGTATCAAAACGTTATTCTTACTTGTTAGTGGAACGTTTTAAAAACGTTACTAAATTAAAACAAATAAACAACTTCAGAAACATAATTTGTATATACAGTGACGCAATGCACTGAAATTTTTTGGGGGGGTTAAAATATTTATTCAAATATTATTATTAGTTTAGAAAAAAATCCCAGATATAAAATAATTATTTATTCAACAGGAAATAATTCAAAAAGTACAGTCAATTATAAATTTGGTTTTACCTCTACAAAAAAAAAAAAAATTACGACTAGCGATTTTAATAACTTTTGCAATTACAGTCAAAGAGAAAACAGGTACTGTGTTATGATGGACTGTAGTTTTATCTGATCATTCCCCATAGGCGGTGGGCCGGACCTCGAAATTACGAATTTAATACTTACCTCACAGCTGTCTACGTTTTTTTTTGCTGAGGTCATGTAATAAAATCGTATAAGTACTATAGACATTGTTTCCAACTTTGTTGTATGCACATTTGACGCAAAATGTCCTTACAAACTCTTACTTTTTTAAACCGGCAAAGAAGCAGGAGTACTAATCATAACGTTAGAAAACCTCCCGTTTCCTTGACAACCAATGTAAATAATGAACACAGATTCTACAGCGGAGGCATATAATCTTTGTCAGTGACCAGAAAGCTGGGCCAATGCCATATAGTGAAACTGACGCATAGCTTGTCTAACGGCAGATGAAGTAAAACCGTAAATCTCTGTAAAGTTCTAATCATAAATACAGTGCATGTTCACAATAACGGTTTAAATAAATAAAATAATACATGTTTTACCTCTGATATAAACATTTAGATTAAATATGCCATTCTCATTAATGGTGTTAAACACTTTAACTACATGAAATAATTACTGAGAAGTTACAACATTTTTATATTCAATAAATATAAATATTTGTTGTAGATGCAATGCTTTTGAACACTTCTCCTCTGGCATGCTGTGTTTTAATGTTTGAACTAATTGCTTATGATAATAGCAGATTGTCTGAGAAAATGGTTTCATGCAAATAATGCACAACAAGGTCTATCTGTTTCCATTAAAAATAGAAATCAATTAAAAATACTATTTGGCCAGTGGAAAAGATTGAGAAAAAAAATTCTCTGAAATGTATTTTACACTATTTGATTTATTCATTCAAAAACAAGGCAAGGATAGGCTACTAAATTATTTGTATTAATAAAATGAGAGCATATGAATAAAGCGGAGCGGTGTGACGCTTAAATATAAGTTAAAAAACTTAGCCCCAATTTTGGCAAGTGCTGCATACATGACATACCCAAAATAAAAAGGTTGCTGCTCAGAAGTCATTCTGAATTGACACAACCAGTATATATTTAAAAATCCAACCCTTGAGAGTTTACAATTCAAGACTCAAAATTAACCAGACTGTTATTAATATTGAGATAAATAAGCTCAAACATAGAAACGAAAACAACAAATATTAAGAATATATTTATTAAATGTATAAAAATTTTATGTGAATTTAGGATTGCAACTTATAACCACAACTAAAACATGGGGATTTTTTAAAGACAATCATCCCGCACATCCTATTCTATAATAAAATCAGCTAATCGAATATTTGAAAATCGTGCCTCATCCCTAATTAATATAGTGTTATTGTGTAAGTGGATGACATGACAAGTAGCAAAGGCAGTGTAAGTGGGGTCAAATGTTCATAGCAAATTTCAAAATAAACCAATGTAGCAGCATCATAGTGTAAACTACCAGTGTATTTGTGCAAGAGTCAATCAGCTGCCCTTAGGTTATTGGAGGGTGGGGGTGGAAGGAAGAGGCTCTCTATGATTCCCCTATAGAAAGTTAAGAGGATGGATTTTTGGGAGATGAGCCTTCCTCAACTGTGGGAGGAAGTGCAGAGGTTTTTGGACTTTCTTGGCCAGGTTCAGTTGTTGGTGTCGATAGATCAAGATGGGTCATCTGTGATGTGGATACTAAGCAACTCCGTGATCTTGACCTGCTCCATCATGGTGCTGTTGATGTGATGATTGTCAACGATCACCTCTGTAGTCATTTGGGTGTGGAGAGATATGATGTTGTCCTGTCCGTGTCTGTGAGTTAGATAAACAACTGAATTATATTCAGATAAATAAACACAGAAAGCGCACATTACTCATTTTAAATCACACTTTTCATCTTGACATGTGTATTAAGATGCTAACCATCTTAAACGAGCTTGCCAAGACTACTGCAGTTCTGACCACAAATAATTTTGTTAAATAACTCAAAAACAGCCATCTTTAACTAAAATATTTTTCCACCATACAGTATACCTGTTCTGTTATGTAGGTGAAGCCCAACCACTATCAATCGTGACAATCAACCATAATTGTCTTAAATAACTCCATGACTACCACTATAAAGTTGATTTGAAATCATTTCTTTGTTTTGGTTTGCACTCTTTTTAGCTGATAATTAGTCTAGCTTACTTGTAGCCTAGGTAGCTTGCTGTAACCAACCTGGACATACCGTTTACCCCGTGATTCTCCCTTACTAGTCAGACTTATTTCCTGCTGTCTTCCCGTTTAAATATTTTTCCCGTAATTATCCCGTATTTGAATACTCTTTGCTTAGTTCATTGTGTATGTACCGAATGATTATTTTGGATTAGCCTAAGCAACATACCGTTAGACCTAACGTCAGCTTTACTGCTCCACTACCCACATTCTTTCGTGGCTAACGTTACTGTTTTCATCAAAAAAACATTTTATAGCTTGCAGTCTTAAATACAACCTATATGAAAAGCATTAAGATTTAGGGGTGTGTATAATCATTGCAAAACAAATCTTACCTTGACGTTGTCTTGCCGAGACACACCGGTCTCTCTCCAGGGTGGGTTGATTTGGCTTCAGACTGACGCGACGCCGGTTCAACGAATAACGTGATTGGCCAAATCAATTCAACAAGGTAACAACACGAGCGTTGATTGGATCTCACTCCGGCCAACGTTTGTGATCAGCTAGCGAAATTAAATCTATTTTTATACTTTAATGTGCAACAATTGGCGTTGGAAACAATCGGTAATCTTTTTGTGAATTATTCATACAGACAAATAAAAAAAATGAGCCAGACAGCTGCTGGGTAACTGTCAAATCAAAAACTAAACGAGATAGACGGACTTGGCCCACTGCCTAAAAAAGCTGATCAGTGACTTTAAAGCGTGAAGATGGCACAACCTCTGGAGGTGTGTGAGCCAATGAGAAGATTTCCCTTTGGAGGGAAATTTTACGACCCTTTGTGTTCTAGCAGGGCATTTGAATATGTACTTTCATTGGGTGTTTAAGAAAAGAATCTTTAAGATTCTTATAATACTAATGCGTCACAAAGTTAGCAACATGTAATGTAAATTAACAAATCAGAGACGAAGATTGGATTTTTTAGAGACCAAACATGCCGCACATATAATGTTGGTTAACCATAATATGCAAAGTATGAAACATTAACCCAATAGAGTTTACAAGAATACAAATGCCACATAAAAGGAATAATCATGAGATGGGAAAATTAGATACATGTTTACACATTTATCAAGTGGTTATATATAGAATATATATAGGATTAACAGGGTTTTTATTTCTCTTCCTCTGCAAGAATTTAAGTGAGAGTCACAGCTCTCAGGACATTCTTTTCGATCGTAAAACCCAGTCTCAGTGTGTGTCCTGTAACAAGACACTGCGTCCTGCCAGTGTGTTAGCTTCATTTGGGGAACGTTTCACAGACCTTATTTGGGAGAGTGAGTTTGCTGGATTATTCATTAAATAAATGAATAATTTGTGTGTGTCTGATTGGTCCAGACGCTACATTTCATACAATTTAATACACCCATTACATCGCCGACGACTTTGCATTCTGTCATTGTCGTCGATATCGTTCGAGAGAACAACCAGCGCTGTATTTCATTTGTTTTCCTCTGTGAACATGCACTAATGGATGTCTGACAATTTTGTTGCTTTAGGAGTTTTCGAATTTAAAAACGTCTAACGTCTATAGATATAGAGGCCACACACTCGTTCTGTGGTTCCGTTACTCTCACTGAACAGATAGACTATAATAATATGCTTATAATATCCTTGAATGAGCGCGGATTTCAAGTGCATTTACTTGAACTTCATAGGTAACGTTAATCTATCTGGTTTGACCCATTTGAGATGAGGCCAAAATCAGATTTTAAAATGGACTGAATAATAAAGCTCTCTACGAACTTGACGAGCGATGTCGAGCTGACATTTTCAACTAGCAGAATAGTACAGAATTTCGATACACAGTCTCACTTGTAGCTATGTCTTTTAACTATTATAATGTTTCGAAGGGCAAAAACAGGAACTTTTAATTGGCTTTACATTATCACCTGTCACTTTAGCGCGAGGCCCTGTGTGCAGTCGCAGACTTGGTACTGTCATGCCTGAGCTAACTCGATCACGTCGAGCTAGGTGGGCGTGGTTTCAGATAGCCAGGCTCCTCCGCCCCGCCTCTTTGTGTGACGCGCGGTGACACAAGGCCAAGATGGCGACAGCCGGCTCCGCCCACTTTAGGCTTTAAAAATGCTATTCAGAAACCTATGGGTGATGTCACGGACACTACGTACATATTTTTTTACAGTTTATGGAACGAGAGTCTGTCCACATAAACTTCCCTCGTCCACTTCAGGAAGTGGAACGCACTTCAAAATGGTGGCAGGGATTCCCCAGAGGGGAAGTGCTAAGGAAAGTTCTTAAGTGCGTGTCTAAAAGTGGACTGGAACGCAGCCCTGGTCGTAAGCTCTCCGTAAAGTAATGCGTAGTCGCATAATATGACGATTACCCTCAATGATCCAATAGCAGCCTTCAAATATGTGAGCAGAAGGTGTTGAATGCTGTGAATTTCAGTTTATTCTTCATTCTAACTTCTTTTGCCTCACTAAACTAACAGTAAAAATATGTTTCCATTAAATACGACACTTAATCATGAATTGCATAAGTGTAACGGAGGCCAGCTGGTAGTCGCTGTGCGAGTAAACCTCACTCCTCTGATCTCAATAGGCGTTTTAGCTACAGATGCCCGAGACCCGGGTTTGAGTCCCCCACGGTGGGGGGATTACATAAGTGTTTTTATAAATGACATTTTTACAATGTACAAGTGTTGTTGTAAATGACATTCAGAAACATTTGAAATGAATTTATAAGGATAAATAAATAAGTAATGATAAAAAATAACATAAAATAAAATGAATTTATTATGACTGATTTTATGGGCTGATGGGACAGATGCACGAACGCACACACACACACACACACACACACACACACACACACACAGCGGCGCTGCAGGACGGGTTCATGTTGATGAACCGCTAACAAAATAATCTATTCACATTATGTTCTCTCTTTTAAAATGTAAGCGAGTGTAAATGTCAGCATTATCATATGTCTAAAGAATTGAAGTCTGTCAGGTAAAATAAGAGTTTATTGATGCAGTTCAGTCTGTCTGCTATTTTATTCCAACCGTTACTCCTGATCGGAGGCTGCCGTAAATATTTAGTTTATGCGTAGAGTTACGCTTCAACTAAGTTTAATGGTGCAACACAAAAATATTTAGAAGTGCGTAAGTCGTAACTTAGTGCCCATTTACCTCAAAACTAGGCTAAGTTGTAACTTACGCACAGCCAGTGGTGGAATGTAATGAAGTACAAATACTTCGTTACTTTACTTAAATAATTTTTTCACGTATCTGTACTTTACTTAAGTAGAATCAATAGCGCATACTTTTGACTTTTACTTTGTTACATTTTGCAGCAATTATTATACTTTCTACTCCACTACATTTCTACAACATCCTGTTACATTTTCGTTACATTTTCTGATCAGTTTTACTTTTCCCCCTGCCAAAACGTCTTCCTGACCGTCCGTTACACTCACCAGTGAAGTTTGGTTGCCATAGATCAGCTTTTCCTAACTGGGCTGCCGCGTGTCATCCTTTGGCTAGCGTTACATTATATAATCACGTTCTTCTTCATGCAAATGCTTTTAAACCATGCAAGGGCGAAAAGCATCGACTGTCCTGCTGACACACACACAGGACGCACAAAACGACGCGCGCCAGAACGCTCTTTAGCGCGTGAACAAATAATAGGCTAACACGCAGTTATGGACACCAAAATGTCCGTTTTGTTGAGTATGCTCATGAGAGCAGTCTTAAATTAGTTAAATAAAGTCTTAAATAAACGTAAAATGCAACACGTATGAGATCCACATGTGCAGCAGTGACAGCAGAATCAATGCAGCCTTCATTCACAAAAAGATGCCATTAAACAATTATTTAAAATATACTGTATTTATGTTGTTTCTACATTAATTTGGAGATTATCTGTGAAATTATTACATTATAAAATATATAAAAAACAATATATTTTGTGCAATTATAACAAAATTATCCCAAAATAAAAACACAAATACACTGAGATGCAGGGGCGTGTCTAGAAGGGGGGCACAGGGTGGCACAGGGTGGCACTGCCCCCCCCCCCCCCCCCCCCCCGGAATATGATTGGCCCTCCCTGGTGCCCCACCAACATCATTGGGCTAGATTTACTGTAAACCTGACATTGCCCAAAGCCATTGGATCAGAGTGCTGTCAATCACTGCATGATTTGCGATCCGCAATTTATCGCAAAGTGGAATCACAGGTCCGTGTTTTTCAAGCAGTAGTAGAGACGAGAGACACCTCCTCGACACGTCACTGTTAATGGTAGGCTATATACACACACTCAATTACAGTATATATTTTGAAATATCGCACCGTGTTAGTCTGATTACTTTCATGTGTGACTGATCAAGCTCTTGTATGTGGCCAGTAACGTTAGATTAGCTAACATAACTTCGGCAGAGTACTGAATAGAGATGACTTGTCAGTGTTATTCAGCGGCAGCGCACACCACCACCAATATAAAATAGATAAATATTACTTTATCTGGTGTTTTCAAGACTAAAGGCACAATCATCTTTTTCCAAAAAAAGCTGTGATTTACCACGGTAAACATTAAAATGTGAAAACGTTAACTAACACCAAAGCTACGTGCAACTATGTGTAATTTAGGCTAAGTTACTTAATGGGTTTTTGTTTATTTTTAGGCAGAATTGGGTTGGGGGGTTGCCGACACACACACACACACACACACACTCTCTCTCTCTCTCTCTCTCTCTCTCTCTCTCTCTCTCTCTCTCAATGCTTGTGTTGAGAATAAAGCATTTTAAATGACTAATTAATGCCTATTTTATGTTTATTTATTTATTAGAACAAAAATGTGTGACCCAATCCATGCAAAATACAAAATGATTTTCAGGTTATTGTGCAGTTCTACATTTAATACCATCTATATTAGGCCACTGGGCATTAGAAAGCGTTTTGAAATCGTTCTTAATATTTTCCAAACAAGTAGGCCTATTTATTTCCAGTTGAATTTTCTGATTTCCTATGGTCCCCCCCTCACTGGTTCTTGGTCCCCCCTGTGCACTTTAAATAAGTTTTTTTAACTTAAAAAAATATAGATTAAATATATGCATCATTAGTCTTTACAAGTTAATTTGCATTATTTGGCTGAGGATGAGAAACTCCTCCTCCTATGTGGTTTGATCAACAAAAACTCCCTGCACAAACTTAAAGGGTCATGAAACCCTAAACCAAATTTTCTGAGATTTTAACAGAGGTATGTGTGTTGAAAACCAATGAAGACAATGTTAGCATCTGTTAGATTTAATAGTAGGGGGAAAATGGTTAAATTTGAGGTTTTTTTTCGCTATTTTCGTCTTCCGGTTTTAAAATCTTCATCGCGTCCACGTCACAGGCTGTGAGGTGGCAGAGCACTATAGTACCTTGATGACTCATCGGTGTCTCATAATTATTCATGAGAAGAGTTTTCTTATCCTATGAGAAGACACTGTCTCTTAATTATTCATGACACCACGTGGATCTTTCCAATGACAGATGTCAAACTGTGATATCGCGTAGTGGATGAGAGGGGCAATCATGGGACGCAATGTTTTCGTGGTGCTAAAGTTCCAGTGCGTTGCATATGTTTCCCCGCGATGCTGCCAGGGCTAGACTCTGGCTGCGGGCGGTCGTTGGCCATCAACAACGGACACATCTAAACTATGTGTAGCAAGCATTTTTCTCGAAAGTGCTTCGAGAACTGGACTGTGTGGACTTCGGCCTTGTTCACCAATGCAGGTCTCGTCTTGCGAGTGATGGGGTAGGCTACCAAGCTACCCGAGGACTTTTTTATCCCTTCAGAAGTATGTGTGTGTCTAAAATGTAACCCTGACAGTTTTACTTGCCTTTTAAATAAGCACTCGTTATAAAAATGTAGACATTTCGATAATACCTCAATTGTACGCTTCATGTAATTAAATATGTCATATATTTAAATTTGTTTGGGCATATGTCTTTGGAAATTAATAATTTTAAAATATATGCATTTATAGTGTGTATATAAACAAATATATATTTTATAATGACGTAATTATACTTGTACATTCATATGTTTTACATATAATTACGATTACTGTAGCAGGGCATTCAGTTACCTTTAAAAGGACTAAAAATAAGGTGTCAGTGTATTTCATTAGACTTTAACTTTGCCAGCTATAAAAAATCTAGCATTTCCTCACGTTTTACCACTGATTTTTAGTGACAGTCGATATTATCCCCCCTGCCGTACGTACCACACCAACTCCCCTCCCTTCTTCTCAAAGCCATGCATGCCCATTTAAGCTGCATTTTTCAAAAAGATTGTGAGCTAGACTTGAGCTGAAAGAGGGGGGTTTCATGACCCTTTAAGAAGGCATTTTTACATTTGTTACAGTACACAAGTTATGGAAATCCCATGTGTGTTTCGAAATAGTTTGAGGTACGTTGAAAATGCATCTTAATAACACCTTATCATATTACCAAATAATATATGGCAAATGTCATTTGTGAAAAACAATTTTCATGAAATAAAATAATAATAGTTACAAATAATTTACACTTCAATAATGTTAAAATACATGTAAAATAATAACTGCTTTTGACCTCTGTGATTGTCTTTTGATTTTGTAGTTAGATTTGTTGTTCTTTTGTTTCATATTGGTTCATAGTTGTTTCATATTGGTTTCAGATGCAGATTTTGTCCTAAAAACGTTGCCAGCGTTTTCTCAAGCCTCTCCTGTAACTGAAGACAGACACACTATAAACAGGTCTCCTGCTGGATCCAAGAAATTACAGTAATTAGAATTCATTGTTGTAAGTTGCATTACTAAATGATCTAAATAAGTATTATGTCACTAATTCTGAGCAGTTGTTAAATTAATGTCTAAATGTGTTGTTTAGAACATGGAAACTCAAGATCCTGCTGTTGCTGAGGCAGTAAAGGCATCAGGCGAGTCCACCCTGAAAGAAGCTACAGCTAAAGCAACATTTGATCAGATGTTAAATGTCTCACTTAGCATCGCCGTGACTGGGAATTCAGGATCTGGGAAATCCTCCTTTGTAAATGCACTTAGAGGCTTAAGTGAAGATGATGAGGGAGCAGCACCTACTGGAGTTACCGAAACTACAATGAAAGTCACCATGTATGAACATCCTACAATGCCAAATGTGAAGATCTGGGACCTGCCTGGAATAGGAACACCAGACTTCAAAGCAGATAAATACCTTAAAGATGTCAAATTTAAGGACTATGATTTCTTCTTTATCCTTAACTCAGAAAGATTCACACAGAATGACATCATGCTGGCTAAAGAAATAAGAAAACAGAAGAAAAACTTTTACTTTGTTCGTACCAAGATTGACAATGACATCAGAGCAGAGGAAAGAAAAAAGGGATTTGATGAGCAGAAAGTTCTTTCCAAAATAAGAGAGGACTGTCAAAAAAACCTAAAAGATGTGGGAGAACCTAAAGTCTTCTTGATATCGTCTCATAACTTGGAGACATATGATTTTGAAATACTTCAAAACACTCTCGAAGAAGAGCTTCCAGCCCATAAGAGATCTGCTCTTCTACAAGCCTGGCCGGTGTGCTCCGCAGCATCTCTTGAGAAGAAGATCAAACTCTTCGAAGGCGTGATCTGGGCTGCATCTCTTGCCTCTGGTGGTATAGCAGTGGTCCCTGTGCCTGGTCTTTCAGTAGCATGTGATGCAAGCATAGTGTTGGGTTTCCTCTCAAGGTGCTACTATTCATTTGGTTTGGATGACAGATCACTGTCAAGGCTTTCAGAAAGAGTGAACAAGCCCCACCTGAAAGATATGGCCAATTCAAAGCTAGTTGATGCCATCAAAGAAAAAGCTGTGACCAGAGTTTCTGTTTCTGCTTCACTCGCTACCATTGCTACTGTTGAATATTTATTTAGTCTCCTTCCAGGTGTGGGCAGTGCTGTTGCAGCAGGAATATCCTTCGGTACGACTGGGTACCTCTTGAGAGAAGGATTGAAAGATCTGGCAGAAACTGCTCGAAATATCAGAAAAGAAGCTGGGCTGAATACAGCCTAAAACTACAAGCTCCTTGAACATAATTAATCCTAATGTATGTGGTCCTAGTTTGTACTCTTCATTGATTGATGTCCAATAAAGCATGAATTGTTTTCTGTTAGACTGTGTGGGGCTTTAGCAAAGATATAATATTAAAACAACCTATGCTTATGTGCATGTAAACTATATACTGGAATATACGATAAGTTAAATAGTTTAATTTTTCACTTTTAATTTTTCCATTGCGTTTTTTTCCATTACTTTTTTCCCCAGTCATTTATAATGTCTCATTTATCATAGAAAAAAAAAATGTTTTATGTACTTTCAATTGAAATCTGGATTCTTTTCCACATTTAATCATGTAATAAGGTCTCATACATAAAATAAAAAATGTGTTTCTATAATTTTTTTGTGATAACTTTTTATGCAGTTCAACTACTCCCAATATGTTTATAATAACAATCATAAAATATATTATATATATATATATATATATATATATATATATATATATATATATATATATATATATTTTTTTTTTTTATAATAGGGCAGAGGGGGATTACAAATTAATTTAAAAATTAATAAATGTTAAAAGACAGATAATGTTCCTTAATATGATAATAATCTTAACGATTTGTATTCAAACAATGATGAAATATTTTATTTATCCAATAGAAAACAATTGTAGAGCTAGTTTGAACACTATAAAAGCCAGATGTGTTTGAGGCCTCAATGCCGTGTGATTACAAAGGTCAAGAGTATCTGAGAGGTTTGCGTGGCCACTGCACAGTTTTTGCTTAGTCAGTGATTTTTACAGTAAATAACCCTAAAAATTTTAAGTATACTTGCAGCCAGACTAATTATCATTATACTTCAAGTGTGTTAATGATTAGTTAACTTGAAGTGTGCTATTTTGAAACAACTAATTTTGTACTAAGTATATTTTAGTTGTAATACAATTGTAGTAAATCATAACTTTAAGTGTATTTAGTGTACTTTTGTGTACTAAATTGGAACAATAGGTTCATTAATAACTTTGGATTATTCCAAAAACTACTAATTGCATACTTTGTCTTCAATAACAAATGTACATTATTAGACAAATAAAACTTAGCTATACTTTGTACAAAATATATTGTATACTATAATGTATTTTGTAAGTAAACTTCAAGGATGCTGAAGAAGAACTCAAACAAACCAACTTCCAAGTGAAGGAGAACAGCAGGAAGGTGTCTGATTATCAATCCAGGATCTCTAATATTCAGAATGACATTAATAAGACCAATAATGTGCTGTCTAACATTCAGAAGGACATTAAAGAGGTGAAGCAGCAGCTGGAGATCTCAGGTGATGTTCAGGAGAAGGTCAGGAGAAACACACACCTACTGAGCGTCCTTAGAGGACGAGTCTCTGTCCTGGAGAGACAAACCCGAAGCTTCATCCTCTGGAAACCTGTGATTAATATGATCAAACATGTGCTGAAGGCAGCAGGACTCATGGCAGAGGATCGGCTCGTCTGTAGTGAAGATGTACCAGACCTCATTAATGCTCTGAGGGAGAATATGGAAGGACTTCTGGCTTTATGCGACTCACCCAATAATTCTAAACATGACAGTTATTACTGATCATCTAACTGTGAAATGCTTACAGAAAGAAGAACATTGAGTCGTGGCAATAAAACATAAGACTTTAACATGCAAAAGCACGACTTAACAAACACACCAAAACTATTATAGTGAATCAATTACTTTGAGTAATCAAACCTTTATTTATTATGAAAACTATTTTGAGGTGCATTTTATTTTATATACTATTCATAAACTGAAACAAATGTTTAGTTGTTCATAATCTAGAGTAGATTTTTTTTTAATTATTCAATATCATGTATCAGTAGACAAGCCAATATGATAAACAGTTTTCCAGTGTGCTGATGTGTAATGTTTCTGACAGTCATTGCAAAGTTGAACAAGATTATGAATGTTTATATAATATGTTAATTATAGCTTTACAGGCAATTTTAACAACTGTTTTAAAATGTTTAACATGTTGTTTTTCCACACTTTTGTTACGTCCCACATAAGTCTAGGGGTAAATGGGGACGCAACAAAAGTAAAACCAAATTTTAAAGAGCGTTAATCTAAGTCCCACAGCACCACAAGCCACAGGTATCCAGAAAAGGATTTTATTTCACAGCTCGTGGGACAAATACAAAGAAAAACACAAAAGGAAGCAATAGTTTCAGGAGAGGATAAGGCCAAAATAATAAACAAAAGACAAAGAAAAACAGAGTTATACGCTAACTCCCTTACTAGCCCCAAAACAGGAGAAAACAGGTTTAAATAAAATGGCATCCACCTCCCTACAGCTTCCAAATAAAACCAATAAACCTAAAACACTAAGCAAACATTAAGGTAGCTGCTAAAAAGGATGTTAATAATAACAGCTATTAATCAAGCAATCTAAACTCAAAAGATAAAGAATATAACTCTTTAACTAACATAACAAAAAGTAAATGTTTGGAAAAGTATCACAATGAACCAACAACAAAAAAACTACAATACCAAAATAGAATAATCAGCAGCCCAATAACCACCAATTGTAACTGCAACAACAGGCTGGACAGGAGAAAGACACCGCTCTGGAGAAAGCTCTTGGGGGAACATTGTCTCGCCGTCTGATAGCTGGAGCTCTGCTTTTATGCTGGCTCACTCTTAATTGGTAAGCAGTTACAGCTGGGAGCGATCAACTACCTGCCAGGCAGATTAAGTAGAAGGAGCAAAAAAAAAAAAAGAAAGACAAGACACATTAGAAATAAATATAAATCAATAATTACTTAGTCTCTGGACGTAACACTTTATACAGTCTGCTCGTGACAAGCATGTTTTTGTGTTTTTTATATTTATAGTTATAGTATTTGTGCTAGTAAAACACAAAAACATGCTTGTCACGAGCAGACTGTATAAAGTGTTGCAAATATAATCTATTAAAAGAGGCTAGTAAATAAATACACAAAACAAACATTCTGTCATTTTTAGTCTCACAACTAGAGAACACTCTCCATTAAACATGTGAGAGGAGAAAGAAGATTTCTGAATTCATTTTGATTTCAATTGATTCAATTGCTTTGCAAAAGGATTAGTTGTGTTGAGTTGCTGGGAGCAATAGAACAGCATGCCACTACAGCAACGCCAAAAGTCATGGGACTGTAAAGACTCACACACAATAAAGCCATAAAACGCATCCTGGACAGAAGATAGCAAAGACAGAGCACAGGGAGTGTGACTTAACCTGTCCAAACTTTTCTTCTTCCTTATCTCTGCATCCCCCTCTCCCTCCTCCTTCCTCTCCCCCTGAGTCGAGTCACCAAAACTTCACTAAGATTGTCTATATATCACATATGATGTATCTTGTAAATATGTTGTTTTTCCTTTTCATATTTGGTATCATTTTAAGTGTCTCAGTGCGATTGGTAAAATGGTCTTAATTTCATTGCAGTCATTGGTTTAATGAGAAAGATTGAGAATTTATGAGAATCCTGTTTCTCCTCTCTGGGTGATGTCTCTTCCAGATATCTCCCGAAACCAGGTGCTAC
The DNA here is from genome assembly GCA_022828995.1 of Vimba vimba. Lineage (NCBI taxonomy): Eukaryota > Metazoa > Chordata > Actinopteri > Cypriniformes > Leuciscidae > Vimba > Vimba vimba. The sequence goes on from CM040818.1 coordinate 56,628,809, forward strand.
CCCCCTGGGGGACATGAATCAACCCAAAACAACTCTAAAATATATTTGTATAACCCTTTTGTTCTGGTCTGGGTATTTAAGGCTAGGTGTCAGAGCAGTCTTTGGGACCCTTTACCAGGATCATCCCCCATACAGTGATGTTTCAGTGTTTTCCTATTGAAAAACACTCACACACCACTGTGTGTCTCTGTCAGGAATGCATTGCTTACTTTTAGAGTCATCTTGAGTAACTGATGTCATGTATTTATTATTTCTGAATTGGCTTTTAATCACTTGTGTAATTGGCATGACACATTTTACCTGACAAATAAATGTTACATCTTGATTCATTCTGCATTTTCAGAAATCATTATTTCCAGTAGATTAAAGTGCAGTCTGGTGTTTCTGCAAAGCTACTCCAGGATAGATCACACCTAAGGCACTAATGAATGGAGCATGGAGCACATCATTAAGGAGACCTTCCGATTTCTGACTATCACTGACTTGGTGCAAGCCCACAACTATTAAAAAAATTAAACCTTTGTTATGAGTCAGCAGTGAGCGGCCGCTTAGGGTAAAATACTTCCACTGCACCCTCTGACTATTTCAGACTGGCTAGTTCGTGATCGTGAGCGCACATTATTGACGTAACGTCTCAAAGTGACACCGGGTCCTTAATGAAAGAATATTTGAAATTATGAGATGCTTAGAATAATCAAAGATCTAAATTAATTCATAATTTATATTATGACTATTTCTTTAATCGGAAACACGATCTAAATTTGATTATCATTTGAAATTGGAGTCAGATTAAGTGTAGAGCTAAAGTAATATTTATAAATTCCAATAAATTAAGTGAACTTCACTGGAGCACTGAAAAGACATACACATTATACCTTCGCTCAGGCCTTTGGGCACCATCATTGGGCCAATGGGTGGTCTTTACAGTGATGCATTGTTTGCTTTATGGAGCAAAAAAGTTGAGCCTACCTTGTGTAAACTCAAGAAAGAGTACATTGGAATTAAATGTCCAGATGAGGAAAAGCTCCAATGGTGGGACACAATTGGCAAACGTCTGGATTGCAGAGAAGGGAATGCTCGAGTAGTTTGACCAAGTGGAGCTTTATCTCCACTGGCTCACAGGTTCCAGGTGCACCTAATCAGCAATCACCTCAACAGAACAAAGATGATTAACAGTCACACAGGGGCCGTCACAATACATCTGTTTAAATCAGTGGTTCTCAACCTCTCCTGCAGGGACCCCCTGACAGGCCATGTTTCTGTTTTAACCCTGAAATGGCACACCTGATTCAATTAATGAGTATAGGAAGAGTAGGAATTAGTCACTTAATCAATTAGTCAACTACTCATTAAGCCTTTAATTATTTGAATCAGGTGTGCCATTTCAGGGTTAAAACAGAAACATGGCCTGTCAGGGGGTCCCTGCAGGAGAGGTTGAGAACCACTGGTTTAAATTTAGTGACTTCAGAAAAAAAGCTTTATCATTATAATCGTGTTTATTTATAAATAAATGATAAAGGCAATAAAACACATTCTGTTGATCTGAATTTTCCCTTTGGATCCAAAACTGTCCAGATGTAGAGTCATGATAGTGAGTGTGCTATTGTTTGATTGCTGTAGATCATTAACCAACAGCAGCATTGACTCACAAGATATTCCTCAGACACACACAGATATCACTGGACATAAGATTAAATTACTGACAATATACTGTTAGAAAACGGATGGAAATGTATTAGAAAAGGTCATCATATCATCTGTTTTTATTCTCCAGGTAAGAGATTTATTTTCTCTTTGGGAATATTTTTTTTTAATGCGAGACACAAAAAGCCATGCATAATTATTTGTATTTCTTTTTGTGTCATAATCATTACTAAAAGGTTTTTTTTAATGAAGATAATATGATGCCATAAAGAACCGCATGCGCAGGGTAAGATTTGTGAAAAGATAAACTCTGAACATGGTTGAACAGGCTACAGAATAAAGTCACAGCAAAAATACAAGCAAATAAAATAGAGCATTTTGCAAAAAGTTTGTTTTACAGTTGCAGATGTAAATATGTATAACAAGTGTATAATGTGCTTTTTGCTTTGCAGACTTGGTCTGAAGATTCGTTACATGAGTGAATGGTTTGTTTCAAGTAACACTTTTAGTGTGCAAGCCTGTGCTGACAGTGATTCCTCGGATAAGAGCACAGAACAACCTCCTTCATTCAGTAAGTGCATTTCATGATGAATTTGAGCAACATCAGTTTTGTGTTAGCAGCTTTAAACATCAAATCACCCTCAGAAAATGACAATTTAGGCAATTATTTTTCTGTGTAAATTGTGTTTGTACTAAATTTATTTGACTCATATAGGCCACTGGGGGGCGGAATATATCACCTTACCAGACAGCTCCAATTTTGGCATGTGGGGCAAACATGACATACCCAAAATAAAAAGGTCGTTGCTCATAAGTCATTCTGAATAGACACATAACCAACATATATTCAGAAAGCCAACCCTTGAGAGTTTACAGTTCAAGACTCATATTTAATCATACTGTTATTAATATTGAGATATATAAGAAAAAACAAAAACAAAAAGAATATTATTTATATAAATATTAAATGTGTAAAAATATTATTTGAATGTAGTATAACAACTTATAACCACAACTAAAGTGTAGCCACAAGTGTGGTCATGCTTCATTTCAAATCTGAGGATGATATCTCTAAAATTATCCATGCTGTGAAGACTAAAGCAAGAGTTTTTTCAGTAAAAGCTTATCAAATATTGTATTGCCCTGTAAACACCCATTGACAGTCTTTGACTAATGTCTGGCGAGGAGAACTGGCCCATTCATGCTTATTGTAGTCAATTGACAAACCTTTCATACCTCTGCCTTAATTAGACTTCATATTCATTATTCTTTTATCCTTATTCTTTTGTTTGCATCATGCACTTGATTTTAAGCACCAGTCATAATTCTGCACTAACCGCCATTTTCCATTAAAGAGGAACAGCTTATCGACAACGACAACAATGAGAGATAATGTATTCACTTGTGTTTTCTTAATCACAGCAACAACGGCATCATCCAATCCTCCCCGATGGAGCAACAGCATGGATGAACCTCCCGATTTAGTGTAAGAGATTATCTTATGTAAAATAAACTGAATAAACTCAGTTTCATCAACATCCATTAAAACAGTTAAATATATTTATATTACAATAAATGACAAACAAATCTTAATATTTATGTTCTCTTTAGAAATGAAGTTATTCATCTCAGAGAGGAATTCATTAGTCTCTATGAGAGAGATCAGCTTGAACTCCAGCAGTGCATCGAGTCACTGAGTCGTCTCATCAGAACATTTGAAGGAGATTTCAGACGTGATACTAAAGACAGCAGAGATGGAGGACTATTGGCAATAGCAGGAGGAGTCACCGTGATTGCAGGATTAGCTTTAGCTCCATTCACTCTGGGAGTTTCTGCTGCGGTTGTTGTAACAGGAGTAGCTGTAGCCGTAGGTGGAGGAATCTGTGGTGGAATAATAAACTTCACGAAAATGTGCCAGCAGAAGAAATTACGTCAAAATGTAAAAAAATGGATTTGAAAAAATTCAGAAAAAAATCATCCCTATGACTAAAATTATGGAAGTAATTTCTCAAAATACTAATGAAATACTGAGCATCCTTAATAAACCAGAGCACAGTATCAGTGGTTTTAGTAAATGTGTTGCCGCCGCCAGTGAATTAGCATGCATGATGTGGATTGATGACATTGGTGAAGTGGCTGCACAGATGTTTAAAGCTGTGCTTTTGACTGGAACTCTTACAGGAATTGTTGCTAGCGTTAGCCTTGTGCTCGACATTCTCTCAGTTATCGAAGATAACAAGGCACTCGATGACATGGACAAGCTTGCACGAAACGGCCACATAAGTGAAAGTGAGATCAAATCAAAAGCCGGGAAATTCATTGTTGAAATGAGGGAAATAATCCATAAGTTACAGAACATCATGGATGAGCTTCAGAGAACAAGAGGCTCAATGTGAAAAATGAATTAATCTAACTAGGCAAATTTAAACAATGTGAACAGCTGTGACAACTTGTTGGCGATCTCAAATCACCTGACAGAGGACGACAGCCTTCTAGTAACCAACATCTCAAATTTCATGATTTGAACATTCTTTTGTAATATGCTTTTGTAAAATATAGTTAAAACAGTATATACAGTACACACACACACACACATGTTTTGAGATGGCCGTTTTATGATTTTATGGTGAAATCTGCGCTACTTGGAAGAAAAACCTGGCTAACAGAAGATTTGATAAAAGATTGAACTAATATGTGGCCATTCGGGCTGTTCTACAGGGGAATCATCGTGCTGTCATCGCAAATGGGAGACAAATTGGAGAATAGGATGTTGTGGATTACTGCGCCTTGTCCAGTGGATTTTTTTCCATTCGGATGTGGCTTAATTTGGATCAAACCACTGGATTACAGCAGCGCCTCCTGCAGAATTGTGTCAATATGATGACCGGCGGTTGCAGCGTTGAAGAGGAACAATTACAAAACAGTTTGTTTCTTCTGTTGCTCGTAGACGAGGACGGAGATCTGCTCCAGTTAAGAAACCCTTGTTGATTCTTCTGCTTCCTCTATCAGGCAACATTCACCCTTATCCAGGCCCTGAACTGGCACAACTTGAAACCCCAGAAGATCTTAAAAAACACTGTGGATTGCTTTTCATCCATTTAAATGTACACAGTTTAATTCATAAAATTGATGCAGTTCATGTCTGGGTAAATTCGACTGAATGTGAAATTATGGTTTTGTAAAAAACGTGATACAACAGATGCAACATTTAAAGGACAGATCACACTAATGAAGGAGGGGGAGTTGCAATCTATGTCAAAACGACATGGATTGAGTCGATCAGTAAAGTGTTTTGAATTGTCTGTAATTAAGTTACATCTTCCCAACGGTGTGGATTTTACAGTAATGGGATGCTATCGCCCACCATCGGCATCTCATGATGCTTTAACACGGCTGTCGGACTATATGAAAATGTTTTCAGACAATGATTATGTATTACTGGGAGACTTAAACTGGGACTGGTTATCAAAAACTTAATACGTTTTTAAGGACATCTGTGATGGGCTAGATTTTTCACAATTAATCAACTTTCCAACTTGGTTGAATTTAAAACATTATATAGTTCATTGGTTTCAGCTGTTCTATTAATTATCCTCGTTTGTGTTTGCTATATGAGTTTATCCATCACACTAGTTCTCTGTTAAGTCTATATTGCATTTAGTGTGTGTTGCAGTTCCTGTCTGATTATTATTTTGTATTATCATCATTAAACTTTGTATGGGAACTTTATTCTTGGTCTGCATTCCTGCAACCACCCGTGAAAGACCAAGACTCAGTTCAGACTGAGATCCTCATTGTTTCTGTGGCAGATAAATACATGAGTTGAACAAAGCTGCCGCTCTGAGGGAGAAAAAGTAACAAGTTAGCAACTAATGCTGTATTTTCATAAAAAATATATCAATATAATGCATGTAGTTTTTTTTTTTTTTTCAGGACACTTAATATATGTTATATAAAATATAGCATATTGTTTTCAAAGTATCATTTCCAACCGTTGATATCAGCCCTGCCAATGTCTTCAGTGTATCTTCAGTATCTTGAGGATGTTCCACCAGATGAGACGTTCTGAACTTGTTTCTGCTCATGTAAAGAAGACAATAGCTGTGTCCTGCATCCTTCGAAGGCCACTGATGTGCAATGAATTCTGGGGCATTTGAAGGAGTCTTTGGTTTGGGACAGTATTTGTCGCGCCGCTGTGATGCAATCTGCGTTCGAAGGATTCAGACAGCCTCTGTATTGGGACACAGCAACTGGTCGTTCTTCTCAGTACTCTAATCGATGTTTCCTCGTCTCCTCGCTCCTCCGTCCTCCTGAACTGAACCATTATTCCTGAACTCCACCATCTTGAAGGACAACCGTGAGGAACGAGGAGTGAGGAAGCTTTCAGATGAGCGAACGTCCACAGGTGTTTACATATTAGTCCATTTCTAATTTCTTAAGTCTTTTTTGTACATCCTTGTTTCCTTTCCTCGTATCCTAAGGGAGCGGACTGGAGACATACATGTAAACACCTGTGGACGTTCACTCATCTGGAAGCTTCCTGGACTTGTACACTCAGCTTTATCTACTAGTAAAGGTTTGAAACAGTGTGTGCTTTTGTGACAGTCTGTGTCAGTACAACTGACTGACATCTTCCTAAACATGATCTTTTATATGATAATTGATGGCTGAATGGCTGGTGCATTGCTAGGGTTTTCTGTTTTATTAGTTCTATTTAGTGTGAATTTGTTTCATTTAAATTGAGACTCGCTGTTTTTGTGCCAGATAAGTACGTAATACATATAAAGCTAGGTAAATACTATTGCCATCTGCTGGGCAAATAGTGAAGTGTGTGACATTACAGAAGTTTAGTAACTGATTAATCCAATGTAACATTTTATTAAGGGAGTGAACAGTTGCGTTACTTTATTGGGATATTGCTCTTTTTGATTAAAGATGAAAACTTATTCTGATGTTCAACCAGAGGCGGATGGTGTATAAGGGCGATTTGGGCGACGCACTACCAACTGGGAGAAAGAGGATTTTTTTTGACAAATTCTATCACAGCAAAAGTAGTTTTCAGTGTTCTAGACATATTAACTGTCATTGTCCAATCAGATTCGTTAGATTCAAGTCACGTTTCAAATGGTCGCGCCCGCGACTCTTGGGCGCGACCATTTGAAACGTGACTTGAATCTGACAAATCTGATTGGCCGCGACTCCCGCCTCTCTGGGCGAATTCATTGAGGTGGAAAATCGCCCAAGCATTCTTCCATTGACTCTCATGTTAAAACTTTTTTTTTCGGAAAATGAGCCTTCAATGCATTTTCAATGAGGATTTGGGACTCGCACTTACGCGCTTGCGTCATACGTAACTGAGCAAAGAGAGCGAGGGGGATATTCGATCAAGTCACTTGCTACTTTTTAAAATGGCTGCTAATGTGTGCAATTCCGTTGCGTCTCTGAAAGAAGTTCCTTTTAGTCGACGATCCAAATCAGACAAATTGGCATTAAAACAATCAGGACCTCCAAGACCAAAATTAATTATTAAACAAATTTCTATAAAGGCTGGAAAGTCCTACACCCGAGGATTTTCAACAAATTGGTATGTGAAAAAAAGCTGGCTAGCAGGTTGTGAAGAAGCTAACGCAGTCTTCTGCTACCCCTGCCTACTCTTCCACCCTGACACACGGACGACAGACAGCACTGCTTGGGTTTCGACTGGTGTGACAGATATGCACCATCTGTCTGAGAAAATCAAGAAGCATGAGATGTCAAAGATCCACATGGATAGCTGCTTGAGATTTGCGACTGTTGGGAGGGTGAACATTGCCACTCAACTGAATGAGGGATACAGGTTGGCTGTTCGTCGCCACAACGATGAGGTGAGCAAGAACCGACACATCCTCAACCGGCTCATCCAGTGTGTGAAGTTTTGCGGAGTGTTCGAGTTGGCTTTGCGAGGCAAGGATGAGACGGAGGGCTCCACAAACCCAGGTATTTTTCTTGGATTGGTGGACTTCGTGGCAGAGTTAGATGAAGTTTTTGATGAGCACCTGAAAAATGCCACGGTGTTTAAGGGCACATCCAAGACGGTGCAGAACGAGCTTTTAGAATGTATGCTAGCGGTTGCGCGGGAAAGGATTGTGGAGGAGGTCAAGTCAGCTAGCTATCTGGCCATCCAAGCTGATGAAACTACGGACGTCTCCACGCAGACACAGCTGGTTCTTGTGCTTAGATACATTGATGACAACCATGCAGTGCAGGAACGTTTTTTTGAGTTTATTCCCATCTCGGATTCAACGTCAGTTTCAATTGCCAGTGTACTTTTGGAGAGACTGAACCAACTTTTGGCCGACGACAACGACAAAATGAAACTCGTTGCACAAGCTTACGATGGTGCCAGTGTGATGAGGGGAGAGAAGGCTGGTGTGCAGCAAAAGGTGCGTGAACATTTTAAGAATGCCCATTATGTGCACTGCTATGCACATCAGCTTAATTTGATCATGCAGCAAGCTACCTCCCACATCAAAAAAGTTAACGTTTTCTTTTCCGATCTGAGCGGTATTGCGTCTTTCTTTTCCCGGTCACCAAAACGATGCAGCGTTCTGGACAAGATTGTTTCACGAAGACTGCCCAGAGCTTCATCTACAAGGTGGAATTTTAACAGCAGGATCGTCAACACTGTGTACGAGAACCGAGATGACCTCCTTGAATGTTTTGAAGCCATCAAGACGGGTTCACATGGTCCATTTGACCAGCTCAGCGTGAGAGAGGCATCTGGCTACGTGAGGATGCTACAGGACGAAGATTTTATTTTTTTTCTGTGTTTTTTTCACAAACTCATGCCCCACGTCGACATTCTGTACCAGAAGCTCCAGAAGAAGGACATTGATGCAGTCTTCATCAGAAGGGCCCTCGAGAGCTTCACAAGCAGTGTGCAGACCATTAGGTAAGATAACATTTATATTATTCGATCCTTCTCAAAGCACATCTTTGTGAGAACAGATGCATGAAAGGAGACTGTATTTGTGTTCTTTTTTATAATATTTTTAATATATGTTCTTTTTTTATAATATATTGCCAGTGGTGTAATCTAGCTTGCTTTACTATCTGCTGGACATCCTGGTTAGGCGAGGCACAATGGATAGCTTAAAAAATAGTTTTTATTAATAACATTATGCATCCCTGCCCATTTTAACCCTCTGATGGTCTTCAAAAAAAGTGACACTCCTGGTTTTTGTCTATTTTGAGTCCAGTGATAAATAAATATTTATTTATAGAAATTTAAAAAATATAATAAATACTCCAAAAACTGTACACATGTTGAGTAAAAACATTATTTATTATATTTGTAAAACTATATACTGTAAATAAACTATAAACTGTAAAACTATTGTTCTGTTACAAAATTAAATGTTATTGTCTGGGGTCCAATAGACTCCAAAGATCACAATTGTCACTATTTTTGTCACGCCTACATAAAAACAGATAACATTCCATTTTACTTTTTTTGTAGATCTAGAAAGTGTTGAGAGCCGTAGGAAGTTTAATACCATTTGGAAAAAGAGAACATTTTTTTTTTAATTTAAGCAAAAGTCATTTAGGGTCCAATGGACCCCGAAGACCATCAGTGGGTAATATACTGACATCTTTGTACTGGATAAAGTGTAAACATGTGCATCACGTAGACTACAGTACTGTACACAGCCTAACAACCACATTATTGGTTTGTTTGCATTCAGAGACTCTGACCAGCTGCAAGAGCCATCAGGAACCGACAGACCAAGGACGGCTTTGACAGAAGAGGCGAAGCAGAGGCTGTCTGAAGAGGTCTGCGACACCATCCTGGCTCACACCAAAGCGAGGTTCTCTTTCACTGGCCACCTTGTGAGTGCTACCTTAGTACAGGGAGATATGTTCGAAAGGTACTGCCATTCATTTCCTGCTGAGGCTCTGAATGCCACTGTGAAAGCATATCCCACGTTGAACAAGGAAAAGCTCAAGACGGAACTGTCTCTGATCTATGAGAATCCTGAATTCAAGGCTTGCTGTGGTGCACTGGCACTGTACCAGGTTATCATGAGCTACAACCTCCAGGAGGCATTCTCTGAGACTGTGAGTTTGTTGAACATTCTCATAACTACTCCCATGACAACAGCTGAAGCTGAGAGATGTTTCTCAACTTTGAAAAGAATTAAGACATTCCTGCGAAATTCAATGGGCCAGGAACGTCTGAATGCACTGGCCATGCTCTCCATGGAGAGGGAACTAGTCCTCAAAATGCATGATTTCAATGAGAAAGTCATTGACCGCTTTGCTGCACTGAAAGAGAGACGAGCAACATTTCAATACAAGTAATGTAGTCTCGTAGTCTCTCTCTCTCTCTCTCTCTTTCTATCTGACCCCACGCCCCCTTACTGTGAGGATGGACACTGGGTTACAGCGGCCCTCACAACCCACCCACCCCTTCCCGTGAGGATGGACACTGGGTTACAGCGGCCCTCACAACCCCACACCACCCCTTTCAAGTGTGCATATTGTATATAGTTCTCTGCAAACCTATGGTGGCATAATGCCTTCAGTGTGCATATTGTATATAGTTCTCTGCAAACCTATGGTGGCATAATGCCTTCAGTGTGCATATTGTATATAGTTCTCTGCAAACCTATGGTGGCATAATGCCTTCAGTGTGCATATTGTATATAGTTCTCTGCAAACCTATGGTGGCATAATGCCTTCAGTGTGCATATTGTATGTAGTTCTCTGCAAACCTATGGTGGCATAATGCCTTCAGTGTGCATATTGTATATAGTTCTCTGCAAACCTATGGTGGCATAATGCCTTCAGTGTGCATATTGTATGTAGTTCTCTGCAAACCTATGGTGGCATCATGCCTTCAGTGTGCATATTGTATGTAGTTCTCTGCAAACCTATGGTGGCATCATGCCTTCAGTGTGCATATTGTATATAGTTCTCTGCAAACCTATGGTGGCATAATGCCTTCAGTGTGCATATTGTATGTAGTTCTCTGCAAACCTATGGTGGCATCATGCCTTCAGTGTGCATATTGTATGTAGTTCTCTGCAAACCTATGGTGGCATCATGCCTTCAGTGTGCATATTGTATGTAGTTCTCTGCAAACCTATGGTGGCATCATGCCTTCAGTGTGCATATTGTATGTAGTTCTCTGCAAACCTATGGTGGCATCATGCCTTCAGTGTGCATATTGTATGTAGTTCTCTGCAAACCTATGGTGGCATCATGCCTTCAGTGTGTCTTGAACAACCACACATAAAAGGTTGTACATATTATATAATCACATTCTCTCTCTCTCTCTCTCACTTTCTCACAAACACGCATACAGACACAGAGAGAGAATGTTAGCTTGTGTATAATTCCCAATTTCTATTGATGTATTTGCACTTTTAATCTTGCTGAATTCTACAAGGCAAATAAATTAAGTTAAAACTTAGTTCCCCAGCCTCATTCGTCTTTGTAAGAAAATGTTCTATTTTGTCTTTAATATTTTGTCAGAATGCACCAGAATGCTTCGTTTGTATGTGAAAATAAAAAAAAATCTTATGGGGGGGGATGCCCCCAGACCCCCCTACAGGGGTTTGGTTTAGCCCCCCCTAAAATAAAATTCACCAGCCGCCACTGAAAATGAAGTATAATACATCTATACAAGTCTTTTTTGTGACATTTTGGTTACACGGTTTTCATTTAGGACACTTTTTTTCATACATGAAAAAAAGCATGCATACACAACATCAGAGCCCTTCTCTCTGACAACATGTAAAGATACGTGAAAGAGTAACGGCCATCCGCCTCCCAAGATTCATTAAAAATCATCCCAATCCCCTCTTCTCCTATCTACTAGTACCACACCACTTCTTTCGCCATGTATTTGTTCGTTTCTTTTATTACTGTATGCGATCCAAAACACTCTAACCTGCCGCGCTTCGTATCTCTCTGTTCAAATCCTTCCTTGACGCTCTGCCAAAAAGTTGCTGTCATTTCCTGACGTAAAGAAATTACCGTAATAAGCCGTATATTGCCAAAAAGCGCATTTTGTCTACTGTCAGGGGCAATTTGAATGGTTTTGATAGTGCAAACGGTTGAAGAGTTACGGTACAATGAATACAGCTTGCTGATCTGTGTCGGCGACGACACAGCTGGTTCTAAAGGGATAAGTGCAGTTCCGAAAAATCCCATCACGGAGGGCCCCTCTCTGCGCAAGGGCCCCTGGGCACGTGCCCAGATTGCCCGTATGGTAGATCCGGCCCTGGTACCAACGTGTTCCTGCTGAACCTCCAGATGAAGTGAGTGTAATGTTTTATTAACCTTTATATTAATATTTGTATTAATCTTTGCAAATTTGCAAACCTTGCTGCACGCTTCACGATGAATGCATCTAAGGTTTACACTTAAGGTACATTACAGCATGTTTTCTATGTAAGACGTTCTCAATATAACTCATAATCCCACGTTTATAATGAACAACGCGTTATGGTTATTGCATCATTATTTCAAACGGTGTACGCACAGAACAGAGGGGCGGGGTGAGCAAAGCTCATTATCATTTAAAGACACATGCACTGAAACGGCGTGCTGAAAATAGAGCTGGTTTTGACCAGGTAAAATTAGTGTTTTCTTACAATACTAATGAGAATTTAATTTAAGTATATTACAAACTTTTAATTTACACCCTAAAGAATCATATTAGCTTGTACAAAAATGGCATTATATGACCCCTTCAACAACCACATTGTGCAGCACACAAGTTAACAAGCAATACTATAACTATTAATAACAAAAACAATGAATCCACTATAATAATAATAATAATAATAATAATAAAAAAGAACAACTTACTTTGAAGAAATCCCCGACCAACCATCTCTTGTGTCACTAGCTCCCAGAAGGACACAATGTTGGTGTGTCCCTCAAAGTCATCAGGGGGAGATTTTATTTCACTGACTGAAAAGACACAAATGGAATTCATAGTAAAAAACTAGCATAAAGATATAATTTCTAGGTACTGTACAGTGAAGTAACTTACAAGGCACACTAAATACTAATTTTTTGTGGAGGTCCATGATTACCACTTTAGGGTAGTATCCACAGTTGATGCAGGAGTACATGTAATCATGGTTTGTCAGTGCTTCAAAGTGAATGTAAGCATGAAGCACAGTGTCATGGCTGGGAAATTTTGTATTTTCAGTGGCTTCAAGCAGGCTCAGGACTCTGCTAACTGCAGTGTGATTCTACAAGAACAAATCAAATATTTTAAAGGCAAATTGGAATCTTAAGGTTAAAGGACTTTAAATGCAATACATTTAATGTTTCTAATTTCAATAATTTATTTCAGCAGCAATATCCGGTACTATATTGGGTAACATACCTGAATAGCATTGCGAAGAATCATGCATAAATGCAAAGAAATCAGCAGGTGGTCATTAAAATTATGGATCCCATCTGTGAACTCTTGATAACGAAACATCATTCTGCAATTGATGCAGACTTTGTAGTAGGTGGAAATCCCTTAAAATAGAGGGTTTTTTTAACTGCAGTAACTACCAACATTGTTATTTAAAAAAAAAATAGATTTAACTTACCTTCAACAACTCCTGTGAAGGTCAAAATCTTCGCTCTGGATGTTATGAGAATCGGCTCGCTTAGCAACTGATTCCCCTTGCATTGTGAGCAGAAAATCTCCTGTGGAATTAGGCTGTGTGGGAATTCACACTTAGGTTGAAGGCCATTGATTAGTTCCTTTGGTAGGTCTGCAGGAAGTCTTTTTTCTTTTAATAAATAGAACACCATTTTCTTTATGCTTGCATCATTTGGTGGGTATTGTTGATCTTGTAGATCTTCTGTTTGGTGCTGACAACTCGGGATAGGATCACTTCTTTCTGTGGTCCTTACTTTTCTAAAAAGGGACTTCTGAGTTTAAAATAAGTGCCACTTAGCAATCGATTTGTGCACACATGACTGTTTTGTCTTGTTGGATGGGCAACTCCAAGTGATTTGTTTGGAGTCATACACAACAATCACTCTTCCAAGCCGGCTATAATAGGATGTTTTGGGTTCATACACTGAAACATATTTCTTGGAAGAGGGTCCAGCAATTGTCACCTCCACTGAGAGTGGCACACCTATAATACCTCCTGCCTGCTGCCTTTCAATACACTTCTTCTTTCTGTCTTCCCCAAACCACTTTTGTTGCACCATCTCCATCAGTTCTTCTTCATTTAGAGTGATAGTGTCATCAGTGCTCCGAGGACAGAAAGCCAAGGATTTAATATGGTTGCATTCAAATGCCTTCAAACCACTTCGAAATGCAAAGTCAGTGTTTGTGTTACACTGGTCTACCTCACACATGATTCTGTGGTTTGCCCCCCATACCCTCTTCTGCACATGTATTGGCAGTGAAGGACCAAAGAAAGATTTCTGAACAGCAAAAATACCATTCTCACTGTCAATGCACTGGCTAAGAACGTGTCGTTCATTTGTAATGGTTTGTTTCACATCTGTATGTTTTCTTTGAATGTGGAGGCGTAGGTTCTTCTTGTTAAGTTCAATTCCACAGTGAATACATTTCACTCTGATTCGTTTTGAACCACTTAGGAGATGATCTTTAGGAGACACAGACGTGTGTGGTCCACTTGGTGAAGGCTGAGGTTGCAGTTGAAGTAGGGGTGCTGTCCGAGCAGACCCTGAGGGTTGAGGTGTATGAATACTCAGAGTAGGGCTGTAGTACTCGAGTCCGGTCTTGGACTCGAGTCCGGACTCGAGACCGCTTTTCTATGGTCTCGGACTTGTCTCGGACTCGCTGGTATTCGGACTCGGACTTGTCTCGGTCTCGGCCACTGGTCTTGCCAAATATGGCTTTTGGTCTCGACCGAGTCCAGGTTTCTCTATGATGTTCCCAGTAATCACACATACGTCGCCGCGATTTTAAAACAATATATTATTGGAGGGAAAGTGAAACACTGGCCACCTAATAACTATGGGCATTTCGGCTCTTTTTCGTGAGCCGGCTCGTTTCACTCAGCTCACTGAAAGAGCCGGCTCTTTTGACTCACAAACGGCTCTTTAAAAAATAAATGTTTAAATAAACGCGCTGAAAGTCCACCGCTAGTGCAACGTGAATATTCATATTTTTAATTGTCCATAATACCCCGGAAACTAGCCTGCTTGCCTTGCACATCTAATTAATGGGCAAAGTTTTCCGACTTTTTTTCTTACCTTTCTTTCTTTGCCTCCACGAGTGGTAGGCGCAATGACTGGCTGTTTTAAAATATAGCTAATATCGAAACAAAATAACCCAGCTCATAACTTGCAGGTTTGCTTATTGGCTAACTTTTTTCATTTGATTGCTTCAGCCGCCACCCGCCCGAATTTAATTAAAATATTATTTTTCGTCACGTCATCCGCCCGATCCGCGGTTTATCCGCATCTCTTGTGTGTGTGTGTGTGTGTGTGTGTGAGTTGTCTCGGTCCTCCCTCATGCAGTTTAATTGGTTGACATCGCATATATGATTGACAGGAACAGAATGTAAGGCTGATCAGACAGTCGAAACGAATGTGTAGTGCTCCTTTAGGCCTGTATAATTATATTTTTTTTGTTGTTCTTTGAATTAGTCAATTATTTTAAATAAAATTAAAATTATTCATTATTACATAATGATTTAATTTCTATAGGCTAGCCTATATTTTTTAGCAGACTTTTTTTTCCCTGTCCTGGACTCGGTCTTGACTCGGACTCGAACCTTTTTGGACTCGGTCTTGACTCGGACTCGAACCTCTTTGGACTCGGTCTTGACTTGGACTCGACTAGTCCTGGTCTTGGACTTGTCTTGGACTCGACAAAGGTGGTCTTGACTACAGCCCTAACTCAGAGGAGATGGAAGTGATGGTACCTTAAATACTTGAGGTTGAGATAGTGGAGTAAAGGATGTGGGAGACATAGACGTGTGTGGTCCACTGGGTGAAGGCTGAGGTTGCAGTTGAAGTAGGGGTGCTGTCTGAGCAGACCCTGAGGGTTGAGGTGTATGAATACTCAGAGGAGATGGAAGTGATGGTACCTTAAATACTTGAGGTTGAGATAGTGGAGTAAAGGATGTGGGAGACATAGACGTGTGTGGTCCACTGGGTGAAGGCTGAGGTTGCAGTTGAAGTAGGGGTGCTGTCTGAGCAGACCCTGAGGGTTGAGGTGTATTACCAATCAGAACCGTTGGTGCTGCAGTTTTTTGCAGAGATTGAATCTTTTGTTTGCAACTTGAGAGATGAATTTCTAATTGTGCTTTACGTAAAACTGTGGTTGAACAGTATAAGCAATGAAAATGTGAATTATCTCTGCATTTTAAGTTGCACCTGATGATAATGAAATCTGAAAATGTAAGCAAAACTATTGTAAGATGCATATATAATAACAAAATAATATGTTTTATGGATGTTTAAGCACTACACACCATCTTCCTGTATAGCTGTCTGCAGATGATGCTCCACATGTTTGACAACACTATAAAACTCCCTCGGTTTGTAGACCCAAGTCTCACAGTATGGACAGTGATATTTATCACAACATGAGCTGCATTGATTTATTTTAACGCTTTCACCTTTTTTAAGGACACTAACATGCATCTAGAAAAGAATATCAACAATCAAGTTAAGGTTTGCTTTATTCTATATCTGACATTTACAGGGTTTCTGTCAGTCACATGAAGGTCAATTTAAGATTTCCTTTAACACCTTTTTAAGAGTAAAGAAAATTTCTTAAATAAATTGAAGGGAACTCAATACATTAATATGCTCTCTAAATGATAAAAAAAAATCACAATATGTTTTATTTTAGCAAAATACAATGTTCAACTCAATTACTTTTTAATTCATTTCACCAACAAATTATTTAACATAACTTATATGAAACTGATACTTGGAACATATTTTTTATTTATTTTTTGCAATGCATGCAACAATCAACTACATGACTTCATTAACTGAAGTCTTTCTGATCTATTTAAAGACATCTTTGAAGCCTTAATTTGTTTAAAGGCGAATGAAAACTTTTACATATCATTTTAACACTAGATGAAACCCTGTCATTTTGAATGCTAGCATATATCATAAAACATGTCATAACGTTTTTTTAAATCTAAAACATTTATGACGCGCTCTATGGCATCTCTTACAATTTAAAGCCGTTAACACAAAAGCACAATTGTTAAAACAGCATTAATAATGCTTATTGACTTACTGCCATCGAATCCATCGCCAGAAGTGATTGAAATGAACTGCGCGTGCGCACATGTGAATTATAAACAGATGATACGTCATACTTTGCGCATGCGTGGTAACACATACGTGACGTACATACGTGATGTGGCTACGTGACGTCACCGTGCCACAGTCTGCAGCGAGGGGTGTCTTAAAAATCCCCTGCTGGAAAGGGGGCGGGGCAAGCGTGGGAATATTCCCACATCAAAAAGGGGGCGGGGCTTACGGGCCATAAATCACTCAAAGTGACATATGCTACACTTTAACCTCTCTCTGATAAGGAAGGAGAAAAGTTTGGACAGGACAATGTCCTGTGCTCTGTCATTGCAATCTTTTGTCCAGGGTGCATTTTATGGCTTTATTGCAGGGTGAGTTTGGTCTTAGCAGGAAAATCAGTACTTACAAGGCACTATATAAATAAAACATATTATTATAATTAGTAGTGCAAAACATAATATATACATAGTAAACTATAAGTAGTTATGTTCACTCAAAGAAAACTGCAGTATACAACTACTTATTTGGTAGTTTACTGAGTATAATTCAAAGTGTACTTTCATAAAATAAAAAAATGTGCTACAAGTATTATAATAACCTATCAGTATACATTAAAGTTTTCTTGTACTAGTTTCAGTACAAACGAAAAACTTTGAAAACTCGTAAACCAGTTGTGTACTCAAGTTTTCTACTGTTATAATTAAAGTACACTTAAAAGTATATTGTTTTACAATAAAAAGTAGGCTAAATTAGTTCCTATCAGTATTGAAAACTTACCAGTATACTTCTAGTACATTGATATTAGTATAATTACAACATAAAGTATTCTTAAAAATATAATTTGAACTTTACTTATAAGTATACATAAACAAATGTGCTTGAAGTATATTTATTTTTTGTAAGGGGCAGCTTTAAATAGCTCTGAATTTATTATATACATCATAATAAATGTTGATGAACATAAGTACAGTATCTGTGCACAATAATGTACAGCGGTGGAACTTATATTGCAGTGATCTGAGGACAGTGAAATGTGGTTTATTATTGTCAGAAACATACGTTGCTGTTTGTCTATTGTATTATCAGATAAGCTACATACATATACAAAGGTTCAAAGTTGCATAACAAAAGATAAAGTAGATAGTATAAAAGATAGTATAGAGTCTATAATAATGAACAATATCACACTAGTGCAATGTATGAAATGTACAGAAGGACATTGATTGGTGTGGCAATACATTCGTTTTAATTCAGTAACTTATTTTAATATATCAATATATCACATTCTGTTGATCTGAATTTTCCCTTTGGGCCCAATCACATCTGTCCTGATGTACAGTCATGATAGTGAGTGTGCTATTGTTTAATTACTGTAGATCATTAACCAACAGCAGCATTGACTCACAGGAAAGGAGAGAGCAGTAACTAGATTGCTCAGACACACACAGATATTACTGGACACAAATTTAAATTACTGACAATATACTGTCAGAAAACGGATGGAAATGTATTAGAAAAGGTCATCATATCGTCTGTTTTTATTCTCCAGGTAAGATGATTTCTTTTCTCTTTGGGAATAATTTTTTTTCATGCGAGACACAAAAGGCCATGCATTATTATTTGTATTTCTTTTTGTGTCATAATATTAGTAAAAGTTTTTTTTTTTATTTTTTTTTTTATGAAGATAATAAGATGCCATAAAGAATCACATGCGTAGGGTATGATTTGTGAAATTGTACATAAGATTGCAAGCGTAAATTAAATTTGCATGAGCAAGAGAAGATTTGTAAAGGTGTAAATCGCCTTTCAAGTGTAAGAAAAGTGAAAACTCTGAGTATGTTAACCCTGAAATGAGGGAAACTCTGAGTTTTCTGTTTCAGAATGGGAGGTATGTCAAACCTGAGAAAGCAGAGTAAGTCAAGCCCGTTTCTGAAAGAGAGGTAACTTATACTCAGTCAGTTACAATGGTAACTTACTCTGTGAACCTAACCTGGGGTGCGTTTCCCGAAAGCATCGTTAGCCAACTATGATCGCAAGTTCCGTTGTTATCAGCATAGTTCAACGATTTGGTGTTTCCCGAAACCATCGTTCCAACGAACGTTCGCAAACAGCATCGCAAACTTGTGTGGTTGGAACGACAGCTCTCGAGCTGTGGTTAGAAGCATAGTTTCTAGTTTACATGAGATGTAGACTGAATAAATCCTTATCTTTAGCAAAATAAGCAAGCTGACATTCAGTACAACCCGTGTCTTTTATTTAGAATACATACAAATGTAATTAACGTCTTTTAGTTTGTCAAGAGATTTAAAGCACCGTTTTTGAAGACTGCGCATGTGCGAACGTGCTCTACTATGTAAGAACAAGCCAAATATTGAGTCTGGTAATAAAGCAAAATAACTGAGAAAAATTAGAAATGGTCTTCAGATGCCATGTCTGTAACTTAAATCAGGGGTTTTCAACCGGTGGTCCGCGGCGGCATTGCATGTGGTCCGTGACATGCATTCCAGCCTACGTAATTTCACTATTAAAATCACTTTTTTTCCATAAAAAAAAAGTTTGTCTTAAAAAAAAAAAGGCAAGTCAGTCAGTAATAAATACATTGGCATTCAGTAAAGTGTTGAACCCATAAAAAGTAGAACCATTGTCCGCTTTACATAAAACAAATCACGACATGACCTTGTGTGAGTGAGTGAGTGGCGTTCACACCAAACGCGAATAGAGCGACTGGCGCAAGTGATTTTCATGTCAAGTCAATGTAAAGACGCGTTTACGCGCATCTGGAGGTCCTTCGGCGCGAACGCGCGAATGAGGCAAATTTAGCGTTTGGCGCGATACGCGCGAGTGATTTGAGGGTGAGAGAGAGAGAGAGAATTCTGATTAGTCGAGAGGATATATCGCGTTTAGGCTAAAAATAGGTTCGGCGCTTATCGCGTTTTGGAAAGAAACGATACTTGGTTACTCACGTAACCTCGGTTCTCTCTAGAGAGGGAACGAGTATTGCGTAAGGAACTTACGCTACGGGAAAAGTCATCTTTTCTCGAGATACTGAAGCCAAAAATTATCCTAATTTTTCATATTTTGTCAACGCAGTGCTGCAGGCGGCACAGCAGAGCTAGAGCGGGCAATACTGCGTGCTCATTGGCTGCCGCGCGGCAACTGCTTAAGCCTACCAGTGAGCCCCGCGTGACGTCACGCCCAATGAGGGCGCGCGCGCCCTCGCGCGTCACAGCCCGCCAGAAGGGGCGGCGTCAGAGCGTATAAAAACAGGGCTCGGAGGCTTAACTCTCTGGTTTCTGTCGAATGAAGCGACATGAGCTCGGGGCGCAAGCACGGCAGGGAACGCAATACTCGTTCCCTCTCTAGAGAGAACCGAGGTTACGTGAGTAACCAAGTATCGTTCTCTTACGAGAGGTTCTCTCGTATTGCGTAAGGAACTTACGCTACGGGAACCCTTTGTCAACGCCGTGCGCGCCATGCATCCACACACAACTCCAGGGGGGGAGCCCGGGGAGTGAAGAGTGGGGAGAGAGGTGGCCAGCAATGCGGGCCAACACATGTACATAAGCACCCATAGGGAGAACAGAGCGTCACAGCCGGTCTGTATATAAGAGCTTTCCCTGAAAGTGCGGCTCGACCAGGAAAGTCAAATCTAATATCCAGCCTGCGAAAGAGCAGTGCATGAACATGATTTTAGACTGCGAGAAGTTTAGCCTGCAGGGCGGGAACTTCCAGGTTATAAAACTTAACAAATGTAGACGGGGCGGCCCAGCCCGCTGCCGTACAAATGTCATGAATGGAAATCCCACTGGACCATGCCCACGATGAGGCAACGCCTCTGGTGGAATGAGCCCGTATGCCCAGAGGGCACTGCAGGTTTTTGGACGCATATGCTGTCGCGATGGCATCCACTATCCATCTGGATAACGTCTGTTTCGAGGCGGCGAGACCCTTGGTGCGCCCACCAAACGAAACAAAGAGCTGCTCTGAGAGCCTGAAGGCTGCAGAGCGCGTAATATAAAGCCTTAACGCCCTGACGGGGCAAAGGAGATTATTATCGACCTCGTTGGCTGCCGGCGGCAGGGCTGAGAGGGAAATAACCTGTGCTCTGAAAGGAGTGCCCAACACTTTAGGGACATAGCCATGTCTGGGTTTGAGAATGACTAACGAGTCGTTAGGTCCAAACTCGAGACACGACGCGCTAACTGATAGTGCATGTAAGTCACCCACGCGTTTTACTGAGGCAAGGGCCAGCAGAAAAACGGTTTTGAAAGTGAGGTATTTGAGACCCACAGAGTCTAGCGGCTCGAAGGGAAAAGCTTTAAGGGCCTCCAGGACCAAAGACAGATCCCATATCGGAACCGAAGGCGGGCGCGGAGGGTTCAGCCTCCTGGCGCCTCGCAGGAAACGGGTGACGAGTTAGTTTCTTCCAAGTGCGCGGCCGCGCGCCGAGTTGGCGAATGCAGCGATCGCCGCAACATACACCTTGAGCGTGGAGGGGGACCTGCCCGCGTCCAAGAGCTCTTGGAGGAAGTTCAGAACCTGTGGAACCTCACAGGACTGAGAGTTCAAACTCTTCCCTGTACACCATTTATTAAACACTGACCATTTAGACGCATAGAGCCGCCTCGTCGAGGGGGCTCTGGACTGCGAGATAGTGTTAATTACCCCTTCTGGCAGATCAACGAATATTCGTTGATTACCCACGCATGCAGAGACCAATGCTCTGGATGGGGATGCAGAATTGATCCTCGTGCTTGAGAGAGAAGGTCTCTCCTCACCGGGATCGGCCACGGGGCTGTGTCTGACATGTTCACCAGCTCCGGGAACCAAGGTTGGTTTTCCCAGTGCGGGGCTATGAGGAGCACTGCGCAGCGCGTT
Organism: Vimba vimba; assembly: GCA_022828995.1. NCBI lineage: Eukaryota > Metazoa > Chordata > Actinopteri > Cypriniformes > Leuciscidae > Vimba > Vimba vimba. The sequence goes on from CM040818.1 coordinate 56,650,592, forward strand.
TCCCTGATCTTCGCTAATACCTGAGGCAGCATAGAGATCGGGGGGAAAGCGTACAACGGGACCCTGGGCCAGGCCTGGGCCAGCGCGTCCTCGCTCTTCGAAAAGAACCTTTTGCACTGAGCGTTCTCGCTTGTGGCAAAAAGGTCCAATTTCGCTTCGCCGAAGCGGAGCCACAACGTCTGTATCGTCTGGCTGTGTAACGCCCATTCCCCTGGGGGAACATTGTCCCTGGACAGTCTGTCCGGGCCGTCGTTCAGGTGCCCGGGCACGTGCGCGGCTCTCAGCGAGCGCAGCGAGCCCTGAGCCCAGACCAGAAGGCGTTCTGTTAGAGCGCGCAGGGCTCTGGATCTGAGTCCGCCCTGGCGGTTCACGTAGGACACCACTGACATGTTGTCTGAGCGAACTAGCACGTGGTGTCCCCGCAAGTATGGGAGAAAATGCTTCAAAGCTTTCTCGACCGCTAACATCTCCAGACAGTTTATGTGGAGGTCCCGCTCTGGACCCGACCAGGGGCCGCAGATTGGTCTGCCTTCGTAAAGCGCTCCCCAACCCATGTGGGACGCGTCTGTCGAGACCACTTTGCGGTGTGAGATGGCTCCCATTGTCACTCCCTGACGGTACCATTCGGGCGCTAACCAGGGCTGCAGGGCTGAGACACAGACCTGAGTCACGCTGATTCGAACGCTGCCCGAAACCCACGCTCCGCGGGGTACTTTCGATTTCAGCCAGCATTGTAGCGGGCGCATACGAAGTAAACCCAGCCGTAGGACCGCTGCGGCTGATGCCATATGGCCTAACAGCCTTTGGAAACGTTTCAGAGGGAGGTATCTGCCCTTTTGGACGGATGCGGCGAGGTGTCGAACACAGCGCGCGCGCTGTTCTGACAGCCTGGCAGTCATCGCCACCGAGTCCAGTTCTATTCCCAGGAAGGAAATAAACTGACTGGGGATGAGTGAGCTCTTGTCCCAGTTCACCGAAAGACCCAGGCTTTCCAGATGACTGAGAAGCGCTATCTTGTGAGAGATGAGCTCCTCTTTCGACTGCGCTAGAATGAGCCAATCGTCCAGATTGTTCAGGATTCGCATGCCCTGTTTTCTCAGGGGAGCGAGAGCTGAGTCCATGCACTTCGTAAATGTGCGGGGTGCTGTGGACAGGCCGAACGGCAGAACGGTATATTGATACACCTGGCCGTCGAAGGCGAATCTCAAGAATGGCCTGTGACGGGGTATAATCTGGATTTGAAAATACGCGTCCTTTAGATCGAGAGATATAAACCAGTCCCTCGGGCGAACTAGCGCGAGGATCTGCCTGGTTGTAAGCATTTTGAACGGCCGTCTCATGAGGGCTCTGTTCAAATGTCTCAGATCTAATATGGGTCTGAGCCCGCCGTCCTTCTTGGGCACGAGGAAATAACGGCTGTAAAAGCCCGCCTCGGTCAGAGAAGGAGGGACTCTCTCTATCGCCTTTTTTCGCAGCAGCTTCGCTATCTCTGCGTGCAGCAGATGGGCTGCTTCTGCGTTCACTTTCGTTTCGGTCCGGGCTATAAAGCGCGGGGGCCGGCGACTGAACTGTAGCGAATAGCCCTGTATTACCGTGTCCAGCACCCATGTCGACACACCCGTAATAGCCTTCCATGCATTCGCACTCATAGCTAGGGGTCGAATGGCCTCTGAGTCCCGACCGTCGCATAGCGCGGGACGAGGAATCTGCAGTGGCGGGCGCGCACTGTGCGCTGAGACAGTGCCGCGGGACGGGGGCTCGCTGATAGCAGTGACCGGCCGAACTGCGCTGGGAGAGCGCGTGTGAGTGTTTACAACAGAGTGTGAACGCGGGGGAGCGGGCACAGGACTCTTTATTAAAACACGGCCGGTGGCGGTGGCGATATTTGAACCCTGAATGTGTGAGACAGAGCGAGCAGTGTGTAGTTGTGAACACTCGTGAGCGGGCACATTTCCTACACTTATTACTCGAGCGGCAAGAGCGCGCTTTATGCGAGTGTGCTCTGTGGGGTACACAGGGGGATTTGTGCTTGTGTGTAGAAATGAACACTGGGTTGTGGGCATATTCATTACACTCATAACACTGTCGGCCTGAGCCGAACGGCCAGATATTATGCTCATCTTGTGATTTATCTGGGTCGCCGTAAAAACGGCGTTTGAGTGCAGGCGAGCGAGTCGACAGACTGGCTCGTTGGCTGCTGAAAACACTACTGCAGTAGCCTTCTTTAAGGGGACTGGCAGAGGATGACAGATGAGTTTTGACGGCGGTCCGGCCGCAGCGGGACCCGCCCGTCTTTTCCTCCCGACGAGTGCTAGGAGGACTTCGCAGGCTCGGGCTTCAGCGAGACTCGAGGCCGAGGCCCTCGCGGGGGCGGCGGCCTGCGCTGGCTGGATGAGCGGGACCTAGGACGGCCGCGCTGGCGCTGCTGTGTGGTCGGAGGGCGGGAAGTGCGCTGGTTAGAACTGCGTGCAGGAGGCTCTGTGCTAGAGCGGCCTGCAGCGGAGCTCGAGCGGCGAGGCAGGAAGAGGCTCATAGCCTGTGATGCCTTCTGCACCTCCGTAAACCGGTCCACGAGGCCACTCACTGCTGGTCCGAAGAGGCCGGTGGGGGAGAGCGGGGCGTTGAGGAAGACGGACCGCTCTGATTCTCCCATATCGGCTAGCGTCAGCCACAGGTGGCGCTCTGTGACGGTGAGCGAGGCCATTGAGCGACCGATAGCTTGTGCAGCTACCTTGGTAGCGCGGAGAGAAAGATCTGTCGCGCTGCGCAGGTCGGTCAAGGTGGTCTGGTCGGGGCCCTTCTCGTCCAGCTGGCGGAGGAGGTCGGCCTGAAGGACCTGAAGGACCGCCATAGTGTGCAGGGCTGAAGCGGCCTGTCCGTTAGCCGAGAAGGCGCGGTGGACGAACGCCGAAGTAGTCCTGCAGGCCTTGGACGGGAGGGCAGACTTTGAGCGCCATCTCGCGGATGGGGGGCAAAGGTGCGCTGCGACCGCCTGTTCGACCGGAGGGATGTTGTTGTATCCCTTCTCCGCGGCTCTGTCCACCTGGGAGAGAGCAGCTGAGGCTGAAGAGCGGAGCCTGGCCGAAACCGGAGCGTTCCACGCTTTGGAAAGTTCCTCGTGGAGCTCGGGCAGAAAAGGCGCTGGTCTGGAGGCTGTAGACTGGCGGCGGTTGGGCAGGAAGCATCCATCTAGCCTGTTCGGTGGAGGCACCGCAGGCGGGGACCACTCGAGGCCTAAGCGCTCGACTGCCGTTGTGAGGAGGCGGAGAAGCTCGGCGTCCACACCGGTATGGGTCCTGCCAGACACTCTCGAAGACGAGGCGGAGCGGAGTGAACCGGACCACTCTTCGCTGTCTGACGCCAGAAGAGAACAGCTGTCCAGAAGCGCGTCCACTTCCGCTTCATTGTCAGAGGCGACGGCATCGCGGGCCGTAGCCGGCGGCTGCGCGTCGGGAAGCGGGGGAGGCGAGGGAGAGAGCGAGGCTCGCGGGAGGTGTTCCGGCGATGGCCTGACTCGAATCTCCGGCTCCGGTGGTCTCTGCGAGCGGCGTTTCTTCTTACGCGGCCCGGAGACAGTTGGAGCGGGCTCTGCATTGAACAAGGCGAGTCGAGCCCGCAGGGTCGACATCGGCAGTTCCTCGCAGAATTCGCAGCCGCCCGTAGACAAGGCAACGGCTGCATGGTCTCGTCCCAGGCAGAGAGCGCAGATCACGTGGCGGTCTCTGTCGCTGAGCGGAGAGCGGCATGAACCGCATGAAACTCGAGGCATTTTGAAACAAACGCCTTGCTCTTTTAGTGAGTGCTGCAAGAAAAACACACACAAGGCAAGCGAGAAAGGATATATCGCCGGATAGCTGAGCTGGCACGGCAGGCTGAAGGCGGCGAAGATTCGACCGGCTTCCTCAGGCTGTCCTAGGCTGGCTCGTTGCTGGTTTCGACGGCGACGGCTTCTCTCAGAGTGCAGCGATGCGGAGAGCTTCGCTGAAGAGACAGAAATCAGAGAGTTAAGCCTCCGAGCCCTGTTTTTATACGCTCTGACGCCGCCCCTTCTGGCGGGCTGTGACGCGCGAGGGCGCGCGCGCCCTCATTGGGCGTGACGTCACGCGGGGCTCACTGGTAGGCTTAAGCAGTTGCCGCGCGGCAGCCAATGAGCACGCAGTATTGCCCGCTCTAGCTCTGCTGTGCCGCCTGCAGCACTGCGTTGACAAAATATGAAAAATTAGGATAATTTTTGGCTTCAGTATCTCGAGAAAAGATGACTTTTCCCGTAGCGTAAGTTCCTTACGCAATACGAGAGAACCTCTCGTAAGAGAACTGCATCTTGCAGTACATTTTAAACAAGGAAATATAGCGATTTGGCATGAAACGTTGATGGAGCAGTGAATAGGTTCAGTACACAGCAAAATGACATGACTAACTCTTTTTTTTTTTTTAAATGCCATTTCCTCAATTCGACGTCCGACTGTGCTATCTGACAAAGGAATCCACACACTACACACACACACAATAGTGGGCCGCCGATTACTTGTTAGTCAGAATGGTGGTCCCTGGCACAGAACCAGTTGAAAACCCCTGACTTAAATGACAAAATCTAGCGTTAATTCGATCTCAAACAGATTAATTAAAATAAGTTATTAGTCCACCACGTGCGATATGTCATAAACCAACGTGGTTGAACGATACTTTGCGACATACGGTTTCGGGAAACAGTCGTGACTAGCTAGTTGATTTCTCCATCGATGCATCGTACTATGGTAGTTAAGCAGCGAGCTATATAGTTGTACGGGAAATGCACCCCTGGTCGGGAGCAGGTTTTCTTCGGTAAACCCAGAGTTACAACCACACTAGAGAAATGTAAACTAGTAGCGTCACAACTTGTAGCAACGCTACTGCCCAACACTGCTTAAGAGACAGTTAAATGTTTGTTTGTTTTTTTCTTTAAGATGGATCAACTTCACAATAACTTGCATGACAGTGATGACAGCGGTGCTTCAGATCGCAGTAATGATCGTCATACTAACTTTAAATGTGAGTCTGTAAATTACCACATTATTTTTTTGTAATCACAGAAATCGAATGTCATGAATAATATTAAAATAAGTCAAAAGTTATTTATTTTGTCTATTATTCATTATTAAAGTCTCTGAAAATGCTTACTATCAAATACAGGTGATGGGAATCGACCAGAGGGGAAGCGGTAAGATTTTCTTCCTTAATCTGTGTTAACCAGATAAATAACAAACTTGTTGTTGAATCAGCAAAGTTAAAAAAAAATAAAATAAAAAAAAACATCAAGCAAGATAAAGGGATGTAAAATGTTTAGCACTGAACTGGCCCAAAAGGCTGTTCTGTCAATCGGGCCGACACTCTTTTACTGGCCACGAGCCAATAACTACTCGGTTACTATCGTAACCTCTGTTCCCTGAGAGTAGGGAACGAGTATTGCGTAGCTATACGCAGTGGGGAAACTCCTTTTCCTCGATTTACTGAAGCCTATAGATGTAAAACACATTTTGCAGCTGCACAGCTAGCACAGTGAGTGTCTGGCTCACTCATTGGCTGTGCTGCGGCAACTGCACATCCAATGGTGCGGGCGCCTCTGACGTGTGCGCCAATGAGCTAGCATCACACAATTACACGTCAGAGCCCGCCAAGGGGGCGTGGCCTTAGCCCATATTAGTCCACGAAAAACGCCATTTTAGCAGGTTTAAACGACTGAAGTGACAACTTGCCAGGTTACTATAGTGCGGCCGGCTACACAATACTCGTTCACTACTCTCAGGGAACTGAGGTTACGATAGTAACCGAGTAGTTCCCTTTCGAACGGTCACTTCGTATTGCGTAGCTATATGCAGTGGGGACGCCATGCAAAACGCAGAACTATAAGTAACTGGTTGCCTTCTGCAGCTCAGGACCCCTGAGCTCACAGAAACAAGCCAGAACCCAAGTATATATAATGAACAGACCGGACACAATCGGGTCTAGTAATATATATGTCAGTAACTTAACCAACATAATGTACTAATAGGACAGGACACTGTCGGGTCTATCAGTATAGGGAAAATATAACCGGCCAAAGGCGGGTTTTATAATCAAAAAAAGATTATAAATCGCCTGCAGGGAAGGTACCTCCATACTATAAAACTTCATAAATGTGGAAGGTTAGGACCAGCCGGCCACATCACAAATATCCTGAATGGGAAAACCAGAGGACCAAGCCCAAGACGAGGCCATGCCTCTAGTCGAATGAGCTTTGATACCTATAGGACAAACCTGACCCACTGAGGTATATGCCATAGATATGGCATCCACTATCCATCTAGACAGTCTTTGCTTAGTGACTGGATAACCCTTAGATCGGCCACCAAAGCAGACAAAGAGCTGTTCTGATTGTCTAAAAGGCGCAGAACGCTCCAGATAGATTCTCATAGCTCTGACAGGGCAGAGTAGATTAGCTTCCCCTTCCTCAGCAGAAGGGGGAAGGGCTAATAATGTGATAACCTGTGCTCTAAACGGCATTGAGAGCACTTTGGGTACATAGCCATGTCTGGGTTTGAGGATGACCCTGGAGTCATCCAACCCAAACTCCAAACACGAAGGGCTCACGGAAAGGGCCTGCAGATCTCCCACTCGCTTGTTAGATGCCAGTCCCAGCAGGAGAGCAGTCTTTAGCGAGAGAGGTTTAAGATCAACTGACTGGAGCGGTTCAAAAGGTGGACTTTTCAGGGCCCCAAGGACCGTGGAGAGGTCCCAAGATGGCATGGATGGAGGTCTGGAGGGGTTCAACCTCCTAGCTCCTTTTAGAAACCGCACCACCAGGTCGTTTCTTCCTAGTGATTGGCCAGCCACCGGAGCATGATGAGCTGCAAATGGCTGCCACATACACTTTGAGCGTGGATGGGGAACGGTCCGTGTCCAACAGCTCCTGTAGGAAGGAGAGTATCACAGATACCTCACATGACCCTGGATCAAAGAGTTTTTTCGAGCACCAGCTGAAAAACCCTGACCACTTCAGAGCATAAAGGCGCCTGGTAGACGGGGTCCTAGCCTCAGTGATAGTGTTTAAGACCTTCTCAGGAAGGTCCCTGGATACCCGTTTAGGGGCCAGACATGGAGGGCCCAAAAGTCGGGTCGCGGATGCCATATCGTCCCGTTGGCCTGTGTGAGGAGGTCTTTTCTCAGCGGAACAGGCCAGGGGACTCTGTCCGATAACTGAACCAGCTCTGGAAACCACGGCCTGTTTTGTTAAGTACAAGGAAAGAATCCAACGAGAAGAGTTTTCTTGATGCATGAATTCTTTTTATTGTCTATTACTTTACTCTAAGTTGCGCGGGGAAAGGGGATTGGGAACAAAGGCAGTATGGAGTCTCTTTGTGCGTGCATGCGCTCCGCAATGAGCAACAAACCCCAATGAGCCACGGCCACTCCAACAGGGTATGTCCATATTTGGAAACGTGCGTCACACAATATAACAAACCCCTTACTGGTTGAGGGAACGTCTCCATTTGTAGAGCTAAATAAGCTGCAACGACAATTGATTAGGGACATGCAATATAGCCATAACAGCCTGGATTCCCAGAGGGGGGCCACTAGGAGGACTGGGCATCCGCTCTCCCTGACCCTTTTGATGACCTGGGGGATCATTGAAATGGGGGGAAACGCATAAAGGGGGCGGCTGGGCCAGAGATGGGCCAGCGCGTCCCTGTCCTTCGAGAAGAACACTGCGCAGTGGGTGTTGATTCTCGAGGCGAAAAGGTCGACTTCAGCCTCGCCGAACACACTCCATATCAGACTGACCGTCTGTGAGTTCAGGGACCACTCGCCTAGGGGAGTAGTAGTACCAGTAACAGTACCAGTCCTGAGCCCGCCAGGGAATCAGAGTCCGTAAACAACCGTGATTCACCATGATGCGTAGGCTGCCTGACTACCATGCATGGGTTGGCGAGTGGCGTTTGAGCCAGTGTTGCAGCAGGCGCATGCGCAGTAATCCCATATGGAGTACTGACGATGCTGCTGCCATGAGACCGATAAGTTTCTGAAATTTCTTTAGAGGTGCGCGCTCGCCCGCCTTGAATGAGGCTGCTAGCGTTCGCACAGAGAGCGCGTGCTCTTGTGTAAGCCGCGCTGTCATCGTTATAGAGTCGATAACTGTGCCCAGAAAGACCACACTCTGGCTGGGGGTCAGTTTGCTCTTGGTTACATTGATTTTGAGACCCAGACATTTCAAATGGCCGAGAATCAAATCTCTGTGTGACAGTAGCTTGGTTCTCGACTGTGCCAGCACCAGCCAGTCGTCAAGATAATTTAGCATGCGCACTCCCTGATGTCTCAGAGAAGAAAGCGCTGCATCCATGCACTACGTGAATGTACGGGGTGCTAGGGACAGACTGAATGGCAGAATGGTGTATTGATAAGCCTGACCCTCAAAGGCGAATCTCAAGAATGGCCTGTGACGAGGGTTTATCTGAATGTGAAAGTATGCATCTTACAGACCCACCGTAAAAAAAAATCCCCCGGGTGAACTTGCGCGAGGATATGTTTGGTAGTTAACATTTTGAAAGACCGTCTCATGAGAGCCTTGTTCAAATGTCTCAAATCTAGTATGGGTCTGAGACCGCCGTCTTTTTTTGGGACTAGAAAATAGCGGCTGTAGAAACCCGACTGTTTTAGCGTGGGGTGGACTAGCTCTATTGCCCCTTTTGCTAACAGATTCTGTATTTCGGCGCGAAGCACGTGACCCGCATTGCTTCTCACCGAAGTCTTGACAACCGCCTGAAACTTTAGGGGTCTACGAGCGAATTGGAGCGAGTAGCCTCGCTTTATTGTGTTTATGACCCAACTCGACACATCGGGGATGGCTTGCCAGGCCAATGCCCGTGTGTTTAGAGTTTGACACACAGTTTGTGATGGGTCACCTAACACAGGGGGACCTGATACCCTTACATTGAGATTTGTGCACATACTGAGTGTTGGACTGACTGTTCAGGCTTTTGTCTGGGGGAAAGTCAGTGTAACAACTGGGAGGGGGCCGCCTAGTGAAGGGGGACCATGAACCTGTGTGTTGTGATTGTGAAACATACTCTTTTTGTGCTTTACGTGGGTTGCCGTGAGAATGGCGTTTGTTTGTAGAGGCACGCACAGTGCAGCGGGCCTGTTGACAATAATAAAATCTCCAGCCGCCTGAGTTAGACGGAGCAGTGAGAAGTGTCATGGGATTTTGAGCAGTGACTATCTGTGGCGGTGCACGCTTCGTAGCGGGTGCACTGACTGCAGTGATAGTATGCGGCATGAGTGGTGCGCGCTTGTAACGGGCCTAATGACTGATTTGAGAACGTTCCCAGCTACCTGTGAGCGGGGGCTGTGGGGGAACATTTAGAGAAGAATGACAGAATGTCTAATGACAGTGAAGAACTCTTATAGTACTTAGAATGGCGGCTTGTTCTTGCAGTGAGAGAGAACAGTTTCAGCATGGTTGATTCTAGGCATGAAAACCGTGCTGTTGTGTCTGAATCACGGAGAAGGTTCTGCGTGATGAACAGAATATAAGGGAGCGGTAGCTCTCTTGTGTCGTGAAGAGAGATAGCTGCGTGCACATCTGACCGTGTGCTTCTTCCGTCGCTGCTCAATGAGGGAAGGATGTGGGCAAGCGCATGAGAGAACATTTTCAGAGAAAATGGGCTTCTGTGTGACGTGCAAAACAGAGGGCGGGGTAGCTCTCGAGTTGTAAAGAGAGCTAGCCGCGTGAACATCACAGAACAGAGGCGCCCGTGCCATTGGATGTGCAGTTGCCGCAGCACAGTCAATGAGTGAGCCAGACACTCACTGTGCTAGCTGTGTAGCTGCAAAATGCGTTTTACATTTGTAGGCTTCAGTAAATCGAGGAAAAGGAGTTTCCCCACTGCGTATAGCTAATAGCTACGCAATACAAAGTGACCGTTCGAAAGGGAACAATCCTTTATCAACCCCTATTATAACAACTGAATAATTATAACTGATCATAACATATAAATTCTAAATCAGTTATCTTATGTAGATCACGTCATGATGCCACACAACTGAATCCAGGTCCTCCAGTGCTTTACCGACTGAACACTGAAAGAAAATACATTTGTGGGACTGACAGAAAGGTCAGGCGATGGACATATGGAAGAAGAGACAGAAGTAAGAATAACAAAGTCATACTTCTGGTGGGAGAAACCGGCTCTGGGAATACCACCATGATCAACACCATGATCAACTACTTACTGGGAGTGAAGTTTGAGGATCAAGAGTTTTATCAAATCACAGAAGAAACTAAAGAACATCCACATCAAACACAATCCCAGACGTCTGAGATCACTGTTTATGAGGCGTTTGTTGAAGAAAACCCAACATCTCTGACCATTATTGACACTCCAGGATACGGACAAACTGAAGGATACGAGAAAGACAGAGAGATTTCTGAGTATCTGACCAGATTATTTTTAGATAAGGATGGGATTCATTACATTGATGCAGTGTGTTTTGTGATGAAGGCGTCTCAGAATCGTCTCTCTGAGAAAGAGTTTTACATATTTCACTCAGTTCTGTCTCTGTTTGGTAGAGATATAGAGAACAACATAGTGTTCATTATAACACACTCAGATGGAGGACCTCCAACAGATGCTCTTAATGCCATTAACACAGCAGGAATACCCTGCAGAAAGAAAAGTAAAACACAACCCATTCACTTCTTATTCAACAACCGACAGAAAGAGGAAAGAAACAAACAGTGTGATCATCTCTACAGATCAGCCTTGGAAATGGGAGAGAGAAGCATGAATGAGTTCTTCAAACTCCTGAAACAGAAACAGAACAGAAAAAGTGTTGAGATGACATTAGATGTTCTGAAAGAACGAAGACGACTTGAAGCCTGTGTCTCAAATCTGAAGGACCGAATATATGAGAAGTCGTCAAAAATGAGAGAACTAATTCAGGTTCAGGAAGCCATAAGACAGAACAGAGACGAGATTGAGAAAGATGAAAACTTTGAGTTTATTGTCTTCAAATATATCAAAGAAAAAGTCCCCACTGTAAATGAATGGTGGTGGAACAGCTACGCAACCTGCTGCTCCCGCTGTCAGGAAAACTGTCATGAGAGCTGCTGGTGGACGAGTGATCCCTCACAGTGTGAAGTCATGAAAAACAGCCACTGCACTGTATGTACAGGGAAATGTCATTACGGCATACATGTCAGAGAAAACAAAAAATTTGTGATGAACACAAAGAAAGTCACTATGACATTTGTTGACCTCAAACAAGAGTATGAACGCACTGGTTACCAGAATGTAATCCCATATGACAAAATAAGTTATGAAAATATACAAATGAAATATGAAAACAGTTATGAAAAGATAAAAAAAAACCTTGAAAGCAACATGAAAGAATCTGAAAAGAAAAGAAAAGAAGAACAACAACTGAAGAGCGATCTGGAGAAGACTAAAAATGAAAAGTCCCTCCTGCTTCATGAAGCTTATATCAGCATCACGAGTCTGTGTAAGATCGCATTAAAAGCAGACAGCGCTTTCACTCTTCAACATCTGGATTTCCTGATTCCCAGACTGAAGGAGGAGGGAAAAGATGAATGGATGAAGAACCTCGAGGATCTGAGGAAAACTGGAGAAGAGCAGAGAAACAAGGGAGCTTTACGTCATGTGCAAGAATTGAACCAAACTGCCAATTTCAAAAAATACTTGTGAAAAAAAAAAAAATGCAATATATCTGAGCATACAATCTGAAAAAGCAGAATAGATTCCATCAGAGATTCATTTATACAAGGTTTTGATGAGTCTCATTATGAAATTATTGACTATATATGATATCTATTTAGACGGATTGCTTATTTGCAGTTTATTCTAATTACATTTAAACACTCTTTAAATATTTTAAGTGTTCACGTCAGTTGCACTGCAGACTCTAGCACTGTTCTCTTTTAGCATGTGTGGTAAACAAGATTTATATAATATTTAATATCTGCATAAATTTTGGATCCATAAACCCTGCCTCACAGCCGATTTCATTGGTCAACTCAATCACTCATTAACCTATCAAGAAAAGTTCAAACTTAATGGATTCAGTTCAGAGTTCAGAAATATCATGAATGAATCATATGGTGTACTATCAACACTGTACTGTGGTTTAGGTTTCGGGTTGTTATTTGTTCAGCGTCAGCACTATGATTGAAATAACCATTGAAATCTTTAGAATTGGGTTTTTGGGTTTGCTTTTAACTGGGGGAAGCTTGCAGAAAGCTGCAGTCATTTGAGCCCATAGTGTGAGTGTTTTCCATTAACTCTATAGTATTGTGTTTTTTAATTATTATTTTTTAATTAATCATAACTAACATTTATTTTCCTTGCATGAATAACATTTGTATGGTTTTTAACCTAAATGTTTTCAAAAACTTTGGTCAAAATCAGTCAATGTGTTTCTGAATCATCTCCGAATATAACAAATGGGGAAATAAAACAAGACAGATGTCAAAATATATAAACTTGTGACTTTGAGTAACAAAGTAACGCTTTTACCTTGTAACTGAAGGGTTTGCTGAATTATGCATATGAAGAACCAACCATATTGTTGGAAAATTATGTATCATGTCACCTTTGCCATGCTTCTATTCTATAAAAACTGTTGTATTCTTTTTGCTGGTGGGATTCTCTCTGAAATCCTCTGGCCGTGATTAAAGCATATTCAATGGCATTGTCTGGAGTCTGTTTAGTTTTTGCTGCGCAGCAAGTTAGTGGAACACTACTACCTTATTCTCAAGTGATAGTGTTGAAAAGGAATGAGATGTCGTTCGACTCAGTGTGAGACTTTCAGATGAGGTTAGATGCGGTCAGGTAACTATAATTCTTAGGCATTTTATGCGGTCAGAATAGCTACTCAGACGTCAACCAGCGGTTATTGTATCGTGAGTTTAGTATCGTGATATGAATGAACAAATGTATATAATATATAACAAATGAAAGTAACAAACATCTTTTGATCAATAATGCAGAGCAACAACAATGTATAAAATCGTACAGTTGAATTTCTGCATGTCACAAAATTTAATCCCTCTATAGCTTTATCCTCAACTTTTGACAAAGCTAGCATTAACTAAGATTTTACGTCATTCATGACGCAGTGCTTCCCCGTCATTGGCTGAATTTTCTGAATCTATGTTCTCTCTGTTATACTGTAGGGGGTGCTATTACTCATCTTCTGAAAGAGTATCTCCTGATCAAAACACAGGCGAGGAAGAAGCAGAACCAATGACATAGGCCCTGTCCCAAATGGCACACTTCATGTGCACTTTCGGTCTTGTGAACTTACAATGGCTGCCACGTGCGCGTGTCCATTAAGTCCGTGAGACTGCAGTATGTCCCATTTCTCATTTTTAGATCTCAGAAGGGTACTCGCGAGCGCCCCCATGTGGCCGATTTGCGCCCTTGATGCGCACTTTTGCCGAGCCCGCGCTGATGCGGACTCCACAGCAGACTTCTTCCCGACAGTCAAAGCGGCATTACGTCACGAAAGTGCGGACTTTAGAGGAAGACTGCGAGTGCTTAGGGTTAAATTTGGGACAGGGCCATTGAAGCCCACATGCAAACTAACACGATCATCAAACATTAAACAGCATATAAATAAAAGCTATTTAACTCGTTTATCATTTATAACAGCGTTTCTTTTTTTATTTGTATTAATGTATGAATATCTGAACATCCAATATAACAAAATAAACAACAGACCCTCTGCTTTAAAAAAAGCTTCATGCATTCGTTTAAAAAAAAAAAATTATCAACATTTGAATGTGGGTAAGTTTCATTAAAAAAAGCAACATTTTGATTAAAAAAGCTGAGAAAATCACGTTCTTTTCAAAGACTTCATCCAGATGGGATTCAGGATGATCAAAACGCGTGAAACTTTGAGGGTGTTGATGGACTCAATCTACGTTCCATCTGTGTTTTGATCATCATTCTGAATCTTATCTGGATGAAGTCTTTGACAAAAATGTGAAAAAAAAAAAAACTAAAACAAAACACTGTTTTCGGCACTCCCAAATATCTCTCTAAGTGAAACTTAACCGCTTAATGACACATTCTGTTCAGTAAAAAAAAAAAAAAACATTGACAACTGCATTTAGCTTACTTATTTTATTTTATGATTTTATTAAATGACTCAAAGAAAGGAATGTTTTTTGTTCAACACGTGATTTTTTTGAAAAACACTTAAACCCTCTGTATTTGCCAATCGCTAAGGCTATCTGTCAAAGTGAAACTTAACCACTGTATTTAATGGCATGTCTCAGAAATATTATTGAAGATATCAACCATTTCTGAAGACAGCACAGAATTTCGCTCCCAGTTATTTACATTGTTCAGGTAAGGAAAAGGTAAGGTAAACTGAAAAGAACTCTTCAGATGAGATAATTAATTGAATTGATTTTAAGCAACTTTATGATAACAGAACGATTATGATCTCAAAATATAATTTTAGAGAACTTAAACTTTTGATAAAAACGAATGGTCTCACCAAAGCTCTTTAAATGGTATTGCCTTTATTCCATTTATCACAATGAATCTGTTTAACTAGTATCTTTGTTTTTGTTTTGTTTTTTATATTAAACATCACACTTTCCATAGAAAGCAAACCTGTGGCTAGCTGAAGAAAATTATCTTCTCAAACATTTTTCTTTGCTGAAATATTCAGATATGGGGAGCAATCAGTCAGCTCTAAAAGACAGTGGCTATACATTAGTGAGCGAACAGAAGCGGATGATCCTGGTGAAAAATGAAGGCGGTGATCAGTTTGTCATTAAAAGGTTGAGAGCTAACCAGGTAAGTTTGATTATAATTACAATGATAATTGAGAGTTTAGGTTAAATGGAGAGAAAGAAATTCTGAGTCTGCTTTGAAACAGTCTGCACTGTATAAAGCTCTACAGTATATAAATAAAGGTGACTTCGTCCATCACAAAGAAATCATCAGAGGTTGAGAGAAAATTCAAAATTTATTAACACATCTAAAGTTAGTTACATTCAGGGCTAAATTAATTCTTACCTATTTTTAAGTATACTTAAATGAATTTAAACAGTGTTGAATGAATCTGTTTTCAGATCGTGACTGTTCGTATCTTGTACTGGAGCACTGTGAGGGTGGAGATCTCGCTCAGATAATCAAAAACAAAAAGGAGGGAAACGTTGCATTTTCTGAGAATGAGGTATGATTGTAGATTGATGGTAAAACTTTACCCATTAGCAAGGCATTGGAAACTCTGCTCCTGGTTTTTACAGATTTTAGTGCCGATCTAGCACACTTGAATGATCTAATCATTGTCTTCAGAGGCCTGTTGCATGAAGCTGGTTTCAGTTGCTACCCAGGTAAGTTTGAGATTAGTTTGAGGAAACTATGTTTTTTGGGGGGATCATTGCCATGGTACTCTACACGGCTAACCTGTTCCAGTTATGTTCTGGGTTAGAGATCGCAAACCCAAACTAGACCAATCAGCTGTGAGTAAAATGACATGTATCTGATGCAATAAAGCCTCTAATAATGTATTATATATTATGATATATTTTATATTATATGAATTATAATTATTTATGATTCATAGTCAAATGATTATTATATGAATTGACAATTAATAATACATTTGTATCTAAATTAATACGTATACACATATTAATTTAAATGCAAACTTTATTATGAACTTTGCATATATATATATATATATATATATATATATATATATATATATATATATATATATATATATATATATATATATATATATATATATATATATAAATGCAAAGTTCATTATTTATTTATATACAATATTATTTAAAATTTAGTTGATTCACTTGCATTGATATTGTCAGATATTTCCACTACAGCAGCAGTTTTTTTTCATAACGTTTTCTTAATCTTCAGCAGCAGAGTGAATTGCGTCAAATCTCTCACGAGAAGTGAATCAAACTGACGCTCTCCATGTTCTGTTCGCTGCACGTGACGCTGGCTCTACAGGAGCAGATGTCCATCACAGCATTAGCATGATTTATTAAACTGGAGGGACAATGTTTAACTTTAACCCTATAATTAAAACATCTGACCCAGCGAATAAAGGTCATTAGGATTACTAGAAACTTCCAGGCAGATGTGTTGGAGTTAAACTCTGTGTAGTGTTGATCCTCCAAGAGCAGGACTGAGCAACCATGATCTACAGTATGGGATCTTTTAACCCTTGTATGGTGTTCGTGTCTGTTGGACCCGTTTTCATTTTTTAACAAAATAAAAATGATACAATTAATTATTTTTTCAAACTGAGACTCATTGGCCTTGGCTCATTTTCTGTGAGGAATATATATCAGAACACATTTTCAATGAAAACACACTGTACACCCCCCCCCCCCCCCCCCACCCCCCATTTTTGATTGTGTTGAATTAAAAACCCAAAAATGCAGCAGGTCCACCAGACCCACAAACACTGGCTGAGTAACAAAAATATGAACACCACACAAGGGTTAAAGCAACCCAACCCTATATAATGTAAGTTCATCCTGAGATGTACATCAGAGAACACCTGGGCAACCAGTTCCCCACATACCAGTAAAACAACATAGAGTGCCTTGAGAAAGTATTCATACCCCTTAATATTTTCACATTTTGTTGTTTTGGTCACAGCTTGGTTATTGCTGGTTTATGCATTTTCCGCTGTTCAAGTTTTTTCTGTTTTTACAACTAAAAATCATGTCAGGAATCTCGGTGTGACTCTAGAGTCAGACCTTAGTTTCAGTAGTCATGTCAAAGCAATAACTAAATCAGCATACTATCATCTGAAAAATATTGCAAGAATTAGATGATTTGTTTCTAGACAAGACTTAGAGAAACTTGTGCATGCTTTCATCACCAGCAGGGTGGATTACAGGCCTTCCCAGATGGCTCCCAGTTACATTTAGGATTGTTTTTAAAGTATTATTACTGGTATTTAAATCATTCAATGGCCTAGGACCTCAATACATTGCAGATATGCTCACTGAATATAAACCCAACAGATCACTCAGATCATTAGGATCATATCAGCTAGAAATACCAAGGGTTCACTCTAAGCATGGCGAGTCTGCTTTTAGCTATTATGCTGGAACAGCTTCCAGAGGAGATCAGACGGGCTCCTACAGTATCACATTCACATCAGACTCAGAACACTTCTGTTTAGCTGTGCATTTACTGAATGAGCACTGTGCCACTGTTTGCACTGTATTTTATTTCCTTTTTATTCTAAACTGTTTTAATTATTCTTATTTATTTTGATTATTTTAATTATTTATATGTAAAGCACTTTAAATTACCATTGTGTATGAAATGCGCTATATAAATAAACTTGTCTTGCGCTGTTAGACCTTAGACAGGTGTGTGTCTTCCAAAATCATGTATGCTATTACAAATAATTATAACCGCTTGCTGTCAAAATTAAAAGATGCCCTTTAACCATAATAAACTTTGTAAATTCATATTTTACTGATTTACAGATTCTGGACTGGACTGTGAAGATCTGCATTTTTTTTAAAGTATCTGCATGATCAACAGATCCTGCATAAAAACCTGCAGCCCGAGGTACAGTACAGATTTAATTCAGATTTTACACCTGTTTATTCTTATCTGTGTGATTATATATAACAGTTGTTTAATAATCATAAAATAATACATGTAAATCTGCATTTTTATCATCCTCTTTCTTGAGCAATGCATAAACGTTTGCTGAAAACACTTACAAATGCTGAAAGAGAAATAAGTCAAGGGTCAAGAGCCCAACTAAAGCTAACACTAATCACCATAATGACGACTGACTTCAAACATCAACATCTAAACCTCTGTTAATTCTCAATAAGAACTTTTGCAGACGTCTGACAGAAATAAAGTGAGTCTGGTTAGTAGTAAGTGAAGCTGGTAATGCTGTTAGTGGAGTTGTTTAATTCACCTCTGCTGAGATCTTGACAGATTTAATGTCTTATTTTATCTTCAGTTGATTTCATCTATGGCTGTGGTATCTTTCCTTCAGTGATTTACTACATGTAGAACCATTCGTCTTGGGGAGTTTGGAGTGATTCATAAACGGTAGTGTTTGTTTCTTTGATTCAAAACATGACTTGTCTCTTCAAATGACTTGAAATATATTGCAAAGCAAAATAATGTATTAAGAAATAACAATGCAGTATCATGTAAAAATTGCAATGATTCATTAGTTAATCAGTTTGGGAAAATCTTAAGACATTAAGATCTTAAGAATTTGGCTCATGCAAAAAATAAATACATAAATAAATAAATTATATATATATATATGTGTGTGTGTGTGTGTGTGTGTGTGTGTGTGTGTGTGTGAATTTAATTCCCACTGACTCTGAGACTAAACAATTAACCATCAACCAAGACATTTTTAAAACCAAAGCAATTACAAATTAAAGATTTTTAGCTGGCTTGTCCAAGACTTTATTTTTTGTAAGGAAACATTTATTTATTATGTATTTTATTTATTTATCTGGTCGGATGGGAAATATGGCAATGCAATATGTACCAGATGTTTTCAGTGTGTTGAAAAAGTATTTTAGCACCACCTGGTGGATATTTGATCTGAAAATGAATTGGGACTTTCCCAAATGGTATGTTTTTATGTATATTCTAAACAGATCTATACATTGATTATAGTAGTAGCAAAGTATCTCCATGTAGGTTATCAGTGAAGTTATGTTTGCTAGTAATACGTAGCAAACCAGCAAAGTAACTAGCTAGCTAGTAATAGCTTAGTGACAGCAATAAAACGTCCAAGATTTGGGGATGCACAATACTAAGTAAATATCAAATGAAATAAATTTACTTAGTATTGTGCATTGTATTATATTTTATATTTTTATTTTTAAATTAATTTAACATATATTGTTTTATATATATATGTATATATACATACATATATATATATATATATATATATATATATATATATATATATATATATATATATATATATATATATATATATATATAAAAATAAATGACAAAAAATAATCTTAATATTTATGTTCTCTTTAGAAATGAAGTTATTCGTCTCAGAAGGGAATTCATTAGACTCTATGAGAGAGATCACCGTGAACTACAGCAGGAAATCGAGTCACTGAGTCGTCTCATCAATACATTTGAAGAAGATTTCAGACGTGATACTAAAGACAGCAGAGATGGAGGACTATTGGGAATAGCAGGAGGAGTCGCCGTGATAGCAGGATTAGCTTTAGCTCCACTCACCCTGGGAGCTTCTGCTGTTGTTGCTGTAACAGGAGTAGTGGTAGCCGTAGGTGGAGGAATCGGTAGTGAAATAATAAACTTCATGAAAATGTACCAACAGAAGAAATTACGTCAAAATTTCAATAATGGACTTGAACAAATTCAGAAAAAAATCATCCCTATGACTAAAATTATGGAAGTAATTTCTCAAAATACTAATGAAATACTGAGCATCCTTAATACACCAGAGCACGATATCAGTGGTTTTAGTAAACGTGTTGCCAGTGTCAGTGAATTAGTATGCATGATGCGGATAAATGACATTGGTGAAGTGGCTGCACAGATGTCCAAAACTGTGCGTTTGACTGGAACTCTTACTGGGATTGTTGCTGGCGTTAGCTTTGTGCTCGACATTCTCTCAGTTATTGAAGATACCAAGGCACTCGATGACATGGACAAGCTTGCAACCAATGGCCAAATAAGTGAAAGTGAGATCAAGTCAAAAGCCGGGAAATTTATTGTTGAAATGAGGGAAATAATCCATAAATTACAGAACATCATGGATGAGCTTCAGAAAACAAGAGGCTCAATGTAAGGAATGAATCTAACTACACTGTTAGACTTTTCTGTAATTTCTACAGTTATTTACTTTAAATCCCCCAGTATTATACTGCTATTTCTCTTTACAGTAAATAACTGTGATTCCCATTACATCATGGGAATTTTCTGTGACGTCTAACACCACATACAGAGACTTACTGTATTTTTTAAATTTGCTGTATACTACTGTATTTGACGTAACTGCCTCTCTGGCTGGCACCATTCCACCGTGCTTTTTATTTCCTAACTTTTGCCTTACACCGCGTGTCTACAACGCTATAATAGCCAGAGGCTGTCTATATACATTGAAGCGACCGGACCTTTAAATGCAAACCTGTTTATCCCTTGTCAGAAATAGCGCGAGCGCTTGGACTCGTATCGGACTAAGTCAGAAATATAACGGCCGCGGCGCATCACTACACTGTCTGGGATTTGTCGTGTCGCGTCAGAGCATCCAGTGTAGGTAATGGGGTCTGTCTTTTGTTGGATCGCGACGTTCGTGTCTGGCCCGGGGTAAGTTACTGTAAAAAACCCTTGAAAAGTCTAACAGTGTAGGCAAAATTAAACAATGTGAACAGCTGTGACAACTTGTTGGCGATCTCAAATCACCAGACAGAGGAGGACAGCCTTCTAGTAACTTACATCTCATATTTCATGATTTGAACATTCCATTATAACATGCTTTTGTAGAATAATTGTCTTTGTTATATTTCACTGTGGTTAAAACAGTATACTGTATATATGTGTGTATGTATATATATATATATATATATATATATATATATATATATATATATATATATATATACGGCACGTGTTTCACGTTGTTCTTTTTCCTGTGATTTGTGATTATGTTGTGTAGTTTATGTTTTGTGATAGCTGTTTTATGATTTTATGGTAAAATTAGCGCTGCTTGGAAGAAAGACTCGGCTACCCGATGATTTGATACAATATTAATTAAAAACAGTCTCATATGTGGCCAGTCGGTCTGTTCTACAGGGGTAGTATCTTACTGTCATCGCAAATGGCAGACAAATTGGACGATAGCGACGGACTGGGTGCTTTGGTTTTTCAAACCACTGGATTACAGCAGCGCGTCCTGCAGAATTGTGTCAATATGACGACCGGCGGTTGCAGCGTTGAAAAGTAACAATTACAAAACAGTTTGTTTCTTCAGTTGCTCGTAGACAAGGACGGAGATCTGCTCGAGTCAAGAAACCCTTGTTGATTCTTCTGCTTCCTCTATCAGGCAACATTCACCCTTATCCAGGCCCTGAACTGGCACAACTTGAAACGCCAGAACATCTAAAAAACAGCAGTGGATTGCATTTCATTCATTTAAATGTACATGCAGTTCATGTCTGGGCAAATTCGACTGACTGTGACACTATGGTTTTTGTAAAAAATGTGGCTGAAATCATCAGTTATGAACAATATTATTAACCTTGATGGATACAACATTTAAAGGACAAATCACACTAATAAAGGAGGGGGAGTTGCAATCTATATCAAAACGGCATTGAACTGCACTTGGATTGAGTCTATCAGTAAAGTGTTTAGATTTGTCTGTTATTAAGTTACATCTTGGATTTTACAGTAATGGGATGCTATCGCCCATCATCGGCATCTCATGAAGCTTTAACACTGCTGTCGGACTATATGAAAATGTTTTTAGACAATGATTTTGTATTACTGAGAGACTTAAACTGGGACTGGTTATCGAAAACTTGATACGTTTTTAAGGACATCTGTGATGGGCTAAAGCTTTCACATTTAATCAACTTTCCAACTTGGTTGAATTTAAAACATATGGAAAAGTCTACATTGCTTGACATTATAGGCTACTTACAAATTCTTCACAAAAGTATTCTCCATTTGGAATATCTAGAAATGATGATAGTGATCACTGTACAGTAGCAAGTGTTAGAAATTGTACTTTTCCTAAATGTAAACATAAATTAATTTCTAGAAGAAACTATAAACCTTTTTAGTAAGCAAGCCTTTTAATTTCTCTCTCTCTCTCTCTCTCTCTCTCTCTCTCTCTCTCTCTCTCTCTCTCTGAACAGGCTGAACCGGTAAACCTGTACAATAACAGAGCAGAATCAAATGAACATGACAATATGATTTCAGAGTGAATAAAATGTGTAATTTATAAAATGTCTGCAAATACAGAGAAACGAAACTAAGATGAGGAGAAAAAGAAAATGTTAGAAACAGCTGAAGCTCTTTAGATTATATTTAACTGTAATGTTATTATTGACATCAGCAATATTACAGTATCTTGGCATTGATGAATTGCATGTCTTTAAATATTTTTACAGAGGTTTTTAAAATAAAATAAAGAAAATCTGAAGAAAAAAAAAAAACTTTATGCATGTTACACCTTGATCAAAATGGTTCTTCATAAGGCAATATGAAGTTAAAGATACACATGTGTAACACTGATACCTAAAAAAGATATGGATTTACTAGGTCCGGCTAATTTTAGGCCAGTAAGTCTTATTAAAGGGTTAGTTCACCCAAAAATGAAAATTCTGTCAGTAATTACTCACCCTCATGTTGTTCCAACCCCGTAAGACCTTCGTTCATCTTCAGATGAATTGATTAAATCTGAGAGCTGGATCACTCCTCCATAGGCTTCTAAGGGATTGGACCTTGCTGGCCCAGAAAAGTTATTAAAGACATTGTTAATATAGTCCAAGTGACTACAGTGGCTCAATCTTAAGTTTATAAAGCGACGAGAATACTTTATGTGCGCAAAAACAAACAAAAATAACTACTTTATTCCACTATTCATTTTCTTCTCTCTGGGCCTGGAGTGAGTTCACTTAGTGTTTTAGCGTAGCGCTTCTGTGTTGTATGTCACACGCATCACACACATAACCAGCGTCAGCCAATAGTGAGCCTATGTGGTGATGTACAACACAGAAGCGCTACGCAGTTACACTACGTGAAAAAACTCGAGGCCCAGAGAGAAGGAAATGAATAGTGGAATAAAGTCATTATTTTTTTTATTTTTTTTTGCACACAAAAAGTATTCTCGTCACTTTATAAACTTAAGATTGAGCCACTGTAGTCACTTGGACTATATTAACAATGTCTTTAATAACTTTTCTGGGCCAGCAAGGTCCAATCCCTTAGGAAGCCTTTGGAGGAGTGATCCAGCTCTCAGATTTAATCAAAAATATCTTAATTTGTGTTCCGAAAATGAACGAAGGTCTTACGGGGTTGGAACAACATGAGGGTGAGTAATTACTGACAGAATTTTCATTTTTGGGTGAACTAACCCTTTAATGTGGACTCACAAAATGGCAAGTTACCAAAACTAAAAACAAAAGTAATGATAAAACAAACGTATTAATTATGCATGCCCCAGTGCATGATGGGAACAAGATTAGAAAAGTTGAATAGATTTTACTTAATTTTATATCGTTGATATATGCTTTAATTTCTACAAGCTTGAATTAAGTACAAATATAGGATTTACTTAGATGTTTTGAATTCTTGCCTGAACTAACTTTATCATGTAGAAATTACATTTGTTTTATTCTGTAGCATTTACTTCACCACAGAATCATGTTTATCAGCAGCCGATAATATGAGAAGGCTAATTCATCTGATGTGGCCAAACTCTTCAGAAAACACCACGAACACGCTGTATCCTTAGATGCCGAAAAGGCTAAAAATATGACTAAACCCGACATTTGACGGCCAAAAAGCCCCAATCCACCCTGTCAAATTTCGGGTTTGGTCATATTTTTAGGTCCTGGGTTAGTTTATTATATAAAAATCTTAGAGCGCCAGTGATGACAACTGACATGTTTTCCTCATTTTTTACAGTAAGAGGAACTCATCAACATTAACTTTAACCCTTGTGGGAATGCAAATGTATTAAAATGTTTCATTTAGGTTTACATTGAATTTAGCATGTTAAGGTTAGGTATAAATTATGATTATCAGAGTTTTCTAGCAAACGACTCTGGTCAGTCCTGTTTTACTGAAACTCTTGGAGTTTGTGTTTTAGCAAGAAAGTCTAGCCAGTCCTGTACTCGGGTCTCAGTGTTTGAATAGATATGCTGAGTGGATTAGGGTGGGCAATGCTCTCAGTCTAAAACCGGTTCCTAAACCTGTCTTTTTCGGTTCCTGCCCCTAAATGTATATAAACTATAAGCGAACATTCACGTCAGGCTTGGTGACTGCAGCTGCCGACGGCTCGTGTTCTCAATAAAGAAACCTGCTGAAGAAACAACCAAGTCTCCTGGTCTTTCGATTCTAAGTTCACAACAACTTGGTGCCGTGAACCCGGATGGAGAAAAAGAAAACTCAAAGAACTTCAAGCTCAAAGACCTGAATCCAGATTGAAACAGCAAGCTCAACAAAAGATCTGCTTTCCAGACTGCATCTTTTGGAATCCAGAGCGAAACTTCCAGCTAAACAAAGATTACCAGACTGAATCTTTCCAGCTTCCTCCAGATTGAAACTTCAAGCTCAAAGATCTCAAAGCCTGACTGAGTTCCAGAATCTTCCTTTACAACCAAGGGTTGGTGAGTTTCACTCCATTCAAAGAACTGCTACAGACCAGTATATGTGTTTTTCCTCTGCGCCGTTCAGAGAAGAGTTAACAGACAGCTGCAGGGTTTTGTTAACTAAGTTATCCTTTAAAAAAAGTTTTTTTTAGAGATGAAAGATACCCTCTGCCCGTCAGGGAAGATTAACATTACAGGTTAATATTGTGTACCCTTTGCTTTAGGCAGAGAAGAATTAGCTTTACGTGCTAGTTATTTCGGTTGATCCTCTGTTTTTGTAGGCAGGGAAGATTTTAGCGTAAATTGCTAATATTTTGGTTTATCCTCTGTTTTTTTTGTAGGCAGGGAGGTTAAGTGTGAAGTGTTGGTCATTTGGAAAGTTAACAATAGCTGATGTGTTAACAAGTGTACCCTAGAGAAGTTTTAGTTTTTTTGTTTATTGTGTGGTAACAAAGAAAACTCACAAAAATGTTTAGAAAAAATGCCAGACTGATCCCCACAACGGAAAAAGGTGGCTTTGCGACTCCATCGTGGTCAGAAAGCGAATTCAAAAATATGTTAAGAGAACAAATGGACCTAATAGTCACTGAAAAAGTTAGACAGGAACTAACTCAGAAATATGAAATTCACCCAGACAAAACTTGGTCAGTAGATGAGTGTAAAAAGGTGCTTGGAGCAAGCATCCGCAAAAACCATATGAAGGGCATTATTTGTGTTCATAGAAAATTTGTCTTAGCTAAAGCCACAGAACAGTCTAAGCGCAACTCAGAGCTAGAGAAACAGGTAAATGAGCTACGTGCTAGAATATCTTCGTTGACTAAGAAATTGAGCCGCAACAAAGCTATAGAAAAAACTGATGTAGAAGTTAGTCAGCCAGATAACATTTACCCTGACTTACAAGCTTTTTTTGAAACAGATGTAGCCATCCAATCAGTAACTGATAAGCCAGTAGATTCAGTGAAGGTGTGTGGCGCTAGGAGAAGGTCTCAGGGAATTGAGGGAACTGAAAGTGTTCCTCTCAACTCTTCTGTTGTCCAAGTACAAACTGTTGCCAAAGCGCTAGGACCCAGAGATATCGAGAGACTATCCCAGAGTTTACCCTCAGCACGCACAGAATTTTCTGAATTTAGAAAGGCATTGATAAGTAAAATGCGTCTTTACGACATGTCGTTGCCAGAAGTCAGACAGCTGATGTCACAAATTCTAACTGAATCTGAATTCAACAGTTTTGAGTCTGCTGTTACTTCTGAACTGCAACATGTCAGTAAAGGCGATTTGAGAGAAGGTGTTTTGAAAATCCTAAAGAATCTCTTAGGACCCAAAATAGACTGGTCGAAAGTTACTAGATGTGTACAAAAGAAAGGAGAGACTATAAGTGAATACACTGAAAGATTTTCTCAGGCAGCTGCCACGTACAGTGGAATAGTGGAGGATTCTGAAAGTGTACTAGATGATAGAGGAGCTCTAATCCGAATTTGGGCAGATGGTCTTATAGCTGAGTACAGATCAGCCTTGCCATTCCTACATGTTACGTGGGCTAACGGAACTCTCAGAAGTAACCTAGACAGGTTAGCTACATGGGAAAGAGATGCTGAGGTTAAAACCCAAGTGAGAATAGCAGCAGCTACATTTAGCACAGCAAAACAAGAAAACCAGTGGTCTAAAAAAGAAGACAAATGCCACTACTGTGGAAAATTAGGACATTGGGAGAAACATTGTAGGAAGAAGTTGCAAGATAATAAAAGAAATAGAATGCATAATTCTGCTCTTTCTCAACCTGCCTACAACCCTGATGTAGTTCAGCCAATGTCCACTGAAACTTTAGGACAGCTCGCGCAGGCTCTTCTAAGAGCACAAAAAGAACAGGAAAAAAACTAATTGTTGGGGCTGTGAGTAGCTACCTTTCCCCTGTAATCCATCATAATGACAAAATAATTTTTGTGAAAGGTAGCATAAAAGAAAAAGAGATTGACTTTTTGCTGGATACAGGTGCAGAGATTACAATAATTCCTACAAAATTGGCTAAAGGTTTAGACATCCCGTACAAGAAAACCAAACTTTCTTTAACTGGCGTAATAGGTGAAGATTCTGTTTTGTATGAAACCCCGCCCATAGAGGTACAATTTGGCCTGAAAACTCTGACTACAAAATTGCTATGTGCTCCATTGAATACAGGTGCAATTTTAGGCATGGATCTTCTGAGACAAGTACATCTAACTTTAGACATGTCCTCAGAATCTCCTAGCATTAAAATTTCCTCAGCACACATTTCTACCAATAATGCAATCCCTCCAGAGTATGCTTTCTTACTGAATCATCCAATTTGGGCTAATGACAAGGATGATTGTGGTTTATTGACAGGTGTAGAACCAGTCAAATTGACAGGAACTCCACCCCCGGTTACCAAACAATATCCGATCAGTAAGGAAGCCATACAGGGAATCAAACCTATTGTAGAAAAGCTGCTGACGCAAGGAGTGCTAGTTAAAACCAACAGTCCCTGTAACTCACCCATATGGCCCATCAAGAAATCCAATGGGACATGGAGACTCACCATAGACTACAGAGTAGTCAATAAAAACATTGATAAAATCACCCCGCTAGTGGCAGATCCATCTACAATTTGTAATGGCTTACCATTAGAGTGTAAGATTTTTTCAGTAATTGATATGTCTAATGGATTCTTTTCTGTACCATTGCACTCTGACAGCCAGCCATGGTTAGCTTTCACAGTTGACCATGAACAATATCAGTGGACCCGTTTGGCCCAGGGATTTCAAAACTCCCCGACCATATACCATCAGGCTGTCAGACGTGATTTGTGTGACCCAGAATGTCCAGTAAAACAGTCCACTATGATCCAATATGTCGATGATATTTTGATTGCCTCAACAGATCACGAGGTACATCAAACTGAATTGGCAGCATTGTTGGACTATTTGCATAAAAAAGGACACAAATGCAGCTTTCACAAAGCTCAAATTGCTAAAAAGCAAGTCACATTTCTGGGTCAAACAATTGGTGCAGGAAATAGATCCATTACATTGGATCGAGCGGCTTCAGTCAAACCCATACCTCCGCCTACTACCATTAAAACACTACGCTCATTTTTAGGAACAGCAGGTTACTGTAGACCGTGGATTGAAGAATATGCCTCGATTGCTCAGCCTCTCTATGACTTGTTGAAAGGCCATGGTAAATATTCAGATATTGTTTGCATGGAAGAACTTCACCTCAAAGCATTCAATGATTTGAAGAGAGCACTATGTCAAGCACCAGCATTAGGAATTGCCCAATCTAATAGACCCTTTGTGCTTTATGTCCATGGACATTTGGGCTTTATGACTGCATGTCTAATGCAAGATCATGGGGGCAGTTTACGTCCAATTCATTACTATTCTGGTAAACTTGACATAGTAGCTCAAGGTATGGGACCATGCCTCAGAGCAGTACAGGCAGTTCATCTAGCGCTTCAGGCTTCATCAGTAATGGTGTTAGGTCAGACGGTAAATGTAAAATGCCCTCATGCAGTATCCGCACTAATGAATCAAGCAAAAGTCACTTCTGTCACTTCCTCTCGTTGGGGAAATTGGTTAACTACTATCACAGCCCCGAACATTGTTTTACAGCGTGCACCAGTCACGAACCCCTCATCATGTATGATGTCTGCAATGACTGAAGTTGTGTTAGAGGATGAAGGCGAAATGACTCATGATTGTGTTACGCTTACATACGCAGCAACAAGTGAAATAGCAGAAACTCCCATAGAAAATTCAGAATTTTAGTTGTTTGTTGATGGTTCAGCTCAAGTAATTGAAGGGAACAGACGAGCAGGTTATGCAGTAACGTCCACCACTGAGGTGGTAGCTTCAGGTCGTCTTCCAGATCATTTTTCAGCTCAGGCTGCAGAACTGGTAGCTTTAACTAGAGCATGCACACTAGCTTCAGGATCAGTTACAAATATCTACACAGATTCCAGGTATGCTTTTGGGGTTATTCATGATTTTGGCGTCATTTGGCAAAGCAGACAGTTTCTAACTTCTGCTGGATCCCCCATTAAGCATGCTGAATTAGTGAAAGATCTTATGTTTGCCATGAAACTTCCAAAGAAATTAGCGGTGATCAAAGTGAAAGCACATCTCACAACTAACACTACAGAAGCTAAAGGTAATGCTCTTGCAGATGTAGCAGCTAAACAGGCTTGTTCCTATGTAACTGTACAAGTGTGTTCAGGTAGTACAGTACAGAAGACAATTCTGCCTCCTGAATCTATCATTGATTTGTACAAAGATGTTCCTCTATATGAAGCATGGACATGGTTAGACAAAGGAGCCACCGTTGATTCATCTGGCTGCTGGACCAAAGGGGTCCAGCAACGATGAATCACAGGTTCTCAAATCAATGGTGGAATCCAAAATTCAGACAGGTAGCCACAGAAACAGCCAAAAGGTGTGTTACATGTCAGAAAAATAATGATGTACCAGCAGCCATTACACCAGCAGCACATACCCCAGCTCCACCAGGACCATTTCGTCATTTGCAAGTTGATTACATATCGTTGCCTCGTTGTAAGGGAAAAACTGACGTTTTGGTAGTATTAGACAAGTTCTCAAGATGGATAGAAACTTATCCAACAGGGCGTGCTACAGCTGCACATACTGCTAAATGTCTTGTCACTGATTTCATTCCCATATGGGGATTACCAGATTGCATTGACTCAGATCAGGGTACGCACTTCACAGGACAGGTAGTTAAAGAAGTGTCTAAAATGTTGAAGATTAAGTGGAATCTGCACTGTCCCTACAGGCCACAAGCATCAGGACAGGTTGAACGATCAAACAGAACAATCAAAATCAGGCTAAGCAAAATGCATCAGGAAGGAGTACCATGGGTTGAAGCGCTGCCAGCAGTACTGTGTAGTATGAGAGCGTCACATAACAGAACAGTAGGACTGAGACCTCATGAGATTATTACTGGACGCCCAATGCAAATGCCAGGTGTGATTGATCTTAGAAATGCTGATGTACACATTGCCTCAGATGCCCTGATTGCTTACTGTGAAAACCTCACAAAGGCAGTACAGAGTGCCAAAGAGAGAGTTGAGTCCTGTTGGCAGACTCCACCAGAAGGTGGACACACAATCATCCCAGGTCAATGGGTCATGATAAAGTCATTCAAAAACAAACCATTAGAGCCTAAGTGGCAAGGACCACATCAAGTTATGTTGATTACAGCAGCTGCAGTGTTGTGCCAGGGAAAGAAAACATGGACTCATGTGTCACATTGCAAAGTGGTTCCTCCCCCTACAGGGATATGATAGGACACATGGACCAGTGAGGAGCCCAGGAAGAACTGGAAGCAACAGGCTTTCGGGGGCCCACCCTGTGGTGAAGATTCCCTTATAGGCCCTTCCCAACCATAGTCCATCCTCACCTCACTGTTCCTTTTAGGTGTCTCATGAATTAAGAAATAGGGAAAGAAGGAACCACAATTAGCAGATACAGATTGAACAGAGGATACAACCCTAATGTTTGTAGTCTTTACAATGAATACTGGTCTGTTGCAGTTGTTTGTTTGTTTGTTTTTTGTTTTTGTTTTTCTCTGAAACTCTGTGCCGACACCACTTGACGGTTATCCTGAGAACCATATGCACTGACCTACACACCTGCATATACCCAACCTCCAGAAAACAACTAGACCAACTGCAGAGACTACAACCAACACAGAAGAAAAAAAATACACAACGCAGAGACTCACCTACGGGAACTTCAGTCATCCCTCATCATGATCAAGATTGTCGTACTACTACTAACCATCATGGACATCGCACAAAGTGTGGACCCCAGAAACAACATCTTCTTAGAGCGGATGAATATGTCCTTGTTTGCTGGAAAGAACGTTTGCATGCCACATGCACCTTCAGTAGGAGCCGGAATACAGCATCCTACCCAGCCAATTCAACGGCAGGTGCACCCTGGTTTATGTTCTACCAGCTATCAGAGAAAATACACACTCCACCCCAAGCTCTCCACAGCTACAAAATTCAGCTCCTTCTATCAACAAAGATGGCTGCATTCCAGGACTCACTTGTGTTCAAACGTGGTGGTCAAGAACTCTTGGAGCATTAATCCCATCGTATGGTGTACCTGAGTGCTGCACTGGGTTAATGGATCCAACAGAGAATTTGAACAAAATCCAACAAGACATTCTTGATCTTTCAACAAAATTACACCAGATGACTGAAGACAATTCTTCATGGTTCGGAAACTTGATAGGTAAACCCTGGCTGTGGATTAAAGAAATAGCAATGCTGCTGTTATTTCTCCTACTGGCGTTCTACGTATGCTTCCACAGTATCAAGTGTTTCATTCAACAAATGACTCACGCCTCGCACGAGAAAATGACTGGTCCAACCATAAAAGAATATTACCCGTAAGAACTTCACGGACCCTAATTGCATGTTTGTTTCTGTGTCAACATGCAATTACAGATGAACAACACAGATCATGCTTTGTGCCTGTAACTTATACAAGTTACAAGATTGAACTTGCTATGTGCCTGTAACTTACACAAGTTACAAGAATTAACTTTTAAGTGTATAAATTTGTATTTTGTGAGAGTTTTTTTAAGACTCTCAAAGGGGCAAGTGTGGGAATGCAAATGTATTAAAATGTTTCATTTAGGTTTACATTGAATTTAGCATGTTAAGGTTAGGTATAAATTATGATTATCAGAGTTTTCTAGCAAACGACTCTGGTCAGTCCTGTTTTACTGAAACTCTTGGAGTTTGTGTTTTAGCAAGAAAGTCCAGCCAGTCCTGTACTCGGGTCTCAGTGTTTGAATAGATATGCTGAGTGGATTAGGGTGGGCAATGCTCTCAGTCTAAAACCAGTTCCTAAACCTGTCTTTTTCGGTTCCTGCCCCTAAATGTATATAAACTGTAAGCGAACATTCACGTCAGGCTTGGTGACTGCAGCTGCCGACGGCTCGTGTTCTCAATAAAGAAACCTGCTGAAGAAACAACCAAGTCTCCTGGTCTTTCGATTCTAAGTTCACAACACCCTAGACCCAAACATTATGGGACTACCTTGGATTACCTGATGTGAGGTGTATAATATCTCTTTTGGCCAAACTGGATAAACTTTGGGACGAGATTCTGAGTCGGACTGGATCAAGAACAGAAACTGGCCTCACCATTTCATCCCATTAGCATTATTTCACAATCCTCTGGAGCTAAAATCCAGTCAAATCCAGTGACAATACATCCAAGACATGTTTGGAGCAAAATTCATAAAGTGTGCAGGACATCACATTATAGACTGTCATATGCATCGTTGTGGAATAACCCTGAAATATGTACAGGTTGTTGTAGAAAAATTGATATTTTACTTTTTTTTTTTCATTAACTTTCTTAGACATTGTTTTAAGCATTGTTTCTCTTCTGGAATTTATGTATGTTTGTACACCTGACGTAAGCAAGACACACACAGTAAGACAGATGGTTAAGAACCTTTAACTCTTTAGGTATGGAAGATAATTTAGCCAAGGGGGGTTAGAGGGGTCATTCTATTCTAAATGTGATGTGGATGTGGCCATGCTGGGTGATTGGAAAACTACAGAGGAAAGACCTTGAAGAAGGAGTATAAGAAGGGAATTTCCTGGGCTGGGTGTCAGGTTTTGCTCACGTCATGGGGTTGCTGCTGTGATTTTGTGACTAAGCCTCTTGCAAGAGAATAAATATCTTTTAAAGGGGTCATATAATGTCATTTTTGTACAAGCTAATATGATTCTTTAGGGTCTAAATTAAAAGTTTGTAATATACTTTAATTAAAAATTCTCATTAGTATTGTAAGAAAACACTCATTTTACCTGGTCAAAAACAGCTCTGTTTTCAGCACGCTGTATAAGTGCATGTGTTTTTAAATGATAATGAGCTTTGCTCACCCCGCCCCTCCGTTCTGTGCGTACACCGTTTCTAACACAACAACACAATAACCATAACGTGTTCATTATAAACGTGGGATTATGAATTATATTGATAACGTCGTACATAGAAAACATGCCATAATGTACCCTGAGTATAAAAATAGCCACATTCATCATGAAGCGTGCAAGCTATTTGCAAAGATTAATATAAAGATTAATATAAAGGTCAATAAAACGTTACACTCACTTCAGTTCTTCTGGAGGTGCAGCAGGAACACGAATAGTTGGTACTGATCCTTTTTTCAGGAGCAGCTTCTTAGCAAATAACCAGCTTTATACTGACCCTCGTTTGTAAAGCAGTCTGGTGAAATGATTTGCGCAAACATAACAGCATTGATGTTGATCGTGGGGAATATTCCCTTCGAAAACAAACTCAGCCACTGCGTCTTCAGCGGTTCGGATTTAGGAACATCAAAATGACTGCTGTGTTCCTTATTACACCGAAGAACAGAACACCACAATCGTTAGACGCCATTCTACTCAGCACTCCAGCTATCAACAATGAACGCGCCGGTCGGCGCATGCTATGATTGACAGCTCGCTCACGAGGGCGCAAGGGTGGGTCTGTGTTTGAAACGCTGCTGTCAATCAGCCATCGTGGGAGGGGCGTCGATTTTGTGACGTCACAATATCGAACAGCTTGATTTGAAACAGGAGGAAACATATAAGAAGATTTAAAAAAAAACACTGGATGGATTTTTATCATTTTATTATGGTTGTGTACAGGCACTGCCAACACACATTTCACCACAATCAACTTGTAAAAGTGCATGTACCATTATATGACCCCTTTAAAATACAATTTGATTCTTGGTGTCTCTTATGCAGTGATGATGATTGTTTAATTATTGTTTTTGCCACAACAATTTTCCATGCAAATTAAAACGATCAGCGTTTTTTGACACATCATAAACATAATTTTCTTAAATTAATTTATTTACCCTTTTGCATTTTCTTTTTCTAAAAAAATGGCCTTCTGTCAGCATGAATTTAGGATTCCATCACTGTTTTTATAAAAAAAACAAAAACAGGTTTGCTTAAAACAAACACTTAAAAAATGTAATAATACGCCTTTTTTCATAAAGAAAAGAGGTACAATAGATGAACTATAAAGATGTTTTTTATATATACGTTTTTTAATTTACTTAGAGTTTCATTGAAATGTAAACAAGTGTTTAAATAAAATAAAAGGTTTTCAAATGTATGAATTATCTATTTTTGACAACTAAATAAATAGGCATTAAACAAATGTAGGCATATGACTCGACTGATCTGTAATACCGCAGCAAACGTATACACAGATATAAATTAAATAAATGTATATACATTTAATTTGATTAATTGCTATTCATAGAAGCAAAACAGGTCATTCCCAGGTAAGAGAAGTTCAAATGTTACAAAACTCTGATCTGTAAGATACAGTCAAAGATTGTTTTGTCTGGACAAAATGCTTTTGCTTTCCATCTAATCTGGTCAAGCAACATGATCAGTCACTGACTGAACTGATAACATTCATTTATGTTCAGGTAACCATGACTGTGTTTGACGGTTTGTGTGTATGTGGTCTGTTGACAGATTACGGGACAATGCTGGGTAGATGAGATAGAAACAATCATGCAGTAAATAATAAATGTGGTCATCTGAAGCCAAACGATACTCAGCATACTCGTGTTCAACAAACCCAAAAAAGTAACTGTGTGGTTTTTATTATTTAAAAAAAATCTTCCGTTTTGGTGTGCTTGTTTGTAGGACTGAACAATTTGGCTAAGTAAATTGTGACTGCTTTGTCATATTCATATGATTAACATAACATCTATTAAAAAACAACAAAGACAAACCTTCTGCTGCAAACACTCTGTTTGTATAATGTAAATGGTTAGGCTACTTTTCAAACGATCATATTTCTGCATGTGTTCGTTCTCCCCAGAGCTTACAACATTTTGAAGAAAAGAAGGGGAAAAAAGTCAGCGTGGTAATAAAGTGGACAGGAAGGTGACACAACAGTGGTGCCAGATCCTGTCATTTTCAATTTAAAGGTCCCATATTATACAACTTTCTGAAGTTTTATTTTAGGCTTTTATGTCCTGAAGAATATATAAGTCACTGATTATTGAGAGTCGGGACAAAACACGTTTTAAAAAACTTTTTTTAAAAATACACACTATATCAATTAGAGTTATATGTTTCTGCAGAGAAAGGTCTTAGCTATTTAACCATGTAAAGGAACAGGTTCTAAATAAAAACACATTTTTAACAAATAAACATGTTTCTCTTCAGAACTGGATTTGTGTCAACTCCGTCAGACACACTAAAAAGTATACAATTTTAATTCTTCAAATCCAACAAGAATCTAAAGTTCTGAAGTATATTGTAATAGTGTTTAGTTACTCTGATATGTAAAAAAATACAATATATAAACTTAAGTTGTGATTTCACACTATTCTGAAAACTCAGATTTCTAAATATTTGCATTTTCAAACTTTGATTTTAATTTAAATATTGTAAAAATAAATTCCTTAAATAAATTAAACATAAGAGGATGTAGATCAGATGGTCCTTTATTACAAAAACAACATAAACTGAAGGAAGAATATTTTTTTTCCCCCAAAAATGAACAAAAACATACATACATCCAACGCTGTTGACGAAGATCCGACGGTGTTGACGAAAAACTGACGGTGTTGATGGAAAAACTGACGGTGTTGACGGAAAAACTGACGGTGTTGACGAAAAATGGTTGAATGTTTTACCTCAGATTTGTGAAATGTTCACCCATTTGTCATGACATGTTCTGACAATAAAGAGTAGTTTAAAACCACAATTAACGCTCTGTTTTCTACAACTTTCACTTAGGAGCAAAAATCTGCCTTTAAACTTGAAAGACATTTATCGTGATAATTATCGATATCGACTGATATAAAAAAAAAATATTATGATAATTTTTTTTGGACATATCGCCCAGCCCTACACTGGCTTCTCATTTCTCTATCTCTGTCACTACATATATAAATATATATATTAAAGTGCTGGCAAAGTTACACGTTACACAATAATAAGCAGACCACTGCCTGCCCATTATCTACAAGTCAGATGCGTATGGTTAAATAATGTAATGCATGCTATGTATGTGCATTTATGTGTAAATAAAACCCTGAAATAACAGTTTAACCCTTCACTATATTCACAAATAATATTATATTCGCACATTAAGAGGTTATTGGTGGATTTGTCAACTCCGTCAGCTTACAGGTCAACTCCGTCAGACATAGAACCTGACGGAGTTGACGTCTGACGGAGTTGACGTAAGGGCATGTATTTTCCCACCAAAACATGTATTGTACACTGCAGCTAGGTAGTTTTTCTTCAGTTGATAGCTGTCCCAATAACCTCACTAAAATGCTTAAATTCAATCCACTATGGTTTAAAAAAAAGTATCTTAACAGAAAGATGGTATTGACATGATGCAGCTGTGACCATAGGAATATTGACATTGTTTGTCTAAAATATAAAAAATGTAAAAGGTACCAGAGCATGTGTGGTAGTGCTGCATTCACCACAGGCAGGGAGATGAAAAGGGGTCCTCAGGGATATAGATGACCATACTATTTCCTGATTTAAAGAGCTTTATGAAAAAATCTGACGGAGTTGACAGAAACTGAGGACACAACTTTAATAGGCAGATTTTTATGGAAAATATTGTTTGACGTTCACTTAATGCATTGTTTTTTATATTTATACCCCTTATTTTTTATTTGATTTATATGTTTTCACAATTGTAGAGCTTTTTTTAAGTTTTTTGGGATGGTTAATATTGTGACCTCTTGCTGAGGACAAGTGCAATAACATGGACCTTCTAACCACAGACCATACATTTAAACAAATTTTCCCCAAAAAGATAAAAAAGTTTATTCTAAAAATCAGATAGGTATATAGAATTCCTTTAGATTTAACTTTGTAAGTATGTCAATCATGATGAATTGCTTAATTTTTGCTATAAATTAGACTTTTCTATGTGGGACATGTTTTGTCCCGACTCTCAAGAATCAGTGAAGTACCAAAAACCATCCCAATATATTTTTACAGCTCCTTTCTCAGGAGCTCTGCTAAGAATAGGTCAATTTTGGCCTGTTTAATTAATATTCATGAGCCTCTCTTCTGACTGGCCTGTTGTTTTCTGAGTGATGCACCACCAGGCCAACCACAGGTAACTAGGGTCATGTATGCTGTAGCCTGCTGTGGCTCATGAGTAAGGTAAATAAAACACCTGTAATGATGCACACTGCTGAGGGAAATGTTATCCGGCCTTATGTGTTCGAGACGAACTCGGATCCCGAATCGGCGACGACATGAGACAAACAACCACCTCCTTACTTTCGGCGTTATTGTAAGAGTATTATAATTACCATTACATCAATGCTGCACGCATATTTAATGTTAACACTAATTTAAACTGTCTGTAAACAAACTCAGACTTTTTTATTTGTCAACTACTTTGTAATGTAACGTTAGCAGAAACACACTGAATGCAGTAAGCTATGTAACTATTGCTTTCTTACTTTTTACCTTTTTTCTGTAAAAGGTCTACTTATGGTAAATGTGCAAAGATGCCCACAGAACGCGAGAACATATGCTGCAATTGACGCCCAAGGTAAACTTGAAAAATTAACTGTAGGGACTGCAGCATCTTTGAGGAGTAGATTCTTTGAAAAACCAGCACTGAACTGTGCCTGACTGACGAAGCAGTCACCTGTGAAATATTTGACAATATGGGCCCTTTAATGTTAACAGCTCAAACAAATCAATGCATGCTTAAATTTCACACAGATTCTGGAAAATTTCTGGCAGTGTGAATGAACCAAAATCAAACAATCCCGGGACAAATCCCAGCCCAGACAGCAACATAGTGTCGGCCCAGATCCGGCCCACATCTGGTACACATGGATTCCACTTGGGCCAGATTTGGGCCGGATCTGGGCTGACACTATGTTGCTGTCTGGGAGGTCACATTATCCATGTATTTTCCGGAATCTCTGTGTGAAAGGGGCTTAGAAATGAATCTAACATTGCATTTGGATGTTTCTTGATACCTTCAGACCTTGGAATGTGTCCTCCGAAGGCAGCATTTATCAGTTTTCAGATGCAGACAGTATTGTTACTACCCATACAACTTACCTGACTCCTTACCTGTTGAGATTCCTGCCTGTCATCGTCCTTCATCTTCTTGTCTTGTGATCCACAACAATCACAATAGCAATCACAGAGCAAAAGGACACAGAGACTATTACCAGTTTCTATTCCATTGTCTATATCTTACATTCATCTATTTTCTGAACACTCACCAGATTATCCTGTTTGCTCTCTGCTACCTGTTAATAAACTTCTGTGAACTTGAGTTACCTGTGTTGTCTCCTGTATCGTGACAGAAGACCAGACCAAAGAGATGAGAAGTAGCATGGTAAATGCAAGATGCATTCCCATATTGTTTTTCTAAGACATGTTTATAAAAGCTACTTAAATGTCCTAATTGAACTAAGGCCTAATCTTGCCTTGATCTAAGCCATGTCTGTGAAACCAGGCCATTGACAATTAAGATAAGACAATAAATAAAGTTAACTAGAACAACTGTTGGATTTTACAGTGTATTTCTTCAAGCTTTACAGCCTACAGCTCACAGTTGACATTCATTTGGCATTGACTGTACAATCTTCTTGTTTTTGAAAAGAGTTTTCTGTCATAAATCACTCCCCCTCATCTCGTCCCAAACCCATAAGACTTTTTTGAAACACAAATTAAGTAACGAAATCTGTTGGTCCTCCACATGCTGCCAAAACAGTACTGACCTGCTGAGACATGGACTCTACAAAAGCTATGGAGGTGTCCAACAGTATGTGGCATCAAGATAAAGTAGCAGATGTAGTTTGCGAGGTGGAGTCACCATGGATCGAACTTCTTGGTCCAGTACATCCACAGATGCTCAATTGGATTGGAGGCCAGGGCAACAGCTTGAACTCTTAATCATGTTCCTCAAACCATTCCTGAACAATGTGTGCAGTGTGCAATATCCTGCTGAATGGGGCCACTTCTACCAGGCAACACCATTGTCATGAAGGGGTGTACCTGGTCTGCAACAGTGTTTAGGTAAGTAGCATGTGTTAAATTAACATCCACATGAATGGCCGGACACAGGGTTTCCAGCAGAACATTGTCCACAGCTTCACACTTTCTCCAGCGGCATGTCGTCGTCACACAGTGATACTGGTGCCATCACTTCCCCAGGTAAAGAGCGCACATATACACAGGCATCCACATGATGTAGAAAAAAATGGGACTCAACAGACCAGTTGTCTTTCTTCCACTGCTCCAAGCTCCAGTTCTGACAATAATCCTTCCTCGGACGGTAAATTCTCACCACTGCTGACAGAGCAACACACAAGTCTTGCTGTTTCAGAGATACTCTGACCCACACTGTAAAATCCAACAGTGGTTCTAAAAATCTAATAATCTGTACTATTTACATACTATGCCCTTTTCACTCAGAAAACGTACTCGGTTACTAACGTAACCTCGGTTCTCTCTAGAAGAGGGAACGAGTACTGCGTTTTATCAAAACGCTGCGGGAAAAGTCTCTTTTCACGAAACACTGAAGCAAAAATTATCCTTTAATTTTCATATATGTAAAACGCGTTGCGGCAGCAGCAGACAGCTGATGCAAGACGGCTTGTCCGCTCATTGGCTGCTCTGCGGCAACTGCATAAGCCTATCGAGCGCAGGCTGATGCAACATCAGACCAATGAGGGCGCTTCGCGCCCTCCTCGCCACTTCCCGCCGAGACGGGCGTGGCTTACCTCTATAAAAGGAGCTCGAGAAGGCTGATTCACTTGATTTTGATCGCCGAAGCGAACCAGAGTGAACCAAACGCACGGCAAGGGAACGCAGTACTCGTTCCCTCTTCTAGAGAGAACCGAGGTTACGTTAGTAACCGAGTACGTTCTCTTACGAGAGTTCTCTCGTACTGCATTTTATCAAAACGCTGCGGGAACCCCTTGCAAAACGCCGTGCGTGCTGGGATAAAAACACTGATCACCGGAAGCTATTTCAGGCATACAGTGCATAATCACCAGATAGACTCACACAGAGTCAGGGAATAAGGGGGGAGCCTTAATTCCCTATATTGTAGCGTCCGCAGGCTTAACATGACCTCACAGGGAGAGTCTAAAGACAGGAGGGGTTTACTCCGTCCTTATATAGACATGTCCACAGATGCGAATATGACATCACATAGCCAGGGTAGGGAGCCTGCACTAATGTGGGAAAACGTGGGTCTTACACAGTTCTGCCCAGTATAGTCGGTAGCGCATTGCGCCTGTAAATAGATTACACCGACAAAAGCTTAGCCTGTAAGGCGGGAACCTCTAGGTTATAAAACCTGATAAATGTAGACGGAGAGGCCCAGCCTGCCGCCGTACATATATCCTGTAAGGAAATCCCGCTGGACCAAGCCCACGAGGAGGCAACGCCTCTCGTAGAGTGCGCTCTGACTCCCAACGGGCATTGAATGCCCTTGGCAGTATAAGCCAGCGCTATGGCGTCAACTATCCATCTGGATAGACTCTGTTTCGAAACAGCCGTTCCTTTGGAACGTCCGCTGAACGAGACAAAGAGCTGCTCTGTCTGTCTGAAGGCAGCAGAGCGGGACATATAAGTTCTTAAAGCCCTAACAGGGCAAAGAAAACTCGAGTCCCCTTCCTCACTCGACGCCGGCAGGGCAGCCAGGGAAATAACCTGAGCCCGAAAAGGCGTGTTGAGGGATTTCGGCACATAGCCGTGCTTAGGTTTGAGTATGACTTTAGAGTCATTAGGACCAAACTCCAAGCACGGCGGGCTCACGGAGAGCACGTGCAGATCGCCTATGCGCTTCACTGAAGCGAGAGCCATCAAAAACACTGTTTTGAAAGACAAATGTTTGAGGCTGATTGATTGGATAGGCTCGAAAGGGGCACCTTTCATGGCCGCCAGGACCGTAGAAAGGTCCCACATAGGGACTGAAGGAGGTCTGGGTGGATTCAGTCTCCTAGCTCGCCTGAGGAAGCGGATGACTAAATCATTCCTTCCCAGTGACTGACCCAGCGTTGAACCGGAGAACGCTGAAATAGCCGCCACATACACTTTGAGCGTGGAAGGGGATCTGCCCTTATCCAACAGCTCTTGTAGGAAGGAGAGAACCTCCGCTACCTCACATTCGAGGGGTGAAAGGCTCCGAGCTGTACACCAGCCGGAGAAAACCGACCACTTTGAAGCGTAGAGCCGCCTGGTAGACGGCGCTCTAGCCTCCGTGATGGTATTCATGACTCCCTCTGCGAGACCAACGGGTATCCGTTGAGCGCCCACACATGAAGGGACCACATTTCCGGGTGTGGGTGCCAGATCGAGCCCCTGGCCTGCGAGAGGCGATCTCTCCTCAACGGCACTGGCCATGGAGCGATGTCTGCTAACTGCATCAGGACTGGGAACCATGCCTGGTTCTTCCAGAACGGTGCTACAAGCAGCACTGGGCATTTTGTTTTCCTGACCCGTTCCAACACCTGTGGCAGGAGGGAGACGGGGGGAAAAGCGTATAGCGGGCAGCGCGGCCACCTTTGGGACAGCGCGCTGTCGGTCTTTGAAAAGAATGCGGGGCAGTGAGCGTTTTCGTGGGACGCGAATAGGTCCACCTCCGCTTTGCCGAATCTCTCCCACAACAGCCGGACTGTTTGTGGGTGTAGAGACCATTCGCCTGTAGGAACGTTGTTCCTGGACAGTCTGTCTGGGCCCACATTCAGAAGCCCGGGCACATGTACTGCTCTCAGCGAGCGTAAGTTGTGCTGAGCCCATAGTAGGAGGCGTTTCGCCAGCCTGTACAGGGATATGGAATTCAGACCGCCCTGGCGATTTATGTAGGACACCACAGCCATGTTGTCCGAACGGACTATGACGTGTTGGTCCTTGATGTGGGGACAAAAACGCGTCAGCGCGTTGTGCACTGCCAGCATTTCTAGGCAGTTTATGTGTTGGAGCTTTTCTCGTTCCGACCATAGGCCGAAGAACGGTCTGCCCTCGAGCAGCGCTCCCCATCCCGAGGTGGATGCGTCCGTAGACACCATCCTCACCCTCGAGGAAGTCCCCAGGCTTACACCTGATTGGTACCAGTCGTTCGCCATCCAAGGCACCAGGGCTGTGACACAGTCCTGATCGACCTTGAGGTGTAAACGACCGGACACCCACGCTCTGCGCGGTACCCGCGCTTTCAACCAGAACTGCAGCGGGCGCATGCGGAGCAAGCCCAGCCGGAGAACTGACGATGCTGAGGCCATGAGACCCAACATCCTTTGAAATTTCCTGAGCGGGGTGAAAGCGTCGCGGCGGAAAGACTTCGCCGCGCGCTGAATGTTCAGCACGCCCTGTGGCGACAGCCGCGCTGTCATAGACTGTGAGTCCAGAACTATACCCAGAAACGGAATCGTTTGACTGGGGTTCAGTGAACTCTTCGCCCAATTGACCGTGATACCAAGATTCTCGAGGTTATCGAGTAAAATGGCTCTGTGCTCTATGAGCTGAGATCGTGATTGGGCTAGGATCAACCAGTCGTCCAAATAGTTGAGCACTCGCATGCCTCTGAGTCTGAGAGGAGCGAGCGCTGCGTCCATGCATTTCGTAAATGTACGAGGTGCCAGGGACAAGCCGAAAGGCAGGACTGTATACTGGTATGTCTGACCCTCGAAGGCGAATCTCAAGAATCGCCTGTGACGTGACGCTATCTGTATTTGAAAATACGCGTCCTTCAGATCTATCGACATGAACCAGTCTTCCCGGCGAACATGCGCGAGAATTTTGCTGGTTGTGAGCATTTTGAAACGGCGTTTCACTAACACTCTGTTCAGTCGTCTTAGATCCAGAATGGGTCTGATACCGCCGTCCTTTTTGGGGACTAGAAAGTATCTGCTGTATATCCCCTGTTCGCTTTGAGCTCGGGGAACAAGCTCTATCGCCCCTCTGCTTATCAGTTTCGATATTTCGGCGCAAAGTAGGTGTGCTACATTCAGCGGTGCCGAAGTTTCGACGCGCGCTGTGAAGCGCGGAGGGCGTCGATGAAACTGTAGCGAGAAGCCTCTCTTTATAATGCCTAAGACCCAGTCCGAAACCCATGGAAGCACTGCCCATGCATCTGCATGGTTGGCTAAGGGCCGGATACAGAGCGCGCTCTGTTCCCCGTGCGACAGAGGTGCTACGGGGCTCACAAACGTAGGCGTTATGCCTGCGGCATTTGAGGCGGGGGGCGCGCTTAATACAGCGGGCGGAGCGCTCGCCCTCGACCTTACAACAGTGTTTGGCTGAGTGAGGGAGGGCTGCGCGAGTCCCGTGGGACTCATGTGTGCGAGTAGATGTGGGCTGGAAGCGAGCACATTTACTGCTTGGGGCGCGCTGCCTGTGTAAGCAGCGCGCGCGCTCACAGGTCTCGTTTTTACAGAGAGCCTGTGATCTGATAGACATAGTGATCGTGGGCACTGAGTAGTGGGCACTTTTACTATGTGGGGGGCGCAATCGACCTGAGCCGATTTTATTTGCGCGAGCCCTGAGTGCAGGGCTGTGCTTGTGTGTAGGGATGGGCACTGAGGAGTGGGCACCGACACTACATTTATAGCACCATCGGCCGTGGCCGGGACACCAGAAATCACACTCTTTTCGGGATATATCTGGGTAGCCGTAAAAACGGCTTTTGAATGCAGGCAAGCGGGCACTTGTACAGGCTTGCGCTTTGCAGAAAACGCTGGAACAGCCGCAAAACTTGGGGCTGAAACAGCGAGGCGCTTGGGTGGGAGGCCGGCCGCAACGGGACTCACACACCTGCGCTTTCCTAGGCGTGCTAGGACTTCTTCGGGACCTCTGGTTTCACCGCAATCCTCGGTCGCGGCGCGCGCGCGGGGCGCCGGGCGCTCGATCGAGAGCGGGGTCTCGAGCTGCACTGTTGTGGCTGCTGCGAAGAGGAGGCCGAAGGCGGGGGCTGAGGCTGTGAGGTTCGCGGGGTCCGTTTATCACGACTCGTCGCGGAACCCAAGCGCTTCGGTAGGAAGTGCTTGAAGGCTTGGGACGCTTTCTGGGCTTCAGTAAATCTCTCTACGAACTCGGAGAGAGAAGAACCAAAGAGGCCAGCGGGAGACAGCGGGGCGTCGAGAAACGCGGTGCGCTCGGAATCGGTCATCTCCGTGAGCGTCAGCCATAAGTGCCTCTCAGCGACAGTGGCGGAAGCCATACAGCGTCCCATGGCTTGTGCGGCAGCTTTGGTGGCTCGGAGCGTGAGGTCCGAAGCACTCCTCAAATCTGCAATACAGACAGCATCAGGCCCAACCTCGTCCCATTTACGGAGGAGATCACCCTGGAAAATCTGTAATGTAGCCATGGTGTGTAGCGCTGACGCGGCTTGCCCAGCGGCGGAGAATATTCGCGCGAGCAGCGTCGACGTCATGCGGCAGGCTTTTGAAGGCAACACCGGTTTAGTCCGCCGTCCAGCAGAGGGCGGGCACAGATGGGTCGCTATAGCCTGTTCCACCGGCGACACAGATGAGCGCGTTCGTGCAGAGTAGGGCGCGTTCCAGGCCTTCGCAACTTCTTCATGTAACTCAGGAAGAAAAGGAGCGGGCTTAGATTCTGGAGAAGTGCGCTCACCAGGGAGGAAGCTACCATCAAGCCGGGTGCGAGAGGGGGGCTCCGGTGCAGACCACTCGAGGCCGAGGCTCGTCGCGGCCAAAGCGAGTACTCGCATGAGCTCCGTCTCAA
The DNA here is from genome assembly GCA_022828995.1 of Vimba vimba. Taxonomy (NCBI): domain Eukaryota; kingdom Metazoa; phylum Chordata; class Actinopteri; order Cypriniformes; family Leuciscidae; genus Vimba; species Vimba vimba. The sequence goes on from CM040818.1 coordinate 56,694,789, forward strand.
TGTTGGCTCTCTTTGAGGGCTTTCGGGCAGGAGGCGCGAGATCCTCAGAGCTCGCCCAATCCTCGCTGCCTGAAGCCAGGAGAGAACAGGAATCCTTTTCCCCCGACGCAGCCTCTGAAACAACTTCCTCTGATGAAGCGGCGGCAGACTGCGGGCGCTGAGCATCAGGAAGTGATTCGGGCGAGGCCGGTGAAGCTGGCGGGCGAACCGGCGAGCTTGGTCGGGCTGGAGCGGGTTCCAGGACTCGCTGCGAGCGGCGCTTCTTACGGCGCGGCATCGCGGCGGAGAATGCAGGCTTCGAAAAGGATGCCAGGCGGGTCCTCAGAGCCACCATAGGCAAAAGCTCGCAGTGAGGGCAGCCGCCGTCAGCGAGCGCGAGCGCTGCATGGTCCTCACCGAGGCAGGAAACACAGATGACGTGGTCGTCTCCCTCGGCGAGTGGGGCTCTGCACGAGCCGCAGGATTTAGGCATCTTTAGAAAGACGCCGCTCTTTTAGGGGGTGAGTGCTACGAGAACACTCACACACACACACAAAACAGAGCAACAGTAAAGGATATGGGCGTCGGAAAGCGCAGCAGGTACGGCTGTTGAAGGCGGCGTTGGCCAGCGGCTTCGAGGGCTCGTCCCGCTGAAGTGCTTGCTTCGAACGACGCTGCTTCCGTGATCCAGCGATGCGTGCGCTTCGCTGAAGAGATTAAAATCAAGTGAATCAGCCTTCTCGAGCTCCTTTTATAGAGGTAAGCCACGCCCGTCTCGGCGGGAAGTGGCGAGGAGGGCGCAAAGCACCCTCATTGGTCTGATGTTGCATCAGCCTGCGCTCGATAGGCTTATGCAGTTGCCGCAGAGCAGCCAATGAGCGGACAAGCCGTCTTGCTTCAGCTGTCTGCTGCTGCCGCAACGCGTTTTACATATATGAAAATTAAAGGATAATTTTTGCTTCAGTGTTTCGTGAAAAGAGACTTTTCCCGCAGCGTTTTGATAAAACGCAGTACGAGAGAACTCTCGTAAGAGAACCCAAGTTAAGATGAATTGATTAGTTTGAGTGCCATTTTGTGAAAAAAATAATAATAAATAAATAAAAGTTAAGCCGGGGCAATTCTTAATAGACTTTTCACTCATTTCCTCAACTTCTGCAGTTATCTTTCTCTAGTTGCATTCACTGATTTCCCAAAGTCATCTTAAATGTTTCATTTTCAATATAACTGAAAAATTTGAGAGAACATCAAATAAGAATTCATAAACTGATGTTGATTTTCCTCTAATGTTTTTGTTTGAACTCACCATTATGTTGATCAGTGTTCATTTGGTTGGGCACTTTGAACTTTCATATAATCCCTCTATATTAATGACAATATCTTGTAACTGACCATGTTTGAGTCACACACAGACTTCAACATTCATCAGCAAAACACAACAATGGTAACAACATTGTATTTTTAAAGTAAATTATCAAGTACTCTCTGTTCTTTTTTTTGTTGCTACAACTCTTGTGTAAGTGAACTATACTAAGCATTTGTCAGTACAACATACTATTCCTATTTCCCTTGTTTGTTTTTTTTTTGTTTGTTTTTTAAGGCAATCGGTTTGCATGCTTTTTTTTCACTCCAATCTTTACTCCTGCTCATTTCTCCTGCATCCAACATGTTGATTACGAGAACGTACTCGGTTACCTAATGTAACCTCGGTTCTCTCTAGAAGAGGGAACGAGTATTGCGTAAGTATAGCTTACGCTATGGGAAAGTCTTCTTTCTTCGAGATCTGAAGCCAAAAATTATCCTTAATTTTGTATTCATTGTCAACGCAGTGCGGCAGCCGGCAGACCAAGGCAGGCTGTATAAGCGTGCTCATTGGCTGCTCGGCGGCAACTGCTTAAGCCTATCAGTGAGCCTCGTGGAACGTGGCCTCCAATGAGGGCGCTTCGCGCCCTCCACACCCTTCTAACCGTCAAGATGGGTGTGGCCAGTGTGTATATAACGAGAGCTCACAGGCTGAATATCTGGTTTTCGTAGTCTGAAGCGCAAAAGCTCGTGGCGCGACACGGCAGGTTACGCAATACTCGTTCCCTCTTCTAGAGAGAACCGAGGTTACATTAGGTAACCGAGTACGTTCTCTTACGAGAGGTTCTCTCGTATTGCGTAAGTATAGCTTACACTACGGGAACCCCTTGTCAACGCCGTGCGCCGAGCAACCAGCACATAAATCCCAGGGAGACCGGGGAAAAACATTCTGCTGGAACAGGTGGCCGGTCGGAGAGACGGGCCAACACAGTACAAAGCACTTCACTCAGTGTATACAATAGAGCGGCATGGCCGGTCTATAAGTATATATCAATCCAAAACAGTGGGGCCGGCAGCGCGAGCCCACACAGTACATAAGCACTCATTAGGGTAATAAAGAGCGACGTCATCGGTCTTTGATGAAGAGAATAACCCCCCACGCGCAACAGAGTGGAAGCCGGGCGGCCAGCAGCGCGGTAACGGGGAATGAAAAACAGAGCGGCCCAGCCGGTCTGAGTATAAAACACTTCACCCTAAGTGCCATACCAGAAATATTGCCAGCATGTGAACGTAGTCTGCACATAAGCGACTGGGCAGAGCATACATGTCACTTATACTGACAGCAATTTAGCCTTTAAGGCGGGAACTTCCAGGTTATAAAACCTCACGAATGTCGATGGGGAGGCCCAGCCCTCCGCCATACAAATATCGTGGATAGAAATTCCACTGGACCAGGCCCACGAGGAGGCCATGCCTCTAGTAGAGTGGGCTCTGATACCCAGAGGGCACTGCAGGTGTTTGGAGGCATAAGCTGCTGCAATTGCGTCCACTATCCACCTGGACAGGCTCTGTTTCGAGGCGGCGAGACCCTTGGTGCGCCCGCCGAAGGAAACAAAGAGCTGCTCGGAACGCCTGAAGGCGGCGGAGCGCGTGATGTAAACTCTCAGCGCCCTGACAGGACATAGGAGGTTATCACTGTCCCCATTATCGGATGCTGGCAGAGCCGAAAGGGAAATGATTTGTGCCCTAAAAGGGGTTCCAATCGCTTTGGGGACGTAACCGTGTCTCGGTCTGAGAATGACTTTCGAGTCGTTCGGTCCGAACTCAAGACATGCAGGGCTAACAGATAGCGCGTGCAAATCCCCCACGCGTTTTACTGAAGACAGAGCTATCAGGAAAACGGTTTTGAGCGACAGGTACTTTAAATCCACGGATTCAAGCGGTTCAAAGGGAAAAGCCTTCAGGGCCTCCAGGACCAAGGACAGATCCAAAATAGGAACCAAGGGGGGCCGCGGGGGATTCATCCGTCTAGCTCCTCTGAGGAAGCGGATAATGAGCTCGTTCCTTCCTATTGCCCGGCCGCGCGTCGTCTCAGCGAACGCTGCAATAGCTGCCACATACACTTTGAGCGTGGAAGGGGACCTGCCCTTGTCCAACAGCTCTTGTAGGAAGGAGAGCACCCGCGGGACCCCACATGCACGTGGATCCAAGCTCTTAGTAGTGCACCATTTAGAAAACACCGACCATTTAGACGCGTAGAGCCGTCTCGTGGAGGGGGCTCTAGACAGCGTGATCGTGTTCACGACCCCTTCTGGCAGGTCAACGGGTATCCGTTGATTACCCATGCATGCAGAGACCATCGTTCTGGATGGGGATGCCAGATCGATCCACCGGCTTGAGAGAGGAGATCCTTTCTCACCGGGATCGGCCATGGGGATGAGTGCGACAGCCTCACTAGCTCTGGGTACCAGGTTTGGTTCTCCCAACGCGGGGCTATAAGAAGCACTGGGTGGTGCGTTTCCCTGATCCTCGAAATGACCTGTGGTAACAGGGAGATCGGGGGAAAAGCGTACAGCGGGAGGCTGGGCCAAGTCTGGGACAGCGCGTCCTCGCTTTTCGAGAAAAATTTCGGGCAGTGAGTGTTGTCTCTCGACGCAAAGAGGTCGAACTCTGCTCTGCCGAATAGGCGCCAGAGAAACTGGACTGTCTGGGGGTGCAGGGACCATTCTCCCGGGGGAATGTTATCTCTGGACAGTCTGTCTGGACCGACATTCAGGTGGCCCGGCACGTGCGCGGCTCTCAGCGAGCGCAACGAGCGGTGAGCCCACACGAGAAGGCGTTCTGTCAGCTTGCACAGGTTCCTGGATCTGACACCGCCCTGTCGGTTCACATAGGATACCACGGACATGTTGTCCGAGCGGACTAGCACATGGTGATCCTGTATGAATGGGAGGAAGCGCTTGAGCGCGTTCTCGACCGCTATCATCCCCAAACAGTTTATGTGGAGGCATTTCTCCTGGTCTGACCACAGGCCAAAGACCGGTTTGCCCTCGAAAAGAGCGCCCCAACCTGAGATGGAAGCGTCCGTCGAGATAACTTTGCGGTGTGAGATGGCTCCCATTGTCACTCCCCGCTGGTACCAGTCGGCCGCTAACCAGGGCTTCAGTGCTGAAACGCAGCTCTGAGTCACTCTGATTCGAATGCCGCCGGAAGCCCAGGCTCTGTAAGGCACTCGTACATTCAGCCAGCGTTGTAGCGGGCGCATACGTAACAGGCCCAGCTGAAGCACTGCTGCAGCTGAAGCCATACAACCCAGCATCCTCTGAAATGTCTTGAGAGGTGCGGTGCTGCCCAGCTGGAAGGACGCGGCCAGGTGTCGAATGCAGCGCGCGCGCTGTGTCGACAGGCGGGCCGTCATTGCCACAGTGTCCAGATCCAAACCCAGAAAAGAGGTTGATTGACTGGGCACTAATGAGCTCTTGGTCCAGTTGACCGTGAGCCCCAGGCTGTCCAGGTGGCTTAGAAGCACTGTTCCGTGGGCGATGAGTTCGGCCTCTGACTGTGCTAGAATTAGCCAATCGTCCAAGTAATTCAGAATTCGCATTCCCCGACCCCTCAGGGGAGCGAGGGCCGTGTCCATGCACTTCATAAATGTACGGGGTGCCAACGACAGGCCGAAAGGCAGGACGGTGTACTGATATACCTGACCGTCGAAGGCGAATCTCAAGAATGGCCTGTGACGGGGTATTATCTGGATCTGAAAGTACGCGTCTTTTAGATCGAGAGATATAAACCAGTCCCTCGGGCGAATTTGCGCAAGAATTTGCCTGGTTGTGAGCATTTTGAACGGCCTTCTCATAAGAGCCTTGTTCAAATGTCTCAGATCCAAAATTGGTCTGACAGCTCCGTCCTTCTTGGGAACGAGGAAATAACGGCTGTAAAAGCCCGACTCGCTCATAGAAGGGGAAACCGGTTCTATAGCCCCTTTGCACAGAAGTGTAGCTATTTCTGCTCTAAGTAGATGTGCTACTTCCCCATTCACTCTGGTCTCGATACGCGCTTGAAAGCGCGGAGGGCGGCGAGCGAACTGCAGAGTATAGCCCTGTTTTACTGTGCTCAGCACCCATTCTGACGCGCCTGGAATAGCTTCCCACGCTTTCGCGTGTGCAGCCAGGGGCAGAATTGCATCCGGGCTCTGATCACCGCGCATCGCGGGCTCGAGAGCTCGAAACGGAGGGGCGGGCGCAGCAGATCACACGGCAGATCGCACACAGCGATAACTGGCCGTTTTACACACAGTGTCCCGGTGGCTTGGACGGGGAACATATAGTGTGAGGCGCGAGGGCGGCGTCGGGGGCGAAATGTTCGTTAGTATGTGTGAGCGCTCGAGGGCGGGCACAGGATTTACATTTAAAACATGACCGGCCGTGTGACAGAGCGGGCAGTGAGTAGGTGTGGGCACGGTGAGGTGGACACGTGACCTACTTTTAACACTCGAGCGGCTTCTGCCTACTTTATGAGAGTGGGTTCTGTGAGAGACACAGGATTTATAGTGCTTGTGTGCAGGGGTGAACACGGAAACGTGGGCACATTCACTGCATTTGAAACACATACGGCGTGAGCCGTGCAACCGGACATTATGCTCATTTAAGATTTCTCTGGGTCGCCGTGAGAATGGTGGTTGCGCGCAGGCGAGCGGGTAGATATACCGGTTCGTTGGCTGCAAGGTAAACATCTGCAGTAGCCGTGGCAATGGGGACTGACAGAGCGTGAAGCTTTGACGGTGGTCCAGCCGCAGCGGGACTTAACCGTCTTTTCTTCCCTCGTGTATAGACGCTCATAAATAATCGAGCACCATGTGGTGCGAGTGGTGCGAGAGGCGGGTTCGCTTTCTGTATGTAAGAAAATCTGTCCGCGAGCTCGGAGAAGCGAACAGTAAAAAAAAATTCTGCCACGAGAGCTGGGCTCGAACATGGGTCTCTGGCGTTACAGCCTATGATTCTGCCACTGGGCTACAGGGGAGAACACATTAGCTTTCGGTTAGCGCGAGCATATAAGAGTATGACTCTTTACGACAAACGGCGTTTGTTTGCAGGCGTGCGTGTATTTATAACAGGCTCGTATACTGCAATATGAACAATTCCAGTCGCCTGAACTTAAGAGGGGACTGAGAAATGTGAGAAATTGAGGTAGGTCCGCGCGAGAACGGAGTAGCTTTCTTGTGACGTAAAGAGAGCTCCAGGACCGTCCGTTTCTGCCATCCCTTATGAGCGGCGCAGTTTGCGCGGCTCGAACAGAGGGAGAGGAAGCTCGCTCCCAGACCGTCCACTTCTGACATCCCTTGTGAGCGGCGCAGTAGCGCGGCTCGAACAGAGGGAGGGTGTCTATCTCATTCGCCTCATCCCCTGACGCGGCGGTGGCGCGGGCGAGAGCCGGCGGTTGAGCGGCCAGGAGGGGGGGCGGAGAGAGCGAGAGAGAAGCTCGAGGGAGAGGTTCCGGCGAGCTCCTCAGTCATATCAGTCTCCGGTGGTCTCTGCGAGCGGCGCTTCCTATTGCGCGGCCCGGCAGGGACAGGCGGAGCGACAGCTTGGTCGAAAACTTCAAGTCGAGCCCGCAGGGTCGACATTGAAAGTTCTTCGCACTCGGGGCAGCCGCCCGTAGAGAGTGCGGTGGCGGCATGCTCGCGGCCCAGGCAGAGAGCGCAGAAGACGTGGCGGTCTCCGTTGCTGAGCGGGGCGCGGCACGAGCCGCAGGAAAAAAACGAGGCAAAAACGCCTCGTGCTCTTTTAGAACAGTGAGAGATAGTGTGTGTCGCAGGGCGAGCACACACAGCAGTAATAAAAGGATATGTCGCCGGATAGCGTAGCAGGCACGGATGGCTGAAGGCGGCGAAGGCGGCCGGCTTCTTCAGGCGCTGTCCTAGGCTTGCTGGTCGCTGGTTTCAACGGTGGCGGCTCTCAAGATCCAGCGATGCGAAGAGCTTCGCTTCAGACTACGAAAACCAGATATTCAGCCTGTGAGCTCTCGTTATATACACACTGGCCACACCCATCTTGACGGTTAGAAGGGTGTGGAGGGCGCGAAGCCGATAGGCTTAAGCAGTTGCTGCCGAGCAGCCAATGAGCACGCTTATACAGCCTGCCTTGGTCTGCCGGCTGCCGCACTGCGTTGACAATGAATACAAAATTAAGGATAATTTTTGGCTTCAGATCTCGAAGAAAGAAGACTTTCCCGTAGCGTAAGCTATACTTACGCAATACGAGAGAACCTCTCGTAAGAGAACCGACTGTTTGCTTACCATCTAATCTACCCAGACCTTAATATGTGGCTTTGTCAGGAGATGATCAGTAATATTACTTGTGAATGGCCATTGTGTTTTAAGGCCTGGCTAAATCGAACCAATGGGGGCAGTCGATCAGCGGGTGAAGGTTTTTGCACGTTACTGTCTTTCCTTATACGCAACAAAACAAGATTAAAAGGAACACATTTCCTCATATGTATTTTCTCATTATTTCATGTGACTCCATAAATTAAAAAGGTTTTAATGATATCTGTGCATCATTAAAAGTGAGCAAATGTTTGATTATTCTTTTTTAACTCTTAATCATATTTTACCCGCTCAGATTAGGAAACTATATCACTTTGAGGTCCTTTTGCAGGTCTCCGACACAGTCTCGTCAGTTCCAGTCATCAAACAGGGGCAATTGGTTATAAACCTGAGATCTGCCGTATTCACACTTACACAATCAAAGATACGTTAATAACCCCCTTGAAATGCCTCCTCTTGAACTTAATTCAATCGTTTTACTTTAGTAGAGGTTTTGGCCACCATTACAGACGTAGTCGAACAACTTACTTCTCTTATAATAGTTTGGATTGGCCAAGCCCGTGATTGCTCACGCACACTTATCTAAAGTAACATTAAATCAAAACAGAGGTATTAGAGACACCCAGATTTAAGTCGATCAAACCGCATTCGCTGCACTAAACGGAAATAACTCGTCTCTGCACTCAAGCACGCTTGAACTGATGCTAGATATTAGCCGTCGCTAATCTGACGCAAAACTTGTGGGAGTATACGAATGCTGAAACACAGACAGCTCAGACAGTTTAATCTCTTAACTTTGTTATGCAGAAAGCAACGTCAACAATTTATCAAGTTTTTCAAGCATTTCATCAACAAGTCTTCTTTTAAATAACTCTGTTTTTACCAATCCAGTTTCCTCATTACTCTGTTCTAGTCTGTTCTAGGTAACCTGTTCTAGAAATATGTTGTCAGTTTGGTCAGATACATGTCTTGACCCTTTTTTCACTCATATTTTGTAATCAGTTTTTAACATGAAACAGACCCCTATATTCATTAGCATGCTGCTATCAGTTACAGTACGCCAATGTCCCCTACAGAACACTGTGACATACAAGAACCTCTCTTATTCAAAGAAATGTAGAGCTGATTCTAACCTGCATAAAATTAGTTTAAAAAAAGAAAAATGCAAATTCATGTTACAGTAGAAAATCAATACATAGGAAGTATATGCTAAAGTTGACTAAAAAGAGGAATAAAAAATCATCTTTTGGAAATTGTTCTTAGTGCCTTAATTAAAAAAAAAATCGTAAATAAATAAATGTTCTTCCTTAAAATACAGGGTGCATAAGTCTGGACACCCCTATGTTAAATTCCCATCGAGGCAGGCAGATTTTTATTTTTAAAGGCAAGTTACTTCATGGATCCAGGATACTATCCTGATAAAGTTCCCTTGGCCTTTGGAATTAAAATAGCCCCACATCATCACATAGCCTTCACCATACCTAGAGATTGGCATGGAGTACTTTCGCTTGAACGAAGACTGCTCTTATGTTATGAGGATACTCGACAAAACTGACATATTGGCGTAATTGTGTGGGTTATTGTTCGTTCAAGCGCAAAAGAGAACTCGATTCTTGCGCACGATACTGGTGGCGCACGTCTTTCTTGTGTGTCGTGTGTGTGTCACAGACATTCAAACAAAAATAAGATTTAAGGGTGAAAATGTTTTATTACACAGGAAAAATATGTGCAGAAATATAAAAATATAACAACAATTACCATAATAACTGTTTTTCCGAATTGTTTACTTTAAAAAAAAAAAAAAAAATATTGGCAGTACGATTATATAGACTTATATATAAATATATATATATATAAATATATATATATATATATATATATATATATATATATATATATATATATATATATATATATATATATATATATATATATATATATATATATATATTTTTTTTTTTTTTTTTTTTTGTCTAAAGTTTTGTCTAAAATACTGTAATATGATTATCAATAATTTCAGGCAAAGTACTAACTATAGTCACCAAGTCTTTTTGAATACAAGTGTGAGGACATTTAGCAACATTTAGCCAGATAATGCAACTTTTTAGCATATTCACGCATTACATAAGACACTTTTGGTTGTGAGGGAGGAGCTTAAGCATATAAATAGAGGACCAGCACTAAAGTATAAAGAGATGACCAGAGCTGAATATTCAGCCAGACTCTTCATAGGAATCAGATGTGTGAATGTATCTTTTATTTAATAGAATCTGTGTATAAATGAATTGACAGGACATATATATATATTCAATTAAACAAAGAATATATATATATAAAAAAAAAAAAAAAAAAAAAAATTATATATATATATATATATATATATATATATATATATATATATATATATATATATATATATATATATATATATATATATATATATATATATATATATATACAAAACAGTGGTTTCCAAAACAAACAAAAAAATATTCTGAAGAAAGTAAAATAAAATAAAAATGCATGTATTTGCAGGGAATTCTTCTTGGGAGATCATACGTTACATTTCAACTGCGGAGATTCCAGGTCAGTTAAATTTTCAGGTAATTATTCACATGTTTTTATTATTATTATTATTATTATTACATTCTTTTCTAAATATTTTAATGTTTTTGTTATTGGAAATGACAATTCTCACAATTATTTAAAAAAATAACACATTACATAATGAATGTTAATGTTAATAATTAGGATAAAATTAATATAATTTGTGTTTATATGGAGCATAGTTTTAAACTGTAATTTAAATATGCTTGAAAAATGAAAGTATAGTATCATACATATTTCCCCCTTAGTTCATTTTCAGTTCATTATATTTTAATTTACTTAGGCTGTTTTAATATGTATTTAATGTACTGTTATTGCTGCAAACTTTTTGGATGCTAAAATATTGTAATCTGGGTGTCAATGCAGCAAATAACATCAACTGGTTATGGTGAGATTTCAGGCGAGTGAACCTGATGATTGATAACGGAAGAATGTAGGATGAACAGCGATTGCAGTCATGATCTTTTTTAAAGCAGGGTAAATGTCATTATACACGATTGGACTGTTTTGGGCTGCTGCGTTTATATAGTTCTTAAAAGCAGGTGCACTATCATGTGTTTTCAAGCACTTGTTGCATAGATTTCAGGTCAAGATCACTTTTTCGTGTGTAACCAGTCCTACCCGAGCGGGATTCGAACCGTAACCTAAAGACCTCAGCCTCTTGAGATCAGGGGAGTGAGGTTTACATGCACAGCTCTCACTTGCCTACATATGTTGTGTTCACGTAGAAGCCAATGTGAATAAATCTAGATTTAAATTCAAAGAGACAAGATCTCGTGGTGTTTTTATATGTAGAAAAGGCAAAGATAACATGCTACATTGTCCAGTTTTCCCACCGATTGTTTTATCCAGATGATGGAGAAATGCTCCAGATGACCGAGACAATCTCAACAGAAAATAAAATACTGCCAAATAATACTATCAAATACAAATAGGATTAGTTCACTTCTGAATGAAAATTTCCTGATAATTTACTCTTCCCCACGTCATCCAAGATATTCATGTCTTTCGATCCAACGATGTCTAACGGTTTGAAGGTCCAAATGTCAGTTTAATTGCAGCTTCAAAGTTTTCATATTCCTATACTCTAATGCCTCTCTATAACTCCCACGTATACTGGGTTTTACATGATTCTTTGGTTCTTTTGTAGTGTGGGGTTGGTGAAATGTAAAAAAAAAAAAAAAAACCTTTCTAATGTGTGTCCTCCAAATTGAACCAGTTTGTAAGTAAAGAAATCCATTTATTCAGAAAGTCCACGTGAGACGAGTGTTGTTCAGGCAAACTGCTGTTTCTCACTGCTGATTTCTGAAGCTTTCAGAGGACAGTTACTCTGAGCCTCCACTGTATTTGTATTTTTTCATTTTTTTGGGATTTTTGCAATACTTCTTTTCTTTTCTTTTTTGCGACAGTGCCACCTAGCCACCTAGTTTTTTATTATCTTTCAACCTTATTTTTAAAGGGATACTTCATTTTTTCATATTAAACTATGTTATTCCCTTAACTAAGACGAGTTGATACATACCTCGCTCGTCTCAGTGCGTGCACTCAATCGCTCTGGCACGCGGCGACACTTTGATAGCACTATAGCTTAGCCCAGTTCATTCATTAGGGACCAAACAGAGATGAAGCTAGAAGTGACCAAACACCTCCACGTTTTCCATATTTAAATACAGTTACACAAGTAGTTACACGACCAAGTATGGTGACACAAAATAAAATGTAGCGCTTTTCTAAGCGGGTAAAAATGATAACTATAATGTATGGCGGAATAGCACTTCGACTCGGCACAGTAAAAAGTCGCTCCTGAAAAATCCTCTCCCCCTCCCTCTCACTTCTGTCATTAGAACCACAACCAAAGTCACTTTTTACTGCGCCGAGTCGAAGTGCTCCCAGTGCTATTCCGCCATATCAAAGTGTGCTATCAAGTGTCGCCGCTCACCAGAGCGATTGAGTGCACGCACTGAGACGAGAGAGGTATGTATCAACTCGTCTTAGTTAAGGGAATAACAAAGTTTAATATGAAAAAACGTTGAAGTATGCCTTTAACATAAGAGCGGATGCATTTTTAACTTGAATGTGTGAGGCTTTCAGAGTCAGCAGTCTCCAGTTATTATTTAGCTGTGCTAAACAGTTCACTGTGCTGCTGTTCCTGGAGATCTACCTACCTGAAAAGTTAATCTTCAACCTGATCAAACACAACTAAAGTTAATTAAGATCTTCAGAACACTGCGGGGAGGAAGATCTCCAGAAACAGGATTGGACACCACTGCTCTACTCTCTGTGTTTCAGTCAGCGGAGTATACGGTGCTGAGACAGGCAAAAGTAGAAACAAGCCTAAACCTCCATTGGAATGAATTCAAAACGTCCGTTCTGCTCAGCACAGTGGACACGTGCTGCAAAATCCAGACATCCCAAGTCTCCCGGAAGTTCCGGGAGTCTCCCGCATATTGATAGCGGCTCCCTGATGCCCGCAAATCAGTTAAAATCTCCCGGAAGCAAGAGCGCGCAAGCGTAGCGCGCGCACGGCAGAGAGAGGGAGCGAGAGACCTTGCGTGTGTGCGCGTGTGCCTTTATCTCTACTCCAGTCTCTTCACTCACGGCCTGATCCCCTCCCCCCTGTATACCGGTCCCTATGGTTCAGTCAGATGGAAGCTGTAACGAGTGGCAATAAGGTGTGTCCCCTTTAAGAGCTGCGCCTGCGCGCCCTGTTTAACTGACTTGGCACAGTCTGTATTGTATGTGCGCCTCGAACACCCCGTAAGCCGGTTGTTTCTGTTTGATGCTCATTCTTGTCCTATTTTTGTCTATCAAGTAATGCTGTGGACGGTAGAACGTGTGACAGACAGTTACACGAGTTCGATTGGGGAATAAACACAACGCGTTTCAAATCGTCGGACATCGAACAAGCACAGCTAGCCTCCGAAGATGTCTAAGTTACTAATCCATCAACAAGAACGCCAGGTTCTTTTTAGCTCACACCAACAAGTGAAAGCTTCTCCGAGTGATATACAATATAAGCATACTTACAAGTCCAACAGCATGTGAGGACGTGTTGGGGGAAGTGAGGTAGCCTATGCCGTATAGCAGTCGAATTTTGTAGTTCTTTTTGTGCGCGGGGGTTACTACCCGAACCCCGAAGTTTAAAAGTACGATTAAAAACTATATAGACCCCGTCAGGCTATGGCAGATGTGTCATTCAACCTATTGTAAGTCGATGTACCATCACAAGAGTCTTGGAAATATATTATGAAGGTTGAAAAGTTACCTTGTGCTGCTTTAAACTGGTGCAGTAAGCATTTTTAATAGCTGCAAACTAGGGCCGTCAAATAAAAATTAGAATTTCGAATGGAGGCAAAAATCGTGCAAGGACACACTTGATCAAACCTGCACATCAGCTGAATGCAGTGAATGGCAGCTGAATGGCAGCTTTTGTGTTCATGTAGTTCATTTCGTGTGTTGAAGCGTGTTTTCTCAGGTGACTGATGCACAGACAGAGTTTTATGCATTGTTGTAACCTAATTTCCCTTGCATGCACATTAAGGAAATTATATTTTAAGAACAATTTTTTGAAAAATTAATGCAATTTAAAAGGTAATGTAATTTAAATAAAAGATGCGATGCTGGATTTGGTTTATATTTGCTTAATGCGCTCGCTTGCACCCACTTGTGGGCATAGGAGACAATACAGTACTTTTCCCTATAACATTAAGTATCGCCTTTAGAATTCGAATATAATTCGAATTTTGCCAGTATTTAAGAAATAAATTCAGATTTAGCTTTTCAGCCATTTTGACAACCCTACTGAATACAATGATGTTGCTATTTGACATATTATTGAAATAGGTCTGGTGAGAGAGCATGCCCATCATAAAAGGGTCTAGTTTAATCTAGAATCTAGAATCTATTAGCAACTAATCATTTTAGCCAATCATAAGTGTTTTATCTGTCTGTCAATCAAGGTTTTTAACATCATGGAATGATGAAGCAGTTGAATTGTTGCTGCTCGAAGTTGGACTGAGCACTGAGAAAGACACAACTGAAACTATTCAATAAACAGCTTATTTTTACAGTAACTTTGCCTCATTCAATAATCTCGGTCCACTTTGTTGCTAAACTGACCAAAAAAATCCCACTTGTGCTTTGAATGTTGTTATGTGCTGCATTGTGTAAAACAATTTACTGTTTTGTTTCTTTAAGTACTAATTTTGAACCTCATGTCCTATTTTCATAACAGCATAAAAAATGAGTAATTCAGCACAAAACAATCAAAATGATAGTAGAGCAACAGCAGGTGAGTATAATTAGTCAAAGTCTGAATGCACTTATACAACACTATATACTTTACTATTTACTCCTATAACAATGACTGTGAGTGTCTTTTGTGATTTGCATATCTAAATTTGATTTGCATATTTGCATATCTGATTTGCATATCTCAGAGTCTTACTGGCCTTTCTTAGCTGTGATGTAGTAAAAACCAAGACTTCTCTCGACAACCAATTCATTAAAACAAAGTGAAGTGGGTTGCAACTGATCCCGTGTGTGTGTGTGTGTGTGTGTGTGTGTGTGTGTGTGTGTGTGTGTGTGTGTGTTAACTGTCACAGTTGTTTCTACCTTCTAATTTTTATTCACATAAATTGTATATACATATTAGAAATTATCATTTATATAATATTATATAAATTAAATAGTAGTTTAATTTATATAATATTTTGTTATATTGAACACTGCACACCAAGAAATGCAACCACAACACAAAATGGATAAGTATTGTATACTACTAAGTTTTAGTATTAAATAAATGTATTAAATAATTAGCATTAATAATAAATAAGCATAAGGTAATCAGTAGCTACTGTATATATTGTAAATCATTTTTCTGCCAATAATTTTTTGAGTAATATTTGTATTTATATAGTTACTGTTTTGCTTACTGTTTTGCTAATGGCAATTTTTCCGATTTGAATCTTGATTGTAGAAGTGTTAAAAACACATAAATACACCATAACAAAAGAACTTGGACAAGGGATTTCAGGAAGAGTGTTTAAGGTGAAGAGTCCAGATGAAGATTCCCTTGTGGTTAAAGTGATCAACTATAGAGATGTAAGTACAATCAAGAATTTTTTTAAGTATTGAACGTATTAATTAGGGACGGCACTGTCGTCTCACAGTAAGATACTCCCTGGTTCGATGCCAACATTTTTTTATGTGTGTGAATGTGTCCAAACTCTGGCGCAAAACCTGTGCCAAATCCAAATGTGTGTGAAGTGAACCCTGCAACAAGCAGAAATAATGTTAGGAAGATGGATGGATTGATTGAACATATTAATAAGATCCTATAGATAAATATCACATAGATGAAATGTGTTCTTCGCAGAATGGGAATTTTAATCTAGACGCAGCCAAAAACGAAATCAACATCCTGAAGAAACTGCAGCATGGATATATCGTTGGTTACGAGGACTCCTTTGAAGGTGTGTCTGTTTATATTACAGAAAGAGAAGCATGACAATGTTCCTTCAGTCTGAAAGTAAATGTAACAGGTTTTTTTTGTTTTGTTTTTTTGTTTTTTTAAGGCAAGGCAAGGTGATTTGCATTTACTTTTAAAGGAGACATATCATGCTTTTAAATAGTTCCTTTTTACATATAAATCATACATTTGTAGTCTATATAAAGCGGAACTGCAATGCTTGGGTCTGAATTCCTCATTATTATAGCTCCACAGGCCCCTTTTCTACCCCTTTTCTGATGTGCGTCTGAGAGCAACTCGTTTTGGTGCGGTCTCTTTAAATACAATTGAGACACTTCATACACCGCCCACACTCGGTTCAACTCCACCCCGTTCGGCCATTTTTGTAGTTTGATAGCAGAGATAGGATTATCTAGCGGCACAGAAACTTTTTATTCACACGTTGTCAACAACGGAAGACTTGTCCAGCCAGCCTTACATGTTCGAGCCAGAGTCGGAGCGAGATGAAAATGAAGATGACGAACCTGCAGAACAACGTCTTCATATGGATGTATCGCAATGGTGTGTTACTGTATTTACACATGAAACTTTGGTGTTCCGACCTTTTACCACCGTGTCGATTTATTTTGATTAATATGTGCGAGGGAGAGAGAGCAAGACAGCGTCTAGTTTGGAGACGGTGAAGTCTTGTTTACACTTTCGCCTGGCTCTGAAGAGAGAGAGAGTGCGCGCGTGCGCGACCGGGGTCTCTCTCTCTGCTCGTTCTTTCAGTTAAACATGCTTCCTGTCACAAGCGCGGCAGTTCATCTACATTAAACGGTGTAATGAAGCGTGTGGGTTACTACATCCAACAACCGAACATTTTAACTTACCCTCTCGTAACTTCTGCATCCTTTAGCTTGGACTACAAAATTGCAGCGAGAAATAAAAATGGCGGATTGCTCGAAGTGTTGGGCCGGAAGTCAATGTCCTATACTGTAACGTAATAGTTCAAAAAACGTCATAGATAACAGAAAATCGGAACAGGTTGAAAAATATGACCAAAGCAGAATATAAAGATATCAACGAAGCACCTGAAGAGAATAATTTAATATTTTCTGTACTTCTAAACACTTCAAATATACAACAAAATGCATTTAAGGGCTAAAAAAGTGCATTTGGCATGATATGTCCCCTTTAATGTGTAATGTAGCCTATTGTAGCAATCAGAGGAAACTCACTTAACAGTTTTAATGCTCTTTTATTAACGTGAGCCCCTGTGTGGCCGATGCTCTTGCCTTACACAGTCCGGCGAACCTAAAACTTTCCGGAACTCCCCTTTTTAGCATCACTATTTTTCTCGATAGTCCACTTTAGAAAAAAAAAAGTAAAATGTAAAAAGTAAAATGTAAAAAGTAAAAAGTAAAATGCTCCAAATTCAAACTAAAAATGCTAAAACTACCAAAAAATGATTTTATAATGTCTACATTTACATGTACATGTATCTGTATGCATACTGAAATAACTGACTTTAGGTCCCAGAGGAACAGCATTTGCTCTATGTAGAGATATAAAGCCATCAAGTCAGTAGCACTTCACTGCAGTACACGACTCACAAGATCCAGGGGGCGGAGTTGGATCCTGATCTAAGGGGTGGAGATTGGTAGGGAGGAGTTGGATCTGGATCTAACTCCGACCCCTGGATTTCATGTTCTGCAGTGAGGACCATCTCAAGAGTCATGAAATATCGTAATGTTATATTATTTATTTATTTATTTACACAAAAAGGGTTGGCAAAAAAACCCAATGTAAGATATTTTGAACTGAATTTAAAAGGGTTATGAATGAAATTGTGAGTTATTTTGAATTAAAGGCGAAATAATATGAGGAATGTGATTAAATTACTATTTATTTATTATTTATTGATCAAATCTAGCAATTTAAAGGTAAATAAAATAAATAAAAAAAAATAAAAAAAGAGAAAAAATCTCAAATGAAACAAAATAAGCTTTCTGAAAAAAAAAAATTAGGGTTTTACGTGATTTTGACCCACGAGGGAAGGATTTTTTACTGAACGTGAGGGAATGATGAATGTTAAAGAGGTAATTTTCCCATTGGCAAGAAGCCTTTATACTTTTAAAGAATATTGCATATTAATGACATATACTGTAGTGTCATTAATGTAAAACACTACATTTAATTAAAACTGTTTTGACAAATTAGTTTAATATGTGAATAAACAATGACAGACAAAGCAAAATCTTAGTATAAGAGATTATTCTGAAAGGTAAATGTATTACTTGTATATGACTTTTATACAGGCATATTAATCAACTACCGGTCAGAAGTTTGAAATAAATATGATTTTTGGGTCACCAAGCCTTAATTTATTTGATCAAACATACAGTGATATTGTGAAATATTTTTACTATTTCAAATAAGTGTTTTCTATGTGAATATATTGTAACTTAATTTATTCCTGTGATCAAAGCTGTGTGACACTGCAGACTGGAGTAATGAGGCTGCTGAAAATGTTTTGGAAATATGAGAATTTCCAAACTTTTGACTAGTAGTTTATACATATATTTTTAAATGAAGATATTCCATAATAATACATCATTGGTTTAATTTTTTGGATGTTTTTCATGATGAAGAATCTGGGTACTTTTACATTGTGATGGAGTACTGTGCAGGAGGAGATCTATTCAAGAAAATGCAAACACAAGAAGGAAGTTTTGAAGAAGAACAGGTGAGTGTTGTATGCATCATGCACTCTGGCAATATTTGCACCCTTAAATTTATTTACAGGTGCATTTTTTTACCCTTATAAAGGAAAAGTTTTTTCTAGCCCCATAACATTTGTGTCATATTCTCAAAATTCCATGAATTGTATTGTTAATCTAATAAATAAAGCAATGAATAATGGTAAAAGTATTAAACTGCAACATAACTCACTCTTTATGAGTGAAAATATGGTATAAAATATATAAAATATAGTATAAAATATATTGACCTGTGCCATGTTCGTTGTGACCTGGAGCTGCTGCTTTTTAAAAGGGTGAGATTGGTAGCGATGGTTTGGAAACTAGTGTTAAACTCTAAATTTGAGCGTTTTTTACAAATTTATTCTCACTTTATATTTTTTTACACAATATAATTTCTGATTATCTCATAAATTATGAGATCTGAAGAGCTTGAAACAGTGTACAGAGCGCTGTGTGTGCATGTGTGTAGAGAGCTCATTCGCTATAGCTGTCAATTATAATACGTGATGCTAATTGTAGCTCTAATTATATTTTATGATATATTTTGTCAAAAGCATCATAAGCATTATAGTTTGTTTCTGGTGTAGTACCAAACTTTATCTTAATTTACTGTTGTTTGTTGTGCAGTGGATAAGGTTAAACCAAATGGAAAAACCTTGTAAATGAGATACAAACACAAGGGAAAATACATTATCGGTCAGCGACACCTATCGCGCAGGCTTAAATTAGCTGAAGGCAATCAATTGTTTCGCGTTCGGTGTGAAAGGACCTTAAGACACTTTGGTTGCTATAATACCGAATATCTGCTGAACTGTTACTAGCATCTGATTACACAAATAGTTTGTTTCTGGAAATAAAAATGTCAAAACAATTTAAAGTACGTACTGTGATTAGATGGCTTTGTAAAAAGTGACAGTGATAAGCACCATGTTTTACACAATTTTCCATCCCTTAAAGACCAGAGAAATGCTGTAAAACATGCTGCGCTTCTTTTGAAAGAATTTAAAAAACAAAAAAAAACAAAAAAAAAAAACCGCTATAAACACTTTGGTGGACAAGCGACCCTAATGTCACATTTACTTCAGAAAAGTTATCCAATGATTAGTTTGTTAGTTAGCTATAAAGTACTCCAGAGAAGAGCTAATATCACTCAGCCCTGTTAATACTCAACACTGAATGATACATTTGGGGCTATACTGTAAAACAAGAACCATTTTTTTCACTATGGTAGACTAATGGCAAATATGCAACCTCTTAGAACTCAAATATAACAAATGAAACAAATACAATGCATGGAATAAATTACTGCTTTCTTGTTTCTTCTGTGTGTAGATCATTGACTGGTTTGTTCAGATTTGTCTGGCTCTGCAGTATCTCCATAAGAACAATGTTCTCCACAGAGATATAAAACCAAAGGTAGACATTGACCAAGGTCATTTAATCATTTATTAACATTAAAGACAAGTGTGTTTATTTGTTCATGTGATGATTTATGGTGTTCTTCTAGAATGTTTTTCTTACTGAGGATGGTTACATCAACCTAGGAGATTTTGGATGCTCAAAAGTGCTGCAAAGGTGAAATTAAATAGTAATAGGATTTTGAAGAGATTTTGTCAGTTCCATCCATTTGAATTTACATGTTTGATTTTTCTTTTTAAGAGCTGATGAATATGCAACATCGGTTGTGGGTGAAGAGCTCTATGTCAGCCCAGAGATATATACAAGACACAGACACAATTCAAAAAGGTATGCTATTTGATAAAAATGAAAAAGATATGGTAATGCCTGGTTTCACAGACAGGTTTAATTTAAGCCAGGGTTAGGCATTAGTTCAGTTAGAACATTCAAGAAGCTTTTAAAAACATGTCTTAGAAAAAAAAACAAAGAAAAAAAAAAAAAGTTACAGTTTATTTCGATAGTCCACTTTAGACATTCTAATAACTATAAGTAACCTTTCAACTACATCTCAACTAACTGTCATTAGAATTTTAGTAGACTGTTAGGTTATGTAGACTGTTAAACAATGTGTAAGTGCTGTGACAGGTGGGGTTGGGTGTTCATTAATAGAGCTTATAGTTTTAGTGACGGGAAGGGGTAGTTGTTGGGGTGGGATACGTGATCTTGTCAAGAATAGAATAGAAATAGAAATAAGTGCTAGTAATAATGAGTCAGGTTTTGATGAAAACATGCGCCTTGAGTCATTTCTTTAAAGTGGCTAAAGATTCAGAGCAGACAGGATAATCACAGAGAAACCAGACCAGTAAACTCAAAGAACTCAGGGCTTAAATACACAGAGGATGACAATAACTGACGTAATGGGGACAGGTGTAACCTAATTAACAATCAAGGAGACTAACTACAACACAATATAGCAGGCAAACTAAATCAATGCAAAACAGAACATTGATGTGGCCCTATATCAACTGAAGTAACTAATTAAATTATACTTGTTTAGTGACATATGGTCATTGGGATGGTTGCTTCATGATCTCTGCATGCTGGATGTGTGGGTGAGTATTTTTTTTATTTTATTTTTTTAAGAAGAAAATCCATCTCTTAAAGGAGCATTTCACCCATGGGAACATTGATCTTTATTGAAAGTGGGTCATATATGTAGTCGAAATGTAAAATAAATTTTGAATTTGGTGCCTTCTTGACCGAGGAAAGAAAGAAAGTAACTTCAGGACGCATTTTTATGAAAGACAACAACTCTCACAATGCACCACATTGCACAGCTCCGCAAGCCACTCCCACTAATCATCCGTCTATAAGGCTAGCTACCACCTGAGCTTGAAATTCATTTCACACAAAATGTCTAGCGTTAGTTAGTTGGCGAACTCATTAGTGAATTACTCCTCATTTGTATTTCTTTCGAAGTGGTGAATTATTGCATGGTAACGTTACCGGGATGTTCAGTCAGATGCGGTGCGAAACTAGGATAGTTCTCAACACAAACGTCCATGTCCTCGTCTGATTTAGAGATTTCGTCCAGGAGAAATTGGCATCGCCTTTGCAGCAGACGGACTCTATCTCTGTGTTCGTAGTTGCATAGTGAGATCACCGGCGCCACCGGTCCGCCCTAACTCGAGCCAGTCTGGGCTCCTCGTCCGCGGCAGTCAGGTCTTCTGCCTCGGCTGCTCTTCGCTATAATGCGGCTTGTAAAGGTAGCCACAAACACCTGATTCAAGCATCAGACTTCCGAAATCCTCTTCCTCTATATAATATTGAGCACTCTCCTCCGCTATTGTCATAACTTTACATCTGTCTCCACAGCGCCTGTTAGCTTAGCTTCAAACAAGATGGAGGATATTGCTTTCAGTTTCAGAAAGTGAAGTCCCACCCACTGATCTGTAATAGGCCTGTAGCGTGAGCGGGTCCCGCCCCCTGGGAGAGATGAGGAACTAGTGTTTGTAGTCTCTACACTTTTCAATGAAATGTGACTTCCTGCTTATTATGACGCAAAATGATGATTTTTACGTCATAATAAGCAGGAAGTAAAACACTTAAATCCTTATTTCTCCCATCTCAGGGAAAAATTTATGAAAAATCCACGTTTATTATAATATATGACTGGGTTTCTAACAATAAAAAGCTTAATGCAAATGGGTGAAGTGTCCCTTTAAATGGGTCTCTATTTTCCAGTGTAGGGTCACAGGGCCATAGACACAGACACACCCTGCACACATGGCCAGTCCATCAGTGCATTAAATCATGTCAATGCAAATTAAAATAATCATATGGCTCATTCAATTAACTTCAAAATGTACAAACAAAGAGAACAGTCCTAATCTATTTTAAGATCTCGGTAACTACAATGAAGGAAAATTTTGCCATTTGTACAAATAGGAAATAGTAGTTTACATTTGCACACACAGAAATCTTCTATTTTTTTTTTTTTCTCTGCATTTCCCCTCTTCTCTAACTTGTTACTTAATATGTGTATAACAAGTCTGGAATTGTGTCCTACAAATACTGTTGGCTTTGTTTAACAAATTGCCTTTGTTATTCTATGGCAAGTCACTTTGGAGAAAAGCATCGGCTAAATGCATAAATGTAAATTTAACAATTTTGAAATTAATTGTGCAGAGTCATGGGGTGATTTTTGGGGAATGGATTTTGTCCTCAGTACACTTGCACAGTTTTTAAAGTAGCTTTGCAGGTAGATTTCTCTAAGAAGGAACAGCATCATGGAGATGTTGTTTATGGCTTCATTATAAATTCAGTCACATGAATAAAGGTCTTAATTTTTTTAGATATTTGTTTTAATCTAGAGTTTAATTAGACTTATTTTTCCTTTATCTGACAGTCAAACACAATAGAGCGTCACTGTCTACATGCCAAAAGCTTGGAAGGAACCATACCCAAAATCTCAAATAGGTACTCGAACAATCTAAAGGGGTTAATCTGTCAAATGCTCAGCCGTGACCCTCATAGGAGACCTTCAGCTGATGAGATTCTGGCAAAACCATTCCTGAAAGAAGCAGTACAGAGAAATAGGAGGATTCCAGATGCACTGCAGCGAAGGCTCTTGACTTCCATCAATAACTTTAACAAGGCCTACGACATGCACTATAACGACTTTAAGACTGTAGTTAGTGAGTGGAAAACAGCAACAGATTCACTAGAGGAGATACACCGTAAATGCACTATAGGCAGTCTGACAGGTTCAGTGATCGGGGCAGCTGGAGGAATCACTGCATTGGTTGGGGCAATTTTGGCACCGTTCACATTTGGAGCGTCTCTGATTGTAGCAGGTGTTGGGATTGGTGTTGGAGTTGCAGGTGGTGCAACAGGTGCTGCATCCAACATTACCAATACAGTAAAACAAAAAGCACTCCGTGAGAGCTTTGAAAAAATTCAGCAGGACTACAAAAAAGCAAGTGAACCGATTCTTAAGTCATTCAAAACACTGAGAAAGTTACTGAGAAAACTTACAAGGTTCCGTGATTTTGTCTGTAGCTCAACTCTTGATAATGTGCAGATGTCATGGAGAATAGGCAGAACCGCAGTAGCAGGTGTCACAGAATTCGTGGCTCTTGGAATGTTGGCAAGTTTCGGCAGAATTGCTGTTCAGTCTGCCGGTGTCGGGCGAGCAGTCGCCGCAGCTTCAGGAGTGTTGAGTGGAATCTTAGTCATAGCTGACATCGCCTTCATCGTGAAAGATGCCAGAGAGATTCACCGGATGAGACAGGGAAGAGTAGATGATCCAGAAAACATCAAATCCCCTGTACTCAAAGCCATCGCACAGATGAGGAAAACACATACAGAGCTTTGCCAGGTCTTGACAGTAATTCAAGAAACAAGAAATGAATTTGCCAATAGGGCTGGGGCGGTTACCGCATTACTGCAATACCGCGGTCACATGATGCCTACCGCGGGTCTGAGCTCGTCACCGTCAACACCGCAAAAAAATAAAATAAAGCATTGGCCTGCACATGTGTGCACGTTGTGTCTAATTACATTGATTCTAATGACATGGATTGTCTCTACACTGTTAGCCTGGACAAGTTGAATCTACTTAAATGTGAGCAAACTGGTTGCCCTAAAATAATTAAGTAATGGTAACTTAAAAAAATTTAGTTAATTTAACTTAAAATGTTTTGTAATATCAATTACTTTGCAGTTATTACACATAGTATATTTAAGTTCAATGTACTAGCCCAACGACTTAAATGTGAGCAAACTGGTTGCCCTAAAATAATTAAGTAATGGTTACTTAAACTAGAAAATTAAGGAAAAAAGCAAATAAAAGTACATTCATACAATTTTCTGTTTTATTTTAATTTTCATTTGAAATACAACAAAACATGAATTTTACATGCCCTGAATACATTTTCCTCATAAAACATGAAAAGACAATCACAACAAATTGCACCAAAATGAGTTCACAGTATTGTCAGTGTTTAATTTTAGGTGCCAGCTCATCTTTTCCCAGGCTAAACATTACCTGCTGAAAAAAAAAAAAAAACGTTTTTCATACAGTTAGGGTACTCCAGGGCAGGGCGTAAATCAGTCCGAAAAAAGGACACAAAAGGCATGATGTTGGTCAGTTCATCCATCACCAAACATCCTTCCAAATCGATCATCACTCTAGATGGGTTTAGCTGATGACTTTCTTGATCAACGCAGAGGATTCTCACTGGAGTTTGTCTGTAAGAGTCCTTGTCAGCTGCATCCTAATGAGGAAGAAAAAGATTAAAGATAAAGATAGACAAATATATTATCATGTAAGATGATTCTGTTGTCAAATACTCATAAGTCATATGCTGCATTTACGCCATGTCGTAATTACTGTAATTCCGAGATGATAAAATGTGACGTTTTACTCAGAGCCGTTTATGTTCTTTGACTGGGAATTATGCATTTTTAAGGCAAAATTGTCAACGGCTAAATGAATCAGCAGCAGAAGGGTGGTACAACAGTCACGTGGTAAAAATAAGGAACTCTCAGAAAATTCCCAGTTTACAGGTTGCAATTACGAGTTCTACCAGAACGAAAGCGCTTTTTTACAAGCTGGAATCTCATAATTATGGTATTACAAAATGGCGTGAATGCACCTATACATGCCTGGTTTACTGTAGAAAGAGCTGGCCATTGAAGTACCATCAGGCTGATGTCAAAGCTTTTCGTTGAAAACTTTTCTGTGAGGAGCAAACATTAAAGTTATAGTCTTTATAATAGCACCTGACTTTCTGGTTTACATGTAATTGTGCACTGTGTAGTATGCAGATGAATACACCAATCAGCCTCAGAACATGTCTTAATAAACTTACATGACATAGGCCTACTTATCTGGAGGCAGGATAAGTTGAACATTGTGCATAAAGTGATTTAAATGTACATAAATTTCAGATGTAAACAAAGAAATTGTTCTGTTCATGTATAACTTACATGTTTGAGCCTGCAATTTTAAAATAGATGTGCTCTCTTTCACAGTTATGAGGGCAATACTTGCAGGTCCAAAGCATCTCTTCTTGACCTGCAACACAAAATAAGATAGTCTGTCGTTAAGAGGGCTATGAACTTAGATAAAACAGTACATCCATACGTTTTTGTATTCAACCCATTAATTAACTTTAACTTACTCTTTTAATCAATAGCCGTGTTGAAATATAATATGGTCTTAAATTATTGCACTCACCACCGTATTCGCGCCGCGATCCTCGTCCTGTTCGGCGCCGGCCGGAGGTTCAAACAGTTACACTCTCCGTCTCAACAACAGTGAAATAGAAACAATTGGAGGGAAAATACAAAAAAAACAACGTACGTCGAACTTGCCGGTCAGGGGTTCAAGCGCGGCGATGTCCGCTGCACGCGAGTGAGAAATCTAGCTAGCTAAAAAACAAACAAACATTGATTTTCACTGCTTACAAACGGAAAACAAATAAACGATAAAAAGGTAAATGTCGGGGAAAAACGTCCATAGAACTTGCTAAAACAAATGTTCCAACTTCTCATCAACAGCTCCTTGAATTCACACACACGACAAAATGGCGTTACCTGACTCGCAGCATCAAACCACTGCGTGGAAGGCGTGGTCAGGAGAAAAACTTCATAATTTGAGTCTTTTTAACTTACATTTATTCACACATTCAAATTATGTACACAAATTAGTAGAATCTACTTATATTTTATTAGTAGCGCAATCAAACTTAAATATTTTAATTAAATTGTAATTAAATTCTTTATTAGATATAAAATCCGGGCTAACAGTGTAATGACATTGTGTCTTACATAAGTTTTGTTTAGAAAACTTTGAATCCATCAAAAGATGGAGCACATCCGACCTTTCGCGAGTTGGGGAGCACAATGTTCCATGACACATAATAACATTCCATTCGTATTGACTATTAGGCCTATATGCGAGAGTACCTACAGACATCCCAAGTCTCCCAGAGGTTCCGGGAGTCTCCCGCATATTAATAGCGGCTCCATGATGCCCGCAAATTAGTTAAAATCTCCCGGAATCTAGAGCGAGCGAGCAAGAGTGCGCATGCGAGACAGAGACTGTGTTCCAAACAGTGTAGTGCGCGCACGGCAGAGAGGGAGAGGGAGCGAGAGAGAGCATCCTGATTGGCCCGTTTCGGTAAGTCAACCAATCAGTTGTCAGTGTGGGTGGGCTTTTATCTCTTCTCTGACTGCGCGCGCACCTCCCCAAGTGGACGAGGCATTTATGCTTGACGCACTCACCGTATTATTCTTTGAAACGACAGCGGGCGACTCGTCCTCTAAACCATCAGGAATCAGCAGTGAGAAGAATTAATAAGGTACGCTCGTGAATGTTTATTTTAGAACAACACTTTAGTACACCAAACTACAAAAGAATCATGTAACCAGTAAACCTTAAGATTATTAAGCTACCTGTGACATTAGAAATGTAACCTACAACTTAATTGACGTTATCTTACATACAACATTTTCATTTAGTTTTGTGAACATTTTTATAAAACATGGCTATTTATTTGTATTTAAAGGGCTTATGTCTACTATTGTAGGATTATTTTGTTTATTTAAGCAACTAATTTAGACGCAAGAACTGGGTGCGGGTGCTTGATCAATGTACCGATTTGGCTCTGGGGGAGTGGGGTGTTGATTATCGTAATACTCGTATTTATGTTTAAACTCTCTAAATCACTGCCACCATTGGCAAATAGGGCTGGGACGGTATGGATTTTTTCTTACGAAAAGAAAGAAAAAATCCATACCGTCTCAGGCCAGCCCTATTTGCCAATGGTGGCAGTGATTTAGAGAGTTTAAACATAAATACGAGTCAGAGACTCGAGCAATATTCTACTGATTTTTGTTAACTTCAGTGAAGAAAGAGGTTTTTGCAGAAAACGATTTAAATGTGAATGTGGTGAGGTGGTGCAATTTGAGACACAAGCCCAAGTTGTTTACTAATAAGAAAGTCCGACTACGCCACCCTAGGAGTTAACCCCAGGGAAAATACTCAAAACATTGAGCAAAGCACACAGGTTCGGTTCCCTCATACAATTAGACAAGAGACGTGAATACAAAAATACAAATGTTTGATACAATGATTAAAATACAATGATTAAAATGTTGAACACTAAAAATGACAAAAGGCACTGAAACCCCCTTTAAACTAAACAATAAGAAAAACATGCAAAAACAGAAACTAAATACCGGCAGGCCTGAGTCTCCCAACGGCAGGAAGCAGCGTGGAGTTTGATTTTACGGAGCACACTTCCACACGCACACACACCCCCGTGTCACTTAATCACACAATCACACACTCAACAGTGTACACTGCACACGATAGAAGACCACCACCAGGAGGAGGAAGAGCAATCCACCTGTGGGACCCCAGCGCCTGCAAAAGAAACTATAACAATGTTCATAAAAATGACCAGATGGACATCAATAAAGCAAATCCTCACAACAATAAATATCAATGACAAAAATAAAGAAAAAAAAAAACATTCAAGGCAGAAAAGTCAATTAGTTGGTCACCTGATTATTACAAGACAATTTTAGCTCAGTAGAGTTTCACACACACACAAATAGAATTGTACTGATAGATGGTTGATCACATGAACCAAGCAATTAAATGGCTTGATTAAATATTTCACGCAGTTAAATGGCTTTACAATAGTAAAGATCAAATGAAAATAAAATTCAAGTTAACTAAACAAACTATACTTCCAAAAAATTAGAAGTTAACAGGAAACAAACAAAAAGAGGTTTCAAATCAAACAAAGACACAGAGGGCAGCTAGCTCCCCTAAGTGGAAGGAACCAACTAGTCCCCCACACAATCCAGGAATATGAAGCAGGTCAAATATAACACCACGATAAGAACCAAACGAGCAGTCCCCTTCTCTTTAGCGATGATCGCGTCAGCGCGGCCGTATTAACCGCAGCACTTTAATAGTGCGAAGACAGCAACAATCACGGCATAGAACGAGAGGGAGAATCCTATAACAAACCAACGGAGATGTTACCAATCATAATACTATCCCCAGTCATAGTAACGTATAAACACTTACCATCAGGAGTTAACGCTAGCACACTTAATCGACACTATTGTCAGTCATGCCCACCGGTTACACAATATAATACAGGGAATCACGCCTATTAGATATCCGAAAAGAATGTTAAACCCACACAGCCATTTCAGCACCATATCACGAGCTCTTAACCATAAACATTACCTGTGAGGTGAACAGTCATCAGACCCACTAAGCAGCACGAAGGGCACCGCACCAAAGCCGCACTAATTGATAAAAATGATTTAAAAAAAAGCTATGCATAGGAAAACTCCATAAATGATCACCCATTAAAACACAGCTCGCTTACCTACAACCACCGTCGACACTAGCAAAACAAACGGGGAAATCGGACGTGACGCAGCACAGGTGACAGCCAATCAGACTTAAATGCAAGGTACTACTTGCTGATAGGATGAGTAGTATGAAGCTGCAGACTCGGAGCCTGCATCTACAGTC
Organism: Vimba vimba; assembly: GCA_022828995.1. NCBI lineage: Eukaryota > Metazoa > Chordata > Actinopteri > Cypriniformes > Leuciscidae > Vimba > Vimba vimba. Next base: position 56,723,684 of record CM040818.1, read on the forward strand.
CCGCACCCAGAGTCCCGCATTCTCAGACCCCTCGTTTTTCGAGACAGCGCCTCCTATCAGTCGGATAAATATTTGAAGAACTTAAGCCGAAACGCGAGTATGTCAATTTTATTTAGCGAATCATACTCATTCGATTTCTTTTTTAATCAAACTACTTTATATCTCATCGATACACCAACATATGAATAGTCCATTTAATATTTGTAAAGATAGTTTGTAACAAAATTTGAGCCGTTAATGTATGTTTTTTCGCCTTTTTTTTAAAAAATATCAAAATATTAAAAAATATTTTGATAGCTGTTAGCCTTTAACCTTGGACTTTTTGTAGACAAGCCATTGTAAAAATTTTATTAAAATTAGTTTACATTAAAGTAGACCAATTAAATACATTAAGTGTGTTAATATCAAAGAATGTCATCATTAATTATTTAATCAGATTTACCTTTTGACCTTTTTTTAATTACCGGACCTTTTCTCCAAAAACTATAAATTGAATTAAGTAATGCAGGAGTAATTATTTTACTTTATATAATTTATGTAGACTAGGCCTACCTAAATTAGTTCTTATAAAACGTAAGTATTAAAATTAATCAATATTAATTTAACTGTGATATGAAGTTGTTGCCAGCCATTTACAACTCATACAATTGCCTAATAATCAAATTTACTATGCCTTCACTATATATTAACCAGTCTATATTAACATGTGAGCTAGAATGTGTCATTTGGCCTTTTGTTTGGGTTCCTTCTTTTAATTTGTATTGACTGAAATGTTTTATATATTAATTTATTTATTGCCTATGTGAGATGCAGGCATTATTCTGGCAGGAGGCTGAGGAGGTGTTCCTCTGTGGCCCTACTTATCACCCTAGGTATGCTTGTAATTTGCATTTGCAAAAAAAAATAAAAAAAAATAATATATATATATGACATATATGACAATGGCATTCATCTTTTATTTTAGTGAAGTCGAGGAATTTGACAGAGCGATTGCAAAAAGAATGAAAAAAGAAGAAACATTCGCCTACCAGAAAGTAATTATTTTAGCTTATGCATTTACATTACATTTTACATTTATTCATTTAGCAGATGCTTTTATCCAAAGCGACTTATAAATGAGGAGTTTTTTTTAATGCAATTGAAGATGAAAAGTAAAGTCACTAACACAATTCTTTCTTCCTTTTTTCTTTGCTTTGTCCTGTTTACAGCAAGATGATGTTTAGGTGATCGTTAAATAAAGTACAGAATTGTTTATTATTGGTGTTTTGTCTACTCTTATTTGAGTTTTGCTTTGCATTTAAAATATCAAAAAACAGGTTTTGTAATGTTATCATGGTATAATGTTAATTAGACCATTTGAACTGAAAGAAAATTGGAATTTGAATAAAAAAAACATTGTAGCAATATAATATCACAATATTTTTCAGAAGATAGTTCAATCTGTAATTGTATCCCTTCCATCAGTAATTTTCTTTCAATTACACCCATGCTCAAAAAATAACTACTGGGTAATTTGTTAGTCAGAGAACACAATGAGTTTTTCTGGCACATGCATTAAGCAGGGAACGCAAATATTTATTTGGATCACTTTAAATAAAACGAGACCGTAAAATTGCATCCTATTGTTTTCAATGGCATTTAAGGGTGTTATACGATCTTCGAAACAGTAGGAGGCGCTGTCTCGAAAAACGAGGGGTCTGAGAATGCGGGACTCTGGGTGCGGGACTGTAGATGCAGGCTCCGAGTCTGCAGCTTCATAATGTTGGATAGGATGACACTGCTGTCATTCACCTGATACCGTTACATGTATGTTGCACTAAGCCAAACAATCTATCCATTCTTGCAATCATTCTATTTTGTAACTATCAACTATACTATATCTACTATATATAACAATAAGACTAATTTACTAATAATTGCATGGATTATTTCTATTTATATGCACAGGAAAACTTCTCTGAAATGATTTTGTTTTAAAGTTAATTCATTTTGTATTTCTGAATATTTCTGTGAACAGCACACCTGGGATTAGTAATTTGCATAAACATGCCCAAATAATCTCCATATAAAGGTTTCGTTTACAGCCTTTCATCCCTCTCAGCAAACATGCAGAGTTCACCCTGAACTTTGAAATACAATGAACACTTTTTAAGAGACGCTGCATGTACACGTGTGCTTGTGTGTGTGTGTGTGTGTGTGTGTGTGTGTGGTTATTGATAATTTAAAGCCATTCGCACAGCTTTCAAACTAAAATGTATGTACACAATTAGTGTTTGAGACCCAAAGTTTTTTTTTTTTATAACACAGTTTGTTTATGGATTAATTTTAATGGATTCCTGTTAAACCATTCATTTTTGGTGTGTTTAAAAGTTATGTTTTAGTGATTTGTGGGTATCACATAAAGTAAAATTCCAATAGAAATATTGTCATGTTCTGATATAAACTGCAGATGACAATATTCCTCTTAATTCAGATTAATGTATATCTAATACACTTAAAAAAAAATAATGATTCTGTATTACTTGACTGTATTCTTGTTCTTAAATGAATCATGACAAAATTAGCATAATGTATAAATAATTTGCCACATTTTATTTGTTACACTTCACTGGATCAGAAATGTCATGTAAAATGTGTCTTTAATAAACATGAAGCAAATTAAAAAGGAGTCTGTTGTTTATACATTTACATTTAACATTAAAGTCCCAGTTAAGTCTAACGCCTAACGTCTTCAGCCGTGTGACGAGGTGTGATGGATAGTCCCCCACAAGAAAATCTCAAAATCAAAAAAATCAAAGTTCAGATTTTTGAACTCTGGCGTCAGATGCGAATTCACTTCAAATGCGTTTAATGCACAAAAAGAACCAAATAAAATAACATTACGAACATACCGCGGCAGACACTCAATTCGCCTCTTTTGTGCGAAAGAGGCGAAATCATGTACATCGTTCCACGCTATCGCGCCGCAGGACCTCCAGACACACATCAACGCGTCTTTACATTGACTTAACATGGAAATCACTCACTCTAGACGCTCAATTTGCGTTCGGTGTGAACAAAGCATTAGGCCTACAGATGGTGCCGAAACCCGGGATCCCTTGCAGTGAGTTTTCTGAAATTTACTTTGAGCGGCATGAGGAATGAATCAGAATGAGGACAATTTTTCACAGTTGATTTTGTGAATGGATTAAAGCTGAATGGACCTTCTGACCATGGAATGGGTAAGTCTGTTTTCATTGTTTAATGGTAATGGAATCGTAATGGTAATGGAAAAGTCTCCATTTGATTGAATTGAATGAAACAGAAATTATAAGGTTTTTAATAGCTTCAACAGTCCCATAACTAGAGTTGGGGTACTCGAACTCGGACTCGAGTCCAATTTTGAATAAACTCAGACTTGTCACGCACTCGGATGAATTTGTACTCGGACTTGACACGGACTCGGACATTTTAGACTCGGAAAATTTGCCGAGTACAGTCGAGTCCGGGCACTGGAGGACACAATATTATTCAAAAACGAAACGAAACGAAACTGCTTACATCAGTGGTTCTCAATTCCAGTCCTCGTGACCCAGTGCTCTGCACATTTTGTATGTCTCCCTTATTTAACACACCTGAACGAGATCATCAGCTCGTTAGGAGGGACTCCATGAACTGAACTGAGTGTGTCGGATAAGAGAGAGACATACAAAATGTGCAGAGCAGTGGGTCACGAGGACTGGAATTGAGAACCACTGGCTTACATTGTGCTGTGTCAGTGTTGAGCATTGTAGCCAATCACACACTGTAAAAAATAAAAAGTTGAGTGAACTTAAAAAAGTAAAGCAACCAGCTGCAAAGCATTTTTGAGTTTACTCAACTTCAGTGGTCGAAGTTCATCCAACTACCAGTCCAACTCAAAGAAACGAGAAAAGCACAACTACAGAGGTCCTGAAGTTCAGTAAACTCAAAAAAGCTTTGCAGCTGGTTGCTTTACTTTTTTAAGTTGATTCAATTTTTAACTTTTTTAAGTTGATTCAACTTTTTTACTTTTTTAAGTTGATTCAACTTTTTCAAATATCTCACCCAGATACTTGTATAACCTTCACATTAAGAATCCAAATGCAGGGAGTAAACCATACTGTAAATACAACATAATACAAAAGACATTACTATCATTACAGAACTTATTTATTGACAAATATTCTGCAAAACAACACATTTTCTATTTGCATTAGGTACACATATTTTAAGGTGATGAAGTTCTATTCCACTCTTCAAAATTTATTTTAAAAAATAAAAAGATTATGCACAAAATTAGAGTACAAACTGGAATAAATAAATGCTCAACCTTACAATTCTCCATATGGATTGCAGCTACTTGGGCAATCTTTTGAAGGACTATGCAAAATAAATCAGCCTTGCGGAGCACTTTAGGTCAAGATAAATAAACATTTCTTTCTAAACAATCTAAACAATTTTTAGCGCAATTTTCCACCGGACAAAATTGCGATTGTTAACTTGTTAATTTCTGTTCTGTCTGTGCGCACCAATCTTGCACTTCTGTCTACTCCTCAACCAGACCACCTAGAGACTTCGGGTTTTCGGCATTATGTTAAGGAAGGTCTAATCTCGGGAACGCACAAAAAAAAATCCAGGAAAAGATTTACTATCTCTTAGTGTTGTGATCCCATGACGTCCGAAAATTGCGCTAAAACACTCACTGAGTTTTTATTACTTGTTTTCTTAACCAGTTACTACTGGTGTATTTTAATACTTTAGAATAGTTAATATTGGGGCCATAAATCAAGCCAAAGAGGAGAGTAACAACTTTGGCAAAGGTCTTGCACATTATCTGGCCCAATCTGCTCAATAGTACTACAGAGAGGCACCTTATATTTGGGTTTGAGTGGATAGTGGCAACATCATCTTCAACGATAGTTAAGATCCTCATCTTCTCCCCTTGTGAATGTCTTCTGGCTCTGTGTCCTGCAGTAGAAAATAAATCAGCATAAAATTAGGGTCATATTTTTTATTTTATTGAATTATGTTAGACCACATAGTGTTCCTAAAGGTCTGCTCATGTAATTTCACTTGAAAAGTAAAGGTGGTCATGTTTTTAAGCATGTTCAAATTCAGCCATATAAAACTGATAAACGGAAAACATTTCCCAACTACAAACAATGCCAAATCAGCATTGATGTGATTGCCTGTGGCACTCGTCCACAGCAGAATCCACGGCCATTCTGATTTAATGCTTTTTATTTTAGGTCACCCAAAATCGTACATGTATTAAGGCACACATTCTGTTCATCACCCAAAACTGGTCATATTGCATCAGTGAAGATTGGTTTAAATCACTAGAGTCACATGGATTACTTTCATGCTGCCTTTTCTTGTTTATATCTCCTATATTCATATTCTTTCATATTATATTAATTTTATTAGTGGTGCTTTTTTGAAAGCATCACTATTGTTATTGCTCATACTTATTAGTGGTGCTTGCTGAAAGCAAGGCATCACTATTGTTATTGCTCATACTTATTAGTGGTGCTTTTTTGAAAGCATCACTATTGTTATTGCTCATACTTATTATTCTTATTATTATTAGTGGTGCTTGCTGAAAGCAAGGCATCACTATTGTTCTCTTGCATACTTATTATTAGTGGTGCTTTTTTGAAAGCATCACTATTGTTATTGCTCATACTTATTATTCTTCTTATTATTAATGGTGCTTGCTGAAAGCAAGGCATCATTAGTGTTCTCTTGCATACTTATTATTATTAGTGGTGCTTTTTTGAAAGCATCACTATTGTTATTGCTCATACTTATTAGTGGTGCTTTTTTAAAAGCATCACTATTGTTATTGCTCATACTTATTATTAGTGGTGCTTTTTTAAAAGCATCACTATTGTTATTGCTCATACTTATTATTCTTTTTATAATTTTTATTATTCTTCCACACAAAAGTTTGGCGCGAAACTCGCCCCGCACCGTTTGTCACAGACCCCTGAGTGAAGTGTCAAATCGACCGGCTCATTGAGGAGAGGTGTGCTATGACTTTTCTAAGCGATCGGGTGTACGATGTTCGCACAGCGGACGAAAAAGCGGCCAAAAAAGTCCCCATTGACTTTACATTGGGCATTCTAAAAAAATTCAAATCCCAACCGACGTTTTCACACATACACCACTCCAAAGGGCCTGACACCCCTGCATCTCTCCCTCTCTCTCTCCCTCAGAGGATTTATATTATCAAGCAGCCAATAAGTAATGGCCCAAAATCTTCATAGCCACACCCTAGCAACCAGTTTCAGCACCCTAGCAACCACTAAGAGCTCCCTAGCAACCACCCTAAACCAAAAAAAAACATTTTTTTATTTTTTTTATATTTTTTAAAGCAATTTTACTCTCGTGGCCTTGCGATATCGCTCCATGCTTGTGCCTATTCGACCATAGGCACGAGGCCGCAGGCCTCGTGCCGTACTGAAGGCACTCGTTATTAAAGATTTTAAGAACTCTATAAAAACTCCATAGTAACCATATTTGACAACTACCAACCACCTAGTAACACCATAGCAACTAACAAAAACACCTTAGCAACCACCCTGAACACCCTAGTAACGTCTAGAAATGCTCTAGTAACCACAAAAAACTCTAGCAAGCACCCAGAACACCCTAGCAACTGCCTAGCAACCACCTAGAACACCTAGCAACTGCCTAGCAACCACCCAGAACACCTAGCAACCACCCAGAACACCCTAGCAACTGCCTAGCAACCACCCAGAACACCTTAGCAACTGCCTAGCAACACCATAGCAACCACCCAGAACACCCTAGCAACCACCTGGCAACAGCATCTTGCTAAAAATATGCTGACAACATGCTAATCAAGCTAGCATCATGCTAGCAACATGCTAATCATGCTAGCATTATGCTACCAACATGCTAATAAAGCTAGCATCATGCTAACAACATGCTAATCAAGCTAGCATAATGTTAGCATCATGCTAATCAAGCTAGCATCATGCTAGCAACATGCTAATCATGCTAGCATTATGCTAGCAACATGCTAATCAAGCTAGCATCATGCTAGCAACATGCTAATCATGCTAGCAACATGCTAATCAAGCTAGCATAATTCTAACAACATGTTTATCATGTTAGTATCTAGCTAAAAACATGCTAGCAAAATGCTAATCATGCTAGCATCTTGTTAAAAGCATGCTAGCAACATGCTAATCATGCTAGCATCTTGTTAAAAGCATGCTAGCAACATGCTAATCATGCTAGCATCATCCAACCAACATGCTAATCATGCTAACAACATGCTAATCCTGCTAGCATCATTCTAACAGCATGTTAATCATAGTAAATCATGCTGGAATGTAGTAAATCGTAATAAATCATCTTAGAAACATGCTAAATCGTGGTAAATAATGCTAAAATGTGGTATATCATGGTATCACAACATGTTAATTGTGTTAGCATCTGCCCAGTGGTGAATTTTGCCACTGCAAGCACCACTTCACATTTTCTTCAGGAAATGTACATTCTAGTTCTTATTATTATTATTCTGGACAAAGTTTGGCGCGAAACTCGCCCCGCACCGTTTGTCACAGACCCCTGAGTGAAGTGTCAAATCGACCGGCTCATTGAGGAGAGGTGTGCTATGACTTTTCTAAGCGATCGGGTGTACGATGTTCGCACAGCGGACGAAAAAGCGGCCAAAAAAGTCCCCATTGACTTTACATTGGGAGTTCTAAAAATATTTGAATCCCAACCGACGTTTTCACACACACACCACTCCAAAGGGCCTGACACCCCTGCATCTCTCCCTCTCTCTCTCCCTCAGAGGATTTATATTATCAAGCAGCCAATAAGTTATGGCCTAAAATCTTCATAGCCACACCCTAGCAACCAGTTTCAGCACCCTAGCAACCACTAAGAGCTCCCTAGCAACCACCCTAAACCAAAAAAAAACATTTTTTTATTTTTTTTATATTTTTTAAAGCAATTTTACTCTCGTGGCCTTGCGATATCGCTCCATGCTTGTGCCTATTCGGCCATAGGCACGAGGCCGCAGGCCGAGTGCCGTACAGAAGGCACTCGTTATTAAAGATTTTAAGAACTCTATAAAAACTCCATAGTAACCATATTTGACAACTACCAACCACCTAGTAACACCATAGCAACTAACAAAAACACCTTAGCAACCACCCTGAACACCCTAGCAACGTCTAGAAATGCTCTAGTAACCACAAAAAACTCTAGCAACCACCCAGAACACCCTAGCAACTGCCTAGCAACCACCTAGAACACCTAGCAACTGCCTAGCAACCACCCAGAACACCCTAGCAACTGCCTAGCAATGCCCTAGCATCCACCCAGAATACCATAGCAACTGCCTAGCAACACCATAGCAACCACCTAGCAACGCCCTAGCAACCACCAAGAATACCCTAGCAACTGCCTAGCAACCACCAAGAATACCCTAGCAACTGCCTAGCAACCACCCAGAACACCTTAGCAACTGCCTAGCAACACCATAGCAACCACCCAGAACACCCTAGCAACCACCTGGCAACAGCATCTTGCTAAAAACATGCTGGCAACATGCTAATCAAGCTAGCATCATGCTAGCAACATGCTAATCAAGCTAGCATCATGCTAGCAACATGCTAATCAAGCTAGCATCATGTTAGCAACATGCTAATCATGTTAACATTATGCTAGCAACATGCTAATAAAGCTAGCATCATGCTAACAACATGCTAATCAAGCTAGCATAATGCTAGCATCATGCTAATCAAGCTAGCATCATGCTAGCAACATGCTAATCATGTTAACATTATGCTAGCAACATGCTAATCAAGCTAGCATCTAGCTAAAAACATGCTAGCAACATGCTAATCATGCTAGCATCTTGTTAAAAGCATGCTAGCAACATGCTAATCATGCTAGCATCATCCAACCAACATGCTAATCATGTTAACAACATGTTAATCCTGCTAACATCATTCTAACAACATGTTAATCATAGTAAATCATGCTGGAATATGTTAAATCGTAATAAATAATCTTAGAAACATGGTAAATCGTGGTAAATTATGCTAAAATGTGGTATATCATGGTATCACAACATGTCAATTGTGTTAGCATCTGCCCAGTGGCGAATTTTGCCACTGCAAGCACCACTTCACATTTTCTTCAGGAAATGTACATTCTAGTTATTATTATTCTTATTTTTATTCTGGACAAAGTTTGGCGCGAAACTCGCCCCGCACCGTTTGTCTCAGACCCCTGAGTGAGGCGTCAAATCGAGCGGCTCATTGAGGAGAGGTGTGCTATGACTTTTCTAAGCGATCGGGTGTACGATGTTCGCACAGCGGACGAAAAAGCGGCCAAAAAAGTCCCATTGACTTTACATTGGGAGTTCTAAAAATATTTGAATCCCAACCGACGTTTTCACACACATAGACTCCAAAGGGCCTGACAGCCCTGCGTCTCTCCCTCTCTCTCTCCCTCAGAGGATTTATATTATCAAGCAACCAATAAGTTATGGCCTAAAATCTTCATAGCCACACCCTAGCAACCAGTTTCAGCACCCTAGCAACCACTAAGAGCTCCCTAGCAACCACCCTAAACCAAAAAAAAACATTTTTTTATTTTTTTTATATTTTTTAAAGCAATTTTACTCTCGTGGCCTTGCGATATCGCTCCATGCTTGTGCCTATTCGGCCATAGGCACGAGGCCGCAGGCCTCGTGCCGTACTGAAGGCATTTGTTATTAAAGATTTTATTAACTCTATAAAAACTCCATAGTAACCATATTTGACAACTACCAACCACCTAGTAACACCATAGCAACTAACAAAAACACCTTAGCAACCACCCTGAACACCCTAGCAATGTCTAGAAATGCTCTAGTAACCACAAAAAACTCTAGCAAGCACCCAGAACACCCTAGCAACTGCCTAGCAACCACCTAGAACACCTAGCAACTGCCTAGCAACCACCCAGAACACCCTAGCAACTGCCTAGCAATGCCCTAGTATCCACCCAGAATACCATAGCAACTGCCTAGCAACACCATAGCAACCACCCAGAACACCCTAGCAACCATCTAGCAACGCCCTAGCAACCACCAAGAATACCCTAGCAACTGCCTAGCAACCACCAAGAATACCCTAGCAACTGCCTAGCAACCACCCAGAACACCTTAGCAACTGCCTAGCAACACCATAGCAACCACCCAGAACACCCTAGCAACCACCTGGCAACAGCATCTTGCTAAAAACATAATGGCAACATGCTAATCAAGCTAGCATCATGCTAGCAACATGCTAATCAAGCTAGCATCATGCTAGCAACATGCTAATCATGCTAGCATTATGCTACCAACATGCTAATAAAGCTAGCATCATGCTAACAACATGCTAATCAAGCTAGCATAATGTTAGCATCATGCTAATCAAGCTAACATAATGCTAGCAACATGCTAATAATGCTAGCATTATGCTAGCAACATGCTAATCAAGCTAGCATCATGCTAACAACATGCTAGTCAAGCTAGCATAATGCTAGCATCATGCTAATCAAGCTAGCATCATGCTAGCAACATGCTAATCATGCTAGCAACATGCTAATCATGTTAGCATCTAGCTAAAAACATGCTAGCAACATGCTAATCATGCTAGCATCTTGTTAAAAGCATGGTAGCAACATGCTAATCATGCTAGCATCATCCAACCAACATGCTAATCATGCTAACAACATGCTAATCCTGCTAGCATCATTCTAACAACATGTTAATCATAGTAAATCATGCTGGAATGTGTTAAATCGTAATAAATCATCTTAGAAACATGGTAAATCGTGGTAAATAATGGTATCACAACATGTCAATTGTGTTAGCATCTGCCCAGTGGCGAATTTTGCCACTGCAAGCACCACTTCACATTTTCTTCAGGAAATGTACATTCTAGTTCTTCTTCTTATTATTCCGGACAAAAGTTTGGCGCGTAATGCGCCCCGCACCGTTTGTCACAGACCCCTGAGTGAAGTGTCAAATCGACCGGCTCATTGAGGAGAGGTGTGCTATGACTTTTCTAAGCGATCGGGTGTACGATGTTCGCACAGCGGACGAAAAAGCGGCCAAAAAAGTCCCATTGACTTTACATTGGGCATTCTAAAAATATTTGAATCCCAACCGACGTTTTCACACACACAGACTCCAAAGGGCCTGACACCCCTGCGTCTCTCCCTCTCTCTCTCCCTCAGAGGATTTATATTATCAAGCAGCCAATAAGTAATGGCCTAAAATCTTCATAGCCACACCCTAGCAACCAGTTTCAGCACCCTAGCAACCACTAAGAGCTCCCTAGCAACCACCCTAAACCAAAAAAAATGTTTTTTTAAATTTTTTTGTATTTTTTAACGCAATATTACACTCGTGGCCTTGCGATATTGCTCCATGCTTGTGCCTATTTGGCCATAGGCACAAGGCCGCAGGCCGAGTGCCGTACTGAAGGCACTCGTTATTAAAGATTTTAATAACTCTATAAAAACTCCATAGTAACCATCTTTGACAACTACTAACCACCTAGTAACACCATAGCAACTACCAATAATACCTTAACAACCATCCTGAACACCCTAGCAACGTCTAGAAACGCTCTAGTAACCACCAAAAATACTGTAGCAACCACCCAGAACACCCTAGCAACTGTCTAGCAACCCCCCAGAACACCTAGCAACTGCCTAGCAACCACCCAGAACACCATAGCAACTGCCTAGCAACGCCCTAGCATCCACCTAAAATACCATAGCAACTGCCTAGCAACACCATAGCAACCACCAAGAACACCCTAGCAACCACCTAGCAACGCCCTAACAACCACCAAGAATACCCTAGCAACGCCCTAGCAACCACCCAGAATACCCTAGCAACTGCCTAGCAACACCATAGCAACCACCCAGAATACCCTAGCAACCGCCTAGCAACACCATAGCAACCACCCAGAATACCCTAGCAACTGCCTAGCAACGCCCTAGCAACCACCCAGAATACCCTAGCAACCGCCTAGCAACACCATAGTACCAACCAGAAAAGCCTAGCAACCACCTAGCAACGCCCTAGCAACCACCAAGAATACCCTAGCAACCGCCTAGCAACCACCCAAAAAACCCTAGCAACCACCTAGCAACACCATAGCAACCACCCAGAATACCCTAGCAACTGCCTAGCAACGCCCTAGCAACCACCCAGAATACCCTAGCAACCGCCTAGCAACACCATAGCAACCACCAAGAATACCCTAGCAACCGCCTAGCAACACCATAGCAACCACCCAGAACACCCTAGCAACTGCCTAGCAACACCCTAGCAACCACCCAGAACACCATAGCAACCACCCAGAATACCCTAGCAACTGCCTAGCAACACCATAGCAACCACCAAGAATACCCTAGCAACACCATAGCAACCACCCAGAATACCCTAGCCACCGCTTAGCAACACCATAGCAACCACCCAGAACAGCCTAGCAACCACCTAGCAATGCCCTAGCAACCACCAAGAATACCCTAGCAACTGCCTAGCAACTACCAAGAATACCCTAGCAACTGCCTAGCAACCACCCAGAACACCTTAGCAACTGCCTAGCAACACCATAGCAACCACCCAGAACACCCTAGCAACCACCTGGCAACAGCATCTTGCTAAAAACATGCTGGCAAACATGCTAATCAAGCTAGCATCATGATAACAACATGCTAATCATGCTAGAATCATGCTAGCATCATGCTAATCAAGCTAGCATCATGTTAGCAACATGTTAATCATGCTAGCATTATGCTAGCATCATGCTAATCAAGCTAGCATCATGCTAGCAACATGCTAATCATGCTAGCATTATGCTAACAACATGCTAATCAAGCTAGCATCATGCTAGCAACATGCTAATCAAGCTATCATCATGCTAACAACATGCTAATCATGCTAACAACATGCTAATCAAGCTAGCATAATGCTAACAACATGCTAATCATGTTAGCATCTAGCTAAAAACATGCTAGCAAAATGCTAATCATGCTAGCATCTTGTTAAAAGCATGCTAGCAACATGCTAATCATGCTAGCATCATCCAACCAACATGCTAATCATGCTAACAACATGCTAATCCTGCTAGTATCATTCTAACAACATGTTAATCATAGTAAATCATGCTGGAATGTGGTAAATCGTAGTAAATCATCTTAGAAACATGGTAAATCGTGGTAAATAATGCTAAAATGTGGTATATCATGGTATCACAACATGTTAATTGTGTTAGCATCTGCCCAGTGGTGAATTTTGCCACTGCAAGCACCACTTCACATTTTCTTCAGGAAATGTACATTCTAGTTATTAGTGGTGCTTGCTGAAAGCAAGGCATCACTATTGTTCTCTTGCATACTTATTATTATTATTCTTATTATTCTGGACAAAGTTTGGCGCGTAACTCGCCCCGCACCGTTTGTCTCAGACCCCTGAGTGAGGTGTCAAATCGACCGGCTCATTGAGGAGAGGTGTGGTATGACTTTTCTAAGCGATCGGGTGTACGATGTTCGCACAGCGGACGAAAAAGCGGCCAAAAAAGTCCCATTGACTTTACATTGGGAGTTCTAAAAATATTTGAATCCCAACCGACGTTTTCACACACACACCACTCCAAAGGGCCTGACACCCCTGCGTCTCTCCCTCTCTCTCTCCCTCAGAGGATTTATATTATCAAGCAGCCAATAAGTTATGGCCCAAAATCTTCATAGCCACACCCTAGCAACCAGTTACAGCACCCTAGCAACCACTAAGAGCTCCCTAGCAAGCACCCTAAACCAAAAAAAAAATTTTTTTTTATTTTTTTTTATTTTTTAAAGCAATTTTACTCTCGTGGCCTTGCGATATCGCTCCATGCTTGTGCCTATTCGGCCATAGGCACGAGGCCGCAGGCCGAGTGCCGTACTGAAGGCACTCGTTATTAAAGATTTTAAGAACTCTATAAAAACTCCATAGTAACCATATTTGACAACTACCAACCACCTAGTAACACCATAGCAACTAACAAAAATATCTTAGCAACCACCCTGAACACCCTAGCAACGTCTAGAAATGCTCTAGTAACCACCAAAAAACTCTAGCAACCACCCAGAACACCCTAGCAAATGCCTAGCAACCACCCAGAACACCTAGCAACTGCCTAGCAACCACCCAGAACACCTAACAACTGCCTAGCAACCACCCAGAACACCCTAGCAACTGCCTAGTAATGCCCTAGCATCCACCCAGAATAACATAGCAACTGCCTAGCAACACCATAGCAACCACCCAGAACACCCTAGCAACCATCTAGCAACGCCCTAGCAACCACCAAGAATACCCTAGCAACTGCCTAGCAACCTTAGCAACTGCCTAGCAACACCATAGCAACCACCCACAACATCCTAGCAACCACCTGGCAACAGCATCTTGCTAAAAACATGCTAGCAACATGCTAATCATGCTAGCAACATGCTAATCAAGCTAGCATCATGCTAGCAACATGCTAATCATGTTAGCATCATGCTAGCAATATGCTAATCAAGCTAGCATCATGCTAGCAACATGCTAATCATGCTAGCATTATGCTAACAACATGCTAATCAAGCTAGCAACATGCTAATCATGCTAGCATTATGCTAATCATGCTAGCATTATGCTAGCAAAATGCTAATCAAGCTAGCATCATACTAGCAACATGCTAGCAACATGCTAATAAAGCTAGCATAATGCTAGCAACATGCCAATCATGTTAGCATCTAGCTAAAAACATGTTAGCAAAATGCTAATCATGCTAGCATCTTGTTAAAAGCATGCTAGCAACATGCTAATCATGCTAGCATTATCCAACCAACATGCTAATCATGCTAGCAACATGCTAATCATGCTAGCATCATTCTAACAACATGTTAATCATAGTAAATCATGCTGGAATGTGGTAAATCGTAATAAATCATCTTAGAATCATGGTAAATCGTGGTAAATAATGCTAAAACGTGGTATCTCATGGTATCACAACATGGTAATTGTGTTAGCATCTGCCCAGTGGCGAATTTTGCCACTGCAAGCACCACTTCACATTTTCTTCAGGAAATGTACATTCTAGTTATTATTATTATTCTGGACAAAGTTTGGCGCGAAACTCGCCCCGCACCGTTTGTCACAGACCCCTGAGTGAAGTGTCAAATCGACCGGCTCATTGAGGAGAGGTGTGCTATGACTTTTCTAAGCGATCGGGTGTACGATGTTCGCACAGCGGACGAAAAAGCGGCCAAAAAAGTCCCCATTGACTTTACATTGGGAGTTCTAAAAATATTTGAATCCCAACCGACGTTTTCACACACACACCACTCCAAAGGGCCTGACACCCCTGCATCTCTCCCTCTCTCTCTCCCTCAGAGGATTTATATTATCAAGCAGCCAATAAGTAATGGCCCAAAATCTTCATAGCCACACCCTAGCAACCAGTTTCAGCACCCTAGCAACCACTAAGAGCTCCCTAGCAACCACCCTAAACCAAAAAAAAAAATTTTTTTATTTTTTAAATATTTTTTAAAGCAATTTTACTCTCGTGGCCTTGCGATATTGCTCCATGCTTGTGCCTATTCGGCCATAGGCACGAGGCCGCAGGCCGAGTGCCGTACAGAAGGCACTCGTTATTAAAGATTTTAAGAACTCTCTAAAAACTCCATAGTAACCATATTTGACAACTACCAACCACCTAGTAACACCATAGCAACTAACAAAAACACCTTAGCAACCACCCTGAACACCCTAGCAACGTCTAGAAATGCTCTAGTAACCACAAAAAACTCTAGCAAGCACCCAGAACACCCTAGCAACTGCCTAGCAACCACCTAGAACACCTAGCAACTGCCTAGCAACCACCCAGAACACCTAGCAACCAACCAGAACACCCTAGCAACTGCCTAGCAATGCCCTAGTATCCACCCAGAATACCATAGCAACTGCCTAGCAACACCATAGCAACCACCCAGAACACCCTAGCAACCACCTAGCAACGCCCTAGCAACCACCAAGAATACCCTAGCAACTGCCTAGCAACCACCAAGAATACCCTAGCAACTGCCTAGCAACCACCCAGAACACCTTAGCAACTGCCTAGCAACACCATAGCAACCACCCAGAACACCCTAGCAACCACCTGGCAACAGCATCTTGCTAAAAACATGCTGGCAACATGCTAATCAAGCTAGCATCATGCTAGCAACATGCTAATCAAGCTAGCATCATGTTAGCAACATGCTAATCATGCTAACAACATGCTAATCAAGCTAGCATCATGCTAGCAACATGTTAATCATGCTAGCATTATGCTACCAACATGCTAATAAAGCTAACATCATGCTAACAACATGCTAATCAAGCTAGCATAATGCTAGCATCATGCTAATCAAGCTAGCATTATGCTAGCAACATGCTAATCATGCTAGCTTTATGCTAGCAACATGCTAA
Organism: Vimba vimba; assembly: GCA_022828995.1. Classification (NCBI taxonomy): domain Eukaryota; kingdom Metazoa; phylum Chordata; class Actinopteri; order Cypriniformes; family Leuciscidae; genus Vimba; species Vimba vimba. Next base: position 56,740,215 of record CM040818.1, read on the forward strand.
TCAAGCTAGCATCATGCTAGCAACATGCTAATCATGCTAGCATTATGCTAGCAACATGCTAATCAAGCTAGCATAATGCTAGTAACATGCTAATCATGTTAGCATCTAGCTAAAAACATGCTAGCAAAATGCTAATCATGCTAGCATCATCCAACCAACATGCTAATCATGCTAACAACATGCTAATCATGCTAGCATCATTCTAACAACATGTTAATCATAGTAAATCATGCTGGAATGTGGTAAATCGTAGTAAATCATCTTAGAATCATGGTAAATCGTGGTAAATACTGCTAAAGTGTCATGCTGTCATGTATATCATGGTATCACAACATGTTAATTGTGTTAGCATCTGCCCAGTGGTGAATTTTGCCACTGCAAGCACCACTTCACATTTTCTTCAGGAAATGTACATTCTAGTTAGTGGTGCTTTTTTAAAAGCATCACTATTGTTATTGCTCATACTTATTATTAGTGGTGCTTTTTTGAAAGCATCACTATTGTTATTGCTCATACTTATTATTAATGGTGCTTGCTGAAAGCAAGGCATCATTAGTGTTCTCTTGCATACTTATTATTCTTCTTCTTCTTATTATTCCGGACAAAAGTTTGGCGCGTAATGCGCCCCGCACCGTTTGTCACAGACCCCTGAGTGAAGTGTCAAATCGACCGGCTCATTGAGGAGAGGTGTGCTATGACTTTTCTAAGCGATCGGGTGTACGATGTTCGCACAGCGGACGAAAAAGCGGCCAAAAAAGTCCCATTGACTTTACATTGGGCATTCTAAAAATATTTGAATCCCAACCGACGTTTTCACACACACAGACTCCAAAGGGCCTGACACCCCTGCATCTCTCCCTCTCTCTCTCCCTCAGAGGATTTATATTATCAAGCAGCCAATAAGTAATGGCCTAAAATCTTGATAGCCACACCCTAGCAACCAGTTTCAGCACCCTAGCAACCACTAAGAGCTCCCTAGCAACCACCCTAAACCAAAAAAAATGTTTTTTTACATTTTTTTGTATTTTTTAACGCAATATTACACTCGTGGCCTTGCGATATTGCTCCATGCTTGTGCCTATTTGGCCGTACTGAAGGCACTCGTTATTAAAGATTTCAATAACTCTATAAAAACTCCATAGTAACCATCTTTGACAACTACTAACCACCTAGTTACACCATAGCAACTACCAATAATACCTTAACAACCATCCTGAACACCCTAGCAACGTCTAGAAACGCTCTAGTAACCACCAAAAATACCGTAGCAACCATCCAGAACACCCTAGCAACTGTCTAGCAACCCCCCAGAACACCTAGCAACTGCCTAGCAACCACCCAGAACACCATAGCAACTGCCTAGCAACGCCCTAGCATCCACCTAAAATACCATAGCAACTGCCTAGCAACACCATAGCAACCACCAAGAACACCCTAGCAACCACCTAGCAACACCCTAGCAACCACCAAGAATACCCTAGCAACGCCCTAGCAACCACCCAGAATACCCTAGCAACTGCCTAGCAACACCATAGCAACCACCCAGAATACCCTAGCAACCACCTAGCAACACCATAGCAACCACCTAGAATACCCTAGCAACTGCCTAGCAACGCCCTAGCAACCACCCAGAATACCCTAGCAACCACCTAGCAACACCATAGCAACCACCCAGAAAAGCCTAGCAACCACCTAGCAACCACCAAGAATACCCTAGCAACTGCCTAACAACACCCTAGCAACCACCCAGAACACCATAGCAACCACCCAGAATACCCTAGCAACCGCCTAGCAACACCATAGCAACCACCAAGAATACCCTAGCAACCGCCTAGCAACCACATAGAATACCCTAGCAACCGCCTAACAACACCATAGCAACCACCCAGAAAACCCTAGCAACTGCCTAGCAACGCCCTAGCAACCACCCATAATACCCTAGCAACCGCCTAGCAACACCATAGCAACCACCCAGAATACCCTAGCAACACCATAGCAACCACCCAGAACAGCCTAGCAACCACCTAGCAACGCCCTAGCAACCACCAAGAATACCCTAGCAACTGCCTAGCAACCACCCAGAATACCCTAGCAACCGCCAAGCAACACCATAGCAACCACCAGGAATACCCTAGCAACTGCATAGCAACCACCCAGTATACCCTAGCAACACCACAGCAACCACCCAGAACACCCTAGCAACTGCCTAGCAACACCATAGCAACCACCCAGAATACCCTAGCAACGCCCTAGCAACCACCCATAATACCCTAGCAACTGCCTAGCAACACCATAGCAACCACCCAGAATACCCTAGCAACCACCTAGCAACACCATAGCAACCACCCAGAACAGCCTAGCAACCACCTAGCAACCGCCTAGCAACCACCCAGAATACCCTAGCAACCGCCTAGCAATGCCCTAGCAACCGTTTAGAGCCACATATAAACCATATTGCAACATATAGAAGCTATATTTCAGCTCCACAACATCGTACAAACATGGTTGTTGGCTCGTATGCAATCATGTACAACACCCTAGCAACCGAGTGGAGAGTTTTGCCATTGCAAGCACCATTTCACATTTTCTTCAGGAAATGTACATTCTAGTTCTTATTATTATTAGTGGTGCTTTTTTAAAAGCATCACTATTGTTATTGCTCATACTTATTATTATTCTTCTACTTCTTTTTATTATTCTGGACAAAAGTTTGGCGCGAAACTCGCCCCGCACCGTTTGTCACAGACCCCTGAGTGAGGGGTCAAATCGACCGGCTCATTGAGGAGAGGTGTGGTATGACTTTTCTAAGCGATCGGGTGTACGATGTTCGCACAGCGGACGAAAAAGCGGCCAAAAAAGTCCCATTGACTTTACATTGGGAGTTCTAAAAATATTTGAATCCCAACCGACGTTTTCACACACACAGACTCCAAAGGGCCTGACACCCCTGCGTCTCTCCCTCTCTCTCTCCCTCAGAGGATTTATATTATCAAGCAGCCAATAAGTAATGGCCTAAAATCTTCATAGCCACACCCTAGCAACCAGTTTCAGCACCCTAGCAACCACTAAGAGCTCCCTAGCAACCACCCTAAACCAAAAAATTTTTTTTTTTACATTTTTTTGTATTTTTTAATGCAATATTACACTCATGGCCTTGCGATATTGCTCCATGCTTGTGCCTATTCGACCATAGGCACGAGGCCGCAGGCCGAGTGCCGTACTGAAGGCACTCGATATTAAAGATTTTAATAACTCTATAAAAACTCCATAGTAACCATCTTTGACAACTACCAACCACCTAGTACCACCATAGCAACAAAAAAATACCTTAGCAACCATCCTGAACACCCTAGCAACGTCTAGAAATGCTCTAGTAACCACCAAAAATACCGTAGCAACTACCCAGAACACCCTAGCAACTGTCTAGCAACCCCCCAGAACACCTAGCAACTGCCTAGCAACCATCCTGAACACCCTAGCAACGTCTAGAAATGCTCTAGTAACCACCAAAAATACCGTAGCAACTACCCAGAACACCCTAGCAACGCCCTAGCAACCACCCAGAATACCCTAGCAACTGCCTAGCAACCACCCAGAATACCCTAGCAACACCATAGCAACCACCCAGAATACCCTAGCAACCGCCTAGCAACACCATAGCAACCACCCAGAACAGCCTAGCAACCACCTAGCAACGCCCTAGCAACCACCAAGAATACCCTAGCAACAGCCTAGCAACCACCCAGTATACCCTAGCAACCACCTAGCAACACCATAGCAACGACCAATAATACCCTAGCAACCGCCTAGCAACTCCATAGCAACCACCAAGAATACCCTAGCAACCGCCTAGCAACTCCATAGCAACCACCCAGAACACCCTAGCAACTGCCTAGCAACTCCCTAGCAACCATCTAAAATACCCTACCAACCACCTAGCAACACCATAGCAACCACCCAGAACTGCCTAGCAACTGCCTAGCAACCACCAAGAATACCCTAGCAACCGCCTAGCAACCAACCAGAACACCTTAGCAACACCATAGCAACCGCCCAGAACACCCTAGCAACTGCCTAGCAACCACCAAGAATACCCTAGCAATTGCCTAGCAACCACCCGGAACACCCTAGCAACCGTTTAGAGCCACATATAAACCATATTGCAACACATAGAAGCTATATTTCAGCTCCACAACATCGTACAGACATGGTTGTTGGCTCGTATGCAATCATGTACAACACCCTAGCAACCGAGTGGAGAGTTTTGCCACTGCAAGCACCATTTCACATTTTCTTCAGGAAATGTACATTCTAGTTATTATTATTATTCTGGACAAAGTTTGGCGCGAAACTCGCCCCGCACCGTTTGTCACAGACCCCTGAGTGAAGTGTCAAATCGACCGGCTCATTGAGGAGAGGTGTGCTATGACTTTTCTAAGCGATCGGGTGTACGATGTTCGCACAGCGGACGAAAAAGCGGCCAAAAAAGTCCCCATTGACTTTACATTGGGAGTTCTAAAAATATTTGAATCCCAACCGACGTTTTCACACACACACCACTCCAAAGGGCCTGACACCCCTGCGTCTCTCCCTCTCTCTCTCCCTCAGAGGATTTATATTATCAAGCAGCCAATAAGTTATGGCCTAAAATCTTCATAGCCACACCCTAGCAACCAGTTTCAGCACCCTAGCAACCACTAAGAGCTCCCTAGCAACCACCCTAAACCAAAAAAAAACATTTTTTTATTTTTTTTTTATTTTTTAAAGCAATATTACACTCGTGGCCTTGCGAAATCACTCCATGCCTTGTGCCTATTCGGCCATAGGCACGAGGCCGCAGGCCGAGTGCCGTACTGAAGGCACTCGTTATTAAAGATTTTAAGAACTCTATAAAAACTCCATAGTAACCATATTTGACAACTACCAACCACCTAGTAACACCATAGCAACTAACAAAAATACCTTAGCAACCACCCTGAACACCCTAGCAACGTCTAGAAATGCTCTAGTAACCACCAAAAATACCGTAGCGACTACCCAGAACACCCTAGCAACTGTCTAGCAACCCCCCAGAACACCTAGCAACTGCCTAGCAACCACCCAGAACACCCTAGCAACTGCCTAGCAACGCCCTAGCATCCACCCAAAATACCATAGCAACTGCCTAGCAACACCATAGCAACCACCCAGAACACCCTAGCAACTGCCTAGCAACGCCCTAGCAACCACCCAGAATACCCTAGCAACTGCCTAGCAACCACCCAGAATACCCTAGCAACACCATAGCAACCACCCAGAATACCCTAACAACCGCCTAGCAACACCATAGCAACCACACAGAACAGCCTAGCAACCACCTAGCAACACCCTAGAAACCACCAAGAATACCCTAGCAACCGCCTAGCAACCACCCAGTATACCCTAGCAACCGCCTAGCAACACCATAAGAACCACCCAGAACACCCTAGCAACTGCCTAGCAACGCCCTAGCAACCACCCAGAATACCCTAGCAACTGCCTAGCAACACCATAGCAACCACCCAGAATACCCTAGCAACTGCCTAGCAACGACCTAGCAACCACCAAGAATACCCTAGCACCCGCCTATTAACACCATAGCAACCACCCAGAATAACCTAGCAACCGCCTAGCAACACCATAGCAACCACTCAGAATACCCTAGCAACTGCCTAGCAACCACCCAGAACACCCTAGCAACTGCCTAGCAACCACCCAGAATACCTTAGCAACCACCTAGCAACACCATAGCAACAACCCAGAACACCCTAGCAACTGCCTAGCAACCACCCAGAATACCCTAGCGACCGCCTAGCAACACCATATAAACCACCCAGAACACCATAGCAACCACACAGAACACCCTAGCAACCACACAGAACATCCTAGCAACACCCTAGCAAACACCTGAACAACATGAATAAGCCATATCTCAGCACCAGAACATCGTACAGACATGGTTGTTGGCTCGTATGCAATCATGTATAACACCCTAGCAACCGAGTGGCGAGTTTTGCCACTGCAAGCACCACTTCACATTTTCTTCAGGAAATGTACATTCTAGTTATTATTATTATTATTCTGGACAAAGTTTGGCGCGAAACTCGCCCCGCACCGTTTGTCACAGACCCCTGAGTGAAGTGTCAAATCGACCGGCTCATTGAGGAGAGGTGTGCTATGACTTTTCTAAGCGATCGGGTGTACGATGTTCGCACAGCGGACGGAAAAGCGGCCAAAAAAGTCCCCATTGACTTTACATTGGGAGTTCTAAAAATATTTGAATCCCAACCGACGTTTTCACACACACACCACTCCAAAGGGCCTGACACCCCTGCATCTCTCCCTCTCTCTCTCCCTCAGAGGATTTATATTATCAAGCAGCCAATAAGTAATGGCCCAAAATCTTCATAGCCACACCCTAGCAACCAGTTTCAGCACCCTAGCAACCACTAAGAGCTCCCTAGCAACCACCCTAAACCAAAAAAAAAAAAATTTTTATTTTTTAAATATTTTTTAAAGCAATTTTACTCTCGTGGCCTTGCGATATTGCTCCATGCTTGTGCCTATTCGGCCATAGGCACGAGGCCGCAGGCCGAGTGCCGTACAGAAGGCACTCGTTATTAAAGATTTTAAGAACTCTCTAAAAACTCCATAGTAACCATATTTGACAACTACCAACCACCTAGTAACACCATAGCAACTAACAAAAACACCTTAGCAACCACCCTGAACACCCTAGCAACGTCTAGAAATGCTCTAGTAACCACAAAAAACTCTAGCAAGCACCCAGAACACCCTAGCAACTGCCTAGCAACCACCTAGAACACCTAGCAACTGCCTAGCAACCACCCAGAACACCTAGCAACCAACCAGAACACCTTAGCAACTGCCTAGCAATGCCCTAGTATCCACCCAGAATACCATAGCAACTGCCTAGCAACACCATAGCAACCACCCAGAACACCCTAGCAACCACCTAGCAACGCCCTAGCAACCACCAAGAATACCCTAGCAACTGCCTAGCAACCACCAAGAATACCCTAGCAACTGCCTAGCAACCACCCAGAACACCTTAGCAACTGCCTAGCAACACCATAGCAACCACCCAGAACACCCTAGCAACCACCTGGCAACAGCATCTTGCTAAAAACATGCTGGCAACATGCTAATCAAGCTAGCATCATGCTAGCAACATGCTAATCAAGCTAGCATCATGTTAGCAACATGCTAATCATGCTAACAACATGCTAATCAAGCTAGCATCATGCTAGCAACATGTTAATCATGCTAGCATTATGCTACCAACATGCTAATAAAGCTAACATCATGCTAACAACATGCTAATCGAGCTAGCATAATGCTAGCATCATGCTAATCAAGCTAGCATCATGCTAGCAACATGCTAATCATGCTAGCTTTATGCTAGCAACATGCTAATCAAGCTAGCATCATGCTAGCAACATGCTAATCATGCTAGCATTATGCTAGCAACATGCTAATCAAGCTAGCATAATGCTAGTAACATGCTAATCATGTTAGCATCTAGCTAAAAACATGCTAGCAAAATGCTAATCATGCTAGCATCATCCAACCAACATGCTAATCATGCTAACAACATGCTAATCATGCTAGCATCATTCTAACAACATGTTAATCATAGTAAATCATGCTGGAATGTGGTAAATCGTAGTAAATCATCTTAGAATCATGGTAAATCGTGGTAAATACTGCTAAAGTGTCATGCTGTCATGTATATCATGGTATCACAACATGTTAATTGTGTTAGCATCTGCCCAGTGGTGAATTTTGCCACTGCAAGCACCACTTCACATTTTCTTCAGGAAATGTACATTCTAGTTAGTGGTGCTTTTTTAAAAGCATCACTATTGTTATTGCTCATACTTATTATTAGTGGTGCTTTTTTGAAAGCATCACTATTGTTATTGCTCATACTTATTATTCTTATTATTATTATTATTATTATTATTCTGGACAAAGTTTGGCGCGAAACTCGCCCCGCACCGTTTGTCACAGACCCCTGAGTGAAGTGTCAAATCGACCGGCTCATTGAGGAGAGGTGTGCTATGACTTTTCTAAGCGATCGGGTGTACGATGTTCGCACAGTGGACGGAAAAGCGGCCAAAAAAGTCCCCATTGACTTTACATTGGGAGTTCTAAAAATATTTGAATCCCAACCGACGTTTTCACACACACACCACTCCAAAGGGCCTGACACCCCTGCATCTCTCCCTCTCTCTCTCCCTCAGAGGATTTATATTATCAAGCAGACAATAAGTAATGGCCCAAAATCTTCATAGCCACACCCTAGCAACCAGTTTCAGCACCCTAGCAACCACTAAGAGCTCCCTAGCAACCACCCTAAACCAAAAAAAAAAAAATTTTTATTTTTTAAATATTTTTTAAAGCAATTTTACTCTCGTGGCCTTGCGATATTGCTCCATGCTTGTGCCTATTCGGCCATAGGCACGAGGCCGCAGGCCGAGTGCCGTACAGAAGGCACTCGTTATTAAAGATTTTAAGAACTCTCTAAAAACTCCATAGTAACCATATTTGACAACTACCAACCACCTAGTAACACCATAGCAACTAACAAAAACACCTTAGCAACCACCCTGAACACCCTAGCAACGTCTAGAAATGCTCTAGTAACCACAAAAAACTCTAGCAAGCACCCAGAACACCCTAGCAACTGCCTAGCAACCACCTAGAACACCTAGCAACTGCCTAGCAACCACCCAGAACACCTAGCAACCAACCAGAACACCCTAGCAACTGCCTAGCAATGCCCTAGTATCCACCCAGAATACCATAGCAACTGCCTAGCAACACCATAGCAACCACCCAGAACACCCTAGCAACCACCTAGCAACGCCCTAGCAACCACCAAGAATACCCTAGCAACTGCCTAGCAACCACCAAGAATACCCTAGCAACTGCCTAGCAACCACCCAGAAAACCTTAGCAACTGCCTAGCAACACCATAGCAACCACCCAGAACACCCTAGCAACCACCTGGCAACAGCATCTTGCTAAAAACATGCTGGCAACATGCTAATCAAGCTAGCATCATGCTAGCAACATGCTAATCAAGCTAGCATCATGTTAGCAACATGCTAATCATGCTAACAACATGCTAATCAAGCTAGCATCATGCTAGCAACATGTTAATCATGCTAGCATTATGCTACCAACATGCTAATAAAGCTAACATCATGCTAACAACATGCTAATCAAGCTAGCATAATGCTAGCATCATGCTAATCAAGCTAGCATCATGCTAGCAACATGCTAATCATGCTAGCTTTATGCTAGCAACATGCTAATCAAGCTAGCATCATGCTAGCAACATGCTAATCATGCTAGCAACATGCTAATCAAGCTAGCATAATGCTAATCAAGCTAGCATCATGCTAGCAACATGCTAATCATGCTAGCATTAGGCTACCAACATGCTAATAAAGCTAGCATCATGCTAACAACATGCTAATCAAGCTAGCATAATGCTAGCATCATGCTAATCAAGCTAGCATCCTGCTAGCAACATGCTAATCATGCTAACATAATGCTAGCAACATGCTTATCAAGCTAGCATCATGCTAGCACCATGCTAATCATGCTAGCAACATGCTAATCATGTTAGCATCTAGCTAAAAACATGCTAGCAACATGCTAATCATGCTAGCATCTTGTTAAAAGCATGCTAGCAACATGCTAATCATGCTAGCATCATCCAACCAACATGCTAATCATGTTAACAACATGTTAATCCTGCTAACATCATTCTAACAACATGTTAATCATAGTAAATCATGCTGGAATATGTTAAATCGTAATAAATAATCTTAGAAACATGGTAAATCGTGGTAAATAATGCTAAAATGTGGTATATCATGGTATCACAACATGTCAATTGTGTTAGCATCTGCCCAGTGGCGAATTTTGCCACTGCAAGCACCACTTCACATTTTCTTCAGGAAATGTACATTCTAGTTATTCTTCTTCTTTTTATTATTCTGGACAAAGTTTGGCGCGAAACTCGCCCCGCACCGTTTGTCACAGACCCCTGAGTGAGGCGTCAAATCGAGCGGCTCATTGAGGAGAGGTGTGCTATGACTTTTCTAAGCGATCGGGTGTACGATGTTCGCACAGCGGACGAAAAAGCGGCCAAAAAAGTCCCATTGACTTTACATTGGGAGTTCTAAAAATATTTGAATCCCAACCGACGTTTTCACACACACACCACTCCAAAGGGCCTGACACCCCTGCGTCTCTCCCTCTCTCTCTCCCTCAGAGGATTTATATTATCAAGCAGCCAATAAGTTATGGCCCAAAATCTTCATAGCCACACCCTAGCAACCAGTTTCAGCACCCTAGCAACCACTAAGAGCTCCCTAGCAACCACCCTAAACCAAAAAAAATTTTTTTTTTATTTTTTAAATATTTTTTAAAGCAATTTTACTCTCGTGGCCTTGCGATATTGCTCCATGCTTGTGCCTATTCGGCCATAGGCACGAGGCCGCAGGCCGAGTGCCGTACAGAAGGCACTCGTTATTAAAGATTTTAAGAACTCTATAAAAACTCCATAGTAACCATATTTGACAACTACCAACCACCTAGTAACACCATAGCAACTAACAAAAACACCTTAGCAACCACCCTGAACACCCTAGCAACGTCTAGAAATGCTCTAGTAACCACAAAAAACTCTAGCAAGCACCCAGAACACCCTAGCAACTGCCTAGCAACCACCTAGAACACCTAGCAACTGCCTAGCAACCACCCAGAACACCTAGCAACCAACCAGAACACCCTAGCAACTGCCTAGCAATGCCCTAGTATCCACCCAGAATACCATAGCAACTGCCTAGCAACACCATAGCAACCACCCAGAACACCCTAGCAACCACCTAGCAACGCCCTAGCAACCACCAAGAATACCCTAACAACTGCCTAGCAACCACCAAGAATACCCTAGCAACTGCCTAGCAACCACCCAGAACACCTTAGCAACTGCCTAGCAACACCATAGCAACCACCCAGAACACCCTAGCAACCACCTGGCAACAGCATCTTGCTAAAAACATGCTGGCAACATGCTAATCAAGCTAGCATCATGCTAGCAACATGCTAATCAAGCTAGCATCATGTTAGCAAACATGCTAATCATGCTAGCAACATGCTAATCAAGCTAGCATCATGCTACCAACATGCTAATCATGCTAGCATTATGCTACCAACATGCTAATAAAGCTAGCATCATGCTAACAACATGCTAATCAAGCTAGCATCATGCTAGCATCATGCTAATCAAGCTAGCATCATGCTAGCAACATGCTAATCATGCTAGCATTATGCTAGCAATGTGCTAATCAAGCTAGCATCATGCTAGCAACATGCTAATCATGCTAACAACATGTTAATCAAGCTAGCATAATGCTAACAACATGCTAATCATGTTAGTATCTAGCTAAAAACATGCTAGCAAAATGCTAATCATGCTAGCATCTTGTTAAAAGCATGCTATCAACATGCTTATCATGCTAGCATCATCCAACCAACATGCTAATCATGCTAACAACATGCTAATCCTGCTAGCATCATTCTAACAACATGTTAATCATAGTAAATCATGCTGGAATGTGGTAAATCGTAATAAATCATCTTAGAAACATGGTAAATCGTGGTAAATAATGCTAAAATGTGGTATATCATGGTATCACAACATGTTAATTGTGTTAGCATCTGCCCAGTGGTGAATTTTGCCACTGCAAGCACCACTTCACATTTTCTTCAGGAAATGTACATTCTAGTTATTATTCTTATTATTCTGGACAAAGTTTGGCGCGTAACTCGCCCCGCACCGTTTGTCTCAGACCCCTGAGTGAGGTGTCAAATCGACCGGCTCATTGAGGAGAGGTGTGGTATGACTTTTCTAAGCGATCGGGTGTACGATGTTCGCACAGCGGACGAAAAAGCGGCCAAAAAAGTCCCATTGACTTTACATTGGGAGTTCTAAAAATATTTGAATCCCAACCGACGTTTTCACACACACACCACTCCAAAGGGCCTGACACCCCTGCGTCTCTCCCTCTCTCTCTCCCTCAGAGGATTTATATTATCAAGCAGCCAATAAGTTATGGCCCAAAATCTTCATAGCCACACCCTAGCAACCAGTTTCAGCACCCTAGCAACCACTAAGAGCTCCCTAGCAACCACCCTAAACCAAAAAAAAACATTTTTTTATTTTTTAAAGCAATTTTACTCTCGTGGCCTTGCGATATTGCTCCATGCTTGTGCCTATTCGGCCATAGGCACGAGGCCGCAGGCCGAGTGCCGTACAAAAGGCACTCGTTATTAAAGATTTTAAGAACTCTATAAAAACTCCATAGTAACCATATTTGACAACTAACAACCACCTAGTAACACCATAGCAACTAACAAAAACACCTTAGCAACCACCCTGAACACCATAGCAACGTCTAGAAATGCTCTAGTAACCACAAAAAAACTCTAGCAAGCACCCAGAACACCCTAGCAACTGCCTAGCAACCACCTAGAACACCTAGCAACTGCCTAGCAACCACCCAGAACACCTAGCAACCAACCAGAACACCCTAGCAACTGCCTAGCAATGCCCTAGTATCCACCCAGAATACCATAGCAACTGCCTAGCAACACCATAGCAACCACCCAGAACACCCTAGCAACGCCCTAGCAACGCCCTAGCAACCACCAAGAATACCCTAGCAACTGCCTAGCAACCACCAAGAATACCCTAGCAACTGCCTAGCAACCACCCAGAACACCTTAGCAACTGCCTAGCAACACCATAGCAACCACCCAGAACACCCTAGCAACCACCTGGCAACAGCATCTTGCTAAAAACATGCTGACAAAATGCTAATCAAGCTAGCATCATGCTAACAACATGCTAATCAAGCTAGCATTATGTTAGCAACATGCTAATCATGCTAGCAACATGCTAATCAAGCTAGCATCATGCTAGCAACATGCTAATCATGCTAGCATTATGCTACCAACATGCTAATAAAGCTAACATCATGCTAACAACATGCTAATCAAGCTAGCATAATGCTAGCATCATGCTAATCAAGCTAACATCATGCTAGCAACATGCTAATCAAGCTAGCATCATGCTAGCAACATGCTAATCATGCTAGCATTAGGCTACCAACATGCTAATAAAGCTAGCATCATGCTAACAACATGCTAATCAAGCTAGCATCATGCTAGCATCATGCTAATCAAGCTAGCATCATGCTAGCAACATGCTAATCATGCTAACATTATGCTAGCAACATGCTAATCAAGCTAGCATTATGTTAGCACCATGCTAATCATGCTAGCAACATGCTAATCATGTTAGCATCTAGCTAAAAACATGCCAGCAACATGCTAATCATGCTAGCATCTTGTTAAAAGCATGCTAGCAACATGCTAATCATGCTAGCATCATCCAACCAACATGCTAATCATGTTAACAACATGCTAATCCTGCTAACATCATTCTAACAACATGTTAATCATAGTAAATCATGCTGGAATATGTTAAATCGTAATAAATCATCTTAGAAACATGGTAAATCGTGGTAAATAATGCTAAAATGTGGTATATCATGGTATCACAACATGTCAATTGTGTTAGCATCTGCCCAGTGGCGAATTTTGCCACTGCAAGCACCACTTTACATTTTCTTCAGGAAATGTACATTCTAGTTATTAATGGTGCTTGCTGAAAGCAAGGCATCATTAGTGTTCTCTTGCATACTTATTATTTTTAGTGGTGCTTTTTTGAAAGCATCACTATTGTTATTGCTCATACTTATTATTATTATTCTTATTTTTATTCTGGACAAAGTTTGGCGCGAAACTCGCCCCGCACCGTTTGTCTCAGACCCCTGAGTGAGGCGTCAAATCGAGCGGCTCATTGAGGAGAGGTGTGCTATGACTTTTCTAAGCGATCGGGTGTACGATGTTCGCACAGCGGACGAAAAAGCGGCCAAAAAAGTCCCATTGACTTTACATTGGGAGTTCTAAAAATATTTGAATCCCAACCGACGTTTTCACACACACAGACTCCAAAGGGCCTGACAGCCCTGCGTCTCTCCCTCTCTCTCTCCCTCAGAGGATTTATATTATCAAGCAACCAATAAGTTATGGCCTAAAATCTTCATAGCCACACCCTAGCAACCAGTTTCAGCACCCTAGCAACCACTAAGAGCTCCCTAGCAACCACCCTAAACCAAAAAAAAACATTTTTTTATTTTTTTTATATTTTTTAAAGCAATTTTACTCTCGTGGCCTTGCGATATCGCTCCATGCTTGTGCCTATTCGGCCATAGGCACGAGGCCGCAGGCCTCGTGCCGTACTGAAGGCATTTGTTATTAAAGATTTTATTAACTCTATAAAAACTCCATAGTAACCATATTTGACAACTACCAACCACCTAGTAACACCATAGCAACTAACAAAAACACCTTAGCAACCACCCTGAACACCCTAGCAATGTCTAGAAATGCTCTAGTAACCACAAAAAACTCTAGCAAGCACCCAGAACACCCTAGCAACTGCCTAGCAACCACCTAGAACACCTAGCAACTGCCTAGCAACCACCCAGAACACCTAGCAACCACCCAGAACACCCTAGCAACTGCCTAGCAATGCCCTAGTATCCACCCAGAATACCATAGCAACTGCCTAGCAACACCATAGCAACCACCCAGAACACCCTAGCAACCATCTAGCAACGCCCTAGCAACCACCAAGAATACCCTAGCAACTGCCTAGCAACCACCAAGAATACCCTAGCAACTGCCTAGCAACCACCCAGAACACCTTAGCAACCACCTGGCAACAGCATCTTGCTAAAAACATAATGGCAACATGCTAATCAAGCTAGCATCATGCTAGCAACATGCTAATCAAGCTAGCATCATGCTAGCAACATGCTAATCATGCTAGCATTATGCTACCAACATGCTAATAAAGCTAGCATCATGCTAACAACATGCTAATCAAGCTAGCATAATGTTAGCATCATGCTAATCAAGCTAACATAATGCTAGCAACATGCTAATAATGCTAGCATTATGCTAGCAACATGCTAATCAAGCTAGCATCATGCTAACAACATGCTAGTCAAGCTAGCATAATGCTAACATCATGCTAATCAAGCTAGCATCATGCTAGCAACATGCTAATCATGTTAGCATCTAGCTAAAAACATGCTAGCAACATGCTAATCATGCTAGCATCTTGTTAAAAGCATGGTAGCAACATGCTAATCATGCTAGCATCATCCAACCAACATGCTAATCATGCTAACAACATGCTAATCCTGCTAGCATCATTCTAACAACATGTTAATCATAGTAAATCATGCTGGAATGTGGTAAATCGTAGTAAATCATCTTAGAAACATGGTAAATCGTGGTAAATAATGCTAAAACGTGGTATATCACGGTATCACAACATGTTAATTGTGTTAGCATCTGCCCAGTGGCGAGTTTTGCCACTGCAAGCACCACTTCACATTTTCTTCAGGAAATGTACATTCTAGTTATTATTATTAGTGGTGCTTTTTTAAAAGCATCACTATTGTTATTGCTCATACTTATTATTATTCTTCTACTTCTTTTTATTATTCTGGACAAAAGTTTGGCGCGAAACTCGCCCCGCACCGTTTGTCACAGACCCCTGAGTGAGGGGTCAAATCGACCGGCTCATTGAGGAGAGGTGTGCTATGACTTTTCTAAGCGATCGGGTGTACGATGTTCGCACAGCGGACGAAAAAGCGGCCAAAAAAGTCCCATTGACTTTACATTGGGAGTTCTAAAAATATTTGAATCCCAACCGACGTTTTCACACACACAGACTCCAAAGGGCCTGACACCCCTGCGTCTCTCCCTCTCTCTCTCCCTCAGAGGATTTATATTATCAAGCAGCCAATAAGTAATGGCCTAAAATCTTCATAGCCACACCCTAGCAACCAGTTTCAGCACCCTAGCAACCACTAAGAGCTCCCTAGCAACCACCCTAAACCAAAAAATTTTTTTTTTTACATTTTTTTGTATTTTTTAACGCAATATTACACTCGTGGCCTTGCGATATTGCTCCATGCTTGTGCCTATTCGGCCATAGGCACGAGGCCGCAGGCCGAGTGCCGTACTGAACCACCCAGAACACCCTATTCGGCCATAGGCACGAGGCTGCAGGCCGAGTGCCGTACTGAAGGCACTCGCAACCACCCAGAACACCCTAGCAACTGCTTTTTAAAAAAAAATTAAAGCAATATTACACTCGTGGCCTTGCGAAATTGCTCCATGCTTGTGCCTATTCGGCCATAGGCACGAGGCCGCAGGCCGAGTGCCGTACATAAGGCACTCGCAACCACCCAGAACACCCTAGCAACTGTCTAGCAACCACCCAGAACACCTAGCAACTGCCTAGCAACCACCCAGAACACCCTAGCAATGCCCTAGCATCCACCCAGAATACCATAGCAACTGCCTAGCAACACCATAGCAACCACCCAGAACACCCTAGCAACCACCTAGCAACGCCCTAGCAACTGCCTAGCAACCACCAAGAATACCCTAGCAACTGCCTAGCAACCTTAGCAACTGCCTAGCAACACCATAGCAACCACCCAGAACACCCTAGCAACCACCTGGCAACAGCATCTTGCTAAAAACATGCTATCAACATGCTAATCATGCTAGCATCATGCTAGCAACATGCTAATCAAGCTAGCATGATGCTAGTAACATGCTAATCAAGCTAGCATCATGCTAGCAACATGCTAATCATGGTAGCATCATGCTAGCAACATGCTAATCAAGCTAGCATCATGCTAGCAACATGCTAATCATGCTAGCAACATGCTAATCATGCTAGCATTATGCTAGCCACATGCTAATCAAGCTAGCAAAATGCTAATCATGCTAACATTAGGCTAATCATGCTAGCATTATGCTAGCAACATGCTAATCAAGCTAGCATCATGTTAATAATGCTAGCATTATGCTATCAACATGCTAATCAAGCTAGCATAATGTTAACAACATGCTAATCAAGCTAGCATAATGCTAGCATCATGCTAATCAAGCTAGCATCATGCTAGCAAAATGCTAATCATGCTAGCATTATGCTAGCAACATGCTAATCAAGCTAGCAACATGCTAATCAAGCTAGCATAATGCTAACAACATGTTAATCATGTTAGTATCTAGCTAAAAACATGCTAGCAACATGCTAATCATGCTAGCATCTTGTTAAAAGCATGCTAGCAACATGCTAATCATGCTAGCATCTTGTTAAAAGCATGCTAGCAACATGCTAATCATGCTAGCATCTTGTTAAAAGCATGCTAGCAACATGCTAATCATGTTAGCATCATCCAACCAACATGCTAATCATGCTAACAACATGCTAATCCTGCTAGCATCATTCTAACAACATGTTAATCATAGTAAATCATGCTGGAATGTGGTAAATCGTAGTAAATCATCTTAGAAACATGGTAAATCGTGGTAAATAATGCTAAAATGTGGTATATCATGGTATCACAACATGTTAATTGTGTTAGCATCTGCCCAGTGGTGAATTTTGCCACTGCAAGCACCACTTCACATTTTCTTCAGGAAATGTACATTCTAGTTATTATTATTATTATTCTGGACAAAGTTTGGCGCGAAACTCGCCCCGCACCGTTTGTCACAGACCCCTGAGTGAAGTGTCAAATCGACCGGCTCATTGAGGAGAGGTGTGCTATGACTTTTCTAAGCGATCGGGTGTACGATGTTCGCACAGCGGACGAAAAAGCGGCCAAAAAAGTCCCCATTGACTTTACATTGGGTGTTCTAAAAATATTTGAATCCCAACCGACGTTTTCACACACACACCACTCCAAAGGGCCTGACACCCCTGCATCTCTCCCTCTCTCTCTCCCTCAGAGGATTTATATTATCAAGCAGCCAATAAGTTATGGCCTAAAATCTTCATAGCCACACCCTAGCAACCAGTTTCAGCACCCTAGCAACCACTAAGAGCTCCCTAGCAACCACCCTAAACCAAAAAAAAACATTTTTTTATTTTTTTTATATTTTTTAAAGCAATTTTACTCTCGTGGCCTTGCGATATCGCTCCATGCTTGTGCCTATTCGGCCATAGGCACGAGGCCGCAGGCCTCGTGCCGTACTGAAGGCACTCGTTATTAAAGATTTTAAGAACTCTATAAAAACTCCATAGTAACCATATTTGACAACTACCAACCACCTAGTAACACCATAGCAACTAACAAAAACACCTTAGCAACCACCCTGAACACCCTAGTAACGTCTAGAAATGCTCTAGTAACCACAAAAAACTCTAGCAAGCACCCAGAACACCCTAGCAACTGCCTAGCAACCACCTAGAACACCTAGCAACTGCCTAGCAACCACCCAGAACACCTAGCAACCACCCAGAACACCCTAGCAACTGCCTAGCAACCACCCAGAACACCTAGCAACCACCCAGAACACCCTAGCAACTGCCTAGCAATGCCCTAGTATCCACCCAGAATACCATAGCAACTGCCTAGCAACACCATAGCAACCACCCAGAACACCCTAGCAACCACCTAGCAACGCCCTAGCAACCACCAAGAATACCCTAGCAACTGCCTAGCAACCACCAAGAATACCCTAGCAACTGCCTAGCAACCACCCAGAACACCCTAGCAACCACCTGGCAACAGCATCTTGCTAAAAACATGCTGGCAACATGCTAATCAAGCTAGCATCATGCTAGCAACATGCTAATCATGCTAGCATTATGCTACCAACATGCTAATAAAGCTAGCATCATGCTAACAACATGCTAATCAAGCTAGCATAATGTTAGCATCATGCTAATCAAGCTAGCATCATGCTAGCAACATGCTAATCATGCTAGCATTATGCTAGCAACATGCTAATCAAGCTAGCATAATGTTAGCATCATGCTAATCAAGCTAGCATAATGTTAGCATCATGCTAATCAAGCTAGCATCATGCTAGCAACATGCTAATCAAGCTAGCACCATGCTAGCAACATGATAATCAATGCTAGCAAACATGCTAATCAAGCTAGCATAATGCGAATCAAGCTAGCATCATGCTAGCAACATGCTAATCATGCTAGCATTAGGCTACCAACATGCTAATAAAGCTAGCATCATGCTAACAACATGCTAATCAAGCTAGCATAATGCTAGCATCATGCTAATCAAGCTAGCATCATGCTAGCAACATGCTAATCATGTTAGCATCTAGCTAAAAACATGCTAGCAACATGCTAATCATGCTAGCATCTTGTTAAAAGCATGGTAGCAACATGCTAATCATGCTAGCATCATCCAACCAACATGCTAATCATGCTAACAACATGCTAATCCTGCTAGCATCATTCTAACGACATGTTAATCATAGTAAATCATGCTGGAATGTGGTAAATCGTAGCTAATCATCTTAGAAACATGGTAAATCATGGTAAATGATGCTAAAATGTGGTATATCATGGTATCACAACATGTCAATTATGTTAGCATCTGCCCAGTGGCGAATTTTGCCACTGCAAGCACCACTTCACATTTTCTTCAGGAAATGTACATTCTAGTTATTATTATTATTCTTCCACACAAAAGTTTGGCGCGAAACTCGCCCCGCACCGTTTGTCTCAGACCCCTGAGTGAGGTGTCAAATCGACCGGCTCATTGAGGAGAGGTGTGCTATGACTTTTCTAAGCGATCGGGTGTACGATGTTCGCACAGCGGACGAAAAAGCGGCCAAAAAAGTCCCATTGACTTTACATGGGGAGTTCTAAAAATATTTGAATCCCAACCGACGTTTTCACACACACACCACTCCAAAGGGCCTGACACCCCTGCGTCTCTCCCTCTCTCTCTCCCTCAGAGGATTTATATTATCAAGCAGCCAATAAGTTATGGCCTAAAATCTTCATAGCCACACCCTAGCAACCAGTTTCAGCACCCTAGCAACCACTAAGAGCTCCCTAGCAACCACCCTAAACCAAAAAAAAACCTTTTTTTATTTTTTTTATATTTTTTAAAGCAATTTTACTCTCGTGGCCTTGCGATATCGCTCCATGCTTGTGCCTATTCGGCCATAGGCACGAGGCCGCAGGCCGAGTGCCGTACAGAAGGCACTCGTTATTAAAGATTTTAAGAACTCTATAAAAACTCCATAGTAACCATATTTGACAACTACCAACCACCTAGTAACACCATAGCAACTAACAAAAACACCTTAGCAACCACCCTGAACACCCTAGCAACGTCTAGAAATGCTCTAGTAACCACAAAAAACTCTAGCAAGCACCCAGAACACCCTAGCAACTGCCTAGCAACCACCTAGAACACCTAGCAACTGCCTAGCAACCACCCAGAACACCTAGCAACTGCTTTTTTAAAAAAAATTAAAGCAATATTACACTCGTGGCCTTGCGAAATTGCTCCATGCTTGTGCCTATTCGGCCATAGGCACGAGGCCGCAGGCCGAGTGCCGTACATAAGGCACTCGCAACCACCCAGAACACCCTAGCAACTGTCTAGCAACCACCCAGAACACCTAGCAACTGCCTAGCAACCACCCAGAACACTCTAGCAACGCCCTAGCATCCACCCAGAATACCATAGCAACTGCCTAGCAACACCATAGCAACCACCCAGAACACCCTAGCAACCACCTAGCAACGCCCTAGCAACCACCAAGAATACCCTAGCAACTGCCTAGCAACCACCAAGAATACCCTAGCAACTGCCTAGCAACCACACAGAACACCTTAGCAACTGCCTAGCAACACCATAACAACCACCCAGAACACCCTAGCAACCACCTGGCAACAGCATCTTGCTAAAAACATGCTAGCAACATGCTAATCATGCTAGCATCATGCTAGCAACATGCTAATCAAGCTAACATCATGCTAGCATAATGCTAGCAACATGCTAATCATGCTAGCAACATGCTTCCAACATGTTAATCAAGCTAGCATCATGCTAACAACATGCTAATCAAGCTAGCATAATGCTAGCAACATGCTAATCAAGCTAGCATATTGCTAGCAACATGCTAATCATGTTAGCATCTAGCTAAAAACATGCTAGCAAAATGCTAATCATGCTAGCATCTTGTTAAAAGCATGCTAGCATCATGCTACCAACATGCTAATCAAGCTAGCATCATACTAATCAAGCTAGCATCATGCTAGCAAAATGCTAATAATGCTAACATTATGCTAGCAACATGCTAATCAAGCTAGCATAATGCTATCAACATGCTAATCATGTTAGCATCAAGCTAAAAATATGCTAGCAAAATGCTAATCATGCTAGCATCTTGTTAAAAGCATGCTATCATCATGCTAATCATGCTATCATCATGCAACCAAGATGCTAATCATGTTAACAACATGCTAATCATGCTAGCATCATTCTAACAACATGTTAATCATAGTAAATCATGCTGGAATGTGGTAAATCGTAGTAAATCATCTTAGAATCATGGTAAATCATGGTAAATAATGCTAAAACGTGGTATATCATGGTATCACAACATGGTAATTGTGTTAGCATCTGCCCAATGGCGAGTTTTGCCACTGCAAGCACCACTTCACATTTTCTTCAGGAAATGTACATTCTAGTTATTATTATTATTCTGGACAAAGTTTGGCGCGAAACTCGCCCCGCACCGTTTGTCACAGACCCCTGAGTGAAGTGTCAAATCGACCGGCTCATTGAGGAGAGGTGTGCTATGACTTTTCTAAGCGATCGGGTGTACGATGTTCGCACAGCGGACGGAAAAGCGGCCAAAAAAGTCCCCATTGACTTTACATTGGGAGTTCTAAAAATATTTGAATCCCAACCGACGTTTTCACACACACACCACTCCAAAGGGCCTGACACCCCTGCATCTCTCCCTCTCTCTCTCCCTCAGAGGATTTATATTATCAAGCAGCCAATAAGTAATGGCCCAAAATCTTCATAGCCACACCCTAGCAACCAGTTTCAGCACCCTAGCAACCACTAAGAGCTCCCTAGCAACCACCCTAAACCAAAAAAAAAAATTTTTTTATTTTTTAAATATTTTTTAAAGCAATTTTACTCTCGTGGCCTTGCGATATTGCTCCATGCTTGTGCCTATTCGGCCATAGGCACGAGGCCGCAGGCCGAGTGCCGTACAGAAGGCACTCGTTATTAAAGATTTTAAGAACTCTCTAAAAACTCCATAGTAACCATATTTGACAACTACCAACCACCTAGTAACACCATAGCAACTAACAAAAACACCTTAGCAACCACCCTGAACACCCTAGCAACGTCTAGAAATGCTCTAGTAACCACAAAAAACTCTAGCAAGCACCCAGAACACCCTAGCAACTGCCTAGCAACCACCTAGAACACCTAGCAACTGCCTAGCAACCACCCAGAACACCTAGCAACCAACCAGAACACCCTAGCAACTGCCTAGCAATGCCCTAGTATCCACCCAGAATACCATAGCAACTGCCTAGCAACACCATAGCAACCACCCAGAACACCCTAGCAACCACCTAGCAACGCCCTAGCAACCACCAAGAATACCCTAGCAACTGCCTAGCAACCACCAAGAATACCCTAGCAACTGCCTAGCAACCACCCAGAACACCTTAGCAACTGCCTAGCAACACCATAGCAACCACCCAGAACACCCTAGCAACCACCTGGCAACAGCATCTTGCTAAAAACATGCTGGCAACATGCTAATCAAGCTAGCATCATGCTAGCAACATGCTAATCAAGCTAGCATCATGTTAGCAACATGCTAATCATGCTAACAACATGCTAATCAAGCTAGCATCATGCTAGCAACATGTTAATCATGCTAGCATTATGCTACCAACATGCTAATAAAGCTAACATCATGCTAACAACATGCTAATCAAGCTAGCATAATGCTAGCATCATGCTAATCAAGCTAGCATCATGCTAGCAACATGCTAATCATGCTAGCTTTATGCTAGCAACATGCTAATCAAGCTAGCATCATGCTAGCAACATGCTAATCATGCTAGCAACATGCTAATCATGTTAGCATTATGCTAGCAACATGCTGATCAAGCTAGCATCATGCTAGAGACATGCTAATCATGCTAGAATTATGCTAGCAACATGCTAATCAAGCTAGCATAATGCTAGTAACATGCTAATCATGTTAGCATCTAGCTAAAAACATGCTAGCAAAATGCTAATCATGCTAGCATCATCCAACCAACATGCTAATCATGCTAACAACATGCTAATCATGCTAGCATCATTCTAACAACATGTTAATCATAGTAAATCATGCTGGAATGTGGTAAATCGTAGTAAATCATCTTAGAATCATGGTAAATCGTGGTAAATACTGCTAAAGTGTCATGCTGTCATGTATATCATGGTATCACAACATGTTAATTGTGTTAGCATCTGCCCAGTGGTGAATTTTGCCACTGCAAGCACCACTTCACATTTTCTTCAGGAAATGTACATTCTAGTTAGTGGTGCTTTTTTAAAAGCATCACTATTGTTATTGCTCATACTTATTATTATTCTTCTTCTTTTTATTATTCTGGACAAAGTTTGGCGCGAAACTCGCCCCGCACCGTTTGTCACAGACCCCTGAGTGAGGCGTCAAATCGAGCGGCTCATTGAGGAGAGGTGTGCTATGACTTTTCTAAGCGATCGGGTGTACGATGTTCGCACAGCGGACGAAAAAGCGGCCAAAAAAGTCCCATTGACTTTACATTGGGAGTTCTAAAAATATTTGAATCCCAACCGACGTTTTCACACACACACCACTCCAAAGGGCCTGACACCCCTGCGTCTCTCCCTCTCTCTCTCCCTCAGAGGATTTATATTATCAAGCAGCCAATAAGTTATGGCCCAAAATCTTCATAGCCACACCCTAGCAACCAGTTTCAGCACCCTAGCAACCACTAAGAGCTCCCTAGCAACCACCCTAAACCAAAAAAAATTTTTTTTTTATTTTTTAAATATTTTTTAAAGCAATTTTACTCTCGTGGCCTTGCGATATTGCTCCATGCTTGTGCCTATTCGGCCATAGGCACGAGGCCGCAGGCCGAGTGCCGTACAGAAGGCACTCGTTATTAAAGATTTTAAGAACTCTATAAAAACTCCATAGTAACCATATTTGACAACTACCAACCACCTAGTAACACCATAGCAACTAACAAAAACACCTTAGCAACCACCCTGAACACCCTAGCAACGTCTAGAAATGCTCTAGTAACCACAAAAAACTCTAGCAAGCACCCAGAACACCCTAGCAACTGCCTAGCAACCACCTAGAACACCTAGCAACTGCCTAGCAACCACCCAGAACACCTAGCAACCAACCAGAACACCCTAGCAACTGCCTAGCAATGCCCTAGTATCCACCCAGAATACCATAGCAACTGCCTAGCAACACCATAGCAACCACCCAGAACACCCTAGCAACCACCTAGCAACGCCCTAGCAACCACCAAGAATACCCTAACAACTGCCTAGCAACCACCAAGAATACCCTAGCAACTGCCTAGCAACCACCCAGAACACCTTAGCAACTGCCTAGCAACACCATAGCAACCACCCAGAACACCCTAGCAACCACCTGGCAACAGCATCTTGCTAAAAACATGCTGGCAACATGCTAATCAAGCTAGCATCATGCTAGCAACATGCTAATCAAGCTAGCATCATGTTAGCAAACATGCTAATCATGCTAGCAACATGCTAATCAAGCTAGCATCATGCTACCAACATGCTAATCATGCTAGCATTATGCTACCAACATGCTAATAAAGCTAGCATCATGCTAACAACATGCTAATCAAGCTAGCATCATGCTAGCATCATGCTAATCAAGCTAGCATCATGCTAGCAACATGCTAATCATGCTAGCATTATGCTAGCAATGTGCTAATCAAGCTAGCATCATGCTAGCAACATGCTAATCATGCTAACAACATGTTAATCAAGCTAGCATAATGCTAACAACATGCTAATCATGTTAGTATCTAGCTAAAAACATGCTAGCAAAATGCTAATCATGCTAGCATCTTGTTAAAAGCATGCTATCAACATGCTTATCATGCTAGCATCATCCAACCAACATGCTAATCATGCTAACAACATGCTAATCCTGCTAGCATCATTCTAACAACATGTTAATCATAGTAAATCATGCTGGAATGTGGTAAATCGTAATAAATCATCTTAGAAACATGGTAAATCGTGGTAAATAATGCTAAAATGTGGTATATCATGGTATCACAACATGTTAATTGTGTTAGCATCTGCCCAGTGGTGAATTTTGCCACTGCAAGCACCACTTCACATTTTCTTCAGGAAATGTACATTCTAGTTATTATTCTTATTATTCTGGACAAAGTTTGGCGCGTAACTCGCCCCGCACCGTTTGTCTCAGACCCCTGAGTGAGGTGTCAAATCGACCGGCTCATTGAGGAGAGGTGTGGTATG
The DNA here is from genome assembly GCA_022828995.1 of Vimba vimba. Lineage (NCBI taxonomy): Eukaryota > Metazoa > Chordata > Actinopteri > Cypriniformes > Leuciscidae > Vimba > Vimba vimba. Next base: position 56,765,819 of record CM040818.1, read on the forward strand.
ACTTTTCTAAGCGATCGGGTGTACGATGTTCGCACAGCGGACGAAAAAGCGGCCAAAAAAGTCCCATTGACTTTACATTGGGAGTTCTAAAAATATTTGAATCCCAACCGACGTTTTCACACACACACCACTCCAAAGGGCCTGACACCCCTGCGTCTCTCCCTCTCTCTCTCCCTCAGAGGATTTATATTATCAAGCAGCCAATAAGTTATGGCCCAAAATCTTCATAGCCACACCCTAGCAACCAGTTTCAGCACCCTAGCAACCACTAAGAGCTCCCTAGCAACCACCCTAAACCAAAAAAAAACATTTTTTTATTTTTTAAAGCAATTTTACTCTCGTGGCCTTGCGATATTGCTCCATGCTTGTGCCTATTCGGCCATAGGCACGAGGCCGCAGGCCGAGTGCCGTACAAAAGGCACTCGTTATTAAAGATTTTAAGAACTCTATAAAAACTCCATAGTAACCATATTTGACAACTAACAACCACCTAGTAACACCATAGCAACTAACAAAAACACCTTAGCAACCACCCTGAACACCATAGCAACGTCTAGAAATGCTCTAGTAACCACAAAAAAACTCTAGCAAGCACCCAGAACACCCTAGCAACTGCCTAGCAACCACCTAGAACACCTAGCAACTGCCTAGCAACCACCCAGAACACCTAGCAACCAACCAGAACACCCTAGCAACTGCCTAGCAATGCCCTAGTATCCACCCAGAATACCATAGCAACTGCCTAGCAACACCATAGCAACCACCCAGAACACCCTAGCAACGCCCTAGCAACGCCCTAGCAACCACCAAGAATACCCTAGCAACTGCCTAGCAACCACCAAGAATACCCTAGCAACTGCCTAGCAACCACCCAGAACACCTTAGCAACTGCCTAGCAACACCATAGCAACCACCCAGAACACCCTAGCAACCACCTGGCAACAGCATCTTGCTAAAAACATGCTGACAAAATGCTAATCAAGCTAGCATCATGCTAACAACATGCTAATCAAGCTAGCATTATGTTAGCAACATGCTAATCATGCTAGCAACATGCTAATCAAGCTAGCATCATGCTAGCAACATGCTAATCATGCTAGCATTATGCTACCAACATGCTAATAAAGCTAACATCATGCTAACAACATGCTAATCAAGCTAGCATAATGCTAGCATCATGCTAATCAAGCTAACATCATGCTAGCAACATGCTAATCAAGCTAGCATCATGCTAGCAACATGCTAATCATGCTAGCATTAGGCTACCAACATGCTAATAAAGCTAGCATCATGCTAACAACATGCTAATCAAGCTAGCATCATGCTAGCATCATGCTAATCAAGCTAGCATCATGCTAGCAACATGCTAATCATGCTAACATTATGCTAGCAACATGCTAATCAAGCTAGCATTATGTTAGCACCATGCTAATCATGCTAGCAACATGCTAATCATGTTAGCATCTAGCTAAAAACATGCCAGCAACATGCTAATCATGCTAGCATCTTGTTAAAAGCATGCTAGCAACATGCTAATCATGCTAGCATCATCCAACCAACATGCTAATCATGTTAACAACATGCTAATCCTGCTAACATCATTCTAACAACATGTTAATCATAGTAAATCATGCTGGAATATGTTAAATCGTAATAAATCATCTTAGAAACATGGTAAATCGTGGTAAATAATGCTAAAATGTGGTATATCATGGTATCACAACATGTCAATTGTGTTAGCATCTGCCCAGTGGCGAATTTTGCCACTGCAAGCACCACTTTACATTTTCTTCAGGAAATGTACATTCTAGTTATTAATGGTGCTTGCTGAAAGCAAGGCATCATTAGTGTTCTCTTGCATACTTATTATTTTTAGTGGTGCTTTTTTGAAAGCATCACTATTGTTATTGCTCATACTTATTATTATTCTTTTTATTATTCTGGACAAAAGTTTGGCGCGTAACTCGCCCCGCACCGTTTGTCACAGACCCCTGAGTGAGGTGTCAAATCGACCGGCTCATTGAGGAGAGGTGTGCTATGACTTTTCTAAGCGATCGGGTGTACGATGTTCGCACAGCGGACGAAAAAGTGGCCAAAAAAGTCCCATTGACTTTACATTGGGAGTTCTAAAAATATTTGAATCCCAACCGACATTTTCACACACACAGACTCCAAAGGGCCTGACACCCCTGCGTCTCTTCCTCTCTCTCTCCCTCAGAGGATTTATATTATCAAGCAGCCAATAAGTAATGGCCCAAAATCTTCATAGCCACACCCTAGCAACCAGTTTCAGCACCCTAGCAACCACTAAGAGCTCCCTAGCAACCACCCTAAACCAAAAAAAAAATTTTTTTTATTTTTTAAATATTTTTTAAAGCAATTTTACTCTCGTGGCCTTGCGATATTGCTCCATGCTTGTGCCTATTCGGCCATAGGCATGAGGCCGCAGGCCGAGTGCCGTACAGAAGGCACTCGTTATTAAAGATTTTAAGAACTCTCTAAAAACTCCATAGTAACCATATTTGACAACTACCAACCACCTAGTAACACCATAGCAACTAACAAAAACACCTTAGCAACCACCCTGAACACCCTAGCAACGTCTAGAAATGCTCTAGTAACCACAAAAAACTCTAGCAAGCACCCAGAACACCCTAGCAACTGCCTAGCAACCACCTAGAACACCTAGCAACTGCCTAGCAACCACCCAGAACACCTAGCAACCAACCAGAACACCCTAGCAACTGCCTAGCAATGCCCTAGTATCCACCCAGAATACCATAGCAACTGCCTAGCAACACCATAGCAACCACCCAGAACACCCTAGCAACCACCTAGCAACGCCCTAGCAACCACCAAGAATACCCTAGCAACTGCCTAGCAACCACCAAGAATACCCTAGCAACTGCCTAGCAACCACCCAGAACACCTTAGCAACTGCCTAGCAACACCATAGCAACCACCCAGAACACCCTAGCAACCACCTGGCAACAGCATCTTGCTAAAAACATGCTGGCAACATGCTAATCAAGCTAGCATCATGCTAGCAACATGCTAATCAAGCTAGCATCATGTTAGCAACATGCTAATCATGCTAACAACATGCTAATCAAGCTAGCATCATGCTAGCAACATGTTAATCATGCTAGCATTATGCTACCAACATGCTAATAAAGCTAACATCATGCTAACAACATGCTAATCAAGCTAGCATAATGCTAGCATCATGCTAATCAAGCTAGCATCATGCTAGCAACATGCTAATCATGCTAGCTTTATGCTAGCAACATGCTAATCAAGCTAGCATCATGCTAGCAACATGCTAATCATGCTAGCAACATGCTAATCATGTTAGCATTATGCTAGCAACATGCTGATCAAGCTAGCATCATGCTAGAGACATGCTAATCATGCTAGCATTATGCTAGCAACATGCTAATCAAGCTAGCATAATGCTAGTAACATGCTAATCATGTTAGCATCTAGCTAAAAACATGCTAGCAAAATGCTAATCATGCTAGCATCATCCAACCAACATGCTAATCATGCTAACAACATGCTAATCATGCTAGCATCATTCTAACAACATGTTAATCATAGTAAATCATGCTGGAATGTGGTAAATCGTAGTAAATCATCTTAGAATCATGGTAAATCGTGGTAAATACTGCTAAAGTGTCATGCTGTCATGTATATCATGGTATCACAACATGTTAATTGTGTTAGCATCTGCCCAGTGGTGAATTTTGCCACTGCAAGCACCACTTCACATTTTCTTCAGGAAATGTACATTCTAGTTAGTGGTGCTTTTTTAAAAGCATCACTATTGTTATTGCTCATACTTATTATTATTCTTCTTCTTTTTATTATTCTGGACAAAGTTTGGCGCGAAACTCGCCCCGCACCGTTTGTCACAGACCCCTGAGTGAGGCGTCAAATCGAGCGGCTCATTGAGGAGAGGTGTGCTATGACTTTTCTAAGCGATCGGGTGTACGATGTTCGCACAGCGGACGAAAAAGCGGCCAAAAAAGTCCCATTGACTTTACATTGGGAGTTCTAAAAATATTTGAATCCCAACCGACGTTTTCACACACACACCACTCCAAAGGGCCTGACACCCCTGCGTCTCTCCCTCTCTCTCTCCCTCAGAGGATTTATATTATCAAGCAGCCAATAAGTTATGGCCCAAAATCTTCATAGCCACACCCTAGCAACCAGTTTCAGCACCCTAGCAACCACTAAGAGCTCCCTAGCAACCACCCTAAACCAAAAAAAATTTTTTTTTTATTTTTTAAATATTTTTTAAAGCAATTTTACTCTCGTGGCCTTGCGATATTGCTCCATGCTTGTGCCTATTCGGCCATAGGCACGAGGCCGCAGGCCGAGTGCCGTACAGAAGGCACTCGTTATTAAAGATTTTAAGAACTCTATAAAAACTCCATAGTAACCATATTTGACAACTACCAACCACCTAGTAACACCATAGCAACTAACAAAAACACCTTAGCAACCACCCTGAACACCCTAGCAACGTCTAGAAATGCTCTAGTAACCACAAAAAACTCTAGCAAGCACCCAGAACACCCTAGCAACTGCCTAGCAACCACCTAGAACACCTAGCAACTGCCTAGCAACCACCCAGAACACCTAGCAACCAACCAGAACACCCTAGCAACTGCCTAGCAATGCCCTAGTATCCACCCAGAATACCATAGCAACTGCCTAGCAACACCATAGCAACCACCCAGAACACCCTAGCAACCACCTAGCAACGCCCTAGCAACCACCAAGAATACCCTAACAACTGCCTAGCAACCACCAAGAATACCCTAGCAACTGCCTAGCAACCACCCAGAACACCTTAGCAACTGCCTAGCAACACCATAGCAACCACCCAGAACACCCTAGCAACCACCTGGCAACAGCATCTTGCTAAAAACATGCTGGCAACATGCTAATCAAGCTAGCATCATGCTAGCAACATGCTAATCAAGCTAGCATCATGTTAGCAAACATGCTAATCATGCTAGCAACATGCTAATCAAGCTAGCATCATGCTACCAACATGCTAATCATGCTAGCATTATGCTACCAACATGCTAATAAAGCTAGCATCATGCTAACAACATGCTAATCAAGCTAGCATCATGCTAGCATCATGCTAATCAAGCTAGCATCATGCTAGCAACATGCTAATCATGCTAGCATTATGCTAGCAATGTGCTAATCAAGCTAGCATCATGCTAGCAACATGCTAATCATGCTAACAACATGTTAATCAAGCTAGCATAATGCTAACAACATGCTAATCATGTTAGTATCTAGCTAAAAACATGCTAGCAAAATGCTAATCATGCTAGCATCTTGTTAAAAGCATGCTATCAACATGCTTATCATGCTAGCATCATCCAACCAACATGCTAATCATGCTAACAACATGCTAATCCTGCTAGCATCATTCTAACAACATGTTAATCATAGTAAATCATGCTGGAATGTGGTAAATCGTAATAAATCATCTTAGAAACATGGTAAATCGTGGTAAATAATGCTAAAATGTGGTATATCATGGTATCACAACATGTTAATTGTGTTAGCATCTGCCCAGTGGTGAATTTTGCCACTGCAAGCACCACTTCACATTTTCTTCAGGAAATGTACATTCTAGTTATTATTCTTATTATTCTGGACAAAGTTTGGCGCGTAACTCGCCCCGCACCGTTTGTCTCAGACCCCTGAGTGAGGTGTCAAATCGACCGGCTCATTGAGGAGAGGTGTGGTATGACTTTTCTAAGCGATCGGGTGTACGATGTTCGCACAGCGGACGAAAAAGCGGCCAAAAAAGTCCCATTGACTTTACATTGGGAGTTCTAAAAATATTTGAATCCCAACCGACGTTTTCACACACACACCACTCCAAAGGGCCTGACACCCCTGCGTCTCTCCCTCTCTCTCTCCCTCAGAGGATTTATATTATCAAGCAGCCAATAAGTTATGGCCCAAAATCTTCATAGCCACACCCTAGCAACCAGTTTCAGCACCCTAGCAACCACTAAGAGCTCCCTAGCAACCACCCTAAACCAAAAAAAAAACATTTTTTTATTTTTTAAAGCAATTTTACTCTCGTGGCCTTGCGATATTGCTCCATGCTTGTGCCTATTCGGCCATAGGCACGAGGCCGCAGGCCGAGTGCCGTACAAAAGGCACTCGTTATTAAAGATTTTAAGAACTCTATAAAAACTCCATAGTAACCATATTTGACAACTAACAACCACCTAGTAACACCATAGCAACTAACAAAAACACCTTAGCAACCACCCTGAACACCATAGCAACGTCTAGAAATGCTCTAGTAACAACAAAAAAACTCTAGCAAGCACCCAGAACACCCTAGCAACTGCCTAGCAACCACCTAGAACACCTAGCAACTGCCTAGCAACCACCCAGAACACCTAGCAACCAACCAGAACACCCTAGCAACTGCCTAGCAATGCCCTAGTATCCACCCAGAATACCATAGCAACTGCCTAGCAACACCATAGCAACCACCCAGAACACCCTAGCAACGCCCTAGCAACGCCCTAGCAACCACCAAGAATACCCTAGCAACTGCCTAGCAACCACCCAGAACACCTTAGCAACTGCCTAGCAACACCATAGCAACCACCCAGAGCACCCTAGCAACCACCTGGCAACAGCATCTTGCTAAAAACATGCTGACAAAATGCTAATCAAGCTAGCATAATGCTAGCAACATGCTAATCAAGCTAGCATTATGTTAGCAACATGCTAATCATGCTAGCAACATGCTAATCAAGCTAGCATCATGCTAGCAACATGCTAATCATGCTAGCATTATGCTACCAACATGCTAATAAAGCTAACATCATGCTAACAACATGCTAATCAAGCTAGCATAATGCTAGCATCATGCTAATCAAGCTAACATCATGCTAGCAACATGCTAATCAAGCTAGCATCATGCTAGCAACATGCTAATCATGCTAGCATTAGGCTACCAACATGCTAATAAAGCTAGCATCATGCTAACAACATGCTAATCAAGCTAGCATCATGCTAGCATCATGCTAATCAAGCTAGCATCATGCTAGCAACATGCTAATCATGCTAACATTATGCTAGCAACATGCTAATCAAGCTAGCATTATGTTAGCACCATGCTAATCATGCTAGCAACATGCTAATCATGTTAGCATCTAGCTAAAAACATGCCAGCAAACATGCTAATCATGCTAGCATCTTGTTAAAAGCATGCTAGCAACATGCTAATCATGCTAGCATCATCCAACCAACATGCTAATCATGTTAACAACATGCTAATCCTGCTAACATCATTCTAACAACATGTTAATCATAGTAAATCATGCTGGAATATGTTAAATCGTAATAAATCATCTTAGAAACATGGTAAATCGTGGTAAATAATGCTAAAATGTGGTATATCATGGTATCACAACATGTCAATTGTGTTAGCATCTGCCCAGTGGCGAATTTTGCCACTGCAAGCACCACTTTACATTTTCTTCAGGAAATGTACATTCTAGTTATTAATGGTGCTTGCTGAAAGCAAGGCATCATTAGTGTTCTCTTGCATACTTATTATTTTTATTATTATTATTCTTCCACACAAAAGTTTGGCGCGAAACTCGCCCCGCACCGTTTGTCTCAGACCCCTGAGTGAGGTGTCAAATCGACCGGCTCATTGAGGAGAGGTGTGCTATGACTTTTCTAAGCGATCGGGTGTACGATGTTCGATGTTCGCACAGCGGATGAAAAAGCGGCCAAAAAAGTCCCATTGACTTTACATGGGGAGTTCTAAAAATATTTGAATCCCAACCGACGTTTTCACACACACACCACTCCAAAGGGCCTGACACCCCTGCGTCTCTCCCTCTCTCTCTCCCTCAGAGGATTTATATTATCAAGCAGCCAATAAGTTATGGCCTAAAATCTTCATAGCCACACCCTAGCAACCAGTTTCAGCACCCTAGCAACCACTAAGAGCTCCCTAGCAACCACCCTAAACCAAAAAAAAACCTTTTTTTATTTTTTTTATATTTTTTAAAGCAATTTTACTCTCGTGGCCTTGCGATATCGCTCCATGCTTGTGCCTATTCGGCCATAGGCACGAGGCCGCAGGCCGAGTGCCGTACAGAAGGCACTCGTTATTAAAGATTTTAAGAACTCTATAAAAACTCCATAGTAACCATATTTGACAACTACCAACCACCTAGTAACACCATAGCAACTAACAAAAACACCTTAGCAACCACCCTGAACACCCTAGCAACGTCTAGAAATGCTCTAGTAACCACAAAAAACTCTAGCAAGCACCCAGAACACCCTAGCAACTGCCTAGCAACCACCTAGAACACCTAGCAACTGCCTAGCAACCACCCAGAACACCTAGCAACTGCTTTTTAAAAAAAAATTAAAGCAATATTACACTCGTGGCCTTGCGAAATTGCTCCATGCTTGTGCCTATTCGGCCATAGGCACGAGGCCGCAGGCCGAGTGCCGTACATAAGGCACTCGCAACCACCCAGAACACCCTAGCAACTGTCTAGCAACCACCCAGAACACCTAGCAACTGCCTAGCAACCACCCAGAACACTCTAGCAACGCCCTAGCATCCACCCAGAATACCATAGCAACTGCCTAGCAACACCATAGCAACCACCCAGAACACCCTAGCAACCACCTAGCAACGCCCTAGCAACCACCAAGAATACCCTAGCAACTGCCTAGCAACCACCAAGAATACCCTAGCAACTGCCTAGCAACCACACAGAACACCTTAGCAACTGCCTAGCAACACCATAACAACCACCCAGAACACCCTAGCAACCACCTGGCAACAGCATCTTGCTAAAAACATGCTAGCAACATGCTAATCATGCTAGCATCATGCTAGCAACATGCTAATCAAGCTAACATCATGCTAGCATAATGCTAGCAACATGCTAATCATGCTAGCAACATGCTTCCAACATGTTAATCAAGCTAGCATCATGCTAACAACATGCTAATCAAGCTAGCATAATGCTAGCAACATGCTAATCAAGCTAGCATATTGCTAGCAACATGCTAATCATGTTAGCATCTAGCTAAAAACATGCTAGCAAAATGCTAATCATGCTAGCATCTTGTTAAAAGCATGCTAGCATCATGCTACCAACATGCTAATCAAGCTAGCATCATACTAATCAAGCTAGCATCATGCTAGCAAAATGCTAATAATGCTAACATTATGCTAGCAACATGCTAATCAAGCTAGCATAATGCTATCAACATGCTAATCATGTTAGCATCAAGCTAAAAATATGCTAGCAAAATGCTAATCATGCTAGCATCTTGTTAAAAGCATGCTATCATCATGCTAATCATGCTATCATCATGCAACCAAGATGCTAATCATGTTAACAACATGCTAATCATGCTAGCATCATTCTAACAACATGTTAATCATAGTAAATCATGCTGGAATGTGGTAAATCGTAGTAAATCATCTTAGAATCATGGTAAATCATGGTAAATAATGCTAAAACGTGGTATATCATGGTATCACAACATGGTAATTGTGTTAGCATCTGCCCAATGGCGAGTTTTGCCACTGCAAGCACCACTTCACATTTTCTTCAGGAAATGTACATTCTAGTTATTATTATTATTCTGGACAAAGTTTGGCGCGAAACTCGCCCCGCACCGTTTGTCACAGACCCCTGAGTGAAGTGTCAAATCGACCGGCTCATTGAGGAGAGGTGTGCTATGACTTTTCTAAGCGATCGGGTGTACGATGTTCGCACAGCGGACGGAAAAGCGGCCAAAAAAGTCCCCATTGACTTTACATTGGGAGTTCTAAAAATATTTGAATCCCAACCGACGTTTTCACACACACACCACTCCAAAGGGCCTGACACCCCTGCATCTCTCCCTCTCTCTCTCCCTCAGAGGATTTATATTATCAAGCAGCCAATAAGTAATGGCCCAAAATCTTCATAGCCACACCCTAGCAACCAGTTTCAGCACCCTAGCAACCACTAAGAGCTCCCTAGCAACCACCCTAAACCAAAAAAAAAATTTTTTTTATTTTTTAAATATTTTTTAAAGCAATTTTACTCTCGTGGCCTTGCGATATTGCTCCATGCTTGTGCCTATTCGGCCATAGGCACGAGGCCGCAGGCCGAGTGCCGTACAGAAGGCACTCGTTATTAAAGATTTTAAGAACTCTCTAAAAACTCCATAGTAACCATCTTTGACAACTACCAACCACCTAGTAACACCATAGCAACTAACAAAAACACCTTAGCAACCACCCTGAACACCATAGCAACGTCTAGAAATGCTCTAGTAACCACAAAAAACTCTAGCAAGCACCCAGAACACCCTAGCAACTGCCTAGCAACCACCTAGAACACCTAGCAACTGCCTAGCAACCACCCAAAACACCTAGCAACCACCCAGAACACCCTAGCAACTGCCTAGCAATGCCCTAGCATCCACCCAGAATACCATAGCAACTGCCTAGCAACACCATAGCAACCACCCAGAACACCCTAGCAACCACCTAGCAACGCCCTAGCAACCACCAAGAATACCCTAGCAACTGCCTAGCAACCACCAAGCATACCCTAGCAACTGCCTAGCAACCACCCAGAACACCTTAGCAACTGCCTAGCAACACCATAGCAACCACCCAGAACACCACTAGCAACATGCTAATCAAGCTAGTATCATGCTGTCAACATGCTAATCAAGCTAGCATCATGCTAGCAACATGCTAATCAAGCTAGCATCATGCTAGCAACATGCTAATCATGCTAGCATTATGCTACCAACATGCTAATAAAGCTAGCATCATGCTAACAACATGCTAATCAAGCTAGCATAATGCTAGCATTATGCTAATCAAGCTAGCATCATGCTAGCAACATGCTAATCAAGCTAGCATCATGCTAGCAACATGCTAATCATGCTAGCAACATGCTAATCAAGCTAGCATAATGATAACAACATGCTTATCATGTTAGTATCTAGCTAAAAACATGCTAGCAAAATGCTAATCATGCTAGCATCTTGTTAAAAGCATGCTAGCAACATGCTAATCATGCTAGCATCTTGTTAAAAGCATGCTAGCAACATGCTAATCATGCTAGCATCATCCAACCAACATGCTAATCATGCTAACAACATGCTAATCCTGCTAGCATCATTCTAACAGCATGTTAATCATAGTAAATCATGCTGGAATGTAGTAAATCGTAATAAATCATCTTAGAAACATGCTAAATCGTGGTAAATAATGCTAAAATGTGGTATATCATGGTATCACAACATGTTAATTGTGTTAGCATCTGCCCAGTGGTGAATTTTGCGACTGCAAGCACCACTTCACATTTTCTTCAGGAAATGTACATTCTAGTTATTAATGGTGCTTGCTGAAAGCAAGGCATCATTAGTGTTCTCTTGCATACTTATTATTTTTATTATTATTATTCTTCCACACAAAAGTTTGGCGCGAAACTCGCCCCGCACCGTTTGTCTCAGACCCCTGAGTGAGGTGTCAAATCGACCGGCTCATTGAGGAGAGGTGTGCTATGACTTTTCTAAGCGATCGGGTGTACGATGTTCGATGTTCGCACAGCGGACGAAAAAGCGGCCAAAAAAGTCCCCATTGACTTTACATTGGGAGTTCTAAAAATATTTGAATCCCAACCGACGTTTTCACACACACACCACTCCAAAGGGCCTGACACCCCTGCGTCTCTCCCTCTCTCTCTCCCTCAGAGGATTTATATTATCAAGCAGCCAATAAGTTATGGCCTAAAATCTTCATAGCCACACCCTGGCAACCAGTTTCAGCACCCTAGCAACCACTAAGAGCTCCCTAGCAACTACCCTAAACCAAAAAAAAACATTTTTTTATTTTTTTTATATTTTTTAAAGCAATTTTACTCTCGTGGCCTTGCGATATCGCTCCATGCTTGTGCCTATTCGGCCATAGGCACGAGGCCGCAGGCCGAGTGCCGTACAGAAGGCACTCGTTATTAAAGATTTTAAGAACTCTCTAAAAACTCCATAGTAACCATCTTTGACAACTACCAACCACCTAGTAACACCATAGCAACTAACAAAAACACCTTAGCAACCACCCTGAACACCATAGCAACGTCTAGAAATGCTCTAGTAACCACAAAAAACTCTAGCAAGTACCCAAAACACCCTAGCAACTGCCTAGCAACCACCTAGAAAACCTAGCAACTGCCTAGCAACCACCCAAAACACCTAGCAACCACCCAGAACACCCTAGCAACTGCCTAGCAATGCCCTAGCATCCACCCAGAATACCATAGCAACTGCCTAGCAACACCATAGCAACCACCCAGAACACCCTAGCAACCACCTAGCAACGCCCTAGCAACCACCAAGAATACCCTAGTAACCACGTAGCAACGCCCTAGCAACCACCAAGAATACCCTAGCAACTGCCTAGCAACCACCCAGAACACCTTAGCAACTGCCTAGCAACACCATAGCAACCACCCAGAACACCCTAGCAACCACCTGGCAACAGCATCTTGCTAAAAACATGCTGGCAACATGCTAATCAAGCTAGCATCATGCTAGCAACATGCTAATCATGCTAAAATCATGCTAGCAAACATGCTAATCAAGCTAGCCTCATGCTAGTAACATGCTAATCATGCTAGCATTATGCTACCAACATGCTAATAAAGCTAGCATAATGCTAGCATCATGCTAATCAAGCTAGCATCATGCTAGCAACATGCTAATCATGCTAGCATTATGCTAGCAACATGCTAATCAAACTACAATCATTTTAGCAACATGCTAATCATGGTAGCACCATGCTAATCAAGCTAGCATAATGTTAACAACATGCTAATCATGTTAACATCTAGCTAAAAACATGCTAGCAAAATGCTAATCATGCTAGCATCTTGTTAAAAGCATGCTAGCAACATGCTAATCATGCTAGCATCTAGCTAAAAACATGCTAGCAAAATGCTAATCATGCTAGCATCTTGTTAAAAGCATGCTAGCAACATGCTAATCATGCTAGCATCATCCAACCAACATGCTAATCCTGCTAGCATCATTCTAACAACATGTTAATCATAGTAAATCATGCTGGAATGTGGTAAATCGTAGTACATCATCTTAGAAACATGGTAAATCGTGGTAAATAATGCTAAAATGTGGTATATCATGGTATCACAACATGAAAATTGTGTTAGCATCTGCCCAGTGGCGAGTTTTGTCACTGCAAGCACCACTTCACATTTTCTTCAGGAACAACAATTCTAACCATATTTGACAACTACCAACCACCTAGTAACACCATAGCAACTAACAAAAATACCTTAGCAACCACCCTGAACACCCTAGCAACGTCTAGAAATGCTCTAGTAACCACCAAAAAACTCTAGCAACCACCCAGAACATCCTAGCAACTGCCTAGCAACCACCCAGAACACCTAGCAACTGCCTAGTAACCACCCAGAACACCTAGCAACTGCCTAGCAACCACCCAGAACACCCTAGCAACGCCCTAGCATCCACCCAGAATACCATAGCAACTGCCTAGCAACACCATAGCAACCACCCAGAACACCCTAGCAACTGCCTAGCAACGACCTAGCAACCACCCAGAATACCCTAGCAACTGCATAGCAACCACCAAGAATACCCTAGCAACCGCCTAGCAACCACCCAGAATACCCTAGCAACCACCTAGCAACACCATAGCAACCACCCAGAATACCCTAGCAACCGCCTAGCAACACCATAGCAACCACCCAGAATACCCTAGCAACTGCCTAGCAACGCCCTAGCAAACACCCAGAATACCCTAGCAACCGCCTAGCAACACCATAGCAACCACCCAGAACACCCTAGCAACTGCCTAGCAACGACCTAGCAACCACCCAGAATACCCTAGCAACTGCATAGCAACCACCAAGAATACCCTAGCAACCGCCTAGCAACCACCCAGAATACCCTAGCAACCACCTAGCAACACCATAGCAACCACCCAGAATACCCTAGCAACCGCCTAGCAACACCATAGCAACCACCCAGAATACCCTAGCAACTGCCTAGCAACGCCCTAGCAACCACCCAGAATACCCTAGCAACCGCCTAGCAACACCATAGCAACCACCCAGAATACCCTAGCAACTGCCTAGCAACGCCCTAGCAACCACCCAGAATACCCTAGCAACCGCCTAGCAACACCATAACAACCACCCAGAACACCCTAGCAACCGCCTAGCAACGCCCTAGCAACAACCCAGAATACCCTAGCAACCGCCTAGCAACACCATAGCAACCACCCAGAACACCCTAGCAACTGCCTAGCAACGCCCTAGCAACCACCAATAATACCCTAGCAACCGCCTAGCAACCACCCAGAATACCCTAGCAACCGCCTAGCAACACCACAGCAACCACCCAGAACACCCTAGCAACTGCCTAGCAACGCCGTAGCAACCACCCAGAATACCCTAGCACCCGCCTAGCAACACCATAGCAACCACCCAGAACACCCTAGCAACCGCCTAGCAACACCATAGCAACCACCCAGAACACCCTAGCAACTGCCTAGCAACGCCCTAGCAACCACCAATAATACCCTAGCAACCGCCTAGCAACCACCCAGAATACCCTAGCAACTGCCTAGCAACGCCCTAGCAACGACTCAGAATACCCTAGCAACCGCCTAGCAACACCATAGCAACCACCCAGAACACCCTAGCAACTGCCTAGCAACGCCGTAGCAACCTCCCAGAATAACCTAGCACCCGCCTAGCAACACCATAGCAACCACCCAGAACACCCTAGCAACTGCCTAGCAACCACCAAGAATACCCTAGCAACCGCCTAGCAACCACCCATAATACCCTAGCAACCGCCTAGCAACATCATAGCAACCACCCAGAATACCCTAGCAACCGCCTAGCAACACCATAGCAACCACCCAGAACACCCTAGCAACCGCCTAGCAACCACCCAGAATACCCTAGCAACCGCCTAGCAACCACCCAGAATACCCTAGCAACCGCCTAGCAACACCATAGCAACCACCCAGAACAACATGAATAAGCCATATCTCAGCACCAGAACATCGTACAGACATGGTTGTTGGCTCGTATGCAATCATGTATAACACCCTAGCAACCGAGTGGCGAATTTTGCCACTGCAAGCACCACTTCACATTTTCTTCAGGAAATGTACATTCTAGTTTACTCTGCTATTGCTACATTACTGTTTAACCTTATGATTGTGCACTGTATTGTTTTAACAGGTTAGATATCAGAGGGAATGTCTCCAGACAGTGTTGTGAAGCAGTAATTTTCCACTGTCTTTGCTTTGGTAAAATAGCAACTTGTTGAATTTGTGCTATCAGGTGAAGTCAGACTGATCACTGAGAAAGTTTCAACTACGATTATTTAATAATTTTACGATTACGATTATTTTAATAATTAAGTAATTTTTACCATGACTTTGTCTGTTGATGATAAGTTTTGTATATCACACAAAACCTATCTCTTAACAGCATCTGGTAAACAAGTGAAATATATCAGGTGTGAGTGTATATGCTGATGATTGGGTTGCAGCTCGTTGTCTTGGTTACTGTGATTGTAAATAGGTGTCGTTTGTGCTTTAACAACGTTTAGCTCAAGAATAGGGAAGTTCGAATAGCCTATGTGAATATTGCCAGCTTCACTGAACTCCTTTAGTTAAGCACTGACCGCATCTTTATATTTGAGTCCAAGTTCAAACACTATGAGAAGCTCCATTAACGTACGGAGCTCTGAAACACTGCCAGCGGGACATTAAACAGGAAGTGTCTGTCCGAGCTCAAAACAGGTTTTGCGTGGGAACGCAAATATCTTTGCGAGGGAACGCAAAAGTTTTGCGTGGGGACGCAAAGTTTCTCGGGGGAACGCAAAAGTGAGGGAATCCCCGCGTCAATCCTTTGGCATATCCCTTCAAAAACAAAACTCAGCTACTGCGTCTTCAGCGGTTCGGATTTAGGAACATCAAAATGACTGCTGTGTTCCTTATTACACCGAAGAACAGAACACCACAATCGCAGAAGCCATTCTGCTCATAGACAGCGCTCCAGTGAGGGTATCAACAATGACGTGCGGACATATGATGACAGACAGCTCGCTCACGAGCGAGGGCGGGTCTGTGTTGAAACGCTGCTGTCACTAACCAATCGTGGGAGGGGCGTCGATTTTGTGACGTCACAAAATCGAACGGCTTGATTTCAGAGAGGGTCAAACATATAAGAAGATTTTTAAAAAACCACTGGATGGATTTTTATCATTTTATGATTGTTGTGTACAGGCACTGCCAACACACATTTCAGTACAATCAACTTGTAAAAGTGCATGTACCATTATATGACCCCTTTAAAATTGCAAACACATGAGGACAGTCTCCATGAAAGACCCACTGGCAGATGAATGTGCTACTACATTTCTCTCCGAAACGGTAGGAAATTAAATTAGATTTAATAGAGGATTTTAACTGTGACAAGATGATTGACAGGGCAGTTTACGTGACAGGACGCACGCGACAGATCCGTCCGATAAAGATGACGAAGTTGTATGTCCCAAAGCTTGCCTACTTTTTTGCTACACATTCAAAAGTAAATACATTTTCTTCACAAAAAGAGTACATACTTTTATGGCGTAGTGTAATTTAGGCGAATGGGGACGCACCATATGGCTTTACACGATGACGATCGCTCTGATTGGTTTTAGGAGTTTTAGGTCTATCCAGTTGCGTCTAGACTAGAGGCATTTGAGCGACGTCCGTTGGTGACGCCCCTTTGGAAATGAGTTCTTAATGAAGCTTTGCCAGACCATAACTCAGTTACTACTGAGAATGGTCTGGTTTTAACCAGGCTAATGTGTCCCCACAATGTGTTTGTAAAGTTTTAGCTCAAAATACCCCACAGATAAATTATTATAGCTTGTTGCAAATATCCATTTTTGAGTGGAAGTAAAAACATGCTGTTTTCATGTATGTATCTTTAAATGCATAAAACTAATTTTCTACCTTAAACTAATTTCTCTTTAGTTTTGGAGCTCCCACCCCCATTTGCAGATCTCCAGGCTGACGCTATACCCTTCTCCATCCAGCTTCATTCATAATGATGAGGACTTCCCCTTCTGGTCAAGTGACCAGAATGGAACACAAGACGTTTGCTTTTGGCAAAAACTTTTATCCATAAGAGACTCATAGTAAATTCAAGATATATATTCTATTATTAAAATGTATTACATTTAATTAAAGAGAAACTAAACATTATAGTAAATTACACATAAGAGTTAGAATGTGAAGTGTCAGCTCTGGTGTCTTCAGAAAATAATGTAATTACACTATGGACACAATATAGCTACAGATGTAGCTACACAATATAGCTACAGTAAGACATGTTATAACGCCTGCATCTGAGTTTCAGTGTTCAGGGTTTCCGCAAAAAACTATAATGCACACAAATTCTTCTGTTTGTGCTTTCGTTGGATGTAAAATCCCATTACATAACACACATGTATTACTTGTAAAGGACAAATCATTGAGACTGATAATTAATTGGTAAAAAAAAAGGAACTTACGCACAATAAAACATGTAGCCTACGCCTCTCTTCCAGATCTGAAATCGATTTCTGCATTAAAGGCCATTTTATAGCCTATAGATTGGATAGGGATGGGAATTGAAAACCGGTTCCACTCGAGAACCGATTCTAAGTTTTATGAACCATCGATACTGTATGCCCTCGACGTTAACGAGTTCTCTTATCGATGCTCCTGCTCCGAGTCCCAGCCATAGTATATACAGACCGTAAACTCACAACTGTCCCTGAAGAGAGAGAGAGAGATACAAAATAAACTACAAAGACATCTGTATGAAGCGTGGCCTTTATTTCATCATACCAATGCAGCTATATTACCGAAGATAGCCAACTGAATAAGGACAACGCACTTTTCTCAGCAGTTGACGACTGCAGTGTCACAAGCTTTCACACACAATTTCTAAAATAAAAGTAGCATCAGAAAAAAAGAGAATTACGTTTGTTGCTGACTGCACACTATTCGACTATTCGACTTACTCGTTCGTCGAATTCGTCTTGCAACCAACCAGTTGAGAAAGATTTACTCTATATTATTATTTACTATGTGCATTTCACTGTCTGATGTTCTGCTGAAGCTCATTTGGCACTTGCACATTTCCGCACTCGTTGACTTGAAGTTGAAGGTGAAGTTGGAGTATGTGTCTGAAAAGTCTCACATTTTTGTGGTCTTAAAGAGATGGTTCAGCGTTTTAAAAAACACAATTTTTGTCAATAAAAAAAGAGACAGAAACAGCAGTTGTGAGAGGGGTGGCCAAGCTTAGACCAAGGGTGCCCACGGCCACCCCCTAGCTCCACCATTGTTATAGGCTTCTTCTTTTTCCTCTTCTGAGAGCTGAGACGCGTCACATTCACAACAGAGACAAGATAAAGAGATAAAGATAAAGCTCATAACATGCTTTCATTCCCCTGAAGGTGAAGGTCATATATAATGTTAGTAAAGGTTGTTGGACTCTCATTATCCCACTGAAATAATATAATCATCATCATTATCATCTTCTTCTTCTGCTGTTTCAGAATAAATGTGTCTTTATTGCCTCCGTCTAAATACTTGATTGTGATTGGCTGGAATGTGTTCATTAAAACATTGTTACATTTTTAAGAATTAGTTTTATTTTGAAAATTCTTATTTTGTTTCGTGTCATACTCCTGCTGTTCTTTGTTTGTTTATAGAACATGAACACGTTTGCATGTAAACACATCCTCATCACTCATTTGTTTATGTCCACATTTAGATGTTCAGGGTGGACAATCTTTACATCTCTGACGAGAAACAGAAGCAGAAACAGTGTGTTATTGTTTTAGACACATTCCAGTGTTTCATTCAGTCTTATTCATCTGTTAGTTTTATTGCAACAGTAAAAGTTACACTTCCTAATATTAGTTTTTCTCTGCACATTTTTTATAAGAAAAAAAAAAAAAAAAAAAAAAACATTGAGAAATAATTATGTAGTAGATGATTATTATGTATTGATGATAACATGTAGTGGCCTGAGGACTAAACCATGAAGCCGGTTTAGGTGGTTAACAAGGTGTTTCAGTTTAATTAGCATTTTAGGCACTAAGAAAGTGGTTTGGCTTTTAGCGGTTTTCATCGCCATAGTCATGGTACCAACAAACCTGATTGAAACTAACCCTGAGTTTGTTCAACTATACCATCATGGTACGGCCCCTGATTTACTGATAATCCAGTGTTTAATCAGTTATCAGAAATGTGTTATATTGTTAACATACTTAAATTCTTCATTACCACAACTGTGAAATTACAACAAACAGCTATTATGAAGAATTTTTAAACTCATTGTTAATGTTAATATATATATATATATATATATATATATATATATATACTGGTATATATAAATAACTTTTTACTTCACAGACATCAAAAATCAGCACATGAATCACAACAATGGTGACAATGAAACCAACAAACACAAAAAGATACACTCTGAACATCCCAAAACAGGCTACAGAAAAGGTCACAAAAGCAACAGCAAAAATAAAAGCAAATAAAGAAAATAGTAAGACTATTCAGCTGCATCATTTATTCATACTGCAGTGCATGCTGGGAGTTCTCTTACGAGAGGTTCTCTCGTATTGCGTAAGTAGCTTACGCTTCGGGAAAGTTCTCTTTCTTCGAGATCTGAAGCCAAAAAATTATCCTTAATTTTGCATTTATTGTCAATGCAGTGCAGCAGCAGGCAGACCGAAGCAAGCTGTATAAGCGTGCTCATTGGCTGCCAGGCGGCAACTGCTTAAGCCTATTATTGAGTCCGCTGTGACGTCACACCCAATGAGGGCGCTTTGCGCCCTCCACACCCTTCTAACCGTCAAGAAGGGTGTGGCTAGTGTGTATATATTGCGGGCTCACAGGCTGAACTCTGATTTTCTTGTCTTCAGCGAAGCTCTTCGCATCGCTGGATCTTGAGAAGCCGCCGCCGTTGAAACCAGCGACCAGAAAGCCTAGGACAGCGCCTGAGGAAGCCAGCCACCTTCGCCGCCTTCAGCCATCCGTGCCTGTTACGCTATCCGGCGACATATCCTTTTTTTCTCTGCTTTATTCTGTGTTGTGTGTGTTCGCCCTGCGACACGCACTTTCTCTTCTAAAAGAGTGCGAGGCGTTTTTATCAAAATGCCTCGTTTCTCCTGCGGTTCGTGCCGCGCCCCGCTCAGCAACGGAGACCGCCATCTCATCTGCGCTCTCTGCCTGGGCCGCGATCACGCCGCCGCCACACTCTCTACGGGCGGCTGCCCCGAGTCGAGTGCGAAGAACTCTCAATGTCGACCCTGCGGGCTCGACTTGAGGTTTTTGACCAGGCTGTCGCTCCGCATGTCCCTGTTGGGCCGCGCAAGAAAAAGCGTTCAGAAGCTCGCCGGAACCTCTCCCTCGAGCTTCTCTCTCGCCCTCCCGGCCGCTCAACCGCTGGCTCTCGCCTGCGCCGCCGTTGTTTCAGGGGACGAGGCGGATGAGTCTGATGGACGCGCCACTGACAGCTGCTCCATCCTGGCGTCTGACAGCGAAGACTGGTCCACCGCCTCCTCTACAGTCTAGGATTCTGGCTGTTCTCGAGCGGGCGAGGACGCGGAGCTTTTGCGCCTCCTTACCCGGGCTGTTGACCAGTTAGTCCTCGAATGGTCTCCTACTAAGGAGCCAGCACCAAACAGGCTCAACGGCTGTTTTCTCCATCGCCGCCGCCGATCGCCAGCTTCCAAAACCACGCCTTTCCTGCCTGAGCTCCACAGCGAGCTTTCTAAGTCGTGGAATGCACCGGTTTCCACGAGGGTCTCTTCACACGCCTCATCGACGCTCTCACAGGTTGACGGCGCCGCTGAGAAGGGGTATAATGCCATTCCCCCTGTGGAAGAGGCGGTTGCAGCGCACCTTTCGCCCGCCTTCTCGTTGGCGCTCAAAGGCTGCCCTCCCGTCTAAGCCCTGCAGGACCACATCAGCCCTTGTCGGCCACGCTTTCTCCGCGGCCGGTCAAGCTGCTTCTGTCCTTAACTCCATGGCCGTGCTGCAGATTCTCCAGGCCAATCTCCTCTGTGATATGGATGAGAAAGGTCTGGAATCTGCTTCTATTACGGATCTGAGAAGCGCGACAGATCTGTCCCTTCGCGCTACGAAATCCGCTGCCCAGGCCATCGGACGGTGCATGGCTTCTCTGACCGTTACAGAGAGGCATCTCTGGTTGATGCTCGCCGACATGAGAGAGTCTGAGCGCGCGGTGTTTCTCAACGCCCCTCTCTCTCCCACCGGCCTGTTCGGCCCAGCGGTTAGCGGGATCGTTGACCGTTTTTCTCACCCTCTCGCCTGCATACAACCGCCGTTTTCACAGCGACCCAGAGAAATCTCAAAAAGAGCATTATGTCCAGTTGCACGGCTCGCGCCGCATGTGTTTCAAATGCAGTGAATGTGCCCACGTTTCTGTGTTCACCCCCGCACACAAGCACTGTAAATCCTGTGTCTCTTACAGAGCCCACTCTCATAAAGCGAGTAGAATCCGCTCGAGTGTTGAAAGTAGGTCACGTGTCCACCTTTACTCACTGCCCGCTCTGTCACACGGCCATTCACAACCGGTCATGTTCTAAATATAAATGCTGTGCCCGCTCCCTTGCGCTCACACATACTAACGAACATTTCGCCCCTGACGCCGCCCTTGCGCGTTGCGCCTCACGCTGTATGTTCCCCGTCCAAAGCCACCGGGACACCACGTGTAAAACGGCCAGTTATCGCTGTGTGCGATCCGCCGTGTCTAAGCACAGAGAGCGCGCGCGCTGCACCCGCCCCTCCGTTTCGAGCTCTCGAGCCCGCGATATGCGGCGATCAGAGCCCGGAGGCCATCCTGCCCCTGGCTGCACACGCAGAAGCGTGGGAAGCTATCCCAGGTGCATCAGAATGGGTGCTAAATACAGTAAAACAGGGCTATACTCTGCAGTTCGCTCGCCGCCCCCCGCGCTTTCAGGCTCATACCGAGACGAGAGTGAATGGGGAAGTAGCACATCTGCTTCGAGCAGAAATAGCGACACTTCTGTGCAAAGGGGCTATAGAACCAGTTCCCCCTTCTATGAGCGAGTCGGGCTTTTACAGCCGTTATTTCCTCGTTCCCAAGAAGGACGGAGCTCTCAGACCGATTTTGGATCTGAGATATTTGAACAAAGCTCTCATGCGAAGACCGTACAAAATGCTCACAACCAGGCAGATCCTCGTGCAAATTCGCCCGAGGAACTGCTTTATCTCTCTCGATCTAAAAGACGCATACTTTCAGATCCAGATAATACCCCGTCACAGGCCATTCTTGAGATTCGCCTTCGACGGTCAGGTATATCAATACACCGTCCTACCATTCGGCCTGTCTCTAGCACCCCGTACATTCACGTAGTGCATCGACACGGCTCTCGCTCCCCTGAGATGTCGGGTAATGCGGATTTTGAATTATTTGGACGATTGGCTGATTCTAGCACAGTCAGAGGCCGAGCTCATCGCTCACAGAACAGTGCTCCTCAGCCACCTGGAAAGCCTGGGGCTTACGGTCAACTGGACCAAGAGCTCATTGGTGCCCAGTCGTTCAACCTCCTTTCTGGGTTTGGAACTGGACTCTGTGGCAATGACGGCCCGTCTGTCGACACAGCGCGCGCGCTGCATTCGACGCCTGGCCGCTTCCTTCCGGTCGGGCAGCACCGCTCCTCTAAAGACATTTCAGAGGATGCTGGGTTGCATGGCCTCAGCTGCAGCAGTGCTTCAGCTGGGTCTATTGCGTATGCGCCCGCTTCAACGCTGGTTGAACGCCCGAGTGCCTCACAGAGCCTGGGCTTCCGGCAGCATTCGAATCAGAGTGACTCAGATCTGCGTTTCAGCACTGAAGCCCTGGTTAGCGGCCGACTGGTACCAGCGGGGAGTGACAATGGGAGCCGTCTCGCGCCGCAAAGTTATCTCGACGGACGCTTCCACCTCAGGTTGGGGCGCTCTTTTCAAGGGCAAGCCGGCATTTGGCCTGTGGTTGGACCAGGAGAAATGCCTCCACATAAATTATTTGGAGATGATAGCGGTCGAGAACGCGCTCAAGCACTTCCTCCCATTCATAGGGGGTCACCATGTGTTAGTCCGCTCGGACAACATGTCAGTGGTATCCTATGTGAACCGACAGGGCGGTGTCAGATCCAAGAGCCTGTGCAAACTGACAGAACGCCTTCTCGTGTGGGCTCACCGCTCGTTGCGCTCGCTGAGAGCCGCGCACGTGCCGGGCCACTTGAATGTGGGACCAGACAGACTGTCCAGGGACATCATTCCCCCGGGAGATTGGTCCCTGCATCCTCAGACAGTCCAGCTCCTCTGGCGCCTATTCGGCAGGGCAGAGGTCGACCTTTTTGCGTCGAAAGACAACGCTCACTGCCCGATATTTTTCTCGAAAAGCGAGGACGCGCTGTCCCAGACCTGGCCCAGCCTCCCGCTGTACGCTTTTCCCCCGATCTCCCTGTTACCTCAGGTTTTAACAAGGATCAGGGAAACACAGCACCCAGTGCTCCTTATAGCCCCGCGCTGGGAGAACCAGATTTGGTACTCAGAGCTGGTGAGGCTGTCGCACTCACCCCCATGGCCGATCCCGGTGAGGAAGGATATACTCTCAAAAGGCGGTGGGTCAATCTGGCATCCCCATCCGGAGCGGTGGTCTCTGCATGCATGGGTAATCAACGGATATCCGTTGACCTGCCAGAAGGGGTCGTGAACACGATCACGCAGTCTAGAGCTCCCTCCACGAGACGGCTCTATGCGTTTAAGTGGTCTGTGTTCTCTAAATGGTGCGCTACTAAGAGCTTTGATCCACGCACATGTGGGGTTCCGCAAGTGCTCTCCTTCCTACAGGAGCTGTTGGACAAGGGCAGGTCCCCTTCCATGCTCAAAATGTATGTGGCAGCTATTGCAGCGTTCGCTGAGACGACGTGCAGCCGGGCAATCGGAAGGAATGAGCTTATTATCCGTTTCCTCAGAGGAGCCAGGCGGATGAATCCCCCGCGGCCCCCCTCGGTTCCTATTTGGGATCTGTCCTTGGTCCTGGAGGCCCTGAAGGCTTTTCCTTTTGAACCGCTTGAATCTGTGGATCCTAAGTACCTTTCGCTCAAAACCGTTTTTCTGATAGCTCTGTCTTCAGTAAAACACTTGGGGGACCTGCACGCGCTATCTATTAGCCCTGCATGTCTTGAGTTCGGGCCGAATGACTCTAAAGTCATTCTCAGACCGAGACACGGGTATGTTCCCAAAGCGATTGATACCCCCTTTAGGGCACAAATCATCTCCCTCTCGGCTCTGCCAATATCCGATAACGGGGACAGTGATAACCTCCTATGCCCTGTTAGGGCACTGAGAGTTTATATCACGCGCTCCGCCGCTTTCAGGCGGTCCGAGCAGCTCTTTGTTTCTTTTGGCGGACGCACCAAGGGTCTCGCCGCCTCGAAACAGAGCCTGTCCAGGTGGATAGTGGACGCGATTGCAGCAGCTTACGCCTCCAAACACCTGCAGTGTCCTTTGGGTGTCAGAGCCCACTCCACTAGAGGCATGGCCTCTTCGTGGGCCTGGTCCAGCGGAATTTCTATTCACGATATTTGTATGGCGGCGGGCTGGGCCTCCCCATCTACATTCGTGAGGTTTTATAACCTGGAAGTTCCCGCCCTGCAGGCTACACTGTTATCAGTATAAGTGCAGACTATGTCCACATACTGGTTAATTTTCTGGTTGGCACCAGGGGAAGGATTCTTTCCACAAATAGACCAGTGTTTCTGCTCTATTCCCTTTCCCTATACGTGTTTATGCACTGTGTGGGCCCGCGCTGCCGGCCACACCATTTACACTGATGTATACAGACCGGCTATGCCGCTCTACCATTTATGTGAAGTGAAGTGCTTGGTACAGGCGTTGGCCCCACCGGCCACCTGTTTCAACGCTATGTTTTTCCCCGATCTCCCTGGGATTCATGTGTTGGATGCTCGGCGCGCATGGCGTTGACAATGGGTTCCCGAAGCGTAAGCTACTTACGCAATACGAGAGAACCTCTCGTAAGAGAACGTACTCGGTTACCTAATGTAACCTCGGTTCTCTCTAGAAGAGGGAACGAGTATTGCGTAACCTGCCGTGATGCGCCACGAGCTTTTGCGCTTCAGACTATGAAAACCAGAGTTCAGCCTGTGAGCCCGCAATATATACACACTGGCCACACCCTTCTTGACGGCTCATTGGGTGTGACGTCACACCGGGCTCACTGATAGGCTTAAGCAGTTGCCACCTGGCAGCCAATGAGCACGCTTATACAGCTTGCTTTGGTCTGCCTGCTGCTGCACTGCGTTGACAATAAATGCAAAATTAAGGATAATTTTTTGGCTTCAGATCTCGAAGAAAGAGAACTTTCCCGAAGCGTAAGCTACTTACGCAATACTCGTTCCCTCTTCTAGAGAGAACCGAGGTTACATTAGGTAACTGAGTACGTTTTTTACTATGGTGTCATGGCCGGCTCAGAGCCACGACAAATGAGTGAAGCAATGAGAACAAAAGCGAATCAAAAAGTATTTATTAAAGGGAATGGTTGATTATGATTTCACTTTTCTAACTTTAGTTAGTGTGTAATCTTGCTGTTTAATGTTGCTGTTTAACAAAAATAAAGTTTACAACTCATAACTAATAAAAACACAGCTACCGAAAACATTCTGCTGCTCAGAACATCAACGTAAATAAAGAATAAGCAACGTAATTTACAGCACAAAATATTAAACACACATTCCCACATACATGCAGGCCTGCAAACATAAATCCCCAAACTAAACTAATACATGAAGCAAATTAATGATAAACAAATAACAAAGAAGCAACAGAAGACAAAAGGGCAACCGAAGAGAGTGAAGTCAGAGAACTAAAACTCCTCCTAAATTCTCTGCTGGTGTTTCACATTATGAGTCCCATCACACAGCCGGCTAGAGCAGGACAGGCTCAGAGGCACGTCACACATGGTCGCACCCAGCATGCATTGCAGCATGAAACTTTTTGTTGATCATCAACATGTTGAGATTCATATGCTGTCATAATCAATAATATAAAATTAAGAACACATCAATCAATTAATCAAATATTAGACTCTGGAGGAAATGACTGAATCAGGTCACAATACAGAACTCTTTATGTCATAAACACACAATTCTATGGATTAAACCCAAATAAACATGAATTTTTTTTTTGTTTTTTTCATTGTGCTTGAGCATTTTGACCATCTTAAATGTATTTTAGAGAATGGGAACGTGATGCCTGCCACGCAATGCATTCTGGGACTTTAAGACACAGACACTACATTGTAAAAAGGTTAATATTGTGTACATAAAGATATGGTGGAATCCAGCTTGTCACATAGATGAGCTGCTTGAGCTTTAACCACACACACTCACACACACACACACACACACACACACAGCTTTAACCTCATGCACGATCCTTAGATCCTTAAAATAGTCTTTGATTAATATGTGTCATATAAATGTTTTTTTTTATTTTTTTATTAAACTTACCCACATTCAAGTGTAGATAAAAAAGGATGCATGAAGCTAGAATAAAGTATTTTTAAAATGGAGAGTTAAAGTACAGCTAAAGGGATATTTCAAGTATAAAAAAATCTATATCTAAATAGGAACATAGTAATACTTTTACTCTCATCTACCTACTGTTGTTTTGTTTGTTATCATTGTCCATTGCCATTATTGTTGCTTGTTCATTGTAAAGCGTCCTTAAGCCCTGGAAAGGAGCTATATAAATAAAACATATTATTATAATTAGTAGTAGTATACTTAAAGTGCAAAAAATAATATATACATACATAGTAAACTATAAGTAGGTGTTCGGGAGGTGCAGAGACAATAGGAACCCAAGAGCAGATCAGTTGAGAATAGAATTTATTGTCCAAAAGGTTGAAAGAAAACAATACAAAACATAAAATAATTGGTAGCCGAGCCACCAAGTAAGAGGGCGAGACAGAGGCGAAATCCAATGGACAGGCTGGGGTAAAAACCAGTAGCGTACCAACAGTTTCAAGGAAGAGGCCAAGGCAATAGTCCAGGACGAAGGCAGGGGGGGTCAAAAACCAGGTGAGCAAGCTGAGTTGAGATAGGGAACAGGAACTGGGCAAATAAACAACAAAACAGGATCAAATAATCAGACAGGCTTTAAAGGTTTTTAGAAGCAACCAAAACAAGACTTTCAGGCAAGGGGACAGTGGTGAAGCAGATGGAAACCAAGACACACTGACAAAGAACCAAAGAAAGAGAGAAGCATAAGTAGTGGAGAAAATCAGTGCAGAAAATGGGAAACAGATGTGAGTAATGAGAGTGAGAGCACTAATTAGGATGGGATTCAGCTGTGATGGTAGAGTGAGGTGAACTGACAAATTAAGACATAAGACAAACACAGCAGAAAGGCTGAAGATCAAACCAGAGTCCTGACAGTATGATGTTATGTTCACTCAAAGGAAACATACTCGGTTACTAACGTAACCTCGGTTCTCTCTAGAAGAGGGAACGAGTACTGTGTTTGAAAAACGCTACGGGGAAAACCTCTTTTCCACGAGATACTGAAGCCAAAAAATTATCCTTATAGTTTTGAATTATTGCAAAGCGCGTTGCGGCAGCACACGGCCATGGGCGAGATGGCTCGCTCGCTCATTGGCCGCTCTGCGGCAACTGCATCAGCTTATCGAGCGAGGCCTGAGGTGACGTCAGGCCAATGAGGACGCTTCGCGCCCTCCGCGCCACTTCCCGCCGAAACGGGCGTGGCCTAGCCCTATAAAGGGAGCTCGGGAAGGCTGATTCTCTGATTTTCTCATCGCCGAAGCGAACCAGAGTGAGTAGCATGCACGGCAAGGAATGCAGTACTCGTTCCCTCTTCTAGAGAGAACCGAGGTTACGTTAGTAACCGAGTACGTTCTCTTACGAGAGGTCTCTCGTACTGCGTTTGAAAAACGCTATGGGGACCCAATGCAAAACGCCGTGCGTGCTGGGATCAGACACCAATAAACCTGGAGGCAAAGCCCAGGAATTACAGTGCACAATCACCAGAGGGACTCACAGAGAGTCCTGGGAACAAGAGGGGAATCCCTCCACCCATATATAGTAGCGTCCGTAGACGCAATGTAACATGACATCACATAGACAAGGCGGGGTAAGCCTGAACTAATGTGGGAAATGTGGGTCTTACGCAATACTGCCCATAGCAGTCGGCGGCGCGAAGCGCTCGCGAACTCGGTGATCTAATCAGGCAACACTGATTCGTCTAGACTGACAGCAGCTTAGCCTGCAAGGCGGGAACCTCCAGGTTATAGAACCTTATGAATGTAGACGGTGAGGCCCAGCCCGCCACCATACATATGTCTTGTAAGGAAATCCCGCTAGACCAAGAGTGCGCTCTGACACCCAACGGGCATTGTAAGCCCTTGGCAGTGTACGCTAGCGCTATGGCGTCAACTATCCATCTGGATAGGCTCTGTTTCGAAACAGCCAGTCCTTTTGAACGTCCGCTGAACGAAACAAATAGCTGCTCAGTCTGACGAAAAACAGACGAGCGAGACACATAAGCTCTTAGCGCCCTTACTGGACAAAGAAAACTTGCGTCCCCTTCCTCGCTCGACACCGGTAGGGCAGACAGGGAAATGACCTGAGCCCTAAATGGTGTGGTGAGGGATTTTGGAACGTAACCGTGCCTAGGTTTGAGTATGACTCTTGAGTCATTCGGCCCAAACTCTAAGCATGTCGCGCTCATCGAGAGCGCATGCAGGTCACCTACGCGCTTCACTGAAGCGAGAGCCAACAAAAACACTGTCTTGAACGACAAATGTTTGAGGCTAATCGTTTGGATAGGCTCGAAAGGGTCACCTTTCATGGATTCCAAAACCGTAGAGAGGTCCCACATAGGGACTGAGGGAGGTCTGGGAGGATTCAGCCTCCTAGCTCCCCTGAGGAAGCGGATGACTAAATCGTTCCTTCCTATTGACTGACCGAGCGTTGACTTAGAGAATGCTGCGATAGCCGCCACATAGACTTTGAGCGTGGAGGGGGCTCTGCCCTCATCCAGCAGCTCTTGTAGGAAGGAGAGAACCTCCATCACCCCACAGTTGAAGGGTGAAAAACCCCGAGCTGTGCACCAGCCGGAGAATATTGACCACTTTGAGGCATAGAGCCGTCTGGTAGACGGAGCTCTAGCCTGAGTGATAGTATTTAGCACTCCCACTGAGAGGTCAGCGGGTACCCGTTGAGCGCCCATACATGAAGGGACCACAGCTCTGGGTGAGGATGCCAAATCGAACCCCTGGCCTGAGATAGGAGGTCCCTCCT
The DNA here is from genome assembly GCA_022828995.1 of Vimba vimba. Lineage (NCBI taxonomy): Eukaryota > Metazoa > Chordata > Actinopteri > Cypriniformes > Leuciscidae > Vimba > Vimba vimba. The sequence continues at coordinate 56,795,369 of CM040818.1, forward strand.
CAGGGGTACTGGCCATGGGGCAGTGTCTGCTAGCTGCATCAGAACTGGGAATCATGGTTGATTCTTCCAGAGTGGTGCTACAAGCAGCACTGAGCATTTTATTTCCCTGATCCGTTCTATCACCTGAGGCAGGAGAGAGACGGGGGGAAAAGCATAGAGCGGGCAGCGCGGCCACGTTTGCGACAGCACGCTCTCACTCTTGGAAAAGAACACAGGGCAGTGAGCGTTTTCGTGAGACGCGAACAGGTCTACTTCCGCTCTGCCGAATCTCTCCCACAACAGCTGGACTGTTTGCGGGTGTATAGACCATTCGCTCGCCGGAATGTTGTTCCTGGACAGTCTGTCTGGCCCCAAATTCTGCAGCCCAGGCACATGCACTGCTCACTGCGTTAGCGCGTTGTCCACTGCCATCATTTCCAGGCAGTTGATATGTTGAAGCTTCTCCCGTTCTGACCACTGGCCGAAGAACGGTCTGCCCTCGAGCAGCGCTCCCTATCCCGAGATCCTGATCGACCTTGAGATGAAGCTGACCGGATACCCACGCTCTGCGCGGTACCCGCGCTTTCTACCAGAACTGCAGGGGGTGCTCACACACATTACGAGTCATACGGAACTCGCCCAGAACTGATGATGCTGAGGCCATGAGACCGAGCATCCTTTGAATTTTCCTGAGCGGGACGGTCGCGCCGCAGCGAAAAGAGTTCGCTGCACGCTGAATGTCTAGCACGCGCTGTGATGACAGCCGCGCTATCATGAGCTGCGAGTCCAAAACTGTGCCCAGAAAAGATATCGTTTGACTGGGGTTCAGAGAGCTCTTCGCCCAATTGACTCTGAGACCTAGATTCTCGAGGTGATCGAGTAAAATGGTCTTGTGCTCCACGAGTTCTGATCGTGAGTGAGCTAGAATCAGCCAATCGTCCAAATAGTTCAGCACTCGCATGCCCCGGAGTCTGAGAGGTGCGAGCGCTGCGTCCATGCACCTCGTAAATGTACGGGGTGTTAGGGACAAGCCGAACGGCAGGACTGTGTACTGATATGCCTGGCCCTCGAAGGCGAATCTCAAGAATCGCCTGTGACGTGACGCTATTTGTATTTGAAAATACGCGTCCTTCAGATCTATCGACATAAACCAGTCTCCTTGGCGAATCTGCGCGAGGATATTTCTGGTCGTGAGCATTTTGAAACTGCGTTTCGTTAATGCTTTGTTCAGCTGTCTTAGATCCAGTATGGGTCTGAAACCCCCGTCTTTTTTGGGGACCAGGAAGTATCTGCTGTATAGCCCCCCTTTGCTTTGAGCTTGAGATAAAGGCTCTATAGCCCCTTTGCTCATCAGTTTTGATATTTCGGCTTGAAGTAAGTGAGCTACTTCTGAATTCACCGTAGTCTCGACGCGCGCTGTGAAGCGGCGTGGACATTGCCAAAACTGTAGCGAGTAGCCTCTCTTTATAATGTCTAGCACCCATTCCGAAACCCCTGGAAGCGCTGCCCATGCATCTGCGTGGTTGGCTAGGGGTTGGATGCGAAGCGCGCTCTGTTCGCTGGGCGACAGAAGCGCTTCGGCGTGCTGTAACATAGGCGTTACGCCCGTGACATTCAAGGCGGGGAGCGCGCTGATCATAGCGGGCAGAACACTCGCTCTCGACCCCACTACGGTGCTTGACCGAGTGAGGGAGGGCTGGGCGAGTTCCGTATGACTCGTAATGTGTGTGAGTTAATGTGGGCGCGGGGGAGCGGGCACATTTACTGCTTTGGACGCACTGTCTGCTTGAGCAGAGCGAGCGCACACAGGTTTCGTTTTTACAGAAACCGTGTGACATGCACAACATAGTGTTTGTGGGCACTGGGTAGTGGGCACGTTTGCTATGTTGGGTGCGCAATCGACCTGAGTTGATTTTATGAGCGCGAGCCCTGTGTGAAGGGCTGTGCTTGTGTGTAGGGATGGGCACTGGACAGTGGGCATCTGCTCTACATTTATAGCACCTTCGGCCGTGGCCGGAATACCATAAAATATACTCTTTACAGGATTTATCTGGGTAGCCGTAAAAACGGCTTTTGTGTGCAGGCAAGCGGGCAGCTGTACGGGCTTGCGCGTTGCAGAATACGCTGAGACAGTCGCAATTCCTGGAACTGAAACAGCGGTGCGCTTCGGTGATAGTCCGGCCGCGGCGGGACTCAGACACCGGCGCTTTCCTAGGCACGCTAGGATTTTTTCGGGGCTTCCGGTCTCACCGCAATCCTCGGCCGTGGCCCACGCAGGACGGGGCGGTGGCTGGTCGAGCGAGAGCGGGGTCTCGAGCTGCGTTCTTGTCGGCGTTGCGATGAAGCAGCAGGAGGCGGAGGCTGAGAGCTCCGAGGAGTGGGCTCTGCACGACCCGCTGAAGAACTGGAGCGCTTCGGGAGGAAGTGCTTAAAGGCTTGTGACGCTTTCTGAGCCTCGGTGAATCTCTCTACGAACTCGTTGACAGAGGATCCAAAGAGGCCGGCAGAAGACAGCAGGGCGTCGAGGAACGCGGTGCGCTCAGACTCAGACATCTCCGAGAGCGTCAGCCATAGATGTCTCTCAGCAACAGTGGCGGAAGCCATACACCGTCCAATGGCCTGTGCAGCAGACTTAGTAGCGCGGAGAGAGAGAGGTCCGAGGCGCTTCTCAAGTCCATGAGGCAGATTGCATCAGGTCCCATCTCGTCCAGCTTTCGGAGGAGATCACCCTGGAAAATCTGCAGTGTGGCCATCGTGTCGTGCGGCAGGCTTTGGATGGCAGCACCGGTTTCGTCCGCCGTCCAGCAGAGGGCGGGCAAAGGTGGGTTGCTATCGCCTGTTCAACCGGCGGAAGTGAATGGTAGCCTCTGTTTTTAGCATCGTCGAGGGTGGCGAATGCTGGTGACACAGACGAACGTGTTCGTGCTGAGAGGGGAGCGCTCCAAGCTTTAGCCACTTCTTCGTGAAGCTCAGGAAGAAAGGGGGCGGGCTTGGATTCAGGTGAAGTGCGCTCATCGGGAAGGAAGCAACCATCCAGCCGGGTGTGAGAGGGGGGTTCCGGCGCAGACCACTCGAGGCCGAGGCTCGTCGCGGCCAGCGTGAGTATGCGCATTAGTTCCCTCTCGACGTTAGCTCTCTTGTTAGGCTTACGAGCAGGAAGCGAGATCCACGGAACTCGCCCAGTCTTCGCTGCCCGGGGCTAACAGGGAGCACGAGTCATTCTCCCCCGACGCGGCTTCAGAATCCACTTCCTCCAATGAAGCGGCGGCGGACCGCGGCCGCTGTGCATCGGGAAGTAATTCGGGGGAAGCCGGTGAAGCAGGCGGGCGAACCGGCGAGCTTGGTCGGGCTGGAGAAGGTTCCGGAACCCACTGAGAGCGGCGCTTTTTATGGCGCGGCAGCATAGCGGGAGGTGCAGGCTCGGAGAAAGCTGCCAGGCGAGTCCTCAGAGTCACCATCGGCAGAAGCTCGCAATGAGGGCAACCGCCATCGGCGAGCGCGAGCGCTGCATGATCTTCACCCAGGCAGGAGACGCAGATGACATGGCGGTCTCCCTCGCTGAGTGGGGCTCGGCACGAGCCGCAAGAAGGCATCTTTAAAAAGACGCGAGCTCTTTTACAAGTGTGTGTCGCAGGGCAAGCGCACACACACACAAGAAAAAGGATATAGGCGCCGGATAGCGCAGCAGGAACGGCAGTAGAAGGCGGCGTTGGCCAGCGGCTTCAGAAGTGGCTCGTCCCGCTGAAGGTGCTTCTCAGATGGCGCGCGGCTTCTCCCGTGATCCAGCGATGCGTGAGCTTCGCTGAAGAGATGAAAAATCAGAGAATCAGCCTTCCCGAGCTCCCTTTATAGGGCTAGGCCACGCCCATTTCGGCGGGAAGAGGCGGAAGACCTCTCGTAAGAGAACAATAGTTTTTATGAAACTTTATGTTAAAAAAGGCTGTATTTTCATTCACTGATATGTTGTAGAGTTACATTAGACACACATTAGATGAATCACATTAGGTGATTTCACTTTAATCACTGTCTGTCGTCTATGTGTGACTGTGTGAACGAACACAATAACAGTGAGAACAATCTCCATCAGAACTGATCTGGAAAATATGATTTACAAGTAGATGAACAGAGCTGTAACAACTTGAATAAATTAGTAGCTACAGTAAATATATCAGACTGGATCTCTCTTTTCTTTATCTGTGTATTTCTGTGTAAGTTTATCTCCTCCTCCCTCATCTCTTCTTTTAAACACAGGAAGTGTATGGCAAGCCGTTTTAACTTTTATTCATTTCCAGGATATGGAATATGGATATATGATATCCTTGATATCAACAATTCAATTTCCACTAGTTAAAATGATAGTTATTGATATCAGGAATTAGATTTCTACTAGTATCAATGGTAATTGTTGATATCAGAAATGACATTTCCACTAGTAACAATGCTAATTCTTGATATCCACAATTAATTTTTCACTAGTAAAAACTATAATTCTTGATATCTGTAATTGTATTTTCACTAGTGAAATGTCACCATAGTATGCCATTCAAAATCAGTTGTTGATATCAAGAATTGATTTCTTACTAGTTGAAATTCCAATTTCACATATCAGAAATATAATTCTTACTAGTAAAAACCTTTATTTTTGATATCAAGAATTCAGTTGTCACTAGTTGAAATGTCTATTCTTGATATCAACAATTGAATTGCTACTAGTAACAATGTTCATTTTCGATATCAATAATTCCATTTTCACTAGTGACAATGTTAATTTCTGATATCATGAATGTGATTGTTACTAGTAAGAAAGCCATTTTAGATATCTGAAATAACATTGATATATTTTCAGATATCAAAAATGAAACATTTTACTAGTAGCAATTCAATTGTTAATATTAAGAATAGACATTTCATCTAGTGACAATTGAATTATTGATATCAGTAATTCACATTTTTACTAGTAACAATGTAATTATTGATATCAAAAATTATATTTCTACTAGTAAGAAATGATGATTTTGAATGGCAGCCTATGGTGACATTTCACTAGTGAAAATATAATTACAGATATCAACAATTAAATTGTTGATATCAACAATTACATTTTTGATATCAACAATTACATTTTTGATATCAAGAATTCAATTGTTGATATCAACAATTACATTTTTGGTATCAAAAAACAATTACATTTTTGATATCAAGAATTCAATTGTTGATATCAACAATTACATTTTTGGTATCAAAAAATGTAATTGTTGATATCAAAAATGTAATTCTTGATATCAACAATTCATATCCTGGAAATGAATAAAAGTTAAAACAGCTTGCCATAGGAAGAGTGTGTTTTAACACTCAGCGCTGTTAACACAGTCTATTAAAGGTCCCATGACATGAAATTTTTACTTTCTGAGGTTTTTTCACATTAATATGAGTTCCCCTAGCCTGTATATAGTCCCCAAGTTTCTAGAAATTTCAATCGGTGTAAATCGAGCTTTTGCTATCTTTCTCTGCCTTTGAGAAAATGGAGGCTCATACACTGTAAACCCAGATTTTGTTTCTAATTAAACTTACGAGTAATCATTACTTATTCTTTTATGTTTAGTAAAAACCTGCTATCATTACTAAACAACATTAGTTGTTTGCACTATTTAGCTGAAAGATTCACTGCACTAATCATGTTAAGTTGAGATAACTCGCTATGTTAAGCTTCTGTAAGGGAGGGGCGTGGTCTATTTAAACAGGTGACAGTGCGCAGAGTGTGCCATTTAAAGTTTGAACCAAAGAGTCAAACATTACCAGCTTAACTTATTACTAAACAGACTGACTTTATTTCTGTCAGACGTCTACAAAAGATCTTGGTGAGAATCAACAGAGGTTTAGATGGTGATTATTTATTGTTTCATTTGTAGTCACCATGATGGTGAAAGGTGTTGGCTTTAGTTGGGCTCTTGCCTTTGATATTTAAACATTATATTTTCTCTGGCTGCTTTAACTGTGAGTTTAAAAGGCACAATAATTATAGCAAAAAGCCAAGAGTAAAGTGATCAATTGACTATAACTGCCTATTGATGTTGTCATCAATAGAGATTGTAAGTCACTAAAGTCAGTAGCACTTGACTTTTCCTGTGATTTTACAGCAGGAAATCCAACAGAATTGTATATGAATCTCATCAATGGTGACACTTGCAATGCATGCTGGGTACCCAATAGTAAACCTATTATCCTAAACCATGTAAATACAACATAACATGTTTAGTTTCAGCTTGTGTAAAAGGTTAGGGTTCCATGTTAATTCAACTCAACATGTTTAGTTTCAGCTTGTGTAAAAGGTTAGGGTTATATGGTAATACAACTCAACATGTTTAGTTTCTGCTTGTGTAAAAACTAAAGTGGTATAAGGCAACGGGTTTCCTCGCGATTTGCGAGTAAAGTCAACTAATTCGGGTTAAGAGTGTACGCGCTGATCTTGAATCTCCTCTTTATGACGTCATAAGGAGAAAATGTTACCTCCCCTGTCTCTGCTTTGCCCGCCCAGAGAATATTTTCCGCCCATGAGAAAATGCGATTGGAAGTAGGAACGCGCGCGCGCGATTTTAGTTTGTCCACGAGAGATTTTATGGCTTTTGAGCGAGCGAAGCATAACAATTGCTCAATAATTGGATGTACAAATGAACACTGAAGGGTCAATACAGAGCTGGGCTTGCTGAACGTCTGAAACTAAAGTCTGGATCACTCTCTTTGGCTCAGCTACACACCTCGGACAAGTAAGTCAACAAATGATATATAAGTGTGTTGCTTTACTGTTTATGGTTACCTAGCTTGTTACACGTAGAATGTGGCTGTCACATTAGCTATGCAGCTATGCAGTTACTTGCGCTAATGTAAAGGTAGACAGCATCAAGTTACACACACTGTAACGCGAGTGTTGTAGCTGCTACATTTCTTTGTTTTTTGGATAACCGTTTTCCTGTTGGTTATATGGCGCGCGCGATATCCGCATTTCAAGATCGCAGAGCTTGATGTAATTTTAATAAGATAAATACAGACGTTACAGATCTCATGAAAAGGCAACAGTATGTTAGCTACATGATAATAACTGTAAACCATCCGAATAAAGTACCGTATCCAGACATAATATTTTAAACTAACCATTCGGAAACGTCCTGCTGGAGCCGCTGAGTTGCAACTTCTTCATCCGTTGCTTCTCCATCCGGATCCGATTCTGGGTCAAACTGAAATGCTTGAAAGACTGCGTGTCTTCGTGCCATTGCAATATATCCAACGTAAACATGCACGCCACGGTACCGTTGCGCAAGATGGTCAAGGCCACACCCACCCTTCACCTTGCGCCGCCTTTCTCCTCCTTATTAGTATTTAAAGCTACAGACACCGAAACGGCCTGTCTGAAGGAAGCTCATTCTGGGACTGGCTTGTAGTGGCTATAATTCTGCACCGAGGCTGAATTTTTGGAAAGAGATTTCAGATACAGTACTAGGGACCACTAAGGCCTATATTAAAGCCTACAAAAAGTAGCATGTCATGGGACCTTTAATGTGACAGTATGGGCTCCTGTGCAATGCCTCTCATCTGTGAGTATTTGATCATATTCTTTACTATCTTCTGTTTTCTGTTTCTAATGCAATGTATTCAGCTGAAGATGGGATATAATAATGATTATTGTGTAGGAGAGTATGAATCCACAGTCTTACTGCTTATTGTATTATTTATTGATCAGATTCAATGTGATGTTGTTACGTTTTTTTTTTTTTTTTTTTTGCCTGAACTTCATATGTAGTTGTTGTATGAAGTCCGTTCACACGTGTGTCAGAATAACCACAGGTTCTCTTACGAGAGTTCTCTCGTACTGCGTTTTATCAAAACGCTGCGGGAAAAGTCTCTTTTCACGAAACACTGAAGCAAAAATTATCCTTTAATTTTCATATATGTAAAACGCGTTGCGGCAGCAGCAGACAGCTGAAGCAAGACGGCTTGTCCGCTCATTGGCTGCTCTGCGGCAACTGCATAAGCCTATCGAGCGTAGGCTGATGCAACATCAGACCAATGAGGGCGCTCCTCGCCACTTCCCGCCGAGACGGGCGTGGCTTACCTCTATAAAAGGAGCTCGAGAAGGCTGATTCACTTGATTTTAATCTCTTCAGCGAAGCGCACGCATCGCTGGATCACGGAAGCAGCGTCGTTTGAAGCAAGCACTTCAGCGGGACGAGCCCTCGAAGCCGCTGGCCAACGCCGCCTTCAACAGCCGTACCTGCTGCGCTTTCCGACGCCCATATCCTTTACTGTTGCTCTGTTTTGTGTGTGTGTGTAGTGTTCTCGTAGCACTCACCCCCTAAAAGAGCGGCGTCTTTCTCAAGATGCCTAAATCCTGCGGCTCGTGCAGAGCCCCACTCGCCGAGGGAGACGACCACGTCATCTGTGTTTCCTGCCTCGGTGAGGACCATGCAGCGCTCGCGCTCGCTGACGGCGGCTGCCCTCACTGCGAGCTCTTGCCTATGGTGGCTCTGAGGACCCGCCTGGCATCCTTTTCGAAGCCTGCATTCTCCGCCGCGATGCCGCGCCGTAAGAAGCGCCGCTCGCAGCGGGTCCCGGAACCCGCTCCAGCCCGACCAAGCTCGCTGGTTTGCCCGCCAGCTTCACCGGCCTCGCCCGAATCACTTCCTGATGCTCAGCGCCCGCAGTCTGCCGCCGCTTCATCAGAGGAAGTTGTTTCAGAGGCCGCGTCGGGGGAAAAGGATTCCTGTTCTCTCCTGGCTATAGGCAGCGAGGATTGGGCGAGCTCTGAGGATCTCGCGCCTCCTGCCCGAAAGCCCTCAAAGAGAGCCAACATTGAGACGGAGCTCATGCGAGTACTCGCTTTGGCCGCGACGAGCCTCGGCCTCGAGTGGTCTGCACCGGAGCCCCCCTCTCGCACCCGGCTTGATGGTAGCTTCCTCCCTGGTGAGCGCACTACTCCGGAATCTAAGCCCGCTCCTTTTCTTCCTGAGTTACATGAAGAAGTTGCGAAGGCCTGGAACGCGCCCTACTCTGCGCGAACGCGCTCATCTGTGTCGCCTGCATTCTCCTCTCTGGACAAGGCGAATGACCGAGGCTACCTCTCTATGCCGCCGGTGGAACAGGCTATAGCGACCCATCTGTGCCCGCCCTCTGCTGGACGGCGGACTAAACCGGTGTTGCCTTCAAAAGCCTGCCGCATGACGTCGACGCTGCTCGCGCGAATATTCTCCGCCGCTGGGCAAGCCGCGTCAGCACTACACACCATGGCTACATTACAGATTTTCCAGGGTGATCTCCTCCGTAAATGGGATGAGGTTGGGCCTGATGCTGTCTGTATTGCGGATTTGAGGAGTGCTTCGGACCTCACGCTCCGAGCCACCAAAGCTGCCGCACAAGCCATGGGACGCTGTATGGCTTCCGCCACTGTCGCTGAGAGGCACTTATGGCTGACGCTCACGGAGATGGCCGATTCCGAGCGCACCGCGTTTCTCGACGCCCCGCTGTCTCCCGCTGGCCTCTTTGGTTCTTCTCTCTCCGAGTTCGTAGAGAGATTTACTGAAGCCCAGAAAGCGTCCCAAGCCTTCAAGCACTTCCTACCGAAGCGCTCTGGTTCCGCGACGAGTCGTGATAAACGGTCCCCGCGAACCTCACAGCCTCAGCCCCCGCCTTCGGCCTCCTCTTCGCAGCAGCCACAACAGCGCAGCTCGAGACCCCGCTCTCGATCGAGCGCCCGGCGCCCCGCGCGACCGAGGATTGCGGTGAAACCAGAGGTCCCGAAGAAGTCCTAGCCCGCCTAGGAAAGCGCAGGTGTGTGAGTCCCGTTGCGGCCGGCCTCCCACCCAAGCGCCTCGCTGTTTCAGCCCCAAGTTTCGCGGCTGTTCCAGCGTTTTCTGCAAAGCGCAAGCCTGTACAAGTGCCCGCTTGCCTGCACTCAAAAGTCGTTTTTACGGCTACCCAGATATATCCCGAAAAGAGTGTGATTTCTGGTGTCCCGGCCACGGCCGATGGTGCTATAAATGTAGTGTCGATGCCCACTCCTCAGTGCCCATCCCTACACACAAGCACAGCCCTGCACTCAGGGCTCGCGCAAATAAAATCGACTCAGGTCGATTGCGCTCCCCACATAGTAAAAGTGCCCACTACTCAGTGCCCACGAACACTATGTCTATCAGATCACAGGCTCTCTGTAAAAACGAGACCTGTGAGCGCGCGCGCTGCTTACACAGGCAGCGCGCCCCAAGCAGTAGATGTGCCCGCTTCCAGCCCACATCTACTCGCACACATGAGTCCCACGGGACTCGCGCAGCCCTCCCTCACTCAGCCAAACACTGTTGTAAGGTCGAGGGCGAGCGCTCCGCCCGCTGTATTAAGCGCGCCCCCCGCCTCAAATGCCGCAGGCATAACGCCTACGTTTGTGAGCCCCATAGCACCTCTGTCGCACGGCGAACAGAGCGCGCTCTGTATCCAGCCCTTAGCCAACCATGCAGATGCATGGGCAGCGCTTCCAGGGGTTTCGGACTGGGTCTTAGGCATTATAAAGAGAGGCTTCTCGCTACAGTTTCATCGACGCCCACCGCGCTTCACAGCGCGCGTCGAAACGTCGGTACCGCTGAATGTAGCACACCTACTTTGCGCCGAAATATCGAAACTGATAAGCAAAGGGGCGATAGAGCTTGTTCCCCGAGCTCAAAGCGAACAGGGGATATACAGCAGATACTTTCTAGTCCCCAAAAAGGACGGCGGTATCAGACCCATTCTGGATCTCAGACGACTGAACAGAGTATTAGTGAAACGCCGTTTCAAAATGCTCACAACCAACAAAATTCTCGCGCATATTCGCCGGGAAGACTGGTTCATGTCGATAGATCTGAAGGACGCATATTTTCAAATACAGATAGTGTCACATCACAGGCGATTCTTGAGATTCGCCTTCGAGGGTCAGACATACCAGTATACAGTCCTGCCTTTCGGCCTGTCCCTGGCACCTCGTACATTTACGAAATGCATGGACGCAGCGCTCGCTCCTCTCAGACTCAGAGGCATGCGAGTGCTGAACTATTTGGACGACTATTTTACTCGATCACCTCGAGAATCTTGGTATCAATTGGGCGAAGAGTTCACTGAACCCCAGTCAAACGATTCCGTTTCTGGGTATAGTTCTGAACTCACAGTCTATGACAGCGCGGCTGTCGCCACAGCGCGTGGCGCCTGGGGACTTCCTCGAGGGTGAGGATGGTGTCTACGGACGCATCCACCTCGGGATGGGGAGCGCTGCTCGAGGGCAGACCGTTCTTCGGCCTATGGTCGGAACGAGAAAAGCTCCAACACATAAACTGCCTAGAAATGCTGGCAGTGCACAACGCGCTGACGCGTTTTTGTCCCCACATCAAGGACCAACACGTCATAGTCCGTTCGGACAACATGGCAGTGGTGTCCTACATAAATCGCCAGGGCGGTCTGAATTCCATATCCCTGTACAGGCTGGCGAAACGCCTCCTACTATGGGCTCAGCACAACTTACGCTCGCTGAGAGCAGTACATGTGCCCGGGCTTCTGAATGTGGGCCCAGACAGACTGTCCAGGAACAACGTTCCTACAGGCGAATGGTCTCTACACCCACAAACAGTCCGGCTGTTGTGGGAGAGATTCGGCAAAGCGGAGGTGGACCTATTCGCGTCCCACGAAAACGCTCACTGCCCCGCATTCTTTTCAAAGACCGACAGCGCGCTGTCCCAAAGGTGGCCGCGCTGCCCGCTATACGCTTTTCCCCCCGTCTCCCTCCTGCCACAGGTGTTGGAACGGGTCAGGAAAACAAAATGCCCAGTGCTGCTTGTAGCACCGTTCTGGAAGAACCAGGCATGGTTCCCAGTCCTGATGCAGTTAGCAGACATCGCTCCATGGCCAGTGCCGTTGAGGAGAGATCTCCTCTCGCAGGCCAGGGGCTCGATCTGGCACCCACACCCGGAACTGTGGTCCCTTCATGTGTGGGCGCTCAACGGATACCCGTTGGTCTCGCAGAGGGAGTCATGAATACCATCACGGAGGCTAGAGCGCCGTCGACCAGGCGGCTCTACGCTTCAAAGTGGTCGGTTTTCTCCGGCTGGTGTACAGCTCGGAGCCTTTCACCCCTCGAATGTGAGGTAGCGGAGGTTCTCTCCTTTCTACAAGAGCTGTTGGATAAGGGCAGATCCCCTTCCACGCTCAAAGTGTATGTGGCGGCTATTTCAGCGTTCTCCGGTTCAACGCTGGGTCAGTCACTGGGAAGGAATGATTTAGATATCCGCTTCCTCAGGGGAGCTAGGAGACTGAATCCACCCAGACCTCCTTCAGTCCCTATGTGGGACCTTTCTACGGTCCTGGCGGCCATGAAAGGTGCCCCTTTGGAGCCTATCCAATCAATCAGCCTCAAACATTTGTCTTTCAAAACAGTGTTTTTGATGGCTCTCGCTTCAGTGAAGCGCATAGGCGATCTGCACGCGCTCTCCGTGAGCCCGACGTGCTTGGAGTTTGGTCCTAATGACTCTAAAGTCATACTCAAACCTAAGCACGGCTATGTGCCGAAATCCCTCAACACGCCTTTTCGGGCTCAGGTTATTTCCCTGGCTGCCCTGCCGGCGTCGAGTGAGGAAGGGGACTCGAGTTTTCTTTGCCCTGTTAGGGCTTTAAGAACTTATATATCCCGCTCTGCTGTCTTCAGACAGACAGAGCAGCTCTTTGTCTCGTTCAGCGGATGTTCCAAAGGAACGGCTGTTTCGAAACAGAGTCTATCCAGATGGATAGTTGACGCCATAGCGCTGGCTTATACTGCCAAGGGCATTCAATGCCCGTTGGGAGTCAGAGCGCACTCTACGAGAGGCGTTGCCTCCTCGTGGGCTTGGTCCAGCGGGATTTCCTTACAGGATATATGTACGGCGGCAGGCTGGGCCTCTCCGTCTACATTTATCAGGTTTTATAACCTAGAGGTTCCCGCCTTACAGGCTAAGCTTTTGTCGGTGTAATCTATTTACAGGCGCAATGCGCTACCGACTATACTGGGCAGAACTGTGTAAGACCCACGTTTTCCCACATTAGTGCAGGCTCCCTACCCTGGCTATGTGATGTCATATTCGCGTCTGAGGTCATGTTAAGCCTGCGGACGCTACAGTATAGGGAATTAAGGCTTCCCCCCTTATTCCCTGACTCTGTGTGAGTCTATCTGGTGATTATGCACTGTATGCCTGAAATAGCTTCCGGTGATCAGTGTTTTTATCCCAGCATGCACGGCGTTTTGCAAGGGGTTCCCGCAGCGTTTTGATAAAACGCAGTACGAGAGAACTCTCGTAAGAGAACGTACTCGGTTACTAACGTAACCTCGGTTCTCTCTAGAAGAGGGAACGAGTACTGCGTTCCCTTGCCGTGCGTTTGGTTCACTCTGGTTCGCTTCGGCGATCAAAATCAAGTGAATCAGCCTTCTCGAGCTCCTTTTATAGAGGTAAGCCACGCCCGTCTCGGCGGGAAGTGGCGAGGAGGGCGCGAAGCGCCCTCATTGGTCTGATGTTGCATCAGCCTGCGCTCGATAGGCTTATGCAGTTGCCGCAGAGCAGCCAATGAGCGGACAAGCCGTCTTGCTTCAGCTGTCTGCTGCTGCCGCAACGCGTTTTACATATATGAAAATTAAAGGATAATTTTTGCTTCAGTGTTTCGTGAAAAGAGACTTTTCCCGCAGCGTTTTGATAAAACGCAGTACTCGTTCCCTCTTCTAGAGAGAACCGAGGTTACGTTAGTAACCGAGTACGTTTCCAGAATAAGTTCATTACATCAACATATAAACATGTTCCACCAATGCTTGACAATCAGAAAGTGTCTCAGACTTGTGTTGTCCTTTTAAACATATTTATTTATTCATTTTTTTGCAAAGCTAATACATTTTTTTTTAACGAATGCCTTGATTGAAAACTGTACTTGAACTATATTTATTTAAATAGCAAATATATTGATACATTTTTAATGGTTTAATGGTTTAAGGGCTTTTTCACACTAGTTTGTTTGAGAGACTGCAAGCGGTCAACACATTAAAATACTGTGGTCTGAATATTTTTTTTGGGGTACTTTTAAGAGGAACTGAGATCATTTATTGTTGACATATGCAGTATTTCTGCCCGAGGCGAGAGCTCTTGAAGTGCTGAAACAAACAAGGTGTGAAAATACTCTTAGACCAGAAGAAGCTTGAAGTTTTCTTTCTGGTTCACTGTAGCTGAACTGGGTTTGGGTCATTAAAGTGGGCTATATGAGAAACACACAAAGTGTCCAAATTTTTTGCAGCCACTATAGAGTCACAGTGAAGTTGATGGTGCCGACATCAGACAGGAAGTGATGTCGTGTGTCTCAAACACTTTGACCTGATTTGGTTCTGAAGCTTGTTTTGTTCCAGTGAAGAATCAGTGATGTGAAACTTTAATCACATTAATGTTAATATTTTATTTTTTAACATGTGTATGCAAGTGTCTTTATTCATAAAGTGTATTTTTTATGTACTGTGATATAATGCATTGTAGTGGTGTGAAAGGTGCATGATTCTATATTATTTATACATGTTTAATAGTGTCTTTCATGTTAGAGTTAGAACATGTAATACAGGAAAAATTCAATAGGGAGCAAAAATTAATAAATACAAAACTTAAAAAAAACAAACACAAAACAAGAGAACAAGAACTATGAAGGCAGAGTTACAGAAATACACAGACATCACAATTATTGATGAGTAGTTTTGTTGGTTTCTTTCTTTTGTCAAAAATCACTTCTCAGAGATCTTTGATGCCAGAAATATTAGACTTTATTTTGCAATAAAGCCGAGCGTCTCCTGCAGAAAACCACTCCAGATTTTTGCTCAGCTCACACACATATACCATACATCCTTTTCCAAAGATGGTAACACACTCTATAGATATTTTTGGGTAAAAGGTCTTTGTACTGTGTGATTATACTAGAATATGTGTCATACTAGAGTATGAATATAATTTTCTGCTTTCTTCAGGCTTCAGAAAGTCAAACCAAAGTCACACACAGAGGAAATAATAATGTACAAATATATAGCTAAATTACATATTTTCTAAATAATACAATTTTCTACATTAGCCTATAATGTCATATGATGTATGTTGTGAAGCTCAGTGTTCAAACTGCTTAATTGTTTTTGAGCATCAGTGAAATCAAACAGTGAATCAGTGAATCAAACAGTGAATCACTGAATCGACTCTCGGATCAGTTCACGAGTCCTGTGACGTCAGTGTGTGTGATGATGTTAAATGCTGGAGAATAATCCATCAGCTCTCCTGAATGAGCATCACAACAGAAAAACACTTTCAGTTCATGTAGAATAAACTCTAGACATGTTTCAGTGTGTGATTTGCATTGTGTTGAAGGAATGGAAATGATTCATATCTGTGTTTCTTCTGCTTTTAGTGCTGATGTCCCTCGTTCACTCTGGACTCAGTCAAGGTACTGTGCTTTACTGCAGTACATTTTAGTTTTTAACTAATGTGAATTGTGTTATAGTAATTTACTATATATGGTTTACTATAACCATATTATCTTCATGTTTACATCAGGATCCCACATTTGTCTCTTTGCTGATGTTTTATGTCCATGTTTTGTATATTTCACAGAATCATCTGACTGTAGTTCCTTATGCTGCAAATCATTACAGAAATCTGATATTTATTCAATCAATCAAACAGTCTTGCAGTTGTACAGTAGTTCAGTCAGACATTGATTTCAAAAGATCATAATCCACTGTATAAAACAGAAATGTTTTTTTTTTCTCATTTTTATTAATTATTGACTGTGTCATTAAGATCTTGAGCACCAATGCTTAGCTTTATTCATTCAGTGTGGTTTGGTTGGAAGGGCTGGAAGAGAAAAGTGCTTGAGAACAGACAGACTGAAGTAAAAAACTGTAAAAACAAATTGCTGTAGTTATGCAGCTTTTTGCCAGTAACTTACTGTAGATCTAAATTGATGTTATTTACTAGCAACAGTTTGCTCAAAGTTAAATGAACATTAAACATTAACAAGTCTTTGTCTTTACAGAATAAAATTATAAAATAACAACCTAATGCAAAGCATGCTGGGAACCAGAAATCTTCATCAACCTTTTTCTGTTTTTTTTTTTTCCCTTCAGATTTTGGTTCCCAGAATGCTTTGCATATTTTAGTTTTTGCATGAGGCTGTTATTTTAGTTAAAGTAAAGCAAGCAGCTGCCAGTAATACTGCAATTTCTACAGATTTTTTTTACAGTGGTTCAGAACGGGAAGATCAATAATACAAAGGAAATGCGGACTGGATACATACATCAGTTTCAGTTAGTTTTTACCACATTGTTGATGTAATAATTACAATTTATAAGCAAACTAGATTTTTTATTTGAGTGTTTTTCTCCTGATGAAGTTTTGAGTTCATGACAGAGATCTTGATACTGCGATGCTTTTCAATATTTACTTCTATGTTTCTCAGTGAAACCTGTAATGAAGGTGAAGCCAGATCAGCGTGTGTTCAGAGGAGAGAGAGTCACTCTCACATGATGATGTTTTATTAACAAAGTTCGGGAGGAGCAGGATTAGCTGGAGATTAATCAGTAATCAACTCAATGACAGAGTATAAATTCACAGCAGACCTATCTCTGTTCATTGAAAGTTTGTCAGCATTTGGCTGCGCCCTATCTTCCCGAACCAAGCTCTCCCATCCGATGAAGGAATTTTCCGTCCTTTTGGAATATTTGCCAGAATCCTCGGGTGTTATATTGCGGGCGTCAAGCCAAATAAACGGGTCCTTGCCACCAGGCGAGATACCAGCGATCTTCTTCCGCATTTTTTCTAAAACCAGATCAATTAAGTAACGTTTTTTCCTGCCATGGAGAATGGTCATAAGGCCTGCAAAGCACCACGCTCACGTTTCGGGCAATGCCGCCCTCTTCACGCGAAAGAACGGGCTTCTCCAGCAGCTCTAGGCCGAAGCCGCAGGCCCTCAAAGAGCAGCGCCGCAGATTCGTACCGGTCGGCCAGCCTACGCTCAACCCCGTTGGCTGAACTCCGCGAGCGCTCCGCTCCGTGGTTAAATTTCACATTGCATTCAGTTGTTCAGTTATAACGAGGGGAACACGTTTTAAATGGTGTCGGTCCAAATTATTTTCTGTCATTAACGCGCTGCTTTCTTGTGGCTAAAACTCACAAGTACAGTAGCTCGCGGCCTCGTGCATTACGTGCTGAACGCATGCGCTCAGAATCTTTAACCTAACTTATATCGTTAACTATGTCCTGCAATTCATCTGCATAAATCGCGTAGAAACTTAGTTATAGCATAAATGTTTTTATACATGGTTACAATGTGCTTCACACCAATAGTTTAGTGATCCTTAAATGAAACAAAATTAAACAAACACAAAGTGCCTAAACTAAATTCATGCAAAGCGTCGTCTTTTACGTAAGCTGTCTCCTTAAAAACCAGCAACAGATAAACGAACAATTGTTATCTAAATCAGAGTGTACTTTGATGTTGTTAATCATCAAACGTTCAATAATTGATCTTTCAGCCCTGCACAGTTTGGCTCAGCTCTGGATTCCAAACGCAGGTTAAAACCATGGGTTCAGCCTCATCGAATCCTGGCCATTAATTTAAACACAGTTGATCTCCAGTCCTCATGGCAAAAAAAATAAATAGGACTTTCGGATCTCGTCCACCTCTCAGACAGTCAATATCGTTATAAGCAAACTGATATCTGTGCTCGGCCACTTAAACAACAGAAATGCATTTCATCTCTAACCTCCTCTTCATCACGTCTTAGATTAACGCACAAAAGATGACCATCGGCTCTCCAAGCCCCACTCTCCTCCTCCCTTTGCTCATCCACACACTGTAGGAGCTCATTTCCATGGTTTCATGTGAGTCTGGCTATTTTTTTTCCTCTGCCACAGCAGTGATGTTTCCTCTGCCCCCACAGGTTTTATCTTACTCCGGCTTTTTCTCCATTGCCGCAACAGTGATGTCTCCTCTGCTCCCGCAGGAGCTCTGTTCCCTTAGCTAATCTTGTTTACTGCCACTGCAGTGTCTCCTCTGCTCCCACAGGATTTCCGTTTCTCTCGCTATTTTTCTCCCCTGCCATAGCTGTGATGTCTCCTCTGCTCCTGCAGGAACTGTTTCTCCGGCTAATTCTCCACTGCTTCAGCAGTGATGTCTCCTCTGCTCCCGCAGGTTTTGTTACTCCGGCTATTCTCTCCACTGCCACAGCAGTGATGTCTCCTCTGCTCCCGCAGGTTTTGTTTTACTCCGGCTATTTTCTCCACTACACTGTCTCCTCTGCTCCCGCAGGTTTTGTTACTCCGGCTATTTTCTCCACTGCCACAGCAGTGATGTCTCCTCTGCTCCCGCAGGATTTCTGTTACTCCGGCTATTTTCTCCACTGTCACTGCAGTGATGTCTCCTCTGCTCCCGCAGGTTTTCTGTTACTCCGGCTATTTTCTCCACTGCCACCGCACTGTCTCCTCTGCTCCTGCAGGTTTTCTGTTACTCCGGCTATTTTCTCCACTGTTACAGCAGTGATGTCTCCTCTGCTCCCACAGGAACTCTATTTCTCTGGCTAATTTTTTATACTGCTGTCTCCTCTGCTCCCGCAGGAGCCCTGTTTCTTTAGCTAATCTTGTTTACTGCCACTGCCCTGATGTCTCCTCTGCTCCCGCAGGAACTATTTCTGACTAATTTTCTATACTGCTGTAACAAGGCTGTCTCCTGCTCCCGCAAGAGCTCTGTTTCTCTGGCTAATTCTCTACTGCCACAGCAGTAAGGTTTTCCTTCACTCTCATGGGTTTTCTGTTACTGGCTATTTTCTTCCCTGCCGCAGCAGCAATGTCTCCTCTGCTCCTGCAGGAACTGTTTCTCCGGCTAATTCTCTACTGCCACAGCAATGAGGTTCCTTTGCTCCCTCAGGATTTCTGTTACTCTAGCTACTTTCTCCCCTGCCGCAGTAGTGATGTCTCCTATGCTCCCGCAAGCTCCGTTCTCTGGCTAATTCTCTACTGCCACGGCAATGAGGTTTCCTTTGCTCCCACAGGATTTGTTACTCCAGTTCATTTTCTCTACTGCTAGCAGGGATGTGTCTGCTCCAGCAGGAGAACTGTTTCTCCGGCTAATCTCATCTTCTGCTACAGCCTTTCTCCATCCAGCGAGCTCGGTCTCCCAGAGGTTGTGCTGTAGCATGCATCTAAGTCTTCTCTTCTGTCCAGCGAGCATTAGTCTCCCAGCGGACACTGCATACATCCATTTTTCTCTCTTCTCTGTCCAGCGAGCATTGGTCTCCCAGCGGACACTGCATGCATCTATGTTTTCTCTTCTCTGCAAGCATCGGTCTCACAGCGGAGGCAGTCCTTTCGTCCAACCTCATAGACTGCCCAAATAATTCCAAACACGAATTCTTCTCGCCGCTCGGCCACCTAAACCATGCTATACACAATTCCGCAAGGCCGCCCTTTCATCACACACCTCCTCGCCCTGAGTTTATGGATAACTTACTCTAATCAGTGGAATGGCTTAACCTTTTTCTTCGATTACATCTCTCTCCCCCTCGATTTAAGCCGTTGACAGCTCCTTCTAATCGTCGTCATGGCTTTCTCAGGGGGGAAAGTGGTCAACTAACAGAATCCTGGTCCATCGCGACAAACTAAACTATGCACTGCATCAACAAAGGTCGTTCTTACTCACCCGCGTTAATTGCCACTCCTCAAATGCCTCATCTGGAACTCCGCTTGATTAGTTTGTAATAACTGCCAAACACGTTCCACGAGCACAAAATCAAATCGCTGACTCTCTCCCATTACTCTTTTCAGAAATTCGGGACGTTGGTGCCAGAAGCATAAAAAGCTTAATAGAGCTATCCAACCAGCATGCAGTTTTCAATAAATTAGTCTACGGTAAGCCTGCCCCCGCCATAAATCTCAAACATCCCTGCTCATTAAAAGGATTCAAGAACTTATCCCACTCGTCCGGATACCAGTCAATCTATTGCAATTGACATACTCACCAAATATATTCCAACACTCTGTCTCGCATACCATTCCACCAACTCCATCTGCACACTGGAAGCACGTCTGTCCTAGCTGTCTTCGGTTTTTCTCCACCGCTCCAAATTGACTATCACATCTAACGTCGACTCAAATACCCATCCTTCAATCTCAGATTTACAGATCGTAGATATCGAAACCATATTTTCTTCATTAAACAAGTAGTAAACTGATCGAGCAAAAAGGTCACTTCGTTATATTTTCAATCCGCCAACCCCCATCCTACTGTACCACTCTCGTTTGATTTACTGCAGTATAAACGTTCAATGTTCAAATCCCTACTCGGCCCACATCAGAAACGTTCAAAACCTACATCAGATCCAGCCGCTTCCACATCAAAACGCTCACCAAGCCATAATTAAATTATTCATTTCCATCACCTGCTGCGCTCCATCCATTGTCACTCTCAGTACCAGTACCAAGTTCCAACCCACTTCCAGTATCATTTGGTTCGTTGCGTTCTAGCTCGATACAATAAACATCTACAATACAGCATATATATATATATATATATATATATATATATATATATATATATATTATTTTTATTTTTTTTTTTTACAAACAATGGCAGGCTCCCCCGTTCGCACACGTAACGGCTCCTCGTTCAAGGGCCGGGCTCTGCCTCCCTTCCGAAGCGCTGATCGAGCCCTCCCGTTCGAATCGCAGTGAGAGTCTGCCCGTCTTAGTCGTCGTGGGGCGGCCGCGCTCGTGTCGCTGTGTGGGCTCCCCATTCGTCGGGCCGCGAGGGTTCTGTTCCCGTGTCCCAGCCCCCTTCGAAGCGCCGGTCGAGCCCCCCGACAGAGTCCAGCGGGCGCCCTCCCTTCCACTGGCGAGGCCTACCCATCCGATGCCGTGAGCATCCAAGTTCCCGTCGGACGCTGTGAGGGCCCTCCCAGTTGAATGGCTAAACTCTTTATCAAATCACGCTCGTAAAAATCTTGCATCATCGAGTTGACAGTTCAACTGCCGAAGGGGCTTATCCGTCCGATGCCGTGAGCATCCAAGTTCCCGTCGGATGTCGCGAGAGCCCTCCCGGTCGAACAGTCAAGCTCGTTTTTAGTAAATACCTTCTCATGCCCTGCACTTTTGGGGGGATTAATTCCACATCATTTTACGATTGCTGTCCTGCGCTTACCTGGCTTTTATGGGGGGAGTACTCTGGGTTCGGGCCTAACTCCGAGCTCGGAGCCCTCCCCCCGGACAGCAGGCCAAATACGCATAAACTTATTGTACTAATTATATGTAGATGTGAACTCGTGAAATGATGTTTTATTAACAAAGTTCGGGAGGAGCAGGATTAGATAATTAACCAAATTATGCACAGCTGGAGATTAATCAGTAATCAACTCAATGACAGAGTATAAATTCACAGCAGACCTATCTCTGTTCATTGAAAGTTTGTCAGCATCCCTCCTCCACCCCATCTCCTCACTTACAGTTCCATCTACACTTACCAACTGGGGGGAGTACTCTGGGTTCGGGCCTAACTCCGAGCTCGGAGCCCTCCCCCCGGACAGCACGCCAAATACGCATAAACTTATTGTACTAATTATATGTAGATGTGAACTCGTGAATGACATACAGAGAGGAGGAGACATTCAGACATACAGCTGGTTTAGAGATGATGACACTGTCTTTTCACATACAGCAACAGCAGCATAGATCAGTTTCACAGCTGGTGCGTCTGACAGTGGTGAATACAGTTGTAGAGGAGAGAGATCAGACTCACACACAGACATCAGTGATGCTGTTACACTGACTGTATCAGGTGAGTCTTCATATTCACATCTGTTTAATGATCATTTAAATTCATATTTCAACTCTTATAATCTTCATCCACATCTGTTATAAGAGGACTGAAGAAATTCACTTTTAGTCATTATTCAGTAACTGCACACGTGTGTGTGTGTGTGTGTGTGTGTGTGTGTGTGTGTGTGTGTGTGTGTGTGTGTGTGTGTGTTTGTTTGTTTTGTGGAGGTTTTGGTTTATTATAAAATCATGTAAATTGTGACTTTCCAGTCTTATGTGCGTCTCCATCTTTAATATAAGGTTCAACACAAAATGCACACATCCAGCGGGCAAAACAAACTCAGTGAGGAAGCTCAACCACAGAAACTGCAAAGGGAAGAGAAAGTTGGCACACCACAGCTCCAATAATAGAAACATGTATTTCATGTTCTCAATGGCCATTAGACTCGAAACGTCACCTGTGATGAGAACATGAAATAAATGTGACCCCTAGGTAGAGGTCTGCTACCCGACCCGAGCCCGACGGGTCCCGAAAAATGTGCGGGTTTCGGGTCGGGTTCGGGTTAATTTTTATTGAACAGCCTCGGGTTCGGGTTTGTAACTAAGAAAAACTAAATAGGCTATAGTTTGCGTGCCGTGTGCTTTGCCTGCTTGCTGTGTTGTGGTGACCGGCACGCAAGAGAGAGAAAGTTGCGTGCGCAGATGTGCAATATATAGGCTACGCAGACCACAGGCTCTCTCTCTCTGTGTAGCCTATGCACACATTGCACATCGAGAAGAAAGCGAAAACATTGCAAAGCGAGAAGAAACCGCTCTGGATGAAATGTGAATTTTAAAACAATTTAAATGAACAACAGCAATAACTTAAATAAAAGTGCTTTAAAAAAAAACATTTCATTTGTATAGCCTATATAATATATACAAACGAAATGTTTTTTTAAGCAATTTTATTTAAATATTATTTTGAAATATTAGCGAGAAGAAACCGCTCTGGATGAAATGTGAATTTTAAAACAAATTAAAAACAAATTAAATGAATAACAGCAATAAACGTAATGTTTTTTAAGCACTTTTATTTAAAATATTATTTTAAAATAGGCTATTAGCGAGAAGAAACCGCTCTGGATGTAATGTGAATTTTAAAACAAATTAAATGAACAACAGCAATAACTTAAATAAAATGCTTTAAAAAAAACCATTTCGTTTGTATATATATATATATATATATATATATATATATATATATATATATATATATATATATATATATATATATATACAAACGAAATGTTTTTTTTAAGCACTTTTATATAACAACAGCAATAACTTAAATAAAAGTGCTTAAAAAAACATTCGTTTGTATATATATATATACAAACGAAATTATTTTTTTAAAGCACTTTTATTTAAGTTATTGTTCATTTAATTTATTTTAAAATTCACATTTCATCCAGAGCGGTTTCTTCTCGCTAATATTTTGGGATTCACCTGCAGGCCAAAGAAAAGGAATTCTGTCAGCTGCCTACCGAGTTTGAATTTGATATAATAAATAATAAAAAAATAAAATAAATAAATAAATAAATAAATAAATAAATAAATAAATTGTTTTATTTTATCATTATATAATTTATATCACAAAACTGTTTCGCGCATGCGCTACCGCTTTCGCGCGCTATTTCATTCATTCAGTCACAACACAGACAGCAGACGACAGCAAGCAAACAAACCAACCATGAGTCTGATAAAGCAAAAAATAACTGAGGGAAAACTTATAACAGTTCCAAATGATGCAGGAAAAGCTGCAATCTGGAAGCATTATGATCTTGTTGTTTCAACCAGTAAAGAGCCCAGTGGCTACGTGCAGTGCAGAGCTTGCAAAGCTGTCTTGGCGTATGACATCAATAAGACAGGTACATCTTCTCTACAGCAACACATTGATCGTGGATGCACTCATCCAACAGCAGGCCTAGCCGCTAGTAGTAACAACAGACAGTCATCTCTTTCGGACTATCTATCTCCAACAGCCAAGTCAGTACCAGCTTCTGTAAAATCTAATGTAACAGAAAAATGTGTGGAGTTTTGCTGTCGGAATATTAGATCGTTTCATACGGTTGCTGGAAAAGGTTTTATTAACCTAGCGCAAGACCTAATAAATGTGGGGGCTACATATGGCCGTGTCTCAGTGGACAGTGTGTTACCTGATCCCACAACCATCTCTCGGAGATGCAAGGAAACCGCGGCCTCCAAAAGACAGGCGCTGGTCAAAGAAATATCGGAGATCATCATGTCTGATATTAGTGTTGGGATGACCACCGACATGTGGACTGACGAATATCGCAAGATCAGTTTCTTAACTATCACTTGCCACTACATTACACCTGATTTTTTGCTTCGAAGTAGAGTCCTTACAACAGCGATGTTCCCTCCTGAAGAAGCGAAAACCGGTGACAACATACGGAGAGAATTACAGAGACTGCTCGTATCTGTACTAGGATTTGATGCTTGTGTTATGAACAAAGTCGTCTGGGTCACTGACCAGGGATCAAACATGATTGCTGCACTCGCGCCGTATCATCGCCTGGAATGTCAGGACCATGTTTATAACACAGTTCTCAAACACGTGCTTGATTCTGCCGAACTACAAGACAGCGCACCAGAGGTCACACAGACTTTGCTGGCAGCAAAGGCACTTGTGCGATATGTCAAGCAAACGGGTATAATAAGTCAGTTATCAACAACTGTCAGGCAAATGTCAGACACCAGGTTTAGCACGGTGTTCCTTACCTTGGATTCAATTAAGCAGGTGTACGCTGAGCTTCGAGAAAAACTTGAAAGCCGAGGGGAAAGCCGAAAAATCAACGAAATATCTCCAGATGTCTTGGAGTTCCTGCTGGAATTTCTTCGTCCATTTTACCAGGCTCAGAGGGAACTAGAGGGTGACCAATACCCCACACTTAACCTGGTTGTTTTGTGGCACGAGAGGCTTAAGCGCCACTGCAGACCTGTGGCGTCAGACAGTCCTCATCAGGCCATCATTCGTGAGCGGCATCTAGAATGGCTGAACCGCAAAATTAAAATCCAGACACTACATAAGATTGCCATATTCCTTTGGCCAAAGTTCTGTCAGCTCCGCATGCTGTCTCTCCCTGACAGATATGATATCCAGCAAGAAGCCAGGCATCGGATTGCCAGCTTTACCACAGGCAACGAGCTAGCTGAACAGGTGTCTGAACCGGCCACTAAAAGAAGCAAGATAGTGGCAGAGTTTGAGGAGTGGGTAAACGTGCCCCTCGGTGAAACCGCAGATGAGGTTACGCAATACTCCAGCCGCAACCACGACATGGAAGAAGAGCGGGATCTCTTGGGTTGGTGGAAAAACAACAGCGGTGTTTTCCCCTTACTGTCAAAACTGGCCCGTAGTATCCTCAGCATCCCTGCAAGTAGCAGCAGCAGCGAGAGAAACTTCAGCGCAGCTGGACTAACTTTCAATCAGAGGAGGACGGCGCTGAAACCATCAACTGTCGATGCCGTTCTCTTCCTTCATAACTCATACTGAGAAGGATATATTTGTGTAAATAGTTTTGCAACACTGCGGGGACTTTTTTTATAGTTTAAAGTTTGAGTTCCAGAGAAATTTGTGACTGTTACACCTGTTCGACTTCGACCACAGCAAAGTTACGTTATTGGTAAGTTTTTCTCTTACTGCTGTGCTGAAGGCCGCTGCGCCTAACGTTACATGTATTTGTTTACCGTTTCAAGCAATCATTAAATACAACATATTGCAAAAATGGTATTTATTTACTGTGAGATATAGAGTGGGCCTCGGGTTCGGGTCGGGTTCGGGCTTAACATTTAAATGTAATTGTCGGGACGGGTCGGGTCGGGTTAAATGATCGCGGGTACGGGCCGGGTTCGGGCTTCAGTTTAAAGCCCGTGCAGACCTCTACTCCTAGGGGGCGCTCCGACGCACAATTTGAATATCTAAACTAGAAAACCCAAACCGTGCTCCCCTTTAAACTATTTAGGCAGGTTGTATCCAATAAAGGAACAGAAATGGGACTGATGTAATCAAATATAATTTTATTAAACACTAGACAATAATATAGGCTACTGATTGGCAATCAGAGCAGACAAATTTCCCCATAGGTAACAGTGGACAATTCTACAATAAATAGATCACACAGTGAATAAAAGTCTCATAATAAATGAGTTACAGGATATAAAGTCTAACAATATTAAGACTACAGTGAATAAATTCAAATAAATACTGTTCACATACACACACCCCAACACTGCAAGAGACACTTCAAACCAAATCGCCCGTGCATACACTAACACAGCATTTCACACTATAGTGAACATTGCAAAATAGACACTGTCCCCAAAGGAGATATTGCACAATGCCCATAGGCCGAATATTGGAATATGATGATTGCCAAACAGAAAAAAAAAAAAAAAAAAAAAATACATTTAGATTAACAAGCTACCACTAGCAGGACTCCATCCTAGGCCCACCTAGATCCAGGTCATCACAGAACGGTGGTAGCAGATCCCCAAGACACACACTCAAACATCCAAAGAAATAAAAAATAAAACAGAATGATTAAACGCAGGAAAAACGAGATGGTCCTCACTGCGGAACATGAAATCCAACTCCTCCCACCTTACATATACCTAAACCTACCCATCTCCACCCCCTTAATCCCTAAACCCACCCCTAAACCTACCAATCTCCACCCCTTATATCTGGATCCAACTCCGCCCCCCGGATCTCATGTACTGCATTGAGGTGCTACTGGGAAAAACAGTGGCAAGTGACAGACGAAGGCAATTCTCCAGTAATCACAAGCATAAGTGGTTTATGATGCGATGTTTGATAGCATCATGACAATTTAAAACAATATTAAATCTCTAATTAGAAAATTAGGACAAAAAAGGGATTCGATAAACTTACATTTTTCTTTGGATACCAGCCTAGATGAATTAGAGCTATATGCCCCGTAACAATAAAGTTCAACGGTGTGGATGACTATTAGCTGTGCACTCTTCCCATTGTTGCTTCTATTCATAGGCAATATCAAAGAAAGGAAACGATCAGCGCTAAAAATTACGTTACATCGGAAAGAAAAAAAGGTTAATAAACTTACGTTGCTGCAAACCCGTATAGAATCACTTCTCACTATTATGTGAGCAAGTTTCTGTAGACTCGTAACTGCTGGTACCATTTACTGGTCACCATACACGCAGACGCCAGACCGAGCTACAAACAAAGAGCCGTGTTAAGCGGTTCTCAATGAGTTTAGTATTAACGACAAATAGGCATGACCTTCCAAAAAGACTCTTTGTTCTCCAGTTTACACAGCCAATACACCAAGAGGCTCACTCTTCAACTCACACCACATTAATGTTTTTCTGTTAATGTCTCACGACACATTTAAAGGGACCAAATAATCAGTGTCAATGAGCAGGTCTTAAAGGTACACTTCCCATCTCAACCACCCTACCCGCTACATTAATATATTAAAAAACAATTTGTAATTGTATAACAAACTGTGGTTTGCCAACTTTCTTTTTAAACTTTCTTTTCCGTTTTGCAAAATTATATTAATCATCATATGATCAAGACCAGTGCAATGTCTGTCACAGAATGGCTCCATGAACTAAATCCCTCTGGAAACCTTTGGTCAAATGCTTTGCTCAAGGACACAATAGTGATGGTTAACAGTTCATTCACTGCAGGGTTTATACCAGCAACATTCCCATTTACAACCAGCGTTTACAACCGAAGGTCCTTCTGAACAATCAGTTTTATTCCCTGAAAGAGCAGTTTCAGTCTTTATGTTTCTGTTTCTTCTCAGGTTTCCCCACATCTACAGTGACTGTGACACCAGACAGTCCTGTATTCACTAGAGAAACAGTCAATCTGAAGTGTGTGATAAAGTCTGATCACAGTGACTGGAGATATGAGTGGTACAGTATAAAGGCATTGTAATATTACAGATATCTGAGCGTTACACTGTAAACAGAGACACTCTCACTATCAGAGGAGCTACTGAGTCTGATCAGGGTCAGTACTGGTGTAAAGGACAGAGAGATGGAACATCAACATCAAGCTCTGCTGTTTCTCTCTCTGCGAAGGGTGAGTTGAACATCATTGTCCTCTTAAACTCTTTCTACATGATCATGATCACACAACTAATCAAGACTTTTACTCATTCACACTGCTGATAAATACAGTTGTCACTCCTCTTTTTATTTAATTCTCTCTGTTCTTGTGTTACAAACTATTTGAAGGAGAAAAACAATGAAACTGAATGCAGGGGTCTGCATCTTGAAGCTAAAGTATTTTTTAACTCTAAGTGTAATCTTAAAAGCAGAACATTGAGATTTAGAGTTTTGTCTAGATTTAGACTTTTTAGATTTATTTGATCTGACACCAAAGTTTCAGCATTAGCTCACCTGAAAATGATTTCCTTATCTAATCTCACAGGACCCTCACATGACCCCTATATGCCCTTCTTCCCTGGAACAAACAAATATGTTTTATTAATGTGCTGATTGCTATTATAATGAATGACGTCTCGGGAACTCCTACGTCTCGTCGTCGGAGTTTCCAACGAATTGGGATCACGCTACGGAGACCACTTGCCTTCGAGTGAATTAAAACGAGCCAATGAACATTGGCATGTAACATTTGCATGCAACATTTGCATTCCGCGGCCCGCCTACCAGCGCGGGTATAAAGGTGGAAGCAAGCGCATACACAAACGCTTTTCGCTGAGGAGCTGACCGGTGTCCAGTCCTCCGCGAAGGTACAGCAGCATGGCGACGGGACGAGACGTCTCCGTTCCCTACTCAGGGAACGAGGGTTACCATACGTAACCGAGACGTTACCTTTCGTTCGGGAACTCCTACATCTCGTCGGAGGAGTTTCCAACGAATTGGGATCCCTAATAAAACACCATGGTGCTGGCCCCTTCCAGTGCCCTGCCTAAGCTTCAGCCAGCAGTTTCTTGAAACTTATCTCTTATGTGCGGAAGCTGGGAAGAGTCACACTGCTGTTCCGCAAGACCCGCTCAGTGGACATTGGATAACACTGGGAAAGCATGCCCAAGATGTAGAAGGGAACACTGCAGAGCCCAAAACCTGCCCGAAGGAAGGCACTAGGAATACACATGTGCACTAGCCTGTAGGGTAGTGAACGCATGGAAGTCTCTGAGGTAGTCCCAGCCCGGAGGGTGGGAGCGTACTCAGCAAAGACGACAGAGCATAATCTGTTGAGGGGAAGACACTGGCTAACCCTGGGGTAACCATCTCGTGGAGAGAACACATGGGGTCGCCGTAGGGACCGCAACATAAACCCCAGCCTGAACTCTGCTCATAGTGAGAGGTAACAGGCCTGGCGACCGGCGTTCCGCCTCGCCTGATGCCTGGGGGTGACGGAGGAACTCACGAGGTTAGCCGTTTGTTGGGTAACCAACGGAGCAGGAAAACGCACGTATCTGGCCCGTGGGGCGAGAATGGTATAGCAAGCCGACACTAACCTAATTCCTCGCGCTACTGGCCGAAGCGAGTACACGGGAGGAAACAGGTTCTACACGAAGGCTATAAAACCTAGCGAACGTGTTGGGTGTTGCCCAGCCCGCAGCTCTACAAATATCTGTCAGTGAGGCGCCTTGAGCCAAAGCCCAGGAAGAGGCAACACTCCTAGTAGAGTGTGCCCTCAATCCTAGGTGGACAAGGCACATCCTGGGAATCATAAGAACTGTGTTGAAATATCAAATCACATGCAAAATAGGCTGAAATATAGTGAAATAAACACCGTATAAAAAACATCACACAAGTCAATGAAATCAAGAGACTGTGAGAGACTTTCCTGTTAAAATCTGACGTTTCATAAATTCAGTTTTTCATTTGAAAGCAGCAAGGAATTAATCTGATTGTGCTCATATATGTTCAGTGGCAAAATACAGTTTTGGTCTGAAGAGTAAAACAATTGTACATACCTCTTAAACAATAAAATGAATAACTTATATTAATATACTATGATGTCATCATTTACTCACCCTCATGTCGTTCCAAACATGTGTGACTTTCTTTATTCTGTGGATCATATAAGAAGGTATTTGGGAGTTGTTGTTTTTTTCATACAATGAAATTAAAAGTTCCTTCAAAATATCTTTTATTTTCCACACAAGAAAGAAATTCAACACAGAGATGTAGGAGGTAGTGATGGGGACGAGACCGCCTATGCCGAGTCCGAGTCAAGACTGAGTCTTTGAAGGGTCGAGTCCGATTCGAGACCGAGTCCGTTGGTTTTCAAATTCAGTCGAGTCAGAGTCAAGACCGAGTCTTTGAGGAAACACGTCCGAGTCAAGACCGAGTCCGTTGGTTTTCAAATTCAGTCGAGTCCGAGTCGAGACCGAGTCTTTAGGAGTCGAGACCAAGACCATAAAAACATGTCAGTTTTCATATTCATGATTTAATATTACCCCAGTTAATAATCAACAGTTAGCCCTACAGACTAAGCTAGATTGGGAATCGTTTAGAGGAGCAGTCTTAACACCTTAATATGGACTATGCTTTTACTTTCATTAAAAAAATCCCTACCACATGCATCATCTTCTGCCTATTTTTCTAAACTGCTTCAACAGTGCTGCTCTGTCATCAACATGTTAAGCCCACCCTGACTTTTATAATCATGGTTAGGACATGCAGAGCAAATAAAAATTTTCTAGTGGACTAGTGATGGGGACGAGACCACTTATGCCGAGTCCGAGTCAAGACCGAGTCTTTGAAGGGTTGAATCCGAGTCAAGACCGAGTCTTTGAAGGAACAAGTCCGAGTCGAGTCCGAGAAAGCAGAAATCGTTCTCGAGACCGGACTCGAGTCTGAGACCGGACTTGAGTACTACATCACTAGTAAGAGGGGAATGATGGTGGAATAATATGAGACGGGAGGAAAAATATTTCAAAGCTTTTATATTCACTCACAAACTTTGGGTTCCTCGAGAAACTTTCTGAAAGCCCTTCAGAGCTCTGTAATGTTGCTCAATAATGTTCTTGTGTTTCTGTTTTCCAGTGTCGCGTTCAGGTCAGATTTCTGTCCTCAAAATCCTCAGTTCTCTTCTGGCAGCTTCTCCGCATCTGCTAGCGACAGTCGTGCTGCTTTACAAATGTTACAGAGCGAGAGGTAAAACTTCTGTCTGATCCCTCTCTCTCTCTCTCTCTCTCTCTCTCTCTCTCTCTCTCTTTCTCTCTCTCTCTCTCTCTCTCTCTCTCTCTCTCTCTCTCTCTCTCTCTCTCTCTCTCTCTCTCTCTCTCTCTCTCTCTCTCTCTCTCTCGAGTGCATGCTGGGAGTGAGTGGGCGGAGCGTGGTAAGTGTGGATGTGAGTGGTTTGCCGACTGTGGCTGGTAAGAGTGCTTTTTCCAAACTTTTTCCTTTTTCCTTGTAAGTGTTTTATTTGTATTTTTTGTTGTTGTTTTGTTTATTGTTTTTGTGAGGATAGTCTGCTTCCAGCATTTTTCCAGAAAATTTAACTCGGCGTCATGGAGTAAAAATTGATTCAAACGCTAATGTGGAAGATGTTTGTTTGGCTGTAGGAGATGTTGTGGGTCATGAAAACATTGTGTCCGCTTCGCGAATGAATAATGCGTTTGTGCTTTTCTTTAGCACTATTGAGAAGGCGAACGAAATAGTGCAAAATGGTGTTGTAATCAAAGGTTCACTCACGCCGGTGTTTCCTCTGAGCACTCCCGCCAAGAAAATAATGATTTCAAACGTCCCTCCGTTTGTGAAAGATGAGATGATTGTGCAGGAATTGTCGCGATATGGAAAGATAGTTTCTCCTATCAAAAAAATTCACAGTCGGCTAGCAGTGAGCTATGGCTATCCAAGGCCAGTGACAACCTCCAAGAGCCCACGCTTGGACTCTGCTGGGATTGTTTGAACGACACCCTGAATTACAAACGTCACCATACTGAATCTTCAGATGCTACTCTTCGTAACGTCTACAGTGTCCTTGCCAAGCTTTACGACCCATTGGGCTACATTGTGCCATTCACAACAAGATGTAAAGTGCTTGTTCAGGACATGTGGAAGGCCAACATTGGCTGGGACGACAAGATCCAACCCGCTGAACTTCTGGAGAAATGATCGAGTTGGGTGCAGGAATTTCCCACTTTGCAACATCTCAAGCTGCCTCGTCCCTATGCACCAGCCACTGCCGATACTGCCAACGCAACCCGTCACATCCACATTTTCTGTGATGCATCGGAGCGCGCCTATGGAGCAGTAGCCTACATGCAGACGACAGATGACAGTCAACAAATCTATGTCTCCTTCGTGTTTGCCAGATCGAGAGTCGCACCCCGTAAGCAGCTGTCTATTCCGCGTCTCGAGCTCAGTGCCGCGCTTACAGGCGCACAGCTGGCTAGAGTGATCGAGACAGAGCTTGAAGTACCACCTGAGCACATCACTCTTTGGTCAGACTCCACAACTGTGCTGCACTGGATCAAATCAGAATCATGCCGTTATAAAGTGTTCGTGGGAACACGCATCGCGGAAATACAGAACCTGACCAACCCTGTTCAATGGTGGTATGTTGACACTCTAAGCAATCCAGCTGATGATATAACCCGTGGACTCACTCTGCAAGAGATGGTACAGGATCATCGCTGGAACAAAGGTCCACATTTCCTCCATTTGTCTGAGAGGGAGTGGCCCAACATGCCTTCATCTGAGGTAGAACCAGACACCACAGAGTTAAGGAAGTCTGCCTTTGTGGGAACTGTGTCCAGCATCTTGCCAACTCAACTTCCGGACCCCAGTAAGTTCTCCATCTGGAAAGAGCTTCTTAAGGAAACTGCTAGCTCCCTTCACGGGGCGGCTGATGCTAATACTACAGTACACTTTCCCGCTGCCGATTTTCTGCAAGCAGAGAAGCTGATTTTACAAAAGGCTCAAGAGGACTGCTTTGCTGAAGAATTGAGAGCTCTCAAAGCTGGACGTACTCTTCCTTCAGACAGTCGTCTTGCATCGCTGTCACCAGAATATGAAGGAGCCACGGAGCTACTCAGAGTCGGTGGCAGGTTAAGGCATGCTGAAGGACTAGACCTGGATACTATCCACCCAGTTATCCTGGACCCAAGCCATCCCGTGACAAAGCTTATCATCAAGGATTTTGATGAGTCACTACTGCACCCTGGGCCAGAACGAGTTCTTGCCGAGATCAGACGCAGGTTTTGGATCATCCGTGGTAGAGAGGCCATTCGAAAGCATCAGCATTCATGTCTGGAGTGCCGACGATGGAGAGCAAAACCCGACGTACCGAAGATGGCAGATTACCCACCAGCTCGGCTACGACTCCATAAGCCACCATTCTATTCAACCGGAGTTGATTGCTTTGGACCTTTCCAAGTGAGGATCGGTCGCCGCACCGAAAAAAGGTGGGGCATTGTCTACAAATGCATGACAACTCGCTCGGTGCATCTGGATCTATTAGAAAGCCTCGATACAGATGCTTTCCTGCTGTCACTGAGAAGATTCATCTCTCGACGTGGCAGACCATTCGAACTCCTCATGGACAATGGTACCAACTTTGTCGGTGGAGAGAGAGAGTTGCGTGAAGCCGTTGCTGCCATGGCACCTCAGTGGAGAGAGCAACTCGCTGAACAGCAGATATCCTTCCGATTCAATCCTCCAAGTGCGCCGCACTTTGGTGGCACATGAAAGAGGGAAGTGAAGTCTATCAAGACTGTACTTCGCGTTGTCCTTAAAGATCAGACTGTTTCTGAACCTGTCCTGATGACAATCCTAGTGGAGGTCCCCTGGGCTACTTGACATCAGATGCCTCTGATCCAGATCCGGTCACGCCTAACCTCCTCCTCATGGGCCGTCACGACTCGTCGCTTCCTCAAGCAGTTTACAACCCCAGTGACCTTGGGAGAAGACGTTGGAGGCACAGCCAAGCCATCGCCGATCGTTTCTGGTCATCCTTCATCAGTCACTACCTACCAGGGCTACAAGAGCGCAGTAAGTGGAGGAAAGATGGTAAGGCACTCTCCATAGGCGACGTTGTTTTAATCGTGGATCCCCAACTTCCCAGAGCATCATGGCCCGTAGGACGGATTACCCAGACTCATCCAGGAGCTGATGGACGCGTACAGACTATCAGTGTTCAAGTGAAGGACCGCACCTACATTCGTCCAGTCGCCCGGCTAATCCTGCTCCCAGCTCTGGAGGACAAGGACGAAGAAGAGACCACCAAATAGACTTTCTCCTACTCTTTCAACTGCCATGCGGACAGTTGGGGGCGGCCTTGTCTGAAAGCCTATTTGTTCAGCGCTGAGTTTCCTACGTGCGTTTGAACGCTCCATCACGTGAACTGCGCCTGGACAGGAAATGCAGCGCGCTGCTCAGTCGTTCGTGTTTAAGGATGATGAGAGAAGATTCAGAGACCCTTTTCTTTACTTTCGTGTGCGTTTTATGAAAAGCAAGTAAGTTTCTACTACTGTTGCATGTTTGTACTGCGTTGTGATGAATATTGTGAAATTTATGTATGTTCACGCGAACTAGTTTTATTTGTTGAACTGCGTGACTAATTAGTGTAGTCATGATGCCAGAGCGTGCTGTAATATGCGACATGTTTCCTGTATGCAATAATTAGCCCTCTATATGTCGATTTAGACCTTATTTGTGTTAGTTATTTAGAGATATGCTTCTGTGTTCGAGTGCAGTGCATTTACTGTTTATTTGGTACTACCTGCTTTGAGTATTATAGTGATAGTGTCATTCTGCATAGCCACTTAAAGGTTCAATAGTATAGATATTCAAGGGCATATAGTGACATATTTTGTTGCACTGTATTAACGTAAATTATTATTTTATGTACTGTACTGTTGTGAATGATGACAATGAGCATAGTATAGTATTCCTTTATTTGTTTATTAATCAGTTATTATTACCATTGCATTATTTATTTTTCTTTCTCTCTGTTTAGACCACATACACTTGAACTTGTACATTGGCATCCTGACCTTGAAAATAAAGCTGATAAAGGATTCTCTGGCCGGAATCTTTCTGTAGTGCTCCCATCCTAAACGAACCACTAGTCCATACTTTACACTAACGTCATTTCAATGTAATCAGCGTTGACGCATCAACACTGACTCAACATTCTTTCAATGGTTACATGCTAACTGGGTAGTGCGAGCTAAATAATGCTACTACTGATTTCATTTCAGTTTACCGGTTTGATTGCCATCCTCTTCACTTATTTAACCAGAAAAAACTCATTGAGATTAAAAATCTCTTTTCCAAGAGTGTCCTGGCCAAGACAGGCAGCAGCACAATTAACAAGGTTGCAGACATAAAAACATAACATTAACATATAACAATTTATGCGGTAATAAATAGTTATTAGGTCAAAAATATCAAAATGTCATATACAGTGCCCTCCACAATTATTGGCACCCGTTTAAGATGTGGTCGTGGACTTCTAAAAATTCTCCTTTTTTTTAAACAACATAGAACCCAAATGCAAAAAAAAGAGAAAAATCCAACCTTTTATTTAAGTACATTACTTTGGTGGTAAAAAAAAAACAAAAAAAACAAACACATTTAAACCAAAAAAAACACTTGAAATCATGTTTCCCACAATTATTGGCACCCCTGATGTTAATACTTTGTACAACCCGCTTTTGCCAACAAGACAGCACTAAATCTCCTCCTATAACATTTCACAAGATTGGAGAACATAGAGAGAGGTATTCATTCTTCTTTGCACAATCTTTCTAGATCATCCAGTGTCCTGGGTCCTCTCTTATGCACTCTCCTCTTTAGCTCGCCCCACAGGTTTTCGATTGGGTTGAGGTCTGGGGACTGAGATGGCCATGGGAGGACCTTGAGTTTGTGACTGCTGAATTTTTGTGTAGATTTTGCCACATGTTTTGGTTCAACTTGTTTTGGTTATCCTGCTGAAAGATCCAATGACGACCCATCTTCAGCTTTCTGGCAGAGGCCATCAGGTTTTTATTTAAAATGTCCTGGTAGTTCAAAGCGCTCATAATGCCATGCACCCTAACAAGGTTCCCAGGGCCTTTGGAAGAGAAACAGGCCCACAGCATCACTGATCCTCCACCATACTTTACGGTGGGCATGAGGTGCTTTTCGGCATACTCATCTTTTGTTTTACGCCAGACCCACTTAGAGTGTTTGTTGCCAAAATAAAGCTCAATCTTAGTCTCATCTGACCAAAGCACACGATCCCAGTTGAAGTGCCAGTGCCGCTTAGCAAACTCCAGACGTTTACGAGTGTTAGTGAGAAAAGGCTTTTTCCTTGCATGCCTCCCAAACAGCTTGCAGAGAGCGTATGATGGTTGTTTTGGAGACTTTGTGACCCCAAGATGCGACTCTTTGATGCAATTCTGTGACAATGAGCTTAGGACTTTTTTTACATCTCTTACCATCCTCCTTACTGTGCGTTGTGGCAAGATAAACTTGGGACCTCTTCCAGCCTTGTTTGTCACTGTTCCAGTTGTTTTAAACTTTTTAATGATTCCTCTGACTGTAGATACGGGCAAGTTAAGGCGAGTGGCTATTTTCTTGTAGCCATTGCCTGACTTATGAAGGTCAACACACTAGTGATGTTACATATGACACTGAAGCTTCGATGCGCGTATCACACAAGCGAAACAATTTCTAGTGAAGCCCCGTATCGGGGTGTGTATTGGTTTACTAGAGTCACGTGATCGATGACAAACGAAGCCTCACTTTCTCTCCAGTCACGTTATGGGTGTCAGAAGGCTCGAACTCCAGATCGTATTTAACGAGTCATTGTTGCCTCAGTCTGGTTGATGGGTTAGTGAGGAGAGTGCTGTACTTTGAAAGTTAATAAATATATTACATTTAAATAAGCAAAATGTATTTTTCGCTACTTAGGCTATTATTATTGTTGTTGTGTCTTTTTGTTTTTGTAAAATCTTTGCACTTTTTGGTGATTTTAGGTAATTTGGTGTTGGTATTTGGGTTTAGGGTGGGATTAGGGGAGAGGGGTGTTGGTGTTTGGTGAAGGGTTTATATTTAAAGCAATGGCAACAGCCAAAAATAGTACAAATTATACAAATAATTAAAAACTATCAACTTTCTGTCATTCCTACAGTTACATAAGCACATATCAGTGACAAGTGTCATAGGCACATTTAATAACAGATGATCCGTGTGTGTGTGTGCGTGTGTGTGTGTGTGTGTGTGTAGAGAGAGAGAGAGAGAGAGAGAGAGAGAGAGAGAGAGAGAGAGAGAGATAGGCCTACATTAGATCTTATTGAATCATATAAGCTCATTTTATATTTGAATTGTCACACTTTAATGGGTAAAATAATTCATTTAATGAACACAACAAACACAAACATGTAAGGTTTTACCTGTACACATAACATTGAAACTATGGAGTGTGTTGTGGTTGCTTCATCTGCCAGAGCTTCTAACACAGGCTTCTGGCTGCTTTATTTTAAATAAGCACCAGATGGCGCTGTTCTCGACACTCTCGATGCTTTGAATCTTTTCCCGGAACAGTCAGGGGAACGCCTCAGTGATTCATGAGGCTTCATTTCACCATCCCTACCACACACATCTGCCTTACTTGAATGGTGTGTTCTCTTGTCTTTGCCATGTTGACAAATGGGTAAGAGAATTAGGCCTCTGTGTCACGTCATACCACAGGGAAACGTACTCGGTTACTAACGTAACCTCGGTTCTCTCTAGAAGAGGGAACGAGTACTGCGTTTTATCAAAACGCTGCGGGAAAAGTCTCTTTTCACGAAACACTGAAGCAAAAATTATCCTTTAATTTTCATATATGTAAAACGCGTTGCGGCAGCAGCAGACAGCTGAAGCAAGACGGCTTGTCCGCTCATTGGCTGCTCTGCGGCAACTGCATAAGCCTATCGAGCGCAGGCTGATGCAACATCAGACCAATGAGGGCGCTTCGCGCCCTCCTCGCCACTTCCCGCCGAGACGGGCGTGGCTTACCTCTATAAAAGGAGCTCGAGAAGGCTGATTCACTTGATTTTGATCGCCGAAGCGAACCAGAGTGAACCAAACGCACGGCAAGGGAACGCAGTACTCGTTCCCTCTTCTAGAGAGAACCGAGGTTACGTTAGTAACCGAGTACGTTCTCTTACGAGAGTTCTCTCGTACTGCGTTTTATCAAAACGCTGCGGGAACCCCTTGCAAAACGCCGTGCATGCTGGGATAAAAACACTGATCACCGGAAGCTATTTCAGGCATACAGTGCATAATCATAATCATAAGGGGGGAAGCCTTAATTCCCTATACTGTAGCGTCCGCAGGCTTAACATGACCTCAGACGCGAATATGACATCACATAGCCAGGGTAGGGAGCCTGCACTAATGTGGGAAAACGTGGGTCTTACACAGTTCTGCCCAGTATAGTCGGTAGCGCATTGCGCCTGTAAATAGATTACACCGACAAAAGCTTAGCCTGTAAGGCGGGAACCTCTAGGTTATAAAACCTGATAAATGTAGACGGAGAGGCCCAGCCTGCCGCCGTACATATATCCTGTAAGGAAATCCCGCTGGACCAAGCCCACGAGGAGGCAACGCCTCTCGTACAGTGCGCTCTGACTCCCAACGGGCATTGAATGCCCTTGGCAGTATAAGCCAGCACTATGGCGTCAACTATCCATCTGGATAGACTCTGTTTCGAAACAGCCGTTCCTTTGGAACGTCCGCTGAACGAGACAAAGAGCTGCTCTGTCTGTCTGAAGACAGCAGAGCGGGACATATAAGTTCTTAAAGCCCAAACAGGGCAAAGAAAACTCGAGTCCCCTTCCTCACTCGACGCCGGCAGGGCAGCCAGGGAAATAACCTGAGCCCGAAAAGGCGTGTTGAGGGATTTCGGCACATAGCCATGCTTAGGTTTGAGTATGACTTTAGAGTCATTAGGACCAAACTCCAAGCACGTCGGGCTCACGGAGAGCGCGTGCAGATCGCCTATGCGCTTCACTAAAGCGAGAGCCATCAAAAACACTGTTTTGAAAGACAAATGTTTGAGGCTGATTGATTGGATAGGCTCGAAAGGGGCACCTTTCATGGCCGCCAGGACCGTAGAAAGGTCCCACATAGGGACTGAAGGAGGTCTGGGTGGATTCAGTCTCCTAGCTCCCCTGAGGAAGCGGATGACTAAATCATTCCTTCCCAGTGACTGACCCAGCGTTGAACCGGAGAACGCTGAAATAGCCGCCACATACACTTTGAGCGTGGAAGGGGATCTGCCCTTATCCAACAGCTCTTGTAGGAAGGAGAGAACCTCCGCTACCTCACATTCGAGGGGTGAAAGGCTCCGAGCTGTACACCAGCCGGAGAAAACCGACCACTTTGAAGCGTAGAGCCGCCTGGTCGACGGCGCTCTAGCCTCCGTGATGGTATTCATGACTCCCTCTGCGAGACCAACGGGTATCCGTTGAGCGCCCACACATGAAGGGACCACAGTTCCGGGTGTGGGTGCCAGATCGAGCCCCTGGCCTGCGAGAGGAGATCTCTCCTCAACGGCACTGGCCATGGAGCGATGTCTGCTAACTGCATCAGGACTGGGAACCATGCCTGGTTCTTCCAGACTGGTGCTACAAGCAGCACTGGGCATTTTGTTTTCCTGACCCGTTCCAACACCTGTGGCAGGAGGGAGACGGGGGGAAAAGCGTATAGCGGGCAGCGCGGCCACCTTTGGGACAGCGCGCTGTCGGTCTTTGAAAAGAATGCGGGGCAGTGAGCGTTTTCGTGGGACGCGAATAGGTCCACCTCCGCTTTGCCGAATCTCTCCCACAACAGCCGGACTGTTTGTGGGTGTAGAGACCATTCGCCTGTAGGAACGTTGTTCCTGGACAGTCTGTCTGGGCCCACATTCAGAAGCCCGGGCACATGTACTGCTCTCAGCGAGCGTAAGTTGTGCTGAGCCCATAGTAGGAGGCGTTTCGCCAGCCTGTACAGGGATATGGAATTCAGACCGCCCTGGCGATTTATGTAGGACACCACTGCCATGTTGTCCGAACGGACTATGACGTGTTGGTCCTTGATGTGGGGACAAAAACGCGTCAGCGCGTTGTGTACTGCCAGCATTTCTAGGCAGTTTATGTGTTGGAGCTTTTCTCGTTCCGACCATAGGCCGAAGAACGGTCTGCCCTCGAGCAGCGCTCCCCATCCCGAGGTGGATGCGTCCGTAGACACCATCCTCACCCTCGAGGAAGTCCCCAGGCTTACACCTGATTGGTACCAGTCGTTCGCCATCCAAGGCACCAGGGCTGTGACACAGTCCTGATCGACCTTGAGGCGTAAATGACCGGACACCCACGCTCTGCGCGGTACCCGCGCTTTCAACCAGAACTGCAGCGGGCGCATGCGGAGCAAGCCCAGCCGGAGAACTGACGATGCTGAGGCCATGAGACCCAGCATCCTTTGAAATTTCCTGAGCGGGGTGAAAGCGCCGCGGCGGAAAGACTTCGCCGCGCGCTGAATGTTCAGCACGCGCTGTGGCGACAGCCGCGCTGTCATAGACTGTGAGTTCAGAACTATACCCAGAAACGGAATCGTTTGACTGGGGTTCAGTGAACTCTTCGCCCAATTGACCGTGATACCAAGATTCTCGAGTAAAATGGCTCTGTGCTCTATGAGCTGAGATCGTGATTGGGCTAGGATCAACCAGTCGTCCAAATAGTTCAGCACTCGCATGCCTCTGAGTCTGAGAGGAGCGAGCGCTGCGTCCATGCATTTCGTAAATGTACGAGGTGCCAGGGACAGGCCGAAAGGCAGGACTGTATACTGGTATGTCTGACCCTCGAAGGCGAATCTCAAGAATCGCCTGTGATGTGACGCTATCTGTATTTGAAAATATGCGTCCTTCGGATCTATCGACATGAACCAGTCTTCCCGGCGAATATGCGCGAGAATTTTGCTGGTTGTGAGCATTTTGAAACGGCGTTTCACTAATACTCTGTTCAGTCGTCTGAGATCCAGAATGGGTCTGATACCGCCGTCCTTTTTGGGGACTAGAAAGTATCTGCTGTATATCCCCTGTTCGCTTTGAGCTCGGGGAACAAGCTCTATCGCCCCTTTGCTTATCAGTTTCGATATTTCGGCGCGAAGTAGGTGTGCTACATTCAGCGGTACCGAAGTTTCGACGCGCGCTGTGAAGCGCGGTGGGCGTCGATGAAACTGTAGCGAGAAGCCTCTCTTTATAATGCCTAAGACCCAGTCCGAAACCCCTGGAAGCGCTGCCCATGCATCTGCATGGTTGGCTAAGGGCCGGATACAGAGCGCGCTCTGTTCGCCGTGCGACAGAGGTGCTATGGGGCTCACAAACGTAGGCGTTATGCCTGCGGCATTTGAGGCGGGGGGCGCGCTTAATACAGCGGGCGGAGCGCTCGCCCTCGACCTTACAACAGTGTTTGGCTGAGGGCTGCGCGAGTCCCGTGGGACTCATGTGTGCGAGTAGATGTGGGCTGGAAGCGGGCACATCTACTGCTTGGGGCGCGCTGCCTGTGTAAGCAGCGCGCGCGCTCACAGGTCTCGTTTTTACAGAGAGCCTGTGATCTGATAGACATAGTGTTCGTGGGCACTGAGTAGTGGGCACTTTTACTATGTGGGGAGCGCAATCGACCTGAGTCGATTTTATTTGCGCGAGCCCTGAGTGCAGGGCTGTGCT
The DNA here is from genome assembly GCA_022828995.1 of Vimba vimba. Classification (NCBI taxonomy): domain Eukaryota; kingdom Metazoa; phylum Chordata; class Actinopteri; order Cypriniformes; family Leuciscidae; genus Vimba; species Vimba vimba. Next base: position 56,836,916 of record CM040818.1, read on the forward strand.
TGTGTGTAGGGATGGGCACTGAGGAGTGGGCATCGACACTACATTTATAGCACCATCGGCCGTGGCCGGGACACCAGAAATCACACTCTTTTCGGGATATATCTGGGTAGCCGTAAAAACGGCTTTTGAGTGCAGGCAAGCGGGCACTTGTACAGGCTTGCGCTTTGCAGAAAACGCTGGAACAGCCGCTAAACTTGGGGCTGAAACAGCGAGGCGCTTGGGTGGGAGGCCGGCCGCAACGGGACTCACACACCTGCGCTTTCCTAGGCGGGCTAGGACTTCTTCGGGACCTCTGGTTTCACCGCAATCCTCGGTTGCGCGGGGCGCCGGGCGCTCGATCGAGAGCGGGGTCTCGAGCTGCGCTGTTGTGGCTGCTGCGAAGAGGAGGCCGAAGGCGGGGGCTGAGGCTGTGAGGTTCGCGGGGACCGTTTATCACGACTCGTCGCGGAACCAGAGCGCTTCGATAGGAAGTGCTTGAAGGCTTGGGACGCTTTCTGGGCTTCAGTAAATCTCTCTACGAACTCGGAGAGAGAAGAACCAAAGAGGCCAGCGGGAGACAGCGGGGCGTCGAGAAACGCGGTGCGCTCGGAATCGGCCATCTCCGTGAGCGTCAGCCATAAGTGCCTCTCAGCGACAGTGGCGGAAGCCATACAGCGTCCCATGGCTTGTGCGGCAGCTTTGGTGGCTCGGAGCGTGAGGTCCGAAGCACTCCTCAAATCCGCAATACAGACAGCATCAGGCCCAACCTCGTCCCATTTACGGAGGAGATCACCCTGGAAAATCTGTAATGTAGCCATGGTGTGTAGCGCTGACGCGGCTTGCCCAGCGGCGGAGAATATTCGCGCGAGCAGCGTCGACGTCATGCGGCAGGTTTTTGAAGGCAACACCGGTTTAGTCCGCCGTCCAGCAGAGGGCGGGCACAGATGGGTCGCTATAGCCTGTTCCACCGGCGGCATAGAGAGGTAGCCTCGGTCATTCGCCTTGTCCAGAGAGGAGAATGCAGGCGACACAGATGAGCGCGTTCGCGCAGAGTAGGGCGCGTTCCAGGCCTTCGCAACTTCTTCATGTAACTCAGGAAGAAAAGGAGCGGGCTTAGATTCCGGAGAAGTGCGCTCACCAGGGAGGAAGCTACCATCAAGCCGGGTGCGAGAGGGGGGCTCCGGTGCAGACCACTTGAGGCCGAGGCTCGTCGCGGCCAAAGCGAGTACTCGCATGAGCTCCGTCTCAATGTTGGCTCTCTTTGAGGGCTTTCGGGCAGGAGGCGCGAGATCCTCAGAGCTCGCCCAATCCTCGCTGCCTGAAGCCAGGAGAGAACAGGAATCCTTTTCCCCCGACGCGGCCTCTGAAACAACTTCCTCTGATGAAGCGGCGGCAGACTGCGGGCGCTGAGCATCAGGAAGTGATTCGGGCGAGGCCGGTGAAGCTGGCGGGCGAACCGGCGAGCTTGGTCGGGCTGGAGCGGGTTCCGGGACCCGCTGTGAGCGGCGCTTCTTACGGCGCGGCATCGCGGCGGAGAATGCAGGCTTCGAAAAGGATGCCAGGCGGGTCCTCAGAGCCACCATAGGCAAAAGCTCGCAGTGAGGGCAGCCGCCGTCAGCGAGCGCGAGCGCTGCATGGTCCTCACCGAGGCAGGAAACACAGATGACGTGGTCGTCTCCCTCGGCGAGTGGGGCTCTGCACGTGCCGCAGGATTTAGGCATCTTGAGAAAGACGCCGCTCTTTTAGGGGGTGAGTGCTACGAGAACACTACACACACACACAAAACAGAGCAACAGTAAAGGATATGGGCGTCGGAAAGCGCAGCAGGTACGGCTGTTGAAGGCGGCGTTGGCCAGCGGCTTCGAGGGCTCGTCCCGCTGAAGTGCTTGCTTCAAACGACGCTGCTTCTGTGATCCAGCGATGCGTGCGCTTCGCTGAAGAGATTAAAATCAAGTGAATCAGCCTTCTCGAGCTCCTTTTATAGAGGTAAGCCACGCCCGTCTCATTGGTCTGATGTTGCATCAGCCTGCGCTCGATAGGCTTATGCAGTTGCCGCAGAGCAGCCAATGAGCGGACAAGCCGTCTTGCTTCAGCTGTCTGCTGCTGCCGCAACGCGTTTTACATATATGAAAATTAAAGGATAATTTTTGCTTCAGTGTTTCGTGAAAAGAGACTTTTCCCGCAGCGTTTTGATAAAACGCAGTACGAGAGAACTCTCGTAAGAGAACAGGAAGTCATGAATTACTAATTAAAAGGTCCTAGATATCCTGACCAACTTTAGCAACTACAGAAAAATATTTAAAAAAAAAAATCAATTCCATTTTTCAGCGGAATTGTTAGGGACACAATAATTGTGGGACACATGATTTCAAGTTTTTTTTTTTTTTTCTAAATGTGTGATTTTTTTTTTTTACCACCAAAGTAATGTACTTAAATGAAAGGTTTTTCTCTTTATTTGCATTTGGGTTCTATGTTGTTTAAAAAAAAGGAGAATTTTTAGAAGTCCACGACCACATCTTAAACAGGTGTGCCAATAATTGTGGAGGGCACTGTATATTCACAAACGATAAACAGCAGCAAGGATCGTCCAAATAGTCAGTCATAACATCTACAGCCAGTTTGTGTAGCCTCCATGTCATTTAAAAGTAATTTAAAATCAACCAATGAAACCGGCTCCTTAAAGGGGTCATATAATGGTACATGCATTTTTACAATTTGATTGTACTGAAATGTGTGTTGGCAGTGCCTGTGCACAACCATCATAAAATTATAAAAACCCATCCAGTGGTCTTTTTTTAATCTTCTTATATGTTTTCCCCTCTCTCAAATCAAGCCATTTGAGTTTGTGACGTCACAAAAACCGACGCCCCTCCCACGATTGTTGATTGACAGCAGCATTTCAACACAGAACCACCCTCGCTCGTGAGCGAGCTGTCCATCATCATAGTCCCCGCGGGAATATTCCCCTAGATCAACATCAATGCTTTCATGTTTGCGCGAATCATTTCACACACCAGACTGCTTTATAAAGACTGCTTTATAAACGAGAACATTGAAAAAGGTATTAGCTCCTGTCTGAGTATGTGTTGTTTATGTGCCTAATGACTGTCATAGGCTCACAGCCTATGTATTTTTTAAACAGATCAGTACAATTTTAGTGCTTCAGCCCTGACAGTTGTACCTAACACTGCATAGATAACGTTATGCATCACGGACAAGCCTACATTTACCGAAAAAAGTTTTTCATGACCATTAGCTGTAACATCAATCTGTCAATAAACTAACGTATACATCAGTAAACACACAGCGTTCGTATCTCACTACTCTACCCTGCCAGGACACACAAAGATAGATCAAAGTGACATTACGTTAACCAACCATTCAGAAACGTCATGTTTTCCGACTCTGGTTCAAATTGCTCAACTGTTGTCAAGGCAACACTCCACATGTGTTGTGTCAAAACACCCACAGAACAGAGGTGCGGGGTGAGCAAAGCTCATTATCATTTAAAGACACATGCACTTAAATGGCGTGCTGAAAACAGAGCTGTTTTTGACCAGGTAAAATGAGTGTTTTCTTACAATACTAATGAGAATTTTTAATTAAAGTATATTACAAACTTTTAATTTAGACCCTAAAGAATCATATTAGCTTGTACAAAAATTGGCATTATATGACTCCTTTAAGAATCAGGACATTTTGCAGCTGATTCCAAGCGCAGGGGGCCGCATACTTAAACTTTTCCCAATTCGGTCCGGACTTGAGGGACAGATAAAAATAATAAGTCCTCAGAACGAAGACAATATCTTCCTGTACCTTTCTTTTTGATGTAAGATTGAAGGTATGAGGGAAGCAGACCAAGGATAGCGAGGCTGGACCCAGCAGCAGTCAGTGTCAGTGATGATGAACCAGCGCCTGCTGATGATGACCAACAACACCTCTCCCCCTCTCTACCTGTACCTGGTACATTTTTATCTACAAAGCTATTCTTGGTCTGCTTCCCTCATACCTTCAATCTTACATCAAAAAGAAAGGTACAGGAAGATATTGTCTTCGTTCTGAGGACTTATTATTTTTATCTGTCCCTCAAGTCCGGACCGAATTGGGAAAAGTTTAAGTATGCGGCCCCCTGCGCTTGGAATCAGCTGCAAAATGTCCTGATTCTTAAAGGAGTCATATAATGCCAATTTTTGTACAAGCTAATATGATTCTTTAGGGAAAATATTAAAAAGAAAATATTACCCCTATAAAAAAGAAAATATTAACATCAGGGGCAGACTGGCCATCTGGAGCATTGGGACTTTTCCCGGTGGGCAAGAACCGCGAAAAGTCCCAATGCTCCAGATGGCCAGTCTGCCCCTGATGTTAATATTTTCTTTTTTAACATGTATGCAAGTGTCTTTATTCATAAAATGTGTCTTTATGTACTGTGATATAATGCATTGTAGTGGTGTGAATGCTGCATGTATTATTTATACATTTTTATTAGTGTCTTTCATGTTAGGGTTAGGAACATGTTATACAGGCAAAATTCAATAGGGTGCAAAACAGCTGGATATACGGCTGTCTTTCAGATTCCCTCTGCACTCAGTAGGATAGCGGTCGGCAAAACTCCGAACACATCTTCCTTTTTTAAGAATGACTTCAGTGCCGTACTTTGTTCTTTTCTCAAAGAAAAGCTGAACTCCAAGTCCTCCAGAGTCACGGCCAAAGCCGATTCGAAAGACCGCTGTTCAGCAGAAGCAGCTCTTCTTTGTTTTCAAGTAGCAGGGAATTCACGCTTTTGTTAATTATGAATTTGGCAGCATTTGTGAGAAAGAGCTTAGTATTACAAAAATTATGGACAATATTAAGAAACTCAAAGACAACAAATCTCCTGGTAATGATGGGCTTACGAATGAATTTTTCAAAACTTTCAGAGATGCCCTTTCCCCGTTTATTTTAGCTATGTTTAATGAATCTATAAATAATGGGATTTTACCTTCATCTCTCAGACAGGGGTAATTACCTTAATACCAAAGGCAAATAAGGATTCCTTATCTCTAGATGGGTGGAGACCCATAACTTTATTAAACACTGATGCCAAACTGTTTTCTCTTATTTTTGCTAGCAGGCTAAAATTAGGATTGGATTCCCTAATTGATCAGTCTCAGTCTCGCTTCATGAAAGGGAGGCATATATGTAATAACATTCGTCTTATTCTTGATATTATTGATTACAGTCACCTTCTCAATGACGACAATCTAATACTATATATTGATTTTAATAAAGTGTTTGATACAGTAGAACACAAATTAATGTTCGCAACATTAGAATACTTTAAATTTGGAAAGGCAATTACAACCTATTACTATTGATAATATCTCTTCTGCTCCATCTAAATTTGGTTGGGTTAATATGTTTCACACATTTGAGCGGGAACATTTTTGGGGAGTTCTTAGTCGGTATTGTGTAACTAATAAAACCAAAGAAATGTCATTTAAAATTGCTCACAGAATATATCCTGTGAAAGACACATTAGATCGTTTTCATCTGGATATTGATTACAATTGCTGTTTTTGTAATTGTGAAAGAGAGTCTATGTGAATGTCCCTGTTCATCAATCTTTTGGAATGAGAAGTCTGAATTTCTCGGTTATGAAATGAACTGCAAAGGATATAATCTTCAGATTTGTCATCTGTCTTACTTCATACAAATGAATATGACTTTTCCAAAAGAAAAAAATATGTTATCAATTTGTTTTTGTTATTAGGAAAATTTTATTTTCATCAAACTAAATGAACTCAAAACCCAAGTTTGCTCATTTTAAAGCAGCCTTCAAAATGTATTTAGAGTCTGTAAAGTTTTGTAAAAAAAATCGAAAAGCCCAAAGATCTCTATCTCTGCTAAATGAAGACAGTGTGAAGACAGAGTTACAGAAATACACGGACATCACATTTATTGATGAGTAGTTTTGTTGGTTTCTCTCTTTTGTGTAAAATCACTTCTCAGAGATCTTTGATGCCAGAAATATTAGACTTTATTTTGCAACAAAGCCGAGCGTCTCCTGCAGAAAACCACTCCAGATTTTTGCTCAGCTCACACACATATATACCATACATCGTTTTCCAAAGATGGTAACACACTCTATAGATATTTTTGGGTAAAAGGTCTTTGTACCATGTGACATACTAGAATATAATAGACATACTAGAATATAATACATACTAGAATATAATAGACATACTAGAATATAATTTTCTGCTTTCTTCAGGCTTCAGAAAGTCAAACCAAAGTCACACACAGAGGAAATAATAGTGTATAAATATATAGCTAAATTACTTATTTTCTAAGTAATAAAATCTTCTACATTAGCCTATAATGTCATATGATGTTGTATGTTGTGAAGCTCAGTGTTCAAACTGCTCAATTGTTGTTGAGCATCAGTGAATCAAACAGTGAATTAATCAGTGAATCAAACAGTGAATCAATCAGTGAATCAAACAGTGAATCAAACAGTGAATCAAACAGTGAATCAAACAGTGAATCACTGAATCGACTCTCGTATCAGTTCACGAGTCCTGTGACGTCAGTGTGTGTGATGATGTTAAATGCTGGACAATAATCCATCAGTTCTCCTGAATGAGCATCACAACAGAAAAACACTTTCAGTTCATGTAGAATAAACTCTAGACATGTTTCAGTGTGTGATTTGCATTGTGTTGAATGAATGGAAATGATTCATATCTGTGTTTCTTCTGCTTTTAGTGCTGATTTCCCTCATTCACTCTGGACTAAGTCAAGGTACGGTGCTTTACTGCAGTCCATTTTAGTTTTTTAACTAATGTGAATTGTGTTATAGTAGTTTACTATATATGGTTTACTATAACCATATTATCTTCATGTTTACATCATGATCCCACATTTGTCTCTTTGCTGATGTTTTATGTCCATGTTTTGCATATTTCACAGAATCATCTGACTGTAGTTCCTTATGCTGCAAATCATTACACAAATCTGCTATTTATTCAATCAATCAAACAGTCTTGCAGTTCTAAAGTAGTTCAGTCAGACATTGATTTCAAAAGATCATAATCCACTGTATAAAACAGAAAGAGTTTTTTTCTCATTTGTATTAATTATTGACTGTGTGTCATTAAGATCTTGAGCACCAATGCTTAGCTTTATTCATTCAGTGTGGTTTCATTGGAAGAGCTGGAAGAGAAAAGGGCTTGAGAACAGACAGACTGAAGTTAGTAAGTTCTCTTATGAGAGGTTCTCTCATATTGCGTAAGTATAGCTTACGCTACGGGTAAAGTCATCTTTTCTCGAGATATGAAGCCAAAAAATTATCCTTAATTTTAAATCTTGTCAACGCAGTGCAGCAGCAAGCAGACCTAGAGCAGGCGTATTCGCGTGCTCATTGGCTGCCCTGCGGCAACTGCAGCAGCCTATCGCTGAGCCCTTGGCATGACGTCACGCCCAATGAGCGCGCTGGGCGCGCTCACGCGTCACGGCCCGTCAGAAGGGGCGTGGTTTAGCGTACAAAAGAAGGCTCAGAGGCTGCTTTTCTCTGATTTCTGTCTCTTCAGCGAAGCTCTCTGCATCGCTGGACTCTGAGGAAGCCGCCGTTGAAACAAGCGACCAGCAAGCCAAGGATATCAGCCTGAGGAAGCCGGCCGTCTTCGCCGCCTTCAGCCTTCCCTGCCTGCTCCGCTATCCGGCGAATTATATCCTTTTCTGCTCTGTGTTGTGTGTGTTTGTGTGTTCGCCTACCGCGACACACTGCATCTAGGAGCGCGAGGCGTTTGTTGCAAAACAACAACAAACTTTTGTTTTACAAAATAGCAAAACGCCTCGCAATTCCTGTGGCTCTGTGAATTATTGACAAGTGTAATCTACTAAAATTTAATATTATGTGGAATTTTTCATAGTTCTGAATTTGATTTATTTAAACGAATATTGAACATTTGAAATTTAACAAACTGAAATGTTTTTTTTTGGCTGAATTTTATAGACATGTATTTTCAAACAGCTATTTTTGTTCTGAATCCTTAGACTGGAAATATCCATTTAAAAAAAAAATATATAGATTCAAGTTTTCAAGATGAAGAAGAAATTCGGAACTTCAAAATCAGTTTTCTAAAATTCAAAACGCGGAAAATTCAGATCGTACAGAAAGTAGGGGAGCGCGGGGCACAACCTAACACATTTTGTTAGATTTAGTGACGTACACACCCAACTCAGAAACCGGAAAAAAACGTATGAGGGGAAAATTTACTTGCATGGTGTCAAAACACTTTGTCCAGAATCTTCACAAAATCTTATCAAAACTTTCCACAAATCCGCGGGAAACCGTCCTCTGGCAGCAAGAGAAAAAGCGCGGAAACACAATCTGCTTGACCCTGACTAACTATGTAAAAGGTCCGTATTACATTTAACCCCGCGTTAGGTTGTGCCCCGCGCTCCCTTAGGTCACAGGTCATCCTAGGGTGGCCATACGTCCAGATTTTGGCCGGACAGTCCGGATTTTAAGCCCCATGTCCGGCGTCCGGCGCAGCCTCAAGCTGGACACTCATTTGTCCTCCTTTCTGGAGTTGCGCTGAATCGGCCTAAGGAAAAAAAAACGCTCTAGAATCTTTATTGGGATGCAGCAGCATAGCGTCTAATGCCGTAAAATCTCTGGTCAAACAAATGATTGGCTGAAAGCGGTGTGAAATAAATATCTGATATATCATTGGTTAAAAACGTAAACAAGCCTCCACGGCGTGGAGTCCACGTGCTGGCTACGTCATATCATAACGTTAACATGCCGAAACGTCAGACCTCATTCAATCCGGTGTAGCAAATTAGCTCTCATTTAATCCGGTGTAGCAAATTAGCTCTCTCTCTCTCTCTCTCTCTCTCTCTCTCTCTCTCTCTCTCTCTCTCTCTCTCTCTATATATATATCTCTGCCTGGGTCGTGACCGCGCAGCCCTCGCCCTTACTTCGGGCGGCTGCGAACTCTGCGAAGAACTGCCGATGTCGACCCTGCGGGCTCGACTCGCCATGTTCGACGCTTCCGCTGTCTCTCCGTTCGCGGATGCAGCAGCTTGAGCGCTCACCGGAGCCCCTCCCGCGAGCCTCGCTATCTCCTTCTCCCCCCCACCTCCCGACGCGCAGCGGCCGGCTTCGCCCGCACTGCTGTCGCCTCAGGGGATGAAGCAGACAGCGCTGCGATCATAGACAGCTGCTTACTCCCCTCTGTCAAGCCGCGCAAACGGCGCCGCTCACAAGGGATGTCAGAAACGGACGGTCTCGGGCTTTAGCTTCCTTTACGTTACAAGAAAGCTACCCCCCCCCCCCCCCCCCCCGGATGACGCACGCCCCTTCCTGCGCTCTCCCCCTCTGTTCGAGCCGCGCAAACGCGCCGCTCACAAGGGATGTCAGAAGTAGACGGTCACGGGCTGGCTTCCTTTACGTTATAAGGAAGCTACCCCGCGTCTCGGTCACGCTCGTCACTCACCGGCCACCTCCGTTTCTCACACATTTCTCAGTCCCCTCCTAAGCTCAGACGACTAGAAATATCTATATTGCAGTAAAAGAGCCTGTCTTTATACACGCACGCCTGCAAACAAACAATGTCACAGCACATGATGACATCTTCCCGCTCTCTCTCCCTTTGTTCGAGCCGCGCAACTGCGCCGTTCTCAAGGGATATCAGAGCGGACGTTACGAGCACCGGCGAAAAGAGGAAGAGTGAGTGTTTTCGTCCCGCCTAGGCCGGACTACCTCCAATCCTCGCATATTTCTCAGTCCCCTCTAAGTTCAGGCGGCTGGAAATACTAATACTGCAGTAAACGAGCCTGTTTTAATACACGCGCGCCTGCAAACAGACGCCGAAACGAAACATGATGCTCAGTCATATGCTCGCACTAACTAAAAGCTCATGTGTGCCCCTGTGGCTCAGTGGCAGAACATTAGGCTCCTGCGCGGGAGACCCGTGTTCGAATCCGGCTCTGGCGGCAGATAAATAATTTTATCTGCTGGCTTCTCCGAGCTCGCGGCCAGCTGTCTTACATACAGAAAGCGAACCCGCATCTCGCACCCTCCCGCTCACAGGATGGTGCTTGAGTATTTATGAGCGTCTAAACATATGAGCCATCAAAGCAATTTGCTCTATCAGTTTCCTATAATGCCTATGGTGTTATAAGTGTAGAAAACGCAGCACGGCGATCTGAACCCAGAGACCATTCGACCCCTAGCTATGCGTGCAAAGCATGGGAAGCTATTCAGGGCGCGTCAGAATGGGCGCTGAATACTATAAAACACGGCTATTCGCTTCAATTCGCTCATCGCCCCCCCCGCGCTTCTGGCGCAGACGGAGACGAAAGTGAGTTTAGAAGCAGCGCACCTGCTTCAAGCAGAAATAGCGAAGCTGCTGCGCAAAGGGGCTATAGAACAGGTGCATCCTTCTCTGAGCGAGTCCGGCTTTTACAGCCGTTACTTCCTCGTACCCAAGAAGGACGGAGCGTTAAGACCTATTTTAGATCTGAGACATCTGAACAAAGCCCTCATGAGACGGCCGTTCAAAATGATTGCAACCAGTTATTTTCAGATCCAGATAACCCCCCGTCACAGGCCATTCTTGAGATTCGCCTTCGACGGTCGGGTATATCAGTACACCGTCCTGCCGTTCGGTCTATCTTTGGCACGAAATGCATGGACACGGCTCTCGCTCCCCTGAGAAGACAGGGAATGCGGATACTGAACTATCTGGACGACTGGCTAATTCTAGCGCAAGTCAGAGACAGAGCTTTTGTCTCACAGGACAGCGCTTCTCAGCCATCTGGAAAATTTGGGTCTCTCGGTCAACTGGACCAAGAGCTCATTACTGCCCCGCCAGTCTATCTCGTTTCTCGGAATAGAACTGGATTCGGTGGCTATGACGGCCAGGTTGTCAGAGCAGCGCGCGCGCCGCATTCGACATTTAGCCGCGTCTTTCCAGATGGGCAGCCAGACTCCGCTGAGAACATTCCAGCGAATCTTGGGGCATATGGCCTCAGCTGCAGCAGTGCTCCAGCTGGGCTTACTGCGCATGCGCCCGCTTCAACGCTGGCTAAGAGCGCGAGTGCCTCACCGAGCCTGGACAGCCGGCAGCTTACGAGTCAGAGTGAATCAGGGCTGTGTCTCAGCCCTCCAACCCTGGCTGGCAGCCGAATGGTATCGCACAGGAGTGACGATGGGAGTTGTCTCACGCCGATAAGTTATCTCGACAGACGCGTCCAACCGAGGTTGGGGAGCGCTATTCGAGGGCAGACCGGTCTATGTACTAGTCCGCACGGACAACACGTCAGTGGTAGCCTATGTGAACCGTCAAGGCGGTGTCAGATCCAAAGCGCTCTGCACCCTGGCGGAACGCCTCCTCGTGTGGGCTCAGCACTCACTGCGCTCGCTGAGAGCCGCGCATGTGCCGGGTCGCCTGAACGAAGGTCCAGACAGACTGTCCAGGGACAATGTTCCCCCGGGGGAGTGGTCTTTGCATCCCCAAACAGTCCAGTTACTGTGGCGCCGTTTCGGCAGAGCGAAAGTCGACCTCTTTGCGTCAAAAGACAACGCGCACTGCCCAAGGTTCTTTTCAAAGAGCGAGGACGCGCTGGCCCAGACCTGGCCCAGCGGCCCGCTATACGCTTTTCCCCCGGTCTCCCTGCTGCCGCAGGTTATCGAGAGATTCAGGGAAGCGCGCCACACGGTGCTCCTCATAGCCCCGTATTGGGAGAATCAGACATGGTTCCCAGATCTAATACGGCTGGCAGACACAACCCCCTGGCCGTTACCGGTGAGGAGAGACCTTCTCTCTCAAGCCCGCGGCTCGATCTTGCATCCCCATCCAGAGCGCTGGTCTCTGCATGCGTGGATTATCAACGGTTACCCGTTGACTTGCCAACAGGGGTTGTGAACACGATCACACAGTCTAGAGCTCCCTCTACGAGATGGCTCTACACTTCAAAATGGTCTGTGTTTAGCAAATGGTGCACCGCCAAAGGGCTGGATCCACTAACGTGGGGTAGCGCAGGTGCTGTGCTTCCTCCAAGAGCTGTTGGACATGGGCAGGTCTCCCTCCACGCTCAAAGTATATGTTGCGGCCATCTCAGCTTTTGCCGACTCGGCGCTGGGCCGCGCATTAGGGAGGAATGAGTTCATCATCCGCTTCCTTAGGGGAGCTAGGAGATTGAACCCACCGCGACCCCCTTCGGTTCCTATTTGGGATCTTTCCCTGGTCTTAGAAGCCATGAAAGCGCATCCCTTTGAACCCATGGAAACAGTGGATATGAAATACCTCACGCTCAATGGTAAACTCCTTTGCCCTGTCAGAGCGCTTAGGAATTATACTGCACGCTCCGCCGCTGTCAGGCGCTCGGAGCAGCTTTTCGTTTCGTTTGGTGGGCGCACCAAGGGTCTCGCCGCCTCGAAACACAGCCTGTCCAGATGGATAGTGGACGCTATTGCAGCTGCTTATGCGTCTAAAAACCTGCAATGCCCGTTGGGCATCAGAGCCCACTCCACCAGAGGCATGGCCTCTTCGTGGGCTTGGTCTAGCGGAATTTCCATTCATGACATTTGTACAGCGGCAGGCTGGGCCTCCCCCTCTACATTTGTTAGATTCTACAATCTGGAAGTTCCCGCCCTGCAGGCTAAACTTTTATCAGTCTAAGTCTCGCGTAGCCGGCCCACTTCTGTGCGCAGGCTACTGCTGTGTGATTTAGCTCTCCTGGTTGAGCTCACTTACAAGGGGTTTGTCAGTCAGACCGGCCGCGCCGCTCTGAGTGCCCTTATGTGTGCTTGTGTACTGCGCTAGCCATTCTATTGGCCGCCCGGCTCCCTGTTATCATGTTCCCCGGGCTTTCCCTGGGACTCATTCAGTGGATGCTGGGCGCGCACGGCGTTGACAAGGGAGTTCCCGTAGCGTAAGCTATACTTACGCAATACGAGAGAACCTCTCGTAAAAGAACGTACTCGGTTACCTAACGTAACCTCTGTTCTCTCTAGAGAGGGAACGAGTATTGCGTAACACGCCGTGCTCGCGCCACGAGCTCACTCGCTTCAGCGACAAGAACCAGAGAAAAGCAGCCTCTGAGCCTTCTTTTGTACGCTAAACCACGCCCCTTCTGACGGGCCGTGACACGCGAGCGCGCCCAGCACGCTCATTGGGCGTGACGTCACGCCAAGGGCTCAGCGATAGGCTGCTGCAGTTGCCGCAGGGCAGCCAATGAGCACGCGAATACGCCTGCTCTAGGTCTGCTTGCTGCTGCACTGCGTTGACAAGATTTAAAATTAAGGATAATTTTTTGGCTTCATATCTCGAGAAAAGATGACTTTACCCGTAGCGTAAGCTATACTTACGCAATACTCGTTCCCTCTCTAGAGAGAACAGAGGTTACGTTAGGTAACCGAGTACGTTCAGTTCAGATCTTTTAAACACTCAGACTGTAAACAGCATCATCTACTGGTCAGAACTGGCAGATCAATAATACAAAGGACATGCGGACTGGATAAATACATCAGTTTAATTTAGTTTTTACCAATACATACATTTACATGTTATCATTACAATTTATAAGCAAACTAGATTTTTATTTTAAGTGTTTTTCTCCTGAGGAAGTTTTGAGTTCATGATAGTGATCTTGATACTGCAATGCTTTTCGATATTTACTTCTATGTTTCTCAGTGAAACCTGTAATGAAGGTGAAGCCAGATCAGTGTGTGTTCAGAGGAGAGAGAGTCACTCTCACATGTGACATACAGGGAGGAGGAGACATTCAGACATACAGCTGGATTAAAGATGGAAACACTGACTATACAACAACACCAACAGCAGAGTTCATTTTCACAGCTGATCGTGTGTCTCTCAGTGGTAAATACAGTTGTAGAGGAGAGAGATCAGACTCACTCACAGACCTCAGTGATGCTGTTACACTGACTGTATCAGGTGAGTCTTCATATTCACATCTGTTTAATGATCATTTAAATTCATATTTCAACACTTATAATCTTCAGCCACATCTGTTATAAGAGGACTGAAGAAATTCACTTTTAGTCATTATTCAGTAACTGCACACGTCGTGTGTGTGTGTGTGTGTGTGTGTGTGTGTGTGTGTGTGTGTGTGTTTTGCGTGTTTTGTGGAGGTTTTGGTTTATTATAAAATTTTGTCAATTGTGACTCTCCAGTCTTATGGGCGTCTCCATCTTTAATATTTATTCACTGTCACTATGGTTACAGGAGATATTCATGAGTGTCATGAGAATAGAAAAGGACTGGAGCGATTGAGTTCAGTTCTGATGAGTTTTGTACTGAAGTCAGAGAGAATGACGTGATTTATAGATTATTAGTGTTGAAGTCAAAACCACAAACCCAGACCAGAGTGTTTTCACAGATAACACATTTTTGTTCTAAGACAGTTTTTAAAACATTTTTGTTTTGGTGATTGGTCATTTTTCTTAGTGCTAGTGAAGGTTTTTTTTTTTTTTTGGAAGGTTAGCATGATGTTCCTGAAATATTATTTTAACTTAATTTGTATTAACAACTCAAAAGTCCTCCTCAAAAAACTTTACTAATTAATCCAATGAGGAAAGTTACAGTGACGTGACACACAGCAAAATCCTCAGTGTTGAATGAACTCGATGTCTAAATGGGTCCAAGAGTGTTAAAGTTGAAGAAACTACAGTTTTTGTGCTAATTTAGAGAACATTATCAAAGAAACAAACATTTCTTTAATGTTTCTGGAAGAATTTTTGTTCATAACTTTGAGATCCTTAACGTCAGTCAAAGTTATGATAACGTTCCCTGTTAGCTGGTTATGGTTGTGGTAAAAGCATATTTATCATAAAGGCTCAACACAAAGTTGGCACACCACAGCTCCAATAATAGAAACATGTATCTCATGTTCTCAATGGCCATTAGACTCGATACTTCACCTGTGGTGAGAACATGAAATACATATATTTACATTTTCGGAGCTGTGGTTTTCCAACTTTCTTTTCCGTTTTTCAAAAGTATATTTATCATCATGTGACCAAGACCAGTGTAATGTATTTCTGTCACAGAATGGCTCCATGAACTAAATCCCTCTGGAAACCGGTCAAATGCTTTGCTCAAGGACACAATAGTGATGGTTAACAGTTCATTCACTGCAGGGTTTATACCAGCTACATTCCCATTTACAACCAGCGTTTACAACCGAAGGTCCATCAGTTTTATTCCCTGAAAGAGCAGTTTGAGTCTTTATGTTTCTGTTTCTTCTCAGATTTGCCCACATCTACAGTGACTGTGACACCAGACAGTCCTGTATTCACTGGAGAAACAGTCAATCTGAAGTGTGTGATAAACTCTGATCACAGTGACTGGAGATATGAGTGGTATAAAGACAGTGTAATATTACAGACGTCTGATTATCGTTACACTGTAAACAGAGACACTCTCACTAGAGGAGCTACTGAGTCTGATCAGGGTCGGTACTGGTGTAGAGGACAGAGAGATGGAAGACCAAACTCATCAACATCAAGCTCTGCTGTTTCTCTCTCTGTGAAGGGTGAGTTCAACATCATTGTCCTTCTAAAAAACTTTCACTACAAACATTCCACTGATATCTGTGAAAAAGGGATTTACTTCATAGACGGCTTTCTATTGTATCTTTTTTATTTTTTAACCAGCTTTTTTTATCCCCATTATACTCTCTGTTGTCAGTTTCTTTGCTTGAACACAAACACTGTACACACACTGCATTAGTATCGGTTGTTGGTATCGGAGAATTTTTATGAGTATGAATATGAGAGCGCAGTATCAGGACGATACCAATACTGGTGTTAATATAGACCTTTCTCACTTGTGGTTATGGGCTCCAGAAAGGCCGCTGTGAGTAAGTTCAGGCACTCAGAGCTCATGAACAACACACACACATTCTCAATCTCACAGATCATCAAATCCTGGAGTCACCGGCTGTGTCTCATTTCGAAGGCTGAATCCTCCGTCACATTTATCTGTCGTCATGAGGCTCTTCATCTCAGTAAACTGACCATTACATTCCCATGAGGAAACTACAACAGTTTACACTTCACTAGCAATAACGGTCAGTTTTATAATGGTGACTGTCCTGAAATAAGACGTTCTTTATGACATATACGGCCGATAAATGTGACGTCAAGAGGACGCAGCTTCGACATGAGACACAGATCCATGAAAACAGACGCTAAGAAGCAGAGAGTTGTTCTTCTCCTTTCAATTTACATTCTTAGTGCATATTATGCAATCACTATTATTTTATAATATATAATATTATTACTAGTGGGAGCAGAAAAAACAAACACCCTTTCAAATCAAAATAAATTACATAGTTTTGTATTAAAAAAAGATTGATAAAAACAGAAGAATTCTGAAAGATATGCCCAATAACTCTATAAATGAGCTCAACACTGCATCACTGTTCACTTCCAGATAAACCGCAGCCGATTCTGACTGTAAAGCCCCAGAGGTCAGTGTTCACTGGAGACACAGTTACTCTCAGCTGTGACGTGGGAAGCTCAACTGGATGGACGTTTTTCTGGAGGAAAGACTCAAACTGGGAATCCAGTGATGATACAGAAACTAAAACAATCAGATCTGTGAGAGTCTCTGATGGAGGAACATACAAGTGTAGAGCAAAGCGAGGAGAATACTACACACACTTCAGTGATGCAATACAGATAACAGTGAGAGGTAAATACTTTGCTTTTATTAAAACTTTATTTTTTGTATTAAAAGGCAACGTGTTTGATGTAAACATGAAAATTACTGTCCTGAATTAACAATGTTCTGTCACATGAGTTAAACATTAATTAACAAAAGCAATAATGCGGTCCATGTACCGATCTGTCGGGGTGAAGAAAGAGCTGAGCTGTGTCGTGGATTTTTTCCTAAACCTAACTATCCGGCTCTATCTATTGGTTCCCGTCCCTGACGTCCCCACTCTATAGATCACCGGACTACCTGGCTCTATTTATTGGTTCCCGTTCTTCACGTCCCCACTCTATAGATCACCAGCTTTTAACTTAACCTAACTACCTAGGTCTCGTCTCCTGGCGACGTCCCTACTCGGGTAGCTGATTTCTGAGTATCGTCTCCTGGCGACGTCCTCACTTTGAAATCTTACCTAATCTAACTTGTTTTCCCTAAACCTAGTTTTCTAAACTAGCTTCCTACCTAAACTAGCTTCCTGCGCAGGAATAAATTGACAAACAGACCTGCAAATGTCCTTTAAATGCTTTAATCACGGCCAGGAGATCTTCCCGAGCAGTTCTCAGGGAATCTCTCCCAAGAAGCAAGGCCGGAGGATCTCAGACAAATTCCATTGAGAATCCCACCGAAAAACACATATACAACAGTTTTTATAGAATAGAGGTATGGCATAAATTTCATGCTGCATTACATAATTTCCCCACTACTTGATTGGTTCTTCATATGCAAACCCCTCTGTTACTAGGTAAAGCAAACTCTGATCTTGTGATTACTTATCACAAGGTTTTAATGATGACTTAATTTTGTTCTAACAGACTGTCTAGTTTAACTTCCCAAAACGATGTTATTTTTACCCATAGACACATACTCAGTCACAAGTCACAAGTTTTTCCCCAAAGAGTTTGGACACATTAAAAGCATATGAATGTTATTCCTGCAAGAAAAACAAATGTTAGTTGATTAATTAAGTTGATTAATTAAAATCCACCACAGCTGCAAGGCGAAGATTTACTGGTCAATCTACGTTCCTACTCTCAACCTCTCGAAGATTTATTGACAGTTGCCAGACATCTATGATCACTAATGTTATGAAGAAAAGGAAAACAACAAAAAAACCAGTGTTTATACAGAATCTGCAAGATTTTAAACACTTTTAAATAATGATGTAAATATTGTATAATACACATTTGTGTGATATATTTGAATGCAAAAATAATATACATGCAGACTGGATATGAATATCAAAACATTATTTTTATTTTTTTACTAATAATTAAAAACATTGTTGATGTTGTTCATATTCAGATCTATAATGCTAATCTAAAATTCATATTTCAGCACTTCAATTCTCTTCTGTATGAACTGATACTGATTACTGACTGAAATACTCAATGATTTGTGTAGCGCTGGTGAACTCTGACTCTCGAGGATCTGAATCTGTTGTTGTTCTCCTGCAGATCTAAAGCCGAAGCCTGAACTCACATCAGATCCTGCAGGAGCTGCACTGACTGGAAACACAGTGACTTTGACCTGTCACATGGATCCGTCCACTGGAAACTGGGACTCTTACTGGTACAAACACACACTGAACCCTGAGACAGAGAAGACAGAAACAAACCCCTACAGCCTGAAGATTGATTCAGTGTCTGATGGAGGCCAGTACTGGTGTAGAGCTGGAAGAGGGAAACCAGTCTATTACACACAATACAGTGATGCACTGTGGGTAAACGTCACAGGTGAGAGAGACTGTAGTGTGTGACGCAACAAATACAGATCAGAGACAATATCTACACAACTTCTGAAACTATAACTGCAATAATCTGTGTTTGTACAGAGAGTCCTAAAGCTGTGGTGACGGTACGACCTGATGAACGAGTGTTTAGAGGAGAAACAGTCACTCTCAGATGTGATATAAAGTGGGGAGGAGACACTGAGTGGACATACAGATGGAAAATAGAGGGAACCAACAACCAATATAAAAACACTGTCAGCCGAACCTCAACACAAGAGTTGAACATCAGCAGTGTTGATCTCTCTCACAGCGGTAAATACACCTGTACAGGACAGACACACACTCAAAGCTCTCAGCGCAGTGATGCTGTTACACTGACTGTCTCAGGTGAGTGTGTTTTTGCTGTGATCAGCTTCTCCATCAGTTTCTCTACGGCTCTGTAACTCGTGATGTTTTGTTCAGCTGAAGCTCAGGCATCAGTGCGAGTGTCTCCACAGCCGTGGCTGACTGAAGGAGAATCAGTGACTCTGACCTGTGAGGTTTCAGGCTCCTCTAAAGGCTGGACGTTCAGCTGGTTCAGAGATCATGATCATCTGTCAGACAGCAGCAGAGGAGCTGGAGGATCTTACACTCTCAGTCCTGCTGCTCTACAGCACACAGGAGTTTATACGTGCAGAGCAGAGAGAGGACGACCAGCCTATTACACACACACCAGCAGCTCACACACACTGTGGATCACTGGTGAGGGTTTATGCTTGTGCTCATCCGGATCTGTGTTTCACTGCAGTCTCTGTGCTGTCAGTTCTGATGGAGATTTTCCTCTTTTCAGGAGTTTCTGCTTCAGTGTCTCTGGTCATCAAGCCCAGCAGAAGTCAACACTTCTCATCGGACTCTCTCTCTCTGAGCTGTGAGGATCAGAGTAACTCTGCTGGATGGACAGTGAGAAGATACACAGACAAAGACACACAAACTTGTGCAAATCAGACAGGATCTGGATGTGTAATGGACTCTCTCAGCACATCTGACACTGGAGTGTACTGGTGTGAGTCTGAATCTGGAGAGAAACGGCGTCCTCGAAACATCACTGTACATGGTGAGTCCAATCACACTTACAACTATAAAACACAATAAATAACAATCTGTTCAAGATTAAAACATAGTAGAATTGGAAATTCAGTCATATGATTATGCATAAACTAACTGAATATCAGAAAACTGCACAGAGAATATCAAGATTTAAACTCTATAATAAAATAAAATATTCAGAAGTTTGGGATTGGTATTTTATGTTTTAGAAATATGTTTGATACCAAGGCTGGATTTATTTGATCAAAAATGCATGAAAACCTTCATTTTCCAGTATAATTACATATGAAATATTACAATAAAACTAAAATTCTATGTGAATATATTGTAAAGTGTAATTTATTCAAAGCTGAATGTTCAGCATCATTACTCCAGTCTTCAGTGTCACATGATCCTTCAGAAATCACTCTAATATGATGATTTGCTTCTTGAGAAACATTTCTGATCATTATCAATGTTGAAAAAAAAAAAGGAAAATGTGATGCTTTTTTTCTTCTTTGATGAATAGAAAGTTTGAAGAACAGCATTTATTTGACATAAATCTTTTGTAGCATAAATGTCTTTTTTGATCAATGCGTCACATTTGATCATGAATTCTTGCTGAATAAAAGTTTCTCAGATTAAAGGTAGTGAACATTTTGACCCTCCAGATCTTATTAATAATTGAAGTATGGCTCTGAGTAACACAGCCTGTATCGTCACTACATCTGTTGATGTATTTCTTGTGTTTGTAGACGGTGAGGTGATTCTGGAGAGTTCTGTTGATCCTGTGATTGAGGGAGAGACTCTGACTCTACACTGTTTACATCGATCTACAAACTCCCCGATCCTCAGCGCTGATTTCTATAAAGACGGATCACTGATCCAGGATCAGACGACAGGAGAGATGAGCATCACTACTGTCTCAAAGTCACATGAGGGTTTCTACTACTGTAAAACAGAGAGAGGACAGTCACTCCACAGCTGGATCTCAGTCAGAGGTTATTTTATTCATGAGCATCTGATGAGATACGCCACACTATTCATATATATGAGTCTCTGTCTCTTATTTCTGCTGGAGACAATCAGGTATTGACAAATACAAAGTTCTGTCATGAAACTCTAGATGGCGCTGGCTGACCGGCCTTTAACTCAGTCTGCAATCACATCATTCTCTATAGGGCACAGCTGATTGATTCCTGCTGTATCAGCAACCAATGAGCTTGCGCTCTTTCAGAAACCCTCCCCCTTCCCCAGCTCCACCTGTATAGAGCTGGTAAGTCCCGCCCCTTCCGTAAAACCCCGCTGGACCTCTAGGTTGGAACGTGAATGGGAGAAAATAATTATTTTCTGATCCCGTTTGAATTGTGCCATGAATGTGAACATATGTTGTATGTGAATTTTTTATATAATGTTTCATGTTACGAGTTTGACAGTATATTGTATGATTCTTTGGCTAGCAGTTGTGGAAAAGACATAACGAGAAAGACTACATGTCGCCTATGTGACGTCACCCCATAACACATTTCCCTCCACTTGTCAAATCACGGTGCTAATGCTGCGATAATCTATGGAGACAGATCGAGATGCCTGTTTGTTTTGTACCCAAATGTCACCATTCAAACCAAATGGGCTGTTCTTTCTTCAGATTCGCGTCGAAAGCAGCGAAGAGTTGTAGTCCACAAAGTGCTCTCGCACAAAGTCTAACCGTATCAAACTTCTACCAGCTAAATTGTAGCATTCTTTACACAAAACATTATATTAAAAATTCACAGACAACATATGTTCACATTCATGGCAAAATTCAAACGGGACCAGAAAATAATTATTTTCTCCCATTCACTTGCATTGATGATTTTTCAACCTAGAGGTCCAGTGGGGTTAGCGGAAGCGGCGGGACTTACCAGCTCTATAGATCTGCTATGGGTAATTCATGTGTTTTGTAGAGCATGTCTTACTTGCTCACAGCAGCGTAGCAGATCTATTCCTTCAAGACCGAACATATCAACATTGTCATATCCATTACCATGCCAAACACTCAGAGAGTTCATGACAGAACTGTGAAGTTGAACTATCAAATCACATGCAGAATATGCTGAAATATAGTGAAATCAACACCTTATAAAAAACATCACTCAATTCAATGAAATCAAGAGACTGTGAGAGACTTTCCTGTTAAAATCTGACTTTTCATAAATTCAGTTTTTCATTTGAAAGCAGGAATGAATCTGATTGTGCTCATATATGTTCAGTGTCAAACATACAGTTTTGGTCTGAAGAGGAAAACAATTGTACGTACCTCTTAAACATTAAAATGAATATCTTGTATTAATATACTATGATGTCATAATTTACTCCCCCTCATGTCGTTCCAAACATGTGTGACTTTCTTTATTCTGTGGAACATATAAGAAGGTGTTTGGAGGTTTTATATATATACAATGAAATTAAAAGTTCCTTCAAAATATCTTTTATTTTCCACACAAGAAAGAAATTCAAACAGGTTTGAACAACATGAAGGTCAGTAAATTTGGCAGAATATATATTTGTGAATGAACTCTTCCTTTAACACAGAGCTGTAAGAGGGAATGGTGGTGGAATAATATGAGATGGAGGAAAAATATTTCAAAGCTTTTATATTCACTCACAAACTTTGGGTTCCTCCAGAAACTTTCTGAAAGCCCTTCAGAGCTCTGTAATGTTGCTCAATAATGTTCTTGTGTTTCTGTTTTCCAGTGTCACGTTCAGGTCAGATTTCTGTCCTCAAAATCCTCAGTTCTCTTCTGGCCGCTTCTCCGCATCTGCTAGCGACAGTCGTGCTGCTTTACAAATGTTACAGAGCGAGAGGTAAAACTTCTGTCTGATCTCTCTCTCTCTCTCTCTCTCTCTCTCTCTCTCTCTCTCTCTCTCTCTCTCTCTCTCTCTCTCTCTCTCTCTCTCTCTCTCTCTCTCTCTCTCTCTCTCTCTCCTGGTTCACGGCTGGGAGCATTTGGGGTGTGCGTGAGGGTTTTCACGGGGAGTACGGGAGTTTATTTTTTTCGTATTTCTATTTTCTACTGCACATAAATTAAAATGTATTAGAAGAGGAATACTTTTTGACCAAGGAAACAAAGACTTGTTTATTTGGAAACTTTTGTGGCGGCACCGATATGGCGTCTCACCCCGCGGCCGCGGTTGTGGTGGTGTCACCTGTGACACCTGTGATCAGGTGTGTGCCTGTACAAGGCGTGACGGTGGAGGATGTGTTACTGGTGGTTGGAGAACTAATCGGGTATGAAAACATTTCTTCGGCGTCGAGGATGAATAAGGCGGTAGTGGTGTTTGTAAAGGAGGAAGAACTGGCAAATCGGTTGATAAGCGAAGGAATTGTGGTAGGTGGAGATTTTCTTACCATTTCACCACTGGTAACGCCAACGACCCGTATGAATGATGAAATTGAAAGAGCATTAGCGAGATATGGAAAGTTTGTTATGTTGTTATGTACACGTTATGTCTTTCAGGAGGCAAGTGTTTATGTTTTTGAATCAGCCAGAGCTGGATGTGTCGTTTAGAGTTGGCCACGAGGGAAAATCGTATGTGGTGTACGCTAATACTGGTAGCATGAAGTGCTTTGAGTGTGGCGATATTGGGCACAAGAGGATGGCGTGCCCACATAAGGCCCAGGATAGGCAGGAAGAGGTAGCTGAACATAGGCCTAGTGCTGCTGCTGAGGATGTTCAAGAACAAAATGAAGATGTCCAGATTAACACTGATGAAACAAATCATGAGAGAGTACCAATTCTGATTACAGAGGAAAGGAACGTTGTTAATGCTGATTTGATTGACAGTAATGATCAGAAAGATGATGTTGATGAAAACGAGATTTTTATTGGACAAAACGATGCATCTAAAATGGGGGAAAGTAGTGTGATGACTGATGATGTCAACAAAGGAAAAATAAATGTTGAAATGGTTCAAACTGACGATTCTGAAGTAGTTAACAGTGTTGAAATGTGTACTGATTCTGAAATGGGAGATGATGATAATTTCTCTGAAATTTCGAAATGACGAAATTATACACTGCAAGAAATAAATGACTTTCTAGATGCAACTTTTGGAAAGACTGTGGAAGTCAAGGATTTCTTCCCAGACATAGGGAAATTTATAGTGTCTGTGACTTTGTTACAAAGAAACGTTAGTCATGAGGTTCTTAGCAAGCAGAAAAGATTTCGGTTAAGGAAGATCTTAACGAAGGTAAGAAAGAGTAAGGCAAACGCTTCACAAAATGATTAAAGGTCCCGTTCTTCGTGATCCCATGTTTCAAACTTTAGTTAGTGTGTAATGTTGTTGTTAGAGTATAAATAATATCTGTAAAATTATAAAGCTCAAAGTTCAATGCCAAGCGAGATATTTTATTTAACAGAAGTTGACTACAGTGAACGGCCCGTTTGGACTACATCCCTCTACTTCCTTCTTTAATGACGTCACTAGAACAGTTTTTTGACTAACCTCCGCCCACAGGAATGCTCCCTCAACCATAGACTGCCCTCAACTCTACCGAAATTCGTTTATGTACTTGCGCACTTCTTATAACTTACTGTGTTTACTCAGCTCTTACGGTGATTTTCTGAAGTAAAACTGACGCTTCATCTTTTGTGTGATGTACAATAAACTTAATTAAACTCATCAGTATATGTTTGATCATCATTCGGACAGCAGACTTGTAGGCTATTAATAAATAATGGATACATACAAGCAGATGACAAATACGCTATAATAACCGTAATTAAACTACTAAACTATACCTGTTTCATCTCTATACAGCACTCTGACTCTGTAGGCATTATTGTCCGACTCGAAATGAACACCATTACTGAGAGTTTCTGATATTATCATCATTCCGTGAGATGAGATTGTCCTGAGAGACTGAGCGTGAGCTCATGAAGCTCCGCCCCCTGGGTCGTCCAGCAGCAGCTTATTTGCATTTAAAGGGCACACACTAAAACAGCGCATTTTTCTGAGCCCCAAAAAATGACAATTTAAACATGCTGTAAAAAATGATCTGTTGGGTATTTTGAGCTGAAATTTCACATACACACTCTGGGGACATCAGAGACTTATTTTACATCTTGTGAAAAGGGGCATAATACGGGACCTTTAAAACACACAGGGTGTCGGCTATTCTTTGTCTTTTCACTCTATTTCTGTCCTTTTTATACTTTTCCCTTTTTATGGAGTTTTTGAGAGCGGGCTCCTTAAATATAAATGGGGGTAGAGATGGAAATAAGTTGGCAATGGTGTCAGAATTATTTAGAATTAAGAAGGTGGATATTGTTTTTTTGCAAGAGACACATTATAATACAGAAAATGAGTCGGAATGGGATAGATGGTGGGAAGGAAAATGTGTGCTAAGCCATGGGACAAATTTGAGTTCTGGTGTAGCCATATTATTCTCAAAAAATATAAATTTAAATATTTTAGTTGTAAGAAGTTGTAAAGGGAAGAGTATTATTAATGCATATTATAGAATTTAAGGGAACTGTGTTTGTGCTTATAAATGTTTATGCACCAAATATTGGGCCTGAGCGGGTGGAGGTTTTCATGAAACTAAAAAATGCTGTTCAAAAAATTGGAAATCAGGTGTGTGTTATCATTGGAGGTGACTGGAATTGTACTGTTGATTTTATAATTGATAGGAATGGGGAGGAACCTCATAATGAGTCAAGTGTGGTATTATCAAAAATTATAAAAGAGCTTAATTTGATTGATATTTGGAGGAAAAGAAACATAGGAATTAGACAATATACATGGGTTAAAGCATCTGAGAATAGGGTTAGTGGGGCAAGGCTAGACAGATTTTATATTGATAAATCATGGAATAATAAGGTGATGAATGCTGTTATTTTACCTGTTGGGTTTTCAGATCACCATTTGGTTTTATTTGATTTAAACATGAAGGCAATTACAAAGCCAAATTATTTTTGGCATTTTAATGTTAAATTATTACAAGATGCTTTATTTTGTGATAGTTTTGAATTATTCTGGAATAAATGGAGAATGCAGAAAGATTCTTTTGAAAACATGTGTCAGTGGTGGGATGTTGGCAAAGTAAATGTAAGAATATTTTGTCAAAATTACAGTTCACATAATACATCAAGGGTGAAGTTTGCAGTAAAAAGCTTGGAGAAAGACATTCAAAGAATGGAAAGTACTATTTTTTATAATAATGGAACTGGGCAGAGTGAGCTGTTGAATAAGAAAAAGAAAGAACTTGGCTCGTTATTACAGGAGCAAGTGAAAGGAGCAATTGTAAGGGCGAGAATCTGTTCTATTAAAGACATGGACGCTCCTACATCATTCTTTTTCAACCTTGAAAAGAAAAGCTCCCAACAAAAACAAATGTATCATCTTCAACGGCCTGATGTGACTATAACGTCAGACCCGGTGGAAATAAAGAGGCTGGCAGTTAACTTCTACAAAAACCTGTATGACGCTGAGAACTGTGAAGTGGAGAGTGCTTCTGATTTGCTGAGTGATTTACCTCAGGTGGAAGATGAGGGTAGAAAATCACTAGACAGTCAAATAACTTTTCAGGAGATTACAGAAGCAATGAAACAGTTATCAAGAGGACGTTCTCTGGGAATTGATGGACTGCCAGTTGAGTTTTACCAAGATTTTTAGAATATATTACAAGATTTGTATGAAGTACTCATTCAAAGCATCAAAAGTGGAACACTTCCTATAAGCTGCCGAAGAGCTGTACTGTCTTTGCTTCCAAAAAAAGGAAATCTAGGTCTTCTAAAGAATTGGAGACCAGTTGCTCTATTATGTTTGGACTATAAAATACTGTCAAAGTGTTTAGCAAATAGGTTAAAGTGTTATTTAAAGTTATTGGTTCCAAATGATCAGACGTATTGCATTCCCAAAAGGTCAATCATGGATAATCTCTTTTTATTAAGGGATGAAATTGATTTTAACCAATTTAATCATTTAAACCTGGGTATTCTTTGTTTGGACCAAGAGAAAGCATTCGATCGGGTTGACCATGTGTATCTTCTTAAGGTGTTAAAACAATTTGGATTTGGAGAGAATTTTATATCTTATATTAAGTTGTTATATTCAAATGTTTTTGTGATGGTTAAAGCTGGTGGAGGATTAAGTGGACCCATGCCGGTATCAAGGGGTATTAGGCAGGGTTGCCCACTTTCTGGACAATTGTACAGTCTGGCTATTGAGCCTTTGTTGTGTTGGATAAGGAGAGATCTGAATGGAATTTTACTTCCTGGTATAAATAGTAGTAGTAGGGTGTCTTTATCTGCCTATGCGGACAATATCACAGTCTTTATCACGAGTCAAAATGATGTTGACATTTTAACGGAAATTATTAGAAAATATGAGAGTGCATCTTCAGCAAAAATGAACTGGGGGAAAAGTGAAGGGCTTATTGGGGGAGGTTAGGACCTCCAAAATTACCAGGTGGATTGCTGTGGGTAAGAGAAGGGTTAAAATTTGTAGGTGTTTTTTTAGGAAATACAGCATTTAAAGGAAAAAAAATGGGAGGGAATGCTGGAAAAGGTGAATGCTTGATTGTCTAAATGGAAGTGTCTATTACCACAGTTGTCGTACAGAGGAAGAGTTCTGGTGGTAAACAACCTGGCTGCCTCCATCTTGTGGCATAGACTCGTGGTACTGGAGCCACCTGATGAGCTGATCTGCAGGATACAAAGGACTCTTGTGAATTTCTTCTGGAGTGGAGAGCACTGGATTCGTGCAGCAGCGCTCTATCTTCCAGTTCAAGAAGGAGGCCAAGGTCTGGTGGACGTGAGGAACAGAATCTGTGCTTTCAGAATCCAAGCAGCACAGAGATTTCTCTACCATAAGGACTTGGTTTGGTCTCAGACTGCAAAGGCAATTCTTCAAAAAACTGGGGGTCTTGGATTGGTTAGACATTTATTTTTAATGAACCTGGAGAAGATAAACATGTCTGAGCTTTCGCATTTTTACCGGACAATGTTGCATTCATGGAGAACTGTTTTTAAAGTTGAAAGAGAGGTTGATGAACCTGGGAACTGGGTTCTAGAGGAACCATTGTTTTTTAATCCAATGACTCAAACAAGACTTTTGTCTTCTATAAGTGTAAGTGCATGCTTAGAGAGAAATGGCATTGTCAAGCTGGGACACCTCTTGAATAGAGATGGATGGAAGTCATTGGAGGAACTTAAAGAAATGACTGGCTTAAGATCGTCATGCTTGACAGAAAAGTTGATGGAGGAGATTGTCAATACCTTACCAAGTAGTTACAGAGAGGACATTGGGAGAGGAACTCTGATGGACTTGACGAATGAACAGGAACTCCCAGGAATTAAAATCTCACATCTTATAAAGACGGAAAATGAAGATGAAGATGTGGGGTCAATTATATCTTTTAAAACTCCTCAGCTGGAATATTTTGAGTCTGCATCAAAAAAAGCAATATATTACTCTACAGTCAAAGTTTTACACCAGGACTCTCTTAAAGGACAGAAAGCCTCCAGGTGGCCAGGTTTGTTGAAGCCAGACTTCATCGTGAGGGACAGGTGGAGAGCCCTGTATAAGCCTCCCATAGAGAAGCGCACTGCTGATCTGCAGTGGAGGCTCACTCACGGGGCGATAGCTACGGACAGACACGTGCGCACCTGAATCCAGCAGTGGGTGAACAGTGTAGGTTTAGTGGAATGGTAGAACATTTGGAACATTTGTTTTTAAGATGTAATAGGTTGAAAGGTCTTTTTAATCTTCTTGATAGATGGTTTCAAGCATTTGATGAGAAATTCTTAGAAGAAGTGTTTATTGGGGGTGTGATGTACAGATTCTTAATCAGGAGGAAAGCGTGTTTGTTAAACTACTTGATCGGAACTGCAAAATTAGCAATTTGGAAGACGAGGAAGAATGAGGGGCTGAATCTTCTTAGTACTGATGCTGAATTAATGTTCAAGAACCTTGTAGCTGCAAGGTTAAATATAGAGTTTGTATATTATAAGCTTATAAAAAATGAGGAATGTTTTGATGATATTTGGTGTCTTAAAAATGTTTTGTGTGAAATTGATGAGGGCCAGTTGGTTCTGAATTTTTAAATAATTTTATTTTTGATTAACGAGTATTTGATGTTGTGAATAATGTTTTTATTATGTAAATAATAAAGTCTTGTTAAACCTCTCTCTCTCTCTCTCTCTCTCTCTCTCTCTCTCTCTCTCTCTCTCTCTCTCTCTCTCTCTCTCTCTCTCTCTCTCTCTCACTGAAGCAATGATTTTTGTGTATTTCAGTTTCATCTGCTGAAGACCAGAGTCAGTACGCCGTAACAGAGGAAGAAACTTCAGTCTGATATTAAAGAGTTAATTCTGTCCACATGTGTGAATGTTCTGTCAGCATTTAACATGGTTTGAAAATATTGTAGTTCGTTCTTCTTATAAGATGTATATTTGTCATAACCTTGTGTTGTTAGTCTGTTCTTCAATAGTGAAAGCTTGACAATGATACTGTTGCTTGTTCTAGTTCGCTTGTTTGAGTAATTACATAACATAGTTTTATTCTGTATCAAATGTTCTGTATAAATGAATAACTGTTGAAATTAAGCGTTTATTAGAGGTGTTTTTCTTGGTTTTTCACATTTGTAAACCATCATCTAATTCAAAAACAATGTCTTAAAGTTTCAGTCATAACAGAATATTAAATGAAATTGTCTGCTAATGAATTGGAAAGGGTTGACACCTTTAAATACCTGGGCATATGGTTTGATCAAAGATTAACATGAGCAGTGCATATACAAAAAATAATTGATAAATGCAAGAAAACTATAAATGTAATGAGGTGTCTATGCGGAGTTAAAGTAGATCTGCACTAAGAACAATTTACACAGGATTGATCAGGTCAGTATTAGATTATGGAAGTGTAATATATGGGTCTGCAGCCAAAACGTTGTTGAGTAAGTTGGATGTGATACAAAATCAAGCGTTAAGCATTAAGATTGTGCTGTGGTGCTGTCAAAACTACACCAGTGACAGCTATCCAGGTGGAGATGGGAGAAATGCCTCTTCACCTTAGAAGAGATCAACTGGCCCTTGTGTCTTGGGCAAACTTGAGGGGTCATAATGGAAATCATATGAGTCAATCAGTTTTGAAGCAATGCCAAGAGCGTGGAAATGCTCAAGTCAGAAGCTTTGGTTGGGTGATCATTGATAAGGTAAATGAAATGGGGTTTAATGATCTGAAAGTAAGTACTACTGTACCTTTCCCAGCTGCTCCACCATGGGATTATAAAGAAATGTCTATTGATTTGGTGTTGTTAAAAGAAAAGCAAGAAATTGTCATGGACGAGTATAGGGTGCAGAGATATTTAAAGGGTTAGTTCCCCCAAAAGTCAGTAATTACTCAACCTCATGTTGTTCCAACCCCGTAAGACCATCGTTCATCTTCGGAACACAAATTAAGATATTTTTGATTAAATCTGAGAGCTGGATAACTCCTCCATAGGCTTCTAAGCCATTATAACTTTCTGGGCCAGAAAATGCATTAAAGACATCGTTAATATAGTCCAAGTGACTACAGTGGCTCAATCTTAAAGGAGAACTCGGCAACTCTAGCGAACTCTAGTCTCTTCTTCGCTGATTTTCCCTTTTGTTGTCGCATGTTTTCCCCACGAGCTCCCCCTACAGCTGTGGGGGGGGCGTATATTTCACAACACAGTCGTAAAAAACTCACTTGCGGCGGCCTCCTCCCCTTCTCTACCGCTGCTCATGTGCGTTTGTTTTGATCGGAGCAAGCCAACTGTATCGTGTGGAGCTATGTCTACCGAGGTGGGTAATCTGGTAATACATCATACATGCGTGTGTGTTTATGTCGAATTGCCGTAAAGCAATTCGTGTTTCGCGCTCGTTCTCGTTCTCGCTTCTCACGAGACTTCCAATTTCTATCTTGCCGGGACGGTAGTCCCCAAGTTGCAAGGTTGGTTTTCCGCCTGGGAACGCTGGGGGGAGCGGGGAAAGTCACCAATATCACCAGAACAGGTTGTTTAACCATCCAAATGATTTCTAGACAGTTTTATTAAGTTAAAAAAGTTACCAAGTTCTCCTTTAAGTTTATCAAGCGACGAGAATACTTTTTGTGCGCAAAAAAATAAAATAAAAATAACGACTTTATTCCACTATTAATTTCCTTCTCTCTGAGCCTTGAGTCTTTTCATGTAGTATAAATGCATAGCGCATCTGTGTTGTACGTCACACGTAGGCTCACTATTGGCCGACACTGGTCATGTGTGTGATGCGTGTGAAGAAGAAGAAGAAGAAGAAGAAGAAGAAGAAGAAGAAGAAGAAGAAGAAGAAGAAGAGAACCTGTATAGCTGATCAACAGTTTGCTCTCGCCTGATTTCTCTCATCTCAGAAGCTCAGGGATATATTTCTGAGACCTTCAAGCTAGCGGCTAATTCAGGAAAGCAGCAAGTCTAAAGTTTGCACCCTTGGTGAGCGGAGCGAGGTGTGTATGATTTAGCTCCATGTATAAGAGATGGAAAGGCTTTAAGGATGTAAAATGTCTATATTGACTGTTACTGGAGATTGTTTTGTTGTGTATCTTGTACCAGGAAAGCTGCATGTGTTAAGTGAGAAAATTATTGTTGTATGTGTTGTTATTTTTAATGTGTATTGCACATATCCACAAATGCATGATGATGCACTGTAAAAGAGGTGAGGATTTATTTGTAAATTTGTGTCATGCCAAAGGTTCATTACCAAGCTATTTGTGTGTTTACTTCTAGTTTTCACGGTGCTCATGCTGATTCTAGGAGAATAAAACAAATTTCTACCCATTAGAGACTTTCTGCCATTATTAAGGAGTCAAGCTCTGCTACATTATGTATGTTTATACCTACCTACATTTTCTTTTTTTTCTTCTTTTTTTATTATTATTATTACTATTCTTTTTTATTTTTATGGAAAAAACACATATATAGGCTATACCCCCATAAGGGAAACTGCCACTTTCTGAGATATGTGGTGACAAATAAACGGGTTATTCCCAAATATCTTCTGACCAAGTCTCTTTCCGGACACTTAAAGATGATTGTGCTTTCACAGCCAACCTATTTCTTCAGGCCTAATAATAGAGTTGAGCTCATAGTCGTGGTTTGACTTCTGCTCTGTTTCTGCTCTGTGGTTTTATCCAGAGTAGAGGAAACATTTATGCATGATCTGCATCTTTAGTTTCATAAACCTCAAAATATCATCACAAGATCAAAGATTCACATAATGTCTGTGTAATTTTTATTGACTTCTCTTTTTTTTAGAAATTCAGAACCATGTTAATTTCTTCTCTAAAAGGAGGGCAGTGAGCAGGGCCAGAGTGGGACTCATTTTCAGCCCTGGAGTTTCATGCCTTAGACCGGCCCACTTTAGTTCCCGACTGACTATTAAAATAATGTAATTAAACCCTCAGTATATAAGGCCCAATCTTTCAAGGACTATCCGGCCCTTCCCTCTACAAAGGGTGGGGTGAATTGGGATTGAGCCTAAGTCTGCAATAGTGCACTGTCCTTTACAGCCTTGTAATTCATCGTATTTTTCAAAAGTATAATTTTCTATTCAGTGCAATATCAGTACGCAGGGTTTTATACAGAGGTCCCAAAAGTGATCTAGGGGGTTCGGGGGCATATTATTTTTCCACTGTCATTGGCAAAGAACATCTGACTGTGTTAAATAGGAATCCATTGTAATAAAGTTATTCTCATTATTATGCAATAGGCTATTGCTCTACCTGCTCTCCTCTCTCATCTCCATCTCCTTCTCTCGTTCTTCTTCTCACAGTCTCTTTATCTTTACCTGTAAATCTCCCCTTCCTGAAGATGAGCTTAGATTGAATCAGTCTTTGCAAAGTGATTATTTATGTCGGTCGTTTAAAATTTCTATCATAAAACAGCTGTTTAGTTTAGCCACTTGCACCTTATCTCGTGAAGCGTCGCGTTGGGATTCGCGCGCGACCGCGGCTCGCGCTTCTGTGAACATAAATCACGCTTGCTTTGATCGGTCATCTTTTTGCCATTGCCAACGAGCGGTGTTTGAGTGCTGAAGCAGCTCAGATGATGAGGTCGGTTATCGTCGGGATATGCGAATCATTGCAGCAGTTAATATTATTGGGCAATTATTTCACAACGTTCATACACTCAGGAAAAATTACCGAGGTCCGGACCTCGGAGACCTCAACCCAAAGTCCAAATCACACTCTTTGCTGTCCAAACTTAATTGATATAAGTACCAATGTAGAACATTATATTGAAACTGTGTCTATTCCTCGTTTAGTGAGGTCAAACTTTAAATCTACTGTAGGATCCAGGAAAAATCTAATTGTGATTAAACCAGAAAATCTCAATATTAGTGAACAAAAACAATTTATAAAGCTAGGTCTTCTTAACATTAGATCGCTCACACCTAAGGCGGTTATTGTAAATGAAATGGTCACAGATAATAGTTTCGATGTACTTTGCCTTACTGAAACCTGGCTTAAACCTAATGATTATTTCGGTCTTAATGAGTCTACTCCTCCAGGATACTGTTATAAGCACGAGCCCCGTCTGATTGGTCGTGGCGGCGGTGTTGCGACAATCTATAGAGATATTCTTAATGTTACTCAGAAAACAGGTCACAGGTTTAATTCGTTTGAAGTAATTGTGCTAAATGTTACTCTCTTAGATGTAAGAAAGAAATCCCTATTATCTCTAGCCTTGGCTACCGTATATAGACCTCCAGGGCCCTATGCTGATTTCCTAAAAGAGTTTGCAGATTTTCTCTCAGATCTATTGGTCAATGTTGATAAAGCATTAATTGTCGGAGATTTTAACATACACGTAGATAACACAAATGATGCGTTAGGGGCTGCGTTTACAGTTTTATTAAACTCATTTGGGGTCAAGCAAAACGTCACTGGTCCCACTCATCGTCTTAATCATACGCTGGATTTAATTATATCATATGGAACCAATCCAACCGATATAGATATTATACCACAAAGTGATGAAGTCACTGATCATTACATGGTCACTTGCATACTGCGTACTGCTGAAATTTGTCACGTTGCGCCGCGTTATCGACCAGGCAGAACAATCCTTCCAACTACTATAGATAGATTCTCAAATAGCTTACCTGATCTAACTCAGCTGCTCAGTGAACCCAAACAAACAGATGAACTAGAGGAAATGACTAGCACTATGAGCACCATTTTCTCTAGTACATTAAACATGGTTGCACCAATTAGATTAAGAAAGGTTAGAGAGAAAACTAAAGCACCATGGTATAACAATACTACGCATGTTATCAAGAGAGAAACTCGTAATTTAGAGCGTAAATGGAAACAAACTAATTTAGAGGTCTTTAGAATCGCGTGGAAAGACAGTATGTCCCGTTATAAAAAGGCACTAAAAGCAGCCAGGGCTGAGCATCTCCGCAAACTAATAGAAAATAACCAAAATAATCCAAGGTTTTTATTTAACTCCGTGGCTAGACTAACAAATAAACAGACGTCACCTGAACAAAATATTCCGTTACAGTTTAGTAGTAATGATTTCATGAATTTCTTCACTGAGAAAATAGAAAGCATCAGAACCACAATTGTAAATGTACAATCCTTAATGGTGTCTTATGATTCAGCCTCAATTATCGCTCCTCAAGAAAAACTACAGCACTTTACAACTATAGGACAGGAAGAGCTAAATAAACTTATCATTGCATCTAAACCAACAACATGTTTATTAGATCCTATACCAACTAAACTACTGAAGGAAGTGTTACCTGTAGTGGAAGAGCCTCTTCTCAATATTATTAACTCGTCTTTATCTTTAGGTCATGTTCCAAGAATATTCAAGCTGGCAGTTATAAAACCTCTTATTAAGAAACCACAATTAGATCATAATAATCTAGCAAATTACAGACCCATTTCAAATCTACCTTTTATGTCTAAAATACTAGAAAAAGTTGTGTCCACTCAATTGTGCTCTTTCTTGCAAGAAAATGACATCTATGAAAAGTTTCAGTCAGGATTCAGGCCGCATCATAGCACTGAAACTGCGCTCGTTAAAATTACAAATGATTTACTTCTAGCTTCTGACCAAGGCTGTATCTCAATACTAGTTTTACTTGATCTTAGTGCTGCGTTCGACACTATAGATCACACAATACTATTAGATAGACTACAAAACTACACTGGTGTTCATGGACAAGCATTAAGCTGGTTTAGATCGTACTTATCAGACCGTTACTATTTTGTCTGTTTAAATGGGGAAAAATCGAAGATAACTCCAGTAAACTATGGAGTGCCGCAAGGATCTGTGTTAGGCCCTCTGCTATTCTCAATATTTATGTTGCCGCTTGGAAATATTATAAGAAAACATGGAATTAATTTCCACTGTTATGCTGATGACACTCAATTATATATTTCATCACGACCAGATGAAAACAATAAATTATCTAAATTGACAGAGTGTGTTAATGATATAAAATACTGGATGACGTGTAATTTTCTGCTATTAAATTCAGATAAAACGGAGGTATTACTTATTGGTCAAAAAAAACTGCCCACAAAACCTCTTACAATACAACTTTACTTTAGAAGGATGTCCTGTTACTTTATCCACTACAGTAAAAGACCTGGGTGTTATATTAGACCGCAACTTGTCTTTCGAAAATCATATTTCATATGTTACAAGAACAGCCTTTTTCCACCTTAGAAACATTGCTAAGCTACGTAACATGCTATCTGTTTCTGATGCAGAAAAGTTAGTTCATGCATTCATGACCTCGAGACTAGATTACTGTAATGCTTTATTAGCTGGTTGTCCTGCATCCTCAATAAACAAGCTACAGTTAGTCCAAAATGCAGCCGCTAGAGTTCTTACTAGATCAAGGAAATATGATCATATAACACCTATTCTATCATCTCTACATTGGCTACCTATAAAGTTCCGTATCAATTACAAAGTATTACTAATGACCTATAAAGCCCTAAATGGCTTAGCTCCTGGGTATTTAACGGAACTTCTATCACCCTATAATCCATCGCGCTCTTTAAGATCACAAAATTCGAGGCTACTGGTCATTCCTAGGATATCTAAGTCCACTAAAGGAGGGAGAGCATTTTCACATTTAGCTCCTAAACTGTGGAATGGCCTTCCTGAAATTGTTCGAGGCTCAGACTCGCTGTCCCAGTTTAAAACTAGATTGAAGACGCATTTCTTTAACCAAGCATTCACATAATATTTACCTTTTATACTACAGGTGAATCAGAATGAATGCATTATTGTTATGAACAGCAGCTACGCTAATTATTTTCCTTCTGCTTTTCTTTTGTTATCTCGGGACGCTAGTCCCGAGGTAAATACAGATTGTCAGCTCCAGTTTGTATCCAGCCTCCCATGGAAACTACAGATGCCCCAACACCCGTGCAGAGACGACTCGAAGCCTGTGAAGAGACGACTCGACGCTGGCGATATGTTTATGCCCTAAATTATTGCATGTTTAACTAACTGTATTTTTCTATGTACATTTCTATGTCTTTTTCTATGTACAATTATGCCCTAAATTAATGCATGTTTAACTAACTATTTATTTATTTATTTTTTTTTATTTTTTTTATTTTTTTTTATATGTACATTTCTGAAATGCACTTTCTGTAAAGCTGCTTTGAAACAATATGTATTGTGAAAAGCGCTATACAAATAAATTTGAATTGAATTGAATTGAACCCAGACAGCACGTTCCGTCTTACCAACGCTGGCAATTGGAGGGCACCAGCGGCAAAGTATCGGAAGGGGTTTTTCAATCACGGCCTATTCATCAAGTCCTACAATGTGTTGAAGCAACATTCTGTCACTATTCAACCCATATGTGGTGTCTGTATTTATATCAGTTGTTCTCGATATTTATATACTGTCCTCACACTATTCTCAACCAAATGTCTTTTAAGTTTTTTTGTAAATGCTCTGACTTTTCTGAATTGTCTTTATAGAAACAATCAAACGAAGATATAGACTTTTGTGCTACTGTCTTATTTTTTCCCCCTGTTGCTTTATTTTTGTTTTTTTGTTTAGGTGCTGTGTTAAGAAATCCTGCCCAACAAAATTCCACTGAGGCTGACGTAGAGATGACCGTGAGAAACTGGCTGCGGCTGAGCAGGGACAGGAATGGGGGTGGCAAAGGCGGGGCGTGCAAGCATCTTAAGTGAAATAATTGATTGGACTGATTTTTCTTTTTATTATTTTATTTACTATTTTGGAGGGAATTTCTTATTTTTGTTGTAGTTTTCTATGTGTGATTTGTGGAGTGTTAAAATAAATGATACTGCTTTTGCAAAAACAAAGCAAAAAATAAATTGTCAAGGTCCATCTCCCAGTGTTTTGTTATTTCTCCCGGAAAACTCATGTAACTTAATTTTAAAATCACTGATCCATTCTTTTTTTCTGTTAGACTGACATTTCCCAGGTTGTCAGATTGTGTATGAAATACACCCTACACATAAACAATCACTTACTTTCAATTTAAACTTAAATTTAAACTGCCTACTTCTCAACTAGCTCTTGTCAAATTGTTAGGGAAGAAATTTTATGATTAACACATCACATAAACTGTTATTGAGTGATGTTGATACACAATAGGAAACTTGTGTCCTTGGAACACAATCTGACAGCAGTTAACCTAAACAAATCAATAAGACCTAATATAAAGGTGGGATCCTACTAGAGCTGCGAAAAGCATTCTGTCGCCTCGCTCCCTTTGACTTAACACTGGAACAGCTGATTTTCAAGCATGCTGTGGCGTTTTCAGTGATGCAGCCGAAAATCAGCTGTTCCAGTGTTAAGTCAAAGGGAGCAAGGCGACAGAATGCTCTTCGCAGCTCTAGTGGGATCGCGCCGCATAGGTCATAATTATTTCGGGTTTACGTTGGCTCACGGTCGGCGATCATGTCGGGTTTACGTTGGCTCACGGTCGGCGATCATTCTAATGCCACCATCTTCCCGATGTCTTGCCGATTAGATACCGATCACCATAAGACATCTCACCGAGGCACTTTATGTCGGGCAGGCACACGCGCCCCGACGTCGGCAAGACCTAATTTGTTGTCTGGGAATGGTCGGTACGGCCCTGACTCGTAGGATATTTGGCCGATTGAGTTTCTAGAGATATTTTATTATTCTGGCCTTTTCAGCGCCGCCTTTGCGCCTATAGGCTATTATCCATGTTTTGTATCCCTTATTTTTTGTTCGCAAATCTCTAACAAAGTGACTTTATTTTTTTTTGTGGGGCTGCGATAAAATAATAATAAAAAAAATAGTGGGGCTGCGCTATGACTGGAGCCTATAAGGAAAGTATTCAACCCAGTGCCATGACAACACCGGCCCTCCTTGCCAATAAAACAGACCGGCCCACCGGGAATTCACCGGGACAAAGTCATAATTACG
This sequence comes from Vimba vimba, assembly GCA_022828995.1. Taxonomy (NCBI): domain Eukaryota; kingdom Metazoa; phylum Chordata; class Actinopteri; order Cypriniformes; family Leuciscidae; genus Vimba; species Vimba vimba. The sequence goes on from CM040818.1 coordinate 56,874,873, forward strand.
AGTGGGAAGCAATGGCGGAAACAAATGTTTTCTATCATAAATGTATTTCTGAATATCCCAACCTCAGTTGGAGGCGTCTGTGAAAACCACTTTCCATGTGGAAATCACCCCACGGTCGCGCCCTCGAGGTACCAGTCTTCAGCCTGCCAGGGAATCAGGGTCCGCAAACAATGGTGATTCACCATGACTCGCAGGCTGCCTGACCACCATGCACGGGCTGGCACACGGCGCTTGAGCCAGTGCTGCAGTGGGAGCATACGCAGTAATCCCATACGGAGTACTGACAGAGCGGCTGCCATGAGACTGAGAAGTTTCTGAAACTTTTTCAGGCGTGAGCACTCGCTGCCAGCTGTTGAAAAGAGAGCGCGCGCTCTGGTGTGAGCCACGCTTTCATATTCATAAGTCGATAACTGTGCCCAGAAAGATCACACTCTGGCTGGGACTCAGTTTGCTCTTGGATAAATTGATTTTGAGACCCAGGCATTGCAGATGTCTGAGAATCAAAGCTCTGTGTCGTAATAGTTCGGCTCTCGACTGTGCCAGAATCAGCCAATCGTCGAGATAGTTCAGCACACGCACTCCCTGATGCCTCAGTGGAGAAAGTGCCGCGTCCATGCACTTTGTAAACGTACAGGGTGCTAGAGACAGGGCGAACGGCAGAACTGTGTACTGATAAGCCTGCCCCTCGAAGGTGAACCTCAAGAATGGCCTGTGACGAGGGGCTATCTGAATGTGAAAGTAAGCGTCTTTCAGATCCACAGTGAAAAAAAACAATCACCGTGTGATGCTTGATTCGACGGCGAAGGCTTTGCAGAGGACTGAAGTGAAGTGTGTCGCTGAAGGAGATGAATCTGCTAAAATGGGGTTTTCGGGGACTGATATAGGCTAAGGCCACGCCCCCTTAGCGCAATACGAAGTGACCGTTCTCGAAAGGGAACACCTTTGACCAGCAGCATTTTAGTTTTTATGGAACGACACTTTATGATAAAAAAGGTTGTATATTTCATTCACTGATATGTTGTAGAGTTACATTAGACACACATTAGATGTCACGTGGTGATTTGACTTTAATCACTGTCTGTCTTCTGTGTGTGACTGTGTGAACGAACACAATAACAGTGAGAACAATCTCCACCAGAACTGATCTGGAAAATATGATTTTCAAGTAGATGAACAGAGCTGTAACAACTTGAATAAATTAGTAGCCAAATATCTTAGACTGGATCTCTCTTTCCTTTATCTGTGTATTTCTGTCTAAGTTTATCTCCTCCTCCCTCGTCTCTTCTTTTAAACACAGGAAGTGTGTGTTTTAACACTCAGCGCTGTTAACACAGTCTATTAATGTGACAGTATGGGCTCCTGTGCACTGCCTCTCATCTGTGAGTATTTGTTCATATTCTTTACTATCTTCTGTTTTCTGTTCCTAATGCAATGTATTCAGCTGAAGATGGGATATAATAATGATTGTTGTGTAGGAGAGTCTATGAATCCACAGTCTCACTGCTTATTGTATTATTTATTGATCAGATCTTATGTGATGATGTTACGTGTTGATCAGATAAAGAGGTTTATGATGCAGTTATCTGTGTGATAATGAGTGTGAAATATAGAGGCAATGTGTGCTTGTATTTTTGCTTAGTTTGGTTGTAATATCTTTCCTCCTATTTCAAGTAGTTGAGATAAATCAGATGTATTTGTGTTGATGTGAGTTAGTGTTGAATGATGCTGTATCTTTAAATAATCTCTCCATCAGAGACTCAGAGAGTTTGAGAACAGAGACTGAACACACACTCATCTTCTCTATCACTTCTCTTTCTCTCTGACTCTCTTATTGAGAAATAACTGCAAAAAGTATTTGGCCAATTAAATTTCATTGTCATTCTATGGACACACAGTTTATCAAACAAAGTAGAGCTTTTCTCTGAACTAACTTCTCTCTCCTGAGACACGTTTCAGTTATTTTTAACCAGTTCGCCTGAACTTCATATTTAGTTGTTGTATGATGTCAGTTCACACGTGTGCCAGAATAACCACAGGTTTCCAGAATAAATTCATTACGTCGACATATGAACATTTTCCACCAATGCTTGACAATCAGAAAGTGTCTCAGAATAGGTCAGATTTACAGGGTTGCTTTCCTTTGGCTTGTCTAATACATATCAGCAAATCTAGGAATATTATTACCCTAAAGTAAACAATACAAGACTCTCTGTTTCAAACCTATAGATCAAAGTTTATGCTTACCTTCCAGCAGAATCTCGTCCAAGGTTGGCTTCTTTGAGGAAGTGTAGTATTATATTTTATTCTTACTATGCTCTGCTACTATATGATATAGGACTATATTGTGATGAGCTGAGAATATGATATAAAACAGTACTTGTCTTTATAAAATAAAATGTATTTATACAAAAGATTAAAATACTGGTTATACAATACAAAATTGGTAGCAAATCAACAAAAGGTTACAGGTTATAATAATTGCAGCTCTATCCTGTTCCAGGGCAGTCCTGAGAACGGATTCACAATGACTAAATACCTTATATGTAGTTCCAACAATATTTGAATTACTTGTTCTCTTCCGAGGTCTACAAGTTAAAATATTCAGCAGAGCCAGTTCAATCAAAGAATCAAAAATATAAGCTGAAAAGGTGTTAGGTTCTTTTCAGGGCTAAAAGACAGCAAAATCAAAAAGCAAAGACTCATACAGAAGCACTCATATATATATAGGAATGTTTGGTTACATCAGTTCCTGTGCCTAACGCTAGGGTGTTTCCCACAAGAAGTGAAATCATGTGACATTCATAACTCATGCAACAATGTGACTTTTAGTACTCCATTGTATTAACTCTTGGAATTCTGTTACCACAAGTGTGTATTCATCTCAGCATTCTTTCTACCTTTCCTTCCTTTCCATCTTGGGAATCTTTGTGTATGTGTTCTAGAGTATAAATTTGGAAATGGAGATGTATTTGTTAGCGCATTATACATTTCATTGCTTATAGCATCTTCTCTTACACCCCCTCTTGCGGTGACAAACACATTCTCCATTTGATAATCCTCCACATAAAAGTCATCTAACGAGTTTAGACTAACATGTAACACATAAACGCTCGGCAAAACAAAATCCAGACTGCATTCGAAAAATCTGAACTTTGTTTCAGATTCTCTAACAAAAAACCCAATAATTAGACTACTTCCATGCTTTATCGACAGACTGTCCATTGTTTGGCAGTACCAACTTCTGCTCACTGTCTTCCATCGGAACGAATCTCGGCTCCGTGGAGCCTGATCCAGCTTCCTGAGCTCTTCTGGATGCAGGGCTATTTCGTGGCCGCTTCTCGCCAAGCCCTCGTCCAATCTTCTCGCCTTCCACGAGAATCTCGTGAGTCTTTCCAAACATTCCTAGTGGATCAATGACATTTTGATAAGTCACTTGCCCATTGAACTGTAACTGTCTCGCACAGAAACCAGGAATGATGAGTCCCCTCCAATGAAAACTTTGAATGTCGACACAGCATGTAGTCCCCGCAATTTTTTCTCTATTGCCAATTAACAGCCCCCTGGCTTCATTACAACCAACGACGAGCCATTTCATTGCAACGATAAATCTCATTGCCTCATTTGTCAGATATTGAATGCGGCCTGTTGTTTTACAGCAACCCCTGGTGTCACAAAAAGTAATACTCTTCATTTCAGCCATGCAATAACCTCCTTCAATAATACATTTTGCACAAAAATATTGAAACTCATTAGCCCCCCGTTTGAACGCTTTGATTCTCAAAGGGTAACATTCAAATTCAAAACACTGATCGCATTTTCTTCTCAGACCCTGCCACAAGGAATTTCTCCTGCGGCCCCGATCCTCCTATGTAATGACACAAATAATACAGAGAAATAATCCTTTCCCAGTCAATTGCACTTCTTCTTAAACATCCTCAAGTCAAAATGTTCATATTAAAGTCATTCTAGTCACATTTCCCGTTTGCTCTAATAAAATTGTACAGCTTCACATATTAAATGAAGTAAGACAAAAGATATATAGAAAAACTTTTTTCCGAAAGTTAGTACACAACTTTTAACCCTTCAGTAATTTTTGACACAAGCACTGCATCTCAGTCTTCAGTAAAACCTAAAATTTTTTTTTCTTTATTTAGAAACAGAGAGTGAGAGAGAGAAAGAAAAAATTTTTTTCAGAAACAACAAAAAAACAATTTGTTATAAGAGAAAAAGAAAAAACAAAATAATTCTTCCTTCCATTAATCATTCTTCTTTCCTTTTTTCACAATTGTGTCTGCTCTCAGTAACAACCGTTACTCCATCTGGTCTCCTCCAACCAACATTTGTTCTGAAAACCGTGGGCCCCCAGTTTCACAACAATTGTGGCTTTCTTTAACGAACGTATCACTTTAACCGTTCATGGACTATTCACAAGACACATAATCGTTCAATAATATTTCATTATATTACCTTCTGATCTCAATTTAGTCAGTAACCAAACTGGCAAATCTTCAAAAACAAAAACCTTCAAACAATTTAAAACATCAAATAATGAAGAGAGAGAGAGAAAGAAAAAAAAAAAAAAAATTCCATCTTCCCTTCTATTTGGTTTTCGTTATGTTTTCAATCTTGGATCATTTCAATAATCTGTCTATCTTTTTAAACAAATAACTGTAGTCATTTATTCCCATCAAAATAGCTAAAAATAATAATTTCGGCTCGTTACAGAGTCTGGAACATGCCGAAATCATTAAAACGATCAAATACAGAACCGCCAGCTTTATCACTACTGGTCTTAAGACTGTATTTTTCCTATAGCTAATAAAAAATAAAATAATATAGGTCAGGACCGCCAGGCCTATACCCATAAATTTTATCCAGATCATTTTCACATGACACTGTGTCAATTTATTGTGAGGAAATCAGAACGGATACAATTGCAAGTAAAAAGGCGTTTATTAAAGGTCAGAAAACGCACAAAAACAGGTCGGGAAAAACACACTCCTGGCGTTCCCAGATAACCTTACCTGTCGATTGTAATCATCGATAAGGGAGTGATCCAGAATGTCTCTAGCAGGTACCCAACTTCTCTCCTCTGGACCGTAACCCTCCCAGTCCACCAAGTACTGAAATCCGCGTCCCCTCCGTCTCGAATCCAGAATACGGCGAACCGAATAAGTAAGTTCCCCATCTACGAGTCGCGGCGGGGGGGGAACCGGGGCAGGCGGATTAATGTGAGAATAAAACACGGGTTTGACTTTGGACACATGGAAGGCGGGGTGAATTCTCCTGTACGCAGGAGGGAGTTTGAGTCGGACTGTCACCGGACTAATAATTTTGGTGACAGGAAACGGGCCAATGAATTTGGGAGCTAACTTGTTAGACACGGAGCGGAGCGGAATATTCTTGGTAGAAAGCCACACTTTTTGACCCATGACGTAGACGGGAGGCTTTGACCGGTGGCGGTCGGCCTTGGCCTTCATGCGCCCCCCTGCTTGGAGTAGAGTCTCACGGGCTCTAGTCCAAGTACGGCGGCACCTCTGGATGAATGCGTGAGCGGAGGGGACCGCGACTTCGGATTCCAGACTCGGAAAAATTGGTGGCTGGTAACCTAAACTACACTTAAATGGCGAGAGGCCCGTGGATGACACTGGTAATGAATTGTGGGCGTACCCCACCATAGAAAGCTGTTGGCTCCAGGACGATGGATTCTTGGCAACCAAACATCGCAACATTCTCTCGAGGTCCTGATTGGCTCGTTCAGACTGGCCATTGCTCTGGGGATGATAGCCCGAGGACAGACTGACCGTGGCCCCCAGTAATTTACAAAATTCTCGCCAAAATTTGGATACAAATTGGGAACCCCTGTCAGAGACCACGTCCATCGGGAGGCCATGTAACCGAAAGACGTGATCTATGAATGCGACCGCTGTCTCCTTGGCTGAAGGTAATTTGGGCAAGGGGATGAAATGTGCCGCCTTCGAGAACCGGTCCACTACGGTTAAAACAACCGTCATGCCATTGGAAGGCGGGAGGGCGGTGACAAAATCTAGAGCGATATGGGACCAGGGTCTCGAAGGGACAGACAGCGGTCGAAGTAACCCATCTGGGGGTTGGTTAGATGTCTTACCAGTGGCACAGACTGAACAAGCCAACACAAAATCGTGAATGTCGCGAGCCATTAATGGCCACCAGAATCGTTGCTTAACTAAAAAACTGGTACGAGTCACTCCTGGATGACAAGCCACGTTGGAGCAATGACCCCATCGAATAACGTCGGACCGTAACCCCTCCGGAACAAACAAACGACCCGGTGGGCAACCAGGCGGAGGCTTTACCCCTTCTAGGGCTGTCTTGACCCTCGATTCGACCTCCCATACCAGAGTGGAGATGACAACTTTCTCAGGTAAAATACACTCGGGAGTCACCGGGCGTTCGGATGGATCAAAAATACGAGATAAAGAGTCGGGTTTGATGTTTTTGGAACCCGGGCGGTACGAGAGAACAAAATCAAAACGTCCGAAAAAAAGAGCCCACCGAGCCTTCCTGGAGTTGAGTCTTTTAGCAGATCTGATGTATTCCAGATTCTTATGATCGGTCCAAACGATAAAGGGTACCCCCGAACCCTCTAACCAATGACGCCACTCCTCCAACGCTAACTTTACTGCCAACAACTCTCTGTTACCAATGTCATAATTACGTTCGGCAGGCGATAGTCGATGAGAAAAAAACGCGCAGGGATGCATCTTGTCATCTGAGGAAGCGCGTTGTGAAAGCACTGCTCCTACTCCCACCTCTGACGCGTCGACCTCCACCACGAACTGACGTGTGGGATCAGGGGTGACCAGAATGGGAGCCGAAACGAAGCGACTCTTGAGGTTGTTGAACACTGCCTCGGCAGTGTTCGACCACCTGAACGTCGTTCGGGGGGAGGTCAAGGCAGTCAGAGGTGCGACTAGTTGGCTGAAATTACGAATGAAACGCCGGTAAAAATTGGCGAACCCCAGAAACCGCTGTAGGGCCTTACGGGAATCTGGACTTGGCCAATCTACCACAGCCTTAACCTTGTCAGGATCCATGCGCACTCCCTCAGAAGAGATGATGTACCCTAGGAAGGGAACAGACTGTGCATGAAACGCGCACTTCTCCGCCTTGACAAAAAGCCCATTCTCTAATAGTCTCTGGAGTACTCGTCTGACGTGTTGAACGTGTTCCTGGAGAGACGAGGAAAAAATCAATATGTCATCCAGGTAAACATATATGAATTGATCTACCATGTCTCTCAACACATCATTCACGAGTGCCTGGAAAACCGCTGGGCTGTTGGAAAGCCCGAAAGGCATAACCAAATATTCAAAGTGCCCCCTAGGGGTATTAAAAGCGGTTTTCCATTCATCCCCCTTCCTGATGCGAACCAAATGATATGCATTGCGTAAGTCCAGTTTCGTGAAAATGGATGCTCCCTGCAACCTCTCGAAAGCTGAAGACATCAACGGCAAAGGATAAGAATTCTTTACCGTGATGTTGTTCAGCTCTCGGTAATCAATACAAGGTCGCAGAGAACCATCCTTCTTCCCAACGAAAAAGAACCCCGCCCCCGCAGGAGAAGAGGAAGGCTGGATGAACCCAGAGGCCAGAGAATCAGAAATATATTTCTCCATGGCCTCCCTTTCGGGAACAGAAATAGAGTAAAGTTTGCCTTTAGGCGGAGATTTACCTGGCAGTAGATCTATCGCACAGTCATAGGAACGATGCGGAGGAAGAGAAGCAGCACGAGACTTACTGAACACCTCCTTCAGGTCGAGGTACTCCGCGGGCACGTTAGATAAATCCACTGCCTCACTCTGAAACACAGAACCAGACACAGAAGAACAAGCCGACACCAAACAGGACTCATGACAGTGGTTACTCCATGTGGAAATAGTGTTAGTGCGCCAGTCGACCCGAGGATTGTGCCGGGTAAGCCACGGGTGTCCCAGAACCACTGGTGCAAGTGGTGAGTCCATGAGGAGAAATGATATGCGTTCGGTGTGATTGCCAGAAGTGATGAGAGTGATGATTTCGGTAGCATGAGTAATCCGGGGAAGTTCCTGTCCATTGCGTGCATTGACGGTTATCTTGTGCGGAAGGGGAGTGATGGGAATCTGAAGTTTGAGTGCAAGTTTGAAGTCCATGAAATTACCTTCCGCTCCCGAATCCAGTAGTGCTTGAGTGCTGTGTGTGGACGTTGGCCATCTCAGTCTTACCGAGAGGAGGGTCGATGATGGTGATGAGGTCTTCTCGGCGGAGATCCCACCCGATAGTAGCCTCATACTTACTATCGGGCTTGCTCTTTTACCGGACACGAATGGATAAAGTGACCAGCCCGGCCGCAGTACAGACAGAGTCCTTGGGATCTCCGCCTTTCCCTCTCCTCCCGGGAAAGCCGAGCTCTCCCTACCTGCATGGGCTCATGGTCGGAAACTGGGCTGACCGCGCTCGCTCCACTGGGCTGGTGGTCCTCCGCGCTGTGCTGGAGACGATTTGGACGTGTCAGTCCGGTCACACGATTCAGGCGAGCGTCCACTCTTAACGCCAGCTCCACCAGTCCATTAAGTGTCTCAGGGAGGTCCAAAACGTAGATTTCTTTAAGAACGCGGTCAGCCAGCCCATGCAGGAATCTGTCCCACTGCGCCTCCTCGTTCCAATGGCACTCTGCGGCCAGGGTGCGGAAACGGATGGAGTAATCCGACACCGAGCCTTCACCTTGACGCAGATCGGCGAGTAATCTGGCCGCCTCCTTACCCGCCACTGCGCGATCGAAAACCCTCCTCATCTCCTCGGAGAGTGCCTGGAACGAGGTGCAGCAGTCGTCCTTATTCTCCCACACCGCCGTTCCCCAGAGATATGCCTTTCCTGACAGCAGTGTCAGTACAAACGCCACCTTGGAGGATTCACTATGAAAGGTGCGCGGCTGTAAGGCAAAATGCATGGAACATCTCGTAAGAAAGGCTCTGCAGAATTCAGGCTCACCAGAATACCCTTCCGGTGTGGGTAGACGAGGCTCAGGTTGATTCTCTGCCGCTGGTGCTGGTGGTGGGGGAACGGGCGGTGTGGGCGGCGCAGTGGGAGCTCGTAGATGTTGTAACTGTTGGGTGAGCTCGGACACCTGTGCCACGAGTGCTTGGACCGCACGACCTGTGTTAGATATGCTCTCCTCTTGTTGATCCATACGCGTGATGCTATGGGAGATGAATTCACTCAGACGAGCCTCGCTTGCTGCATCCATATTTGGTCAGATCGTTCTGTGAGGAAATCAGAACGGATACAATTGCAAGTAAAAAGGCGTTTATTAAAGGTCAGAAAACGCACAAACACAGGTCGGGAAAAACACACTCAGATGACGATTGTGGCACAGGGACTTCGATGGCCTCCGGTGGTGGTGAAGTGAAGCGTGCTCAGGAAACCAGGAATCAGTGGAACATCCAGACGAGGTGACGAAACACAACGAATCCACACGACGAAATCCACAGCAGGGAAACAGAGAGCCACACGGGAACAGGACACGACTCCGGGGAAACCACAACGATCTGACAACATGAGATGGGAATTACTGCACATATAAAGGGAACGGGGATTGATCACAGCTGGCAACACTAATCACTACAATGAGTAACCACGCCCACATACAGACACACACACACATCAGAAATGAGACAGCCGATTCATGAACCGTGACATTTATACACAGTAGTCACAAAGGAAAATATAATTACGATTATCAATCCTTTGTTACCAAAAATTCCTACGTATCTTTTGGATCGAATTAACTGTGAAACCAATATTAAAACTAAAGAAAACTCATTAATCACATTGTATAAGATCAGACTGAGGCACATTAGAATGGTTTGTGGTTTAAATTGTACGGTTAGTATTCCCGTTACCCAATAAGAAATTAACCACACATTAATTGAGATTATACTCACAATTTCCTGTGGTGCTGCCCCACACCTCCATGAGGAGTTAGTCTGATTTGATGCCATTTCACAGTTATTCGTTTTTTGGTCCAAATTTAGTTGTTGTAATAGGATCGCCCAAGCCACCTTCAGACCGTCAAGTCCTTTAAGTTTGAAGAAACCCCGAAACCAACTCGCCCTTTTCAACAGTTTGTTTCTATTTCCTTTTTCCTGCAACGCTTATAACTCATTCTGAGTCCGAAACATCTGCTCGAATTAGCTTCTTCCTCATTGACTCTGACTTCCTCTTAGAAAGTTTAGAGCATATCACACCTAACTTGGTAAATTTGATAAACATCACAACCACCAATGCTAACGCAACTATAATCGCCAAGCAAACAGCAGCTATCTTAATGTAATATCCATATTCCCCAATTTGTCCCAGACAGACACAGCAAATTCTTTAACGTTCTCAATCACCCATAATACTGCTTTCTTTTGTAGTTTCCAATACACCGTAAACAAATCCCCACTGCTGGGCTTAAGTAACTGATTCGTATAATCCATTACAAAGAAAAAATGAGGACCCATTGAAAATCCCTCTAAATAATCTGATACTGGATAAAAGAAACCTCCTAATTCCTTTTCGTCATTTATTAGCGAGGAAAAAGCACATTTATTCATCACTTGGTTCCGTGCTATCATTAACAATGGTGCTGCACCTGTTATTGCGCTGATGTCATTCCAGCGTTTACCCTCGCCGCTAACGACGTCCTGTCCAGCTTTCACCAAATCTTTAAAGGTGCAAAAAACATGTTCTTCATCACTCACCCAAGTTTCAGCCGGATGAAATAATGATCCCGGTGTTTTAACACTCCAATCATTGAACATCTCCGCTGTACAATATTGTTTTTTCCCCGGGTACCAAACATATTTGACTTCCTCATTATGTCTATATTCGAACCTGCCTAGTCCAAAATTCCACACGTTTGATCTAATATTCTCATGGTTATTTCTACTATGATTTGATCGTAGACTATGTCGTGAAAAGGGACTTGACGAATCAATTACGAATTTATGTGAAGCCATTAACACTTTATAATCCACCGATCGCCACCTCCGATGTTCAGCTGGTCTCATCATTGGCAAATAATACTTATTTTTCCAAAAACCATGTACGAAATTATGAGCTCTCAGTCCCTTGGTTTTATTCATCCTATAATAACTCGTAATTGGGAATATATCCCCATTTTTATGTGGAACTGGTCTTATCCATCTTACTGTCTGGTTAGTTATTTTGGTCAAACCCATGGCTACTGGGAATACATCCCAAACCCTGCTCTGAAAGGTTGAAAGCCTGATCCAACACAGCGTTCCTTTATTGCCCGCATCGCTGTGATTCCCCCAGATACCCTGATTAGTGTATGTCACACGTAAAGGCCTCTCGAAACTCATGCAATACAGCACAATAGCGGATCGATATTGTTGGTCATTGTTATTCCTGAATAATTTGCGAGTTCCAAAGGCAAACCATTCACCGGAGCATAAGCTAGAGTTATAGGATGAAGTCTACTTCCCCCAACTCCATGCTTCCACAAGGTGGCGTTAAAGGACCAGGTTGTACGCTTGCTTTCTGCCTTTACCATGTCATTACTTTGGTCCTGTAAGGCCATCCAGTCATGCCACAATCAGATAATATTTCTTCCATGTCTCTCAAACTCCACATCGTTCCATACTGAACTGCTATCCAAATAACAAACCCACGCCTTCGTCTTTGCATAGTCTGTAGAACAATGCGTGCCAGCATCATACCACCATTGATCTTGACTGTCAGATTCCAAAAATTTGTTTTTAAAAATGGGCAGTTCACATGACTCTCACACATTTTAATGGGCATGATTAAGAACTCACGTCACCCACTCCAATTCAACATAGGCTGGCTTAGGTTTGTTTTTAAACACTCCCAGTATCAATACATGTGGTTTTAAACCTATAGGCCAATAACTCTTCTGCACTGGATTGTCATAATCAATATTATTCCAGGTATTCTGCGTAAGTTTATACCCATTTCCCAGAGAAGTCGACCTTATAGTACGTTTCTTTTTAGACTTTAACATTCCTATGTCCATCGGAATACCTTGTTCCACTTCCTGCCGTCCCAACCAGTTATATATAACGACAGTGGTGACACGTCTATTAAAACAATCCCACCTGTCCTCACGTGAGATTCTCAATATTGGACTATCCCAGATTCTATATGTACGCACATTAGACGTTAAATTAGTAACGTCAGAAACGTTATAGGAAAGGCCTGTTAATCTCACGTGCGTTCCATTATAGCCCTTCAGCCCAATCCATTTTGTCCTTGATAGGTTTCCTATAACTTCTTCTCCATATAATCTCGCTGCCTTAGCAGCACTAATTTGCTTACTGCCTGTACAATTCCAAAATGACTTATCTATGTGTTTTATCAATCTTTTAAACATATCTCTTATCATTTTAGAACCATATTTCACACCCCCTATTTTAACGGTTTGTTTATAACAAATCTTGTCGACTATCTTATTACTGTCCGAACAAGATGCCACACTTTTATCATGCCGTTTATCTTCCACAGTTATCCCTGCACCAATTATAACTAGAGTTAGTACTAAAGCTACTACAAGAGCTGACAGGAAGAGGCCCAATTCTTTACGGTTTCGCTGCAGTGTCTTGAACGTCCTCCCTCTGTTTCCTGTTCTCGCCATCTCTCTGCCTGTGAAAACAAAGAAACAAGAGACACAGATCACCTATTCTCTCCCTAACTGTTTCCTAACCCAGTTTACTAACTTACTTTTAAAGTTAGCGTCATGGATCACTGTTCTATCAATTTTAACTCCTTCAATTGATCTTCCTATTCCCAGATAATCAGAAGTAGTAGTCAGAAATGCTTTAATTTCCCACACTTCACTCTTCTCGCCTGGGCCTACTTTGACCTTGCTGAGACCTTGCTTGCACAGTCAATGATGTTTCACTAAGGTAAAAACTAAAATCCTTTGGCATAAAAAAATAGGAAGTCCTTCCTGAAAGGACATATCCTCCAACACCTCCACAAACAAATCTGTAAGCCTTTTCTCCTTATATAATTCGTCTGTCTTATGCAGAATCATACGATCATCTTCGTACACTGCATCCCTAACCACCTTTTTCCAAAGGTTAAGGTTGGTATTACTGGACAACATTTTATCCAGTAAACTGTCTTTAACAAACGGTTCACCCTCAGATGGCAATGGTTCTCCCCATTCCATCAGCCTGTCCCAAAAGATTTTTTTTTCTTGGCTGGGCACTAAGGCCAGTGGGTTCACGTTCCATTCTGTCATGATTTTATCATTTATTAAGCAACCTAAACTAGTCTCACTTTTTCTAGTCTGCCAGACTTCTTTGAAACTGATTGCTATCATAAACAACTTCCCCAGTAATAGTTTACATCTCTGACACTTGACAAAATCTCCATTTTTATCTAGTGTACAGGTACACTCCTGGCCTCTTAAGTAATAGTTCAGTTTACATTCTGAACATAGCTTGCACCCACATTTATCTGAGGTGAGCTCATACTGCCAAACTTTCCATAATTGAGTTTGCACTCTGCATTCTGCACATATGCCTATGTCCCCCAACGCGCAGTTTCCCACATCCTCCGAGAAACTGTACCATTTCGGCGACATGGATAGCTGAGCTCTCAGCCGCGCTTGGCTCTCACGCATAACGCGAGGTCCATTCCAGAGAAGCTGACATATATTTATTTTTCCACAGATCACACAGTCTGACGGTCCCCTGCTTATTGACGGGGTACCATCCTGGCATCCTTTGTGCCACATTTTAACTAACAATCTGCCACTGAAATCTTTACACACCACCACAGTTCCTGCTGCTGGTAACTTGATGTCCCCTTGGAAAGCCACTTTGCATGCCCGTGTGTTATTCATTGTGACAGCTTTTAATCTTTGCTCCCCACAAGATGCCTAACACTCCAAATACCATTAGCCAGTAACCTTACTGAAGTGTTTGAAGTTAATTCTGTAACAATATCTTCCGTACCCGTTTTTCTTCTAAAACGTCCTATTTTTTGTTTCAAAAGAATGTAAACACGTTGCCCTACCGTAAACGGATTTTTGCTTGTGTCGACAGATTCGGAAATTTCAATTGGCTTCGAAACCCTATAATTAAGGAAATGAGTACAGTCATTAATCAAGGTGTCCCAATCCCCTAAACGTTCGTTCTTTATCATCCACTGTTTAATTAATTTCACGCAGTTTTCCACGATCCCGTTGCTTTCAGGCGTATACTTTATTGCTTTTATTAATTTAATCTCTTGCTCTTTGCAAAACTCCTCTACCATATTGCCTGTCAAATTGTGGGCGTTGTCTCCACGAATTCGTTGCGGTTTCCCCCTGTAACGGATCCACTGTTTAAGACTGTCCACCACAACCTCACATGTAGCTTGTTTACAAGGATATATCTGCATGAAATTCGAACAGTTGTCCACTATCACTAAAAAATATACGTTTTTTGCCTTCGTCATAGGTCTAATAGGTCCGCCGTAATCCATGGAAAGTTCTACATTTTCTTCTTTCGTTTTGATCTTCCCATAATCGTGATAGACACTCGACATCACTGTCCTGCACTCCGGACAGTTCAGTTTAATTTTTTGATAGTCAGTCTTTAAATTAGGAATGTGCAGACCCATTTGTTTACAATATTTTGTAATATAACTGGTCGACGGATGCTTCAACTGGTCGTGCAGTTCTTTCAGCAAACCGCTCCCACTTCCTTTTGTTATCACTCTTACTTGTACAAACTGGTCTACTTCTCTATTTCCTTCTGCAGCTGCCGTCCGCTGAACGGTATGAGAAGTTTGGTGCAAAACTCTTGGTTTTACTAGTTTAATATTTTCACTAATGCTCTTCCAGAGCTCAGCCTGTACCAACGGCTTACCTTTAGCATTATGAAAATTATTCTGTTCCCAGTTGGCCAAATGTTCCGTTATGCCTAAATTAACATATTCAGAGTCTGTAACCAGTAAAGCCTGTTTACGACCTGTTTCCTTCATGTGGACAATAGCTCTCTCAACTGCTCTGACTTCCGCGTGTTGAGCGCTCTGTCCATCAATCAACCGGCCTTTTTCTCGGTGAATAATCTTTCCCTTTTGTTTAACTATAAAGGCCCACCAGGTTTCATTTTTTAATGTACTCCCATCAGTAAAATAGCAAACTTGACCTGGATCTATTATAGTCCGTCTCTCTTTCTTTGGCGTTTTTTCGTTCCTAAATATTACTTGTGTATCATTGATCAGTTTTGACCATTTGGTCCAAGTATACTTATGAACTAATTTCGATTCAGAAACTAGATTTTTTGCCTCCCTAGCTAATAAATCTATTCCTTCTCCTTTTGCCACGACTATTATCAATTTTTCTGCAGCCGCAGATTTAATAGTAAGCAAGTTCCTTGCGATGGTGGCCAAAATATCAACAGCAGACATATTTTCATGTTTTCTCTGATTTGCGGGTTTCTCGTGCGAAATAAACATCACGGGCGATTTTGGATTTCCCTCGTTATATAACACAACCTCCATTTCATCCGCAGTGTTTTCTATTTTGACTACTAGGTTTTTTTCTGGGTCTCGTCTTATAATTCGACCTGAACCTAATGCCATGTCTATTATTTCACATTTTATGTCCTCTAGGTTCTCATTCCACCTGAAATCATTTCCTGCAGTTGCTTTATACAGTATTTTAGCTTTAGAGCTGTAACCAGGAATTAAATATCTCACAAAATTTAATCTACCTAATAGGCTCTGTAACTGTTTCAAGCTTGTTATTTTTTCGCTTTTTAATTCAACGAGTTTGTCGTAGGTCGATTTAGCTATACCTCTGTCTGTACCTGATATTTCAAAACCTAGAAAATCAACTTTCTCTTTCCCCAGTTCTAATTTCTTTAGGTTTAGTAGAAAACCAGCGTCCGCCAGTCTCTTGATTGTTTCTCTTAAGATTACCATGTGTTCCTCAATAGTTTCGGTTGCTATCAAAATATCATCAATATAAACGGAATATAAAATATCCAAAATTATGGCTTGGAACACATTAGGAGCGGTGCATAGCCCCATCGGTAAACGATTGTAAACGAACTGGCGACCCTCGAAAGTGAAGGTGGTGCGCTCACGGCTTTCCTTGGCAAGGGGCACACTGTAGAATCCGTTCGCCAAATCAATTTTCGACAGTATCCTTCCGTTGTTGAGACAGTTGGTAGCATCCTTGGCATTAATAAGATATCTGGTATCAGGAACTGTTACTTTATTGAGCGCTTTGAAGTTCGTGACCAAACGGTAAGATTTATCCGGTTTACATATTGCCTGGATGGGAGAATTAGTTGGACAGTTTTTTCCTATGCTAATTACTCCCTTTCGCAGTAGTTCGTTCAAAGTCTCTCTTATTTCCCCGTATGCCGCCTTGTTCAACGGGTACTGTCTCTGTGGTGTATGGATTCCGCCCACTATCGTGTACTCATATTTGTCAGATAATTTTCCACAATCATTTTTGCTTTTTGCGCAATGATTTTTATATTTTTGTAATAACTCTCTTAATTCCTGTTTTGGTAAAAGACTTTCATTTACCAATCTATTTATTTCATACTCTAGGTCAACCGTTTTTAGCCAGCTAATCTGGGTAGTTTCTAATTCCTCCCTATCTAATTTTTCTTTTATTAATGATGCGTCTTTTAAGCACATTAGGTTTGAGCTGTCTATTATGCAATTTAAACCCTCCCAAAGATATTTATCCCTGGTAACCGGTTTCATTTCTTTACTAAAACCATAAACTACATATTTACCTTTCAACTTTTTAGCTCCATCAGGTATTTTAGCTAATGTGGAAATATCTGCTCCTGAATCTAATCTAAACCTAATTCCTTTATATTCTAGAAATAATTCTTGATCTTTCGTTTCTTCCACCAGACTAGAGGCAATGGTTGCTTTTCCTAGAGTTGTTATTTCCTATTTTTGTAATTCTCTTTCTGTCTTGTTCGAGTTAATACTACGGATTTGTCCTTTCTTCTGTTCGGCTTTGTAACGACACTGACCGTCTGTCCGGTCAGATGTTCTGAAGTAGCGAATCATGATTGTTCTTCTCATGCTGACTAAATATGAACACTACACGTTCATATTCAGAAAGCCCTAATTGACTAGCTTTCTGACACAAGTCTCTACAAGCAGGCCCTGGTTAATGTTTTACCCGACCTAATGAAATCAACGAACAGGCCCCTGTTTGTTTCTCATACTATCACGTGCTGCGACCACAATTCCCTTACTGTGTCTAACGTTTGTTCTTTGTGTACTGAAGGAAAATTGCAAGACTTACCCCATTCAGTTGTTTTGGGACAACTAGGACTATCTTGCTTCTCTCAGCAAAATTATATGACGCCTCAGGCTGTCAAGTTAGTCTGCCCACAGAACTACCTTTGTTTTTGCCGAGTAACACATTCTCAAATAGCCCCCAACCCCTCACGTGGTATGCACCACGAGATGCAACAGATGCCGACCTCACAGATACACACACATACATACATATACACACAAACATCCGTTGTGTTTAACTTAATATCCTTTTAATGTATGTAACTCAGACTGGTATCTGAACATCCTGTATGTATGTGTGATTAATGTTGTTTTGATCGTATAGTTATGATCTTCGAGTGTTGGCTCTGTATTTTTCTCTGAAGAATGTTCTCCCAGTAGAATCGCATCCTGTAACCCGATCTCATTGATAACGGGGGCGCAACACATTAACACACACACAATCACGCACACAAACACATGCAGAAACCCACCACACAAGGGACTTTTACCCATAACGTCACTTTTCGATGTACTATGTTTATAAACATGGTTCGAATTACGTGGGAGCCAGTGGGAGCTGAGCTCCCATAGAGAGAGGATGAGCTCCCATGAAAGCAGTAAAATCATACACCTGTGGGGGTCTGTAAAAATCATCAGCACCATTATTTTAAATTACAAATAAAGCACTTTTTCCTTCAGACTACTGTAGCATGACTTAAAAGATAGGACAAGATGCCAAACACATGGATCTCGCGGGATCTCGGATCGTCATCACACTACGGTACATCCTTATGCTTAAATCAAGTGATAAAAGTGCCGCTGCGATCATTGGCGCGGATACTGTGTTTGTCTGTGGCTCGCGCACAGTCTTCACTCGGGCGCGCTTCAATCCGTTGTGGAGACTCTCTATTCGTTCCAGTAAAATTACAAAACAAAATGCACACAAATGTGTCTCTGCCTGATATAGAACCACTTATAAACATAATCGGATTTGATAAAAAAAAAAAAAAAAAAAAAAACCTTGAATGAGTGCGGATTCGAACCTAGAACCTCTGACGTATTTGGCAAATGTTCTACCACTGGACCACTTAAGTACACGGCCCAATCTGTCGGATCTATCTATTTACTCACGTGAAAATTCTTACAATTAACAGCATATATTAGACCTCATTAAACGACAAATTAAACCAAATGTACTATTAAAATTGAATTGTGTTACCAACGCTTTTTTATTAAATTTGTATTATATTTACAAATTTTTATATTTTTATATTACATTATTAAGCTACCGCGCCTGCTCATAGGCTACTTTTTTTCTTCTTTTTTTAAAGAGACCCCACAAAGATGAAATCATAATTCGAACCCTGTTTATAAACCATAGGAAAGCATGTATATATATCCTATTGTAACATTAATCGAACTGCAAATGCCTATACTAATGCATAATAATGTATCTTTGCATTACTACAACGTCTATATTCTATTTCTGATATCTCTGTAATCCTCTCCAGCTAACGGAGTGGAATTCCGATAGCAGAATGCAGTAATGTGCATTGTTTTATACATTTCATATTTCTTGAGCAAATCTTCTCAAGTTAAATCTCCTCATGACTCGTTCCAGTGGGCGTCGTCCACTGGACAGCGGAACTTCTCCCTTTTAAAATGCTCTGAGCTGATTCGTCCTCCACGCAATGGAGGCATACACGGGACACTGATAAAAAAGTCCAAACCTTCATTTCTCTCTCTCTTCTCCCTCCTCAAAAACTTTGGAAACCCAAGTCCGGACCGGCTTCGGCCTGCTTCTCTTTTCTTCTCTTTTATTTCCTTTTATGTTTTTCTATAGTCTAGTTTCGTTTTCCTATTCGCCTCTGTTCATTCACGAGCTGAATGAACTTAGCCTGAATCATTCCCGGCAACTTCACCTCAAAGAAAGAGACTCTTTGAACCTCCCGCGCTCGCGCTCGCATGGAAGACACAGCACGCGCTCACCGAAGCAAGCCCTGCTTTCTTAAAGAGACACACGCACGACTCTGCGTTCTTCAGCAACAAAGAGAACCATTTTGCAAGATAAGTTTATTTAACTTTTAATGTGATTTGATTCCTTGCTGTCTCTCAAGGTTACATTGCCTGTGATTTTGCCATGCTGAGATCATTTCGGTGATCTCTCTCATCCTGAACTTTAGTTTCACTTTCTCCCTTTCATCCTCTCCCTCTCTCATCTGTTATTCGTTTAGTCTTGTATTTTGTTTACGTGTCCTGTACATACATATTTACTCGTGTAAATTGTAGTATTTTGTATTCCTTAGTTCAATGTATTAGTCCAATTATTAAAATTCCATATATACTTGATTGATCCTGTCTATAATTCTCACATTACGAGTCCCTGAAATGTTGATCTAGCTACAGGCTTTACAATTTGATTATGGTTTAGTAACCTAAATTTTATAAGGACAAAAGGAATGGTTTCATGGCCAGAAGCTATTCCTTTCTGAAATTATAAGAAGTGATAACTTTATTGAGAAGGTTAGTAAGTTAATCTTATGGTCGTTTGCGGGACAGACAACTGTTCGATAATTACATTAATTTTCCATTAAGGGTTATCTCATAATCGATCTGAAATAGGATTTTTGATATATGAATGATGAATTATAATTCGTTGTGATTGATTATTCATATATACCAATCGATCTATTTTCAACTTCGAATAAATTAATGTAACTGTAAAATGCAAAATATTAATCATATTCATGATTATTAAAATTCCCTATAGATCATTTGAGCTAATATTAATATTAATGTACAACCCAGTGCGGTTACAGCTTTTTTATTTTTCTTATTTATGTGCTCTTTCTTTTGTTCAGCAGTCATCTTTTTCCATACATCTTCTTCGATGTAATCATTTTTCTTTTCTGGTTTTTTATTTTCTACCGACCTGTACTGTTTTTTGGCCTTCTGATACACTACCTTTGTAGGTTCTTTTGGACTTATTCTTTCTTTATTTTGTTCCATTGCCCTATATTTGTCATTCGGCCTATTCTTCGTACTAGGTCTTTCCCTTTATTTTTGGAAATTGGCGTTTTGTTTTCCTTTTGCCCCCTCTAGCGGTCTTTTCCAGTCCTGGCCAGTGCTTTCTCTTAGTTTATTTCGCCGTTTCGTTTCTCTGTCATATCGAGCGGCGAATTTAGATAATTCACTCCAGTCGGTCTCGGCTCCCCATGAGCCTAGCACCTTACAGCCAGGTAATTCTACTGATAGCTTTTTTAATTTCCCCAGCATCTTTTCTGCGGGCCAGCCATCCCGAGCCTTACTAGTAAGATATGGCCATAACCCGGGTTTTTTTATCGATGCTACCTCTTTTCTAAACTCATCATCTTCATCTATTCCTAAGACTTCCTCATGATGAGCTAACAGAACGTCTAATTTTATACATACCCCGGTATGATATGTAATAATTCGTTCGATTAAAGAGGTGGATACATTTAGATCCTTCCCTAAGTCAGCGATCATTTTAGCTTTATCCATATCATCTTTGACCCCAGGAAATTTCATGTGTTGTAGCAACTGTATTGCAGTTATGCTATCACCTTTGGCCTTTCTTGGGGGACCACGCCTAGGCTTACAAGTTTTAGCTTCCTCTTCTGACTCTGTTCCTCTTTTTGCCTTTTCCATTTGCGCTAACAGAGCCACAAGTGACAAATCAATTCTCGGTTTAGTTTTGATGGCCTTTTTCTGCGCTCTCACTTCGTCCTCTGACTCAGATTCTGAATATTCTGATTCAGTCTGAGGATCTGAAAAGTCATCTTCTTCCCTGCAAATATATCTATTTGGTTCTTTGAATATTTTCATTTCTTTATTCTTTTTTAAAACTTCTCTATTTTTTGCCCGATCTTTCTCAGCTTTCTCCTTACTCCTAGGAGCTTTGTCTTTATTTGGCGATGCAATTTTATGAGTTTTGTCTCTCAATTTCCATACGTCATTTATTGTAGGTTCTTGTTTGTCTTTCTTTGGTTCCCCTAACAACAGATAACATAACGATTTTTGCATGCAGTCAAATTGTTCCGCTAATATATCTAGTTTTGCTTTTGAACTAGTCTCAGGCAGGTCCAAAATTTCATCTGCAGTCGGCCCACTAGCCAACCGGACTATTTTCTGGTGTGTCCCTTTTAATTCTGCTAAGTGTGAATCTCGTGGGGCAAACACAAGTCCAGGGCAGGTTAGAAATTTTCTACCTCCCAGGCTGTCATGTTCCCTCTGATGAGAACTGCTTCGTCTCTCACGAGATTGACTCCTAGACTTTCGATAATTAACTCTCCTTCTAGGAGGTATCTCCTCATCCTCAGTATATTCGCTGTTCGAGCCGTCATCTACCTCTTCCTCTATAAATGTTTTATATCTATTATCTTTCTTTTCGGTAGATGTTTTTTGCGGTCTAAACCTAGTTTCTCTTAACTCCCAATCTTCTCCTCCCGCTAATAGGGGACTGAATGGAGCTAAGAAATGTTGTGGTTTAGGTTTCGTTCCCGTCTCTAAAGCTGCTTTTTCATAAAATTTTTCTATGTGATTAAAATCACTTCCCATGGCCCCCTCCTTGTCCGTGTATTCGGATAATGACGGAGAACCGGCCCTTGTTATTGCTTTAGGATCAGGATCACCGTGTCTAGTTACCCGTATGTTTGCGCCTTGTATGACTGGTATAGTGATTTCACTATCTCCAATTTCCACAGTAACTTTCTTTGACACATTTTTTGAAACAACGTTTTGGGCTAACCTTCCTACTCCTCTTTCATTCGAGGTGAATATGGTATCTTCAGTGGTCATCATTTATTCACCCTCTAATTGCCCTGTTGCTTTTAGTTTTCTATTTAAATCATCTTGTGAGAGCAAAGTAATATTAGTTATTTTATCCATGACTGTGTGTCCCTTCTCTGGAACTTACTATTTCGGTAATTATCTCTTTTATGAGGTTTTCTAGTTTGGGTACTCTCTGGTCCCACAGCGCTGTCCTCGAGATATATTATTACCACTACGAGCGAAACAATAGAATTTTTTTCTCTTAGGCGTCCCCAAGATTTTATTCTATGTTTTTTATGAGGTAGTTACTCTTCTGTAGCTTCCTCTTTGCTCCTACAGAAACATTGCTTATTTGTGCAGACTTTAAATGGCATTTTTTGGCTTTGCTTCGTATTGTTCACACGGATTCTGCTTATTAATCTTATAATAACAAATCCCGGACGAGCCCCCATGTTGTGAGATCTGATATTATCTCAACTCCTGATTAGCCTCATAGTAACTAAAGTTATCTATAATAGCCTTGTGCTGTCAGGTCAGATTTACAGGGTTGCTTTCCTTTGGCTTGTCTAATACATATCAGCAAATCTAGGAATATTATTACCCTAAAGTAAACAATACAAGACTCTCTGTTTCAAACCTATAGATCAAAGTTTATGCTTACCTTCCAGCAGAATCTCGTCCAAGGTTGGCTTCTTTGAGGAAGTGTAGTATTATATTTTATTCTTACTATGCTCTGCTACTATATGATATAGGACTATATTGTGATGAGCTGAGAATATGATATAAAACAGTACTTGTCTTTATAAAATAAAATTTATTTATACAAAAGATTAAAATACTGGTTATACAATACAAAATTGGTAGCAAATCAACAAAAGATTACAGGTTATAATTATTGCAGCTCTATCCTGTTCCAGGGCAGTCCTGAGAACGGATTCACAATGACTAAATACCTTATATGTAGTTCCAACAATATTTGAATTACTTGTTCTCTTCCGAGGTCTACAAGTTAAAATATTCAGCAGAGCCAGTTCAATCAAAGAATCAAAAATATAAGCTGAAAAGGTGTTAGGTTCTTTTCAGGGCTAAAAGAAAGCAAAATCAAAAAGCAAAGACTCATACAGAAGCACTCATATATATATAGGAACGTTTGGTTACATCAGTTCCTGTGCCTAACGCTAGGGTGTTTCCCACAAGAAGTGAAATCATGTGACATTCATAACTCATGCAACAATGTGACTTTTAGTACTCCATTGTATTAACTCTTGGAATTCTGTTACCACAAGTGTGTATTCATCTCAGCATTCTTTCTACCTTTCCTTCCTTTCCATCTTGGGAATCTTTGTGTATGTGTTCTAGAGTATAAATTTGGAAATGGAGATGTATTTGTTAGCGCATTATACATTTCATTGCTTATAGCATCTTCTCTTACAAGACGCACCGCTTTAATTTATGGCCCGCAATGTCACACTTACCCTGTAACTACATGGAACAAGAGTATATTTCCCAGTATTAAAAAAAAAATACAATAGTTTTAGCTTTACTTGCCTTGAAGCATGTAAGCTCAAACTTAAACATTTGCACTTTTGCTATAAAAAAACTGTAGGCTATAAATGCGTAGATATGTACCCTGTAATTTGTAAAAAGCCTATACAGCATGTATTGGTACACAATTATTACCAAAAAGGTGCACAGTGTATGTTCTCGCTAAATTGCTCCCAAATGTAAGATTGTTGTATCATTATAGTAGAATAAGTAACCCTTAGTTCTATAATACTTACAGTATAAATGTTTTTTTTTAATTCTCCTTGTTGTTACCCCTTTATTCCCCAAACTTTGCATATTGTTCCCTAATACTTACATGGAAGTACTTCATAGGTACACTATAATTACCGAAAGTTACGCTGTAAATTCGTCTTAAATATGTAGTACTTTCCGGGCTGTAATCTAAAGTGGTACCATTTATTCATATTTTGCAGATATTTTATTTTAATTTTATACTAATTGTTGAGCTAAGAACTAATTTCTCAACACTCAGCAGTGTTGGGATTTAATTTTAAATACCATCATTGTTAAAATGAGTAACTAGTTTACTAGTGCAGGCTAAATAATGCTACTACTGATTTCATTTGAGTTTACCGCTTCAGTTTGATTGCCATCCTCTTCACTGGCTCAGGTACAGGTAGGGAGAGGGAGAGGTGTTGTTGGTCATCATCAGCGGGCACTGACCGTGTTGCTGGGTCCAGCCTCGCTATCCTGGACCTCCGCTGTAATACTAGAGCCGTCAGAGCCTGCTGAACTGCAACCTCCCTTCGCGCCAAATGCATAATCCAGCCCGTTCTCACCCCAAAACGTCATATACTGACGGGTCTTGACCATACGTCAACATACGACGAAAAGGGTACCCCTATAACGTCAATATGAGACGCAGACATAAGCGCACCAGCAGCACCTCCTAGCGGTACCCTAACGCATACCTAAACCTACCCATAACCCGAATCGTCACACATGGACGTTAAAGGGGTACCCTTTTCGTCGTATGTTGCCGTATGGTCAAGACCCCTGTACATTTCAAGCATTTCACAGTAGTGATGTTACATTTGACACTAAAGCTTCAAAACGCGTATCGCGTACAAAGCGCAATTTCTCATGAAGCTTCGTGTCGGAGCGCGTATTGGTTTCAGAGAAACACGTGATCAATGAAAAACGAAGCCTCACTTTCTTTCCAGTAATGTGAATGCTTCACTTTGCGTGTCGGAATGTTTGAACCCAGACCACTACTCTACAGGCTTTTGTTTTAAGTCCATTTACTAACATTTACTATATATATTTTTTGACATATAAACAGCATAGAAACCATAAAATAATTAGACCACCATTTACTTGCATCAAGCAACTCTGCTGGTATTTTTATAATTAGTATTAATATAATTGTTACATTTAATCTATTGCCACACGTTAATATGTGAATTATATTATTATTACAGGCTTTTATTTGTGCTCAATAGATAAAACAATGGCGCTGCGCACTCGGGTTTATGGCTGCTATAAATTTGACCTGCCACAAGATGGCGCTGTTTTCGACACTTTTGATGCTTCGAATCTTTTCCCGGAACATTCAGGGGAAAGCCTCAGTGCTTCATGAGGCTTCATTTGCCCATCCCTATTTCACAGCATCTACATCTAATGCTTTTTTATTTATTTTTTTATGAATCAAAGGTGTGAAAAGGAGCTTTCTTGCACGTCAGTGTGCTATGTCAGAATGGAACAGTCTTCAGTTGCCCCGTTCTGGCCCAACTAGACTTATTCCTCAAGAGCCTTCTGACTTCCTCTGAGTCACTCAGAGATGGGTATCGATGGCACCCGCACTGAGCCCTAAACGGCAGCTTGGTTGTGGTGGTTCAGTATCTACCTCTGAAAGAGCTATGGATACTAATACTTCTGCGTGAGCCCCCTCCATACTGGAGGCCTGCTTGTGATCCGAAGTAGAACCGGTTCGTTGGCGTTCTTAGCAATAAGAACCCCTGAGATGTTTGGTAATTTTGTCACTTCCCTCCTGCACTAGAAATGTGGGGTGCGGCTTCCGCTTCATCTTTCTGGGTGACGATGTTCTCACGGCACGTCATGGTGCGGCTTCTGAGGGGATACAATTTGATCGTCTGACTACTGAGCAATGCAAGGGGTCATCCTTCTTGCATAGCTCTTACCTTCTCGGAGACTTCTCCAATGCCATGCATTCGGAGCGGTCCCCTGAGTAGTCAGGCATTGAGTTAAAGACCTGTTTTAAGTAACAGTTCTCCTATTGTGTTTTACTCCTCAGAAGGTGAGAACTTGCATCATTTCAGTTGACGAAGTGTGCCTGGATTCGGGCCAGGGCTACTCCTGCAGGGGACCCTGGCCTGGATATATGGCAAGGCTCCTATCTCTCCTGTAATGGGAATAGATAGTGAGCCTGCGAGTGCTGCAGACCCAGCCCTGACTTTTCTCTGCTTCTCTCACTCTGCGGTGGTAGAACAGAACGCAAAGTCTCGGTACCAGACTGACTTCTTTTCTGTTTGGGGACCAGCAGAAAGGAGGGTGGTTCCCTGTGCGATGGTTGGCCCACGTGGGAATGTGTGGCCATCATCTTGGTGGAAATCCAAGGTGCACCGTGTCCACTTGGGTTAAGAGTCCCTCCATCTGGAGCGTATACTCTTTCCTAAGCATCAACATCCTCGCTGAACAGATATTGTGTTAGGGGCTGGGCGACATTATACTAATGTGTGCTGAACTCACGGCTTAGTAGGCTCCTTCATTGAAGTCAGCCTCACTTAGCCTGAGTTTAGTGCCGGCTTGCTACGTCATTCCCCTCCTTGGACTGGATAAGTGCATAAATTTACTCTGGTGAGTTCTACGGAACCCTATTGAGTTCTTCCGAGCCCCCTGTCGGTAGTAGATGTGGCGGAGCGTCTGATACTAGTCCTATCACTTGTATGCTTGTGAAACTTGTGTTAGGTGGGGCCCATACGTTGTGATCCCTACGGTGATCCCGTATGTGTATTTCTCAACGGCATGCTTCCTACGGTAAGCTTGTATCTTCCTTCGGCAGAGTCACCTCTGCCGTCATTGACTGGTTGTGTGTCCCCCACACACAACCTATGTACACATATACCTGTATTTACTTCCTGTTTTCGGTCGAAGTCCACAGTAGTCGATTGTCGAGTTGCTTAGTTACCTATGATCACGCGCGTGAACTCGACAATCGACTACTGTGGACTTCGACCGAAAACAGGAAGTAAATACAGGTATGTGCGCTGGCTGAATTAACATCACTTTTATTCATATCTTGCACATCTACTGCAGTCAGATTCACCATGTTCACTCTGAAGGAATCACTCACATGGCTGGGCACTTGTAATGACACATCAAGGATGTTAAGAGGCTAAAAGCAGGTTTAAAACTTGCCCCATTGAAGTCAACAGGGTGCAAATTTTAAAAAGAGGATAACACGGTGTAGGCAACACCGATTTTTGTTGGTGTTCTCTGTATTGACAGCACTCCAAATTTACAAAAAAATGAGCTCAATGTTAAAATTGACCGGAGTTCTCCTTTAATGGAGTCTTTTTTAGAAAAATTGGATAATAGTACTTTTGTTAATGATGAATTTGGCAGCATTTGTGAGAAAGAGCTTAGTATTACAGAAATTATCGACAATATTAAAAAACTCAAGGACAACAAATCTCTTGGTAATGATGGGCTTACGAATTAATTTTTCAAAACTTTCAGAGATGCCCTTTCCTCGTTTATTTTAGCTATGTTTAATGAATCTATAAATAATGGGATTTTACCTCCATCTCTCAGACAGGGTAATTAATTGAATACCAAAGGCAAGGATCCCTTATCTCTAGATGGGTAGAGACCCATAACTTTATTAAACACTGATGCCAAACTGTTTTCTCTTATTATTGCTAACAGGCTAAAATTAGGATTGGATTCCCTAATTGATCAGTCTCAGTCTCGGTCTCGCTTCCAATCCTGGGTGGTGATGGCGCAATGGATAAGACACATGCCTTTGGTGTGAGAGACACGGGTTCGAATCCACTGTAAGACACCAATGTGTCCCTGAGCAAGACACTTAACCCCTAGTTGCTCCAGAGGCATACGACCTCTGACATATATAGCAATTGTAAGTCGCTTTGGATAAAAGCGTCAGCTAAATGAATAAATGTAAATATGTAATAACATTCGTCTTTTTCTTTATTTTATTGATTATAGTCACGTTCTCAATGATGACAATCTAATAGTATTTATTGATTTTAATAAAGCGTTTGATACAGTAGAACACAAATTCATGTTCACAACATTAGAATACTTTAAATTTGGAAATATTTTTAGAAAGGCAATTACAACCTATTACTAGTGTTAATATCTCTTCTCCTCCATCTAAATTTGTTTGGGTTAATACGTTTCCCTCATTTGAGTGGGAACATTTTTGGGGAGTTCTTAGTCAGTATTGTGTAACTAATAAAACCAAAGAAATGTCATTTAAAACTGCTCACAGAATATATCCTGTGAAAGACACATTAGAGCGTTTTCATCTGGATATTGATTACAATTGCTGTTTTTGTAATTGTGAAAGATAGTCTATTGTGAATGGCCCTGTTCATCAATCTTTTGGAATGAGAAGTCTCAATTTCTAGGTGTTAAAATGAACTGCAACCTAATCTTAGATTTGTCATCTGTCTTACTTCATACAAATTAATATTACCTTTCCAAAATAAAAATATATGTTATCGATTTGTTTTTGTTATTAGGAACATTTTATTTTTATCAAACTAAATGGAGTAACTCAAAACCCAAGTTTGCTCATTTTAAAGCAGTCTTCAAAATGTATTTAGAGTCTGTAAATTTTTTTAAAAAATTGAAAGCCCAAAGATTTCTATCTCTGCTAAATGAAAACAGTGTGAAGACAGAGTTACAGAAATACACTGACATCACATTTATTGATGAGTAGTTTTGTTGGTCTCTCTCTTTTGTGAAAAATCACTTCTCAGAGATCTTTGATGCCAGAAATATTAGACTTTATTTTGCAACAAAGCCGAGCGTCTCCTGCAGAAAACCACTCCAGATTTTTGCTCAGCTCACACATATATACCATACATCCTTTTCCAAAGATGGTAACACACTCTATGGATGTTTTTGGGGAAAAGGTCTTTGTGTGATATACTAGAATATAATTTTCTGCTTTCTTCAGGCTTCAGAAAGTCAAACCAAAGTCACACACAGAGGAAATAATAGTGTACAAATATATAGCTAAATTACTTATTTGCTTAATAATAAAATCTTCTATATTAGCCTATAATGTCATATGATGTTGTATGTTGTGAAGCTCAGAGTTCAAACTGCTTAATTGTTGTTGAGCATCAGTGAATCGAACAGTGAATCAAACAGTGAATCACTGAATCGACTCTCGTATCAGTTCACAAGTCCTGTGACGTCAGTGTGTGTGATGATGTTAAATGCTGGAGAATAATCCATCAGTTCTCCTGAATGAGCATCACAACAGAAAAACACTTTCAGTTCATGTAAAATAAACTCTAGACATGTTTCAGTGTGTGATTTACATTGTGTTGAATGAATGGAAATGATTCATATCTGTGTTTCTTCTGCTTTTAGTGCTGATGTCCCTCGTTCACTCTGGACTCAGTCAAGGTACGGTGCTTTACTGCAGTAAATTTTAGTTTTTTAACTCATGTGAATTGTTATATAGTATGGTACTATATGGTTTACTATAACCATATTATCTTCATGTTTCCATCAGGATCCCACATGTGTCTCTTTGCTGATGTTTTATGTCCATATTTTGCATATTTCACAGAATCATCTGACTGTAGTTCCTTATGCTGGAAAACATTACAGAAATCTGCTATTTATTCAATCAATCAAACAGTCTTGCAGTTGTAAAGTAGTTCAGTCAGATATTGATTTCAAAAGATCATAATCCACTGTATAAAACAGAAATGAGTTCGGCACAGTGAGTTTTTTTTTCTCATTTTTATTAATTATTGACTGTGTGTCATTAAGATCTTGAGCACCAATGCTTAGCTTTATTCATTCAGTGTGGTTTGGTTGGAAGGGCTGGAAGAGAAAAGGGCTTGAGAACAGACAGACAGAAGTCACTAGCTGTGTCCCAATGTGAAGGCTGCATCCTCCGAAGGCTGCATTTGAAGGCCGATTGCGTCACAGCGGCGCAACGAAGGACGTCCCAATTCAAAGGCTGCATCCTTGGAAGGTCGCATTTGAAGGCTGATGCGTCACCGCGGCTCGATGAAGGCTGTCCCAATTCAATTCTGCATCCTCCGAAATCCGTATTCGAAGGCCGGTTGCGTCATCGCGCCGCGACGAAGGCTACCCTGATTCAAAAGCGACGCCAAATGCGCCCTTCGTTTCCTTGTGAAAGGAAGGATACATAAATGGACACTTAGCGGCCTATCCTACCCTATTCTACCCCATAAGTCATTGCGCGCCGTTGACGACAGCATTTATTTATTTATTTTTAAAGGCGGCTGAGACTAGAGATCAGTGATGGACAGCAAATTCAAATTTAAATGTAAGTATTATGTTTTCATTTACTCAAATAGCTAGCGAAACCAGAGTTAAAGTTTATTATAAACTTCATCTTAACTCCTTCGTCACCATTGCGTGGCTTAATTTGTCAGGTAGTTTGAGGCAAAACTTGTGCTAATATTAGTTTAACGACCTATTTGTAATATTTGCACTAGTCTATCTCACTTGTGTATTATAAGAAATATCACTCACCCTATAAAGCCCACAACAATAAGAAAAGTAGTTGATAAGGGAATGGGGTTTCACTTTTATGTGTTTTTGCAGCGCTGTCATTTTGTAGCGCTGTCATGTGGTTTTAACCAAATTTGAGTATATAGAAATATGATTTCTTAAGTATTTTGTATGCATGTCTTGATGTGTCATATTTTGCAGTGTTAACAGTGCACTTAAGACTGCACCCATGTGTTAAGCTTTTTTAGAGCAATTCAGGAGAAAAAAAAATACAAAGTAAGAAAGTTAATACACACGTCTTTGCTGAAATGTATTGTGCTGTTGTTGCTGACAAGCCATGGTTCATTTGCTCTGCCCTTAGGATTGCAAGTGTCCTGGGACAGGTGAGGGTGTGAGTGGGAAACTCACTGCTGCAACTTGGCCCTGGTTTGTCCTCAGGGCAGTGGGTGTCCACGGTGAGGAGGAGCCAGCACCAGCAGCACCAGCACGAAGGCAGAGGCGAGGAGAGTAGGGAGAGGATGGACAGGCTGTTTTCTCTTCTTGAGAGAATGATTGAAAAATATATATTTTTTCTACATATTCTTGTTGAACTTTTTTCACTTTTATTTAAAAAAAAAATAATAAATCTGTACATTATTTTTATGCAACTTTAAATGTGTAAATAAAAGAGAATGAATTGTTCTGGACATTGTTTATTTTTCAATGTCGACAGTCATAATTTCTACTTGAAACAAACTCTTGTATACCTTTTTTTTTTTCAAATAAAATTGGTAAATGAAAATCATTTGTTCCACAGGCTACATTAAAGTACTTTTTCCAACTATTAACAACATACGTTAAACATATCAAAATCAACAGTACATAAAATAAGAAAAAAATGATGTAGACTTTTATTGAGCTGAGCAGGGAGACCCTGGAGCTGCTGGACCGGGATGGGCTGCCCCTGGTAAGGCCTCTCTGCTGGTGGGACATCATCTGGGATGGTCTCCAGAGTGTTAGAGTGCATATTTCCAGTATCCACTAAGTTGTCTACCAACAGGTTTGCAGGGCTGACTCAATCGATGTTTTTTTTTTTTTTTTTTCAAAAAGAGTAATTTCTGAAAAAAGTACTTTTAATAAGTTTTTAGTATCAAGAGTAAAATGTACTCGGTTACTAACGTAACCTCGGTTCTCTCTAGAGAGAGGAACGAGTACTGCGTAGAATACGCTAGGGGAAAATCCTTTTCCACGAGAATACTGAAGCCAAAAAATTATCCTTTAATTTTGTATTAATGTAAAACGCGTTGCTGCAGCATACAGGCATAGGCGAGACAGCTCGTGCGCCTATTGGCTGGTCTGCTGGCAACTGCTTGAGCCTATCGAGCGAGACCTAGAGTGACGTCATATCCAATGAGGGCGCTTCGCGCCCTCTGCGTCACGTCCCGCCGAAACGGGCGTGGCTTAGGTCTATAAATATCGCTCGCGGGCTCATATCTCTGATTTTTCACAGTGAAGCAACCAGAGCGCGTGCATGCACGGCAGGATACGCAGTACTCGTTCCTCTCTCTAGAGAGAACCGAGGTTACGTTAGTAACCGAGTACGTTCTCTTACGAGAGATACTCTCGTACTGCGTAGAATACGCTAGGGGAACCTAATGTAAAACGCCGTGTGTGCTGGGATCTGACACCATAGACTCAAAGGGCGACAGCCCGGAGTTCATATAGTGCACAATCACCTAGGGGGACTCACAGGGAATCCTGGAAGAAGAGGGGTTTAGCCACTATCTTCCGTATATGGCAGCTTAGAGCAGGACTGCTATTCACAATAGCCGTATAACTCAAGACTGACAGTGTCAGTTTAAGAGATTTGGCCGTACTAGACCGACAGTAGCCTGGCTTGTAGTGCGGGAACCTCTAGGTTGTAAAACCTTATAAATGTAGACGGAGAGGCCCAGCCTGCCGCCATACAAATATCTTGCAAGGCAATCCCACTTGACCAGGCCCACGATGAAGCCATGCTTCTCGTGGAGTGCGCCCTGACACCCAATGGGCATTGCATGCCCTTGGTTGTGTAAGCTAGCGCTATTGCGTCCACTATCCATCTGGATAGGCTCTGTTTCGAAGTGGCTAGTCCCTTAGAACGCCCGCTGAATGAAACAAAGAGCTGCTCCGACTGTCTGAAGGCAGACGAGTGAGACACATAAGCTCTTAATGCCCTGACTGGGCAGAGGAAGCTTTCGTCCTCATTTCCTTCAGTGGGGCAGACAGGGAAATGACCTGCGCCCTAAACGGTGTTTTGAGGGATTTAGGAACATAACCGTGCTTAGGTTTGAGTATGACTCTCGAGTCATTAGGCCCAAATTCCACTCACTGAGAGCGCGTGTAAGTCCTCTATGCGCTTCACTGAAGCGAGAGCCAGAAGAAACGCCGTCTTGAACGACAGGTGTTTAACCCTCTGGAGTCTGAGGGGTTTTTGGGGTCCTTGAGATGTTCTGACATGCCCTGACATTTGTGCTTTTTTCAGTTGCTTATAAACATATTAATGGCAAAGGTGTAAATTCACTCTATTTAGCACAAACAGGGCTACCATAATATGTGAACAACTTGCATGTACATGTTTGTATTTTTGATAGAATAATGTTTATGCATGGTTTTTTAAAAAACAAAAAACTAAAGTTTCTGAAATAAGGCCATAAAACACATTCTAAATATATGTAAATAAGACTTTTGACTAATGGATGTCGTTGCCTAGTATTTTTTCTTCAAAATTATGTGAAAATCGTCCTGCCTAATCATTCCCATAACACAATACATTGATTTAAATCTTGTAAAACACTTTTTGTTTGGAAAGGCCATATGCGGGTGGGCGTGATTCACACCTATGGAGTCAATGGGGCCGCATAATGAGGCTGCATAGGTAATGAGCCTTTCATTCAGGTGTGTGAATGAGCCACAAGAATGCAAGGACAATATATAACTGGTTTGTTGTTTTTTCCACAAATTTTGCTTGCAAATTGTACAATATCCAAGGTAAACATTTCTAGTAATTGTGCAGTTAATTGTTCTCATACTGTATTTTCAGATTTGGAATATATTCTCTTCCCAAATGTGTCACTAATAAAGCATAATAAAATTATTTAAAGATAAGGCTTATAATACCTTTTAAGATTTTGTTTACATCTATCCTTATATATATATATATAATTTTTTTTTTTAAGGTTATACAATTACAACAACATTTATAATTGTAACAATATTTCCAGTGCAATCTTTCTTTGTATTCGCGATTCATATTAAAACAGTATTTTTGCCAGCTGTAGTAACTCCACAACAGCACGCATCTTTGCGTTCATTCATTCATAGTAACGCGATTCATATTAAAACAGTATTTTTGCCAGCTGTAGTAGCTCCACAACAGCACGCATCTTTGCGTTCATTCATTCATAGTAACGCGATTCATATTTAAACAGTATTTTTGCCAGCTGTAGTAGCTCCACAACAGCACGCATCTTTGCGTTCATTCATTCCGATTAGAACAAAGCAAACAGAACTGACCTAATTCCTCAGCGGGATCCGTTTGCTCCTCGAAATGATACTTCCAGAACTTCTGAGGTAAATTTTTGCAGGATTATTATCAAGACAGTATTATTCCTCACAGCATCGTAAAGTACATAAGTCTGAAAGTGAACTCGCGGTGTGTGTTATCCAGCTGATGGGCGTTTTACAGGTTTGTTTGGATCGGCTCACATTTGCGTTTGAATAGCGCGTGCTCTCCGTGGGCGGAGCACATTAAAACTTAATTAGCTGAGATGAGAACGACTGACATCTCTCTCTTTGCATACATATTACATAAACTGTGAATATTTGTTTTTTATAAAAATTACTTCGTTTAAAAGATGAGAATTCAAGCTTCATGCCTGTATGTCTGAATGCCTGTTTGACTGAGTATTCACTGAGTTATGGTTCATTTTCGGACGCGTTTCAGAATGGACTACACGGACAGAGAGAAGGCAGAACTCGCTTCGTGTTTATTTTTCTTTATTTGGCAAAAAGCACAACACTTTGTTTTTATTGTGAGTATACACAAAAATAATACACATTTAACAGAATCGATTGATGTATGAAACTCCAATGGAAAATCAAAGTCAACCGAGTATTTTTGAGTTTCTTTTACACTGCTAAAAAAAAAGCGAGCTGGTATCGCCGGCGATACCGCCGACCTCTGGGGGTTAAGATCAATCTTCTGCAAGGGCTCAAAAGGATGACCTTTCATGGCTTCCAGTACCGTAGAAAGGTCCCATATAGGGACTGTGGGAGGTCTGGGAGGATTCAGTCTCTTAGCTCCTCTAAGGAAGCGAATGACTAAATCGTTCCTTCCTATAGACTGGCCAAGCGTTGTCGTAGAGAACACTGCTATGGCCGCCACATAGACTTTGAGCGTGGAAGGGGACCTGCCCTTATCCAGCAGCTCCTGTAGGAAGGAGAGAACCTCCGTCACTCCGCAATTCAGGGGTGACACGCCACGAGCTGTGCACCAGCCAGAAAACACCGACCATTTGGAGGCGTAGAGACATCGCGTAGACGGAGCTCTGGCCTGCGTGATCGTGTTTAACACTCTCTGTGGGAGGTCAGCGGGTACCCATTGATGGTCCACACGTGAAGGGACCACAGCTCTGGGTGAGGATGCCAGATCGAGCCGTTGGCTTGAGAAAGGAGATCCTTCCTTAGAGGCACCGGCCACGGGGCGGTGCTTGCTAACTGCATCACAACTGGGAACCAAGGTTGGCTCGTCCAGAGCGGCGCTACAAGCAGCACTGAACATCCTTCTTCCCTGATCCGTTCTACCACCTGGGTCAGGAGGGAGACAGGGGGAAAAGCGTAGAGAGGACGGCGAGGCCACATGTGGGTCAGCGCGTCCTTGCTTTTCGAGAAAAATTCTGGACAGTGAGCATTTTCCTGAGACGCGAACAGGTCTACTTCCGCTCTGCCGAATTTCTTCCACAGCAGCTGTACTGTCTGTGGGTGCAAAGACCATTCTCCTGTCGGAACGTGGTTCCTGGACAGTCTGTCTGGTCCTATATTCAGGAGGCCAAAGAGCGGTCTGCCCTCGAGCAGCGCTCCCCATCCTGAGGCGGATGCGTCCGTGGACACCACCATCAGTCTCGAGGAAGTCCCCAGGCTTACACCTGAATGGTACCAGTCTTTTGCGAACTCTTTTCCCAGTTTACTGTGAGACCGAGATTCTCGAGGTGATCGAGTAAAATGGTTCTGTGCTCCACGATCTCTGAGTGAGATTAGGCTAAAATCAGCCAGTCGTCCAAATAGTTCAGCACTCGTATGCCCCGGAGTCTGAGGGGTACGAGCGCTGCGTCCATGCACTTCGTAAATGTACGGGGTGCCAGGGACAAGCCAAAAGGCAGGACTGTGTACTGATATGCCTGGCCCTCGAAGGCGAATCTCAAAAATCGGCTGTGACGTGACGCTATCTGTATTTGAAAATACGCGTCCTTCAGATCTATTGACACAAACCAGTCCCCTCGGGGAACATGCGCAAGGATTTTTCTGGTCGTGAGCATCCTGAACTGACGTTTCATAAGCGCTCTGTTCAGTTGCCGCAGATCTAGTATGGGTCTGAGACCCCCGTCTTTCTTGGGTACCAAGAAGTATCTGCTGTAAAGCCCCCCTTCGCTTTGAGCTTGAGATAAGGGTTCTATAGCCCCTTTGCTCAGTAGTTTCAGAATTTCGGCTCGAAGTATATGTGCTACTTTCGATTCTACCGTGGTCTCGACGCGCGCCGTGTGGCGGCGAGGGCGTCTGCGAAACTGCAGCGAATAGCCTTCTTTTATGATGTTCAGCACCCATTTCGAAACCCCGGGATGCTTCGTCCACGCGTCTGCACGGGTAGCTAGGGGCTGGGAGCGAAGCGCGCTCTGATCGGCTCGCGATACAGCGGCTTCGGTGAGCTGTGACATAAGCGTCGCGCTCATGACATCTGAGGCAGGGGGCGCGCTGATAACAGCGGGCAGACTGCCCGCGCTCGACTCCTCTGTGGTGGTTAACCGAGAGGGGGAGGGCTGGGCGAGTTCCATTGGAACTGTCATGTCTGTGTGTGGACGTGGGCGCAGGGTAGCGGGCATATTTACCACCTTTATAGCATTGCTCGCCTGAGCAGAGCGCCTGCATACTGGTTTCGTTTTTACAGAAACCGTGAGACATGTAGGAAGTAGCGTTTGTGGGCACTGGGTCGTGGGCACGTTTGCTACATTTAATGCGCAATCGATCTGAGTCGATTGTATGTGCGCGAGCCCTGTGTGAGGGGCTGTGCTTGTGTGTAGGAACGAGCACTGAGTAGTGGGCATTTTTTCTACACATGAAACACCATCGGCCGTGGCCGGGACACCAGAAAATACGCTCTTTATGAGATTTATCTGGGTAGCCATAAAAACGGCTTTTGTGTGCAGGCAAGCGGGCAATGGAACCGGCTTGTTGGCTGCTAAATAGGCTGGACCAGTCACATTCCTTGGAACTGGACGAGCGGCAAGCTTTGGTGGAAGTCCAGCCGCAGCGGGACTTGGACACCGTCGCTTTCCTAGGCGTGCTAGGACGACTTCGGGGCCTCTGGCTTCAACGCAATCTTTGGCCGCGGGCCACGCGGGACGGGGCGGCGGCCGGAAGAGCGAGAGCGTGGTCTCGAGCTCTGGGTCTGGCGGCGTTGTGAAGAGGAGGCGGTGGGCGGAGGCTTAGGCTGTGAGCTCTGAGCAGACGGTTTCGCACGGCCTGCTGCAGAGCTGGAGCGCTTCGGGAGGAAGTGCTTCATGGCCTGGGTCGCTTTCTGCACCTCAGCGAACCTGTCGGTGAAGTCTTTGACCGAGGTTCCGAAGAGGCCGGCAGGGGAAAGCGGTGCGTCGAGGAACGCGGTGCGCTCCGACTCAGACATGTCCGAGAGCGTTAGCCAGAGATGTCTCTCAGACACGGTGAGCGAGGCCATGCTCCGTCCTATGGCCTGTGCCGCAGACTTGGTAGCGCGGAGAGCGAGGTCTGTAGCGCTCCTCAGGTCTGGCACGCAGATTGTGTCAGGTCCTTTCTCGTCCAGCTTGCGGAGGAGATCAGCCTGGTAAATCTGTAGCGTGGCCATGGTGTGCAACGCTGACGCGGCCTGCCCGGCAGCGGAGAAAGCGCGGCGGAGCAGGGATGACGTCGTGCGGCAGGCTTTTGAGGGCAGCGCCATCTTAGCACGCCGTCCAGCGGAGGGCGGGCATAAGTGCGCTGCAATAGCCTCAGATCTCGCCCAGCCTTCACTGCCTGATGCCAGGAGAGAGCAGGAATCCCCTTCTCGCAGCATCGCGTCAATCTCATCCGCGTCGTCGACGGAAGCGGCGGCAGACCGCGGCCGTTGTCCGTCAGGAAGCGAAACTGATGAAGCCGGTGAAGCAGGCGGGCGCACCGGCGAGCTTTGGCGGCTAGGAGAAGGTTCCGGGATTCGTTGAGTACGGCGCGGCACTACAGCAGGTGTGGGCGCAGTCTCGTTGAAAAATGGCAAGCGAGTCCTCAGAGTCGCTATGGGCAACAGCTCGCAGTGAGGGCAGCCGCCGTCAGCGAGCGCGAGAGCTGCGTGTTCTTCACCCAGGCAGGAAACGCAAATCACGTGGCGGTCCCCGTCGCTGAGTGTGGCTCTGCACGAGCCGCAGGAAGGCATCTTTAAAAAGACGCAAGCTCTTTTAGTCAGTGTGTGTCGCGCCGGCGAACACACACACAGTGCAGAGAAAAGGATATAGGCGCTGGATAGCGCAGCAGGAAGGCGATGAAGGCGGCGCGGCCAGCAGCTTCTCGACTCGTCCCGCTGAGATGCTTCTTCAACAGCGCGGCTTCTTCTCGGATCCAGCGATGTGAGTTGCTTCGCTGAAGGATTAAAAATCAGAGATATGAGCCCGCGAGCGATATTTATAGACCTAAGCCACGCCCGTTTCGGCGGGATGTGACGCAGAGGGCGCAAAGCGCCCTCATTGGGTATGACGTCACTCTAGGTCTCGCTCGATAGGCTCAAGCAGTTGCCAGCAGACCAGCCAATAGGCGCGCGAGCTGTCTCGCCTATGCCTGTATGCTGCAGCAAAGCGTTTTACATTAATACAAAATTAAAGGATAATTTTTTGGCTTCAGTATTCTCGTGGAAAAGGATTTTCCCCTAGCATATTCTACGCAGTACGAGAGTATCTCTCGTAAGAGAACTAGAGTATTCTGCAGGGGAAAAAACTCCTTGTCAGGGTTTTTATTATAGTTTTGTATTTATATTATGCTACTACTGCATTTTACTTCTGAATATTTTCAAGGTTGTTACATTATATACTTTTGTGTAGTTTAATGTAAAATCATATGTGAGAGAAAAAAGGTACTTCAGTAGGTTACTTCACATTTGTACGTGAATATTTAACGAAATATGCAGTTCCGAAAATTAAAGTAACAAAATGTAGGTCTGTTGTCAGTCACTATATTATCAAATTGTTGCTAACTACAGCGTCCCATATCAAAGGGCGCATCTGAAGCGCTCGGACCGGTCTAGCCTACGGAGGATTGTTCTTGTCTCCTGGCAACTGTGACAGCTGCCGATGACGAGCGCGAGAAATACTGGACTTTTTTATATTCAATTGGGTTTTATACTCAAACCGGCTAAACCGAAAATACATGATCCGGCAGCGCCGGGGCTGAAACATCCTCAACATGTCATCCAGTAAAATATAAAACGCTCCGGTTACGACTGTAACCTCGGTTCCCTGAAGAGGGAACGAGCGTTGCGTCGAGTTTGACGCTATGGGAACGCTTTGCGTGATGACGTCTTGAAGCACATGTAAAATCAGTCCAATGGTGTAGCGGGACGTCAGAGGCGGGTGACGTCACGTACCAGGAAGCTATAAAAGCCGGCCTGAAGCAGGAAACAACAGCTTAGTAAAGTCTGAAGTCGTGCTGACAGGCATGAAGGAGATATGGCAAGGTGACGCAACGCTCGTTCCCTCTTCAGGGAACCGAGGTTACAGTCGTAACCGGAGCGTTCCCTTTCAAGGGAACTCGCGTTGCGTCGAGTTTGACGCTATGGGAACGTCTATACCAACGCCTCCATAGCTACAAATGTCTGTCCTGTGTGAAATCATGAAGAGCAGCACTAGGATGACAAAACATGAGACCCTGGAGCAGAGTCTAGATCCAGAGAGTAGAACCTGACGAAAGTGTGCGGTGAGGACCAGCCTGCCGCATCACAGACATCCTGTAGAGAAACTCCTGAAATAAGGGCCTTAGAGGCCGCCATACTCCTTGTAGAGTGCGACCGGACAGCCAAAGGAGAAGGCTGTCCAGCCGCCTCATAAGCAAGTGAGATAGTCTCAACCACCCACTGCTCATCCTTTGCTTAGACACTGGACCTCCCTTGTTAGGGGAGCAAATGTCACTTTTACGCCACAGGGCAGCTCTGTGGACATACGCGTCTAACGCCCGAACAGGGCAAGCAAATAATTAGCCTCCTGGTCCGATTTCGAAAGGGAGGAGGACCTCCAAGTGCCACGAGGGAAACGAGATACCAAAGGGGTCTTTCCCCACAGACATTCCACCCAAAGGAATGTGGTAAGCACCTATGGCCGCCACATAAACCTTTAAGGTGGACGGGGTCAGACCAGCAGTGAACCGGTCCTGCAGGAACTCCAGAACTGTACCAATTGGGCAGTTGACTGGATCCAACCGACGGTCACTACACAAAGAGGTGAATACTCTCCAGTTCAGGGCATAAAGTTTCCTCGTGGAGGGAGCTCTGGACTGTAGAATGGTCTCAACAACCTCAGTTGAGAGACCTGACTCTATGAGCTGGGCCCCCTCAGAGGCCAAGCCCACAGGTTCCACAGTTCTGGGCGGGGGTGAAATATCGAGCCCTCCGCCTGGGACAGAAGGTCCCTCCTGACGGGTAGCTCCAGAGGAGGCCCGTCGAGGAGCGACACAAGATCGGGAAACCATACTCTGCCCGGCCAGCGCGGGGCTATAAGAAGCAGGCAAACCCGGTCCCTGCGAACTCTCTCCAGAACTCCCGGGAGCAGAGCAACTGGGGAAAAGCGTACAGACGTAGCCTCGGCCACGTCTGCACCATAGCATCCAGTCCAAAGGAGCTGGATGCGTGAGGGAGAACCAAAGTGGACAGTGAGACGTCTCTCGAGACGCAAACAGACCCACTTATAATTCCATATCAGCTCCACCACCTCGGGGGTGGAGCCACCATTCCCCGGGCCTCGGCCCCTGTCTCGACAGAGTGTCTGCTCCTATATTCTGGACCCCGGGGATGTAGGCTGCCTTGAGTGACAGCAACTTCCCCTGGGACCACAAGAGGATATGGCGTGCCAG
Source organism: Vimba vimba (assembly GCA_022828995.1). Classification (NCBI taxonomy): domain Eukaryota; kingdom Metazoa; phylum Chordata; class Actinopteri; order Cypriniformes; family Leuciscidae; genus Vimba; species Vimba vimba. The sequence continues at coordinate 56,915,595 of CM040818.1, forward strand.
CGCAAACCCCCTTGATATAGGCGACTACCGACGTGTTGTCCGTATGTACTACACATGGTGTCCCCTGAGACCTGTGATAAAGCTCCTCAGAGCCCGGAAGACAGCTAACATCTCTAGGCGATTGATATGCCAGGAACGATGATGGTCTTCCCACAGACCTTGAGATGAGCGACCCTCAGGATCGCTCCCCAACCCGTGAGGGAAGCATCCGTCGTTAGCAGTTTGCGACGACAAGGAGCTCCCCGCACTGGGCCCTGGGACAGGAACCAAGGTTTCTTCCACATAACCAAGGCACGTAGGCATCACCGCGTGACCTTGATTGTGCGAAATGGGTTGCCCCTCGGGGAAAAACCCTCTGGTCCTGAGCCACCACTGCAGGGGCCTCATGGGCAGCAGTCCAAAAGGTATCCCGTTGGAAGCTGCTGCCATGAGACCCAACAGTCTCTGGAACTGTTTGACAGTGAGTAGCTGGCCTAGCTTTACACTTCTCACAGCTGCCAGGATCGAAGTGTGGCGATGACAGGCGCGCCTGCGTCGACACTGAATCCCAAACCACGCCTAAAAAGTGGTCCTCTGGAGTGGAGAAAGCACACTCTTCTTGGCGTTCAGCCGTAACCCCAACTCTTTCATATGGGCGAGAACAACATCTCGATGTTGAACCGCCATCTAATGCGACTGAGCTAAAATCAACCCATCGTCGATGTAGTTCGTGATGCGAATACCCCGGAGGCGCAGAGGCGCCAGAGCTGCATCCACGCATTTGGTGAAAGTGCGGGGTGATAAAGCCAGGCCGAATGGAAGAACTCGATATTGGTATGCTTTGCCCCCGAAAGCAAACCTCAGGAACTTCCAATGTCACGGACGGAAGGAAATATGCGTCCTTGAGGTCTATCGTGACAGACCAGTCCTCGGACTAATCTGTAGCACGATTGTCTCAATGTTAACATTTTGAACTTGAGCTGCATGACAACTCGAAGACCTAAAATGGGACGCAATCCCCCGTCCTACTTTGGAACTATGAAGTACCGGCTGTAAAACCCGGTTTCCCTGTTGGAGGGAGGTACATATTCTATGGCCCCTTTCTCTAACAGAGTGTTTACTTCCTGTTCCATAACCAGAACCTGCTGGGGGCCCACCATTGTGGGCAGGACCCCCATAAACCGCGGTGGGCTTACTAGAATTGTATCTAATACCCTTTTCCCACGGTCTGCAGGACCCAACGAGAAACATTTGACAGTAGCTTCCACGCTGTCAAAGATTCTACTAGAGGTACCAGTCTCTCGAGACTGGTTTCTGGATTTTGTTGCTGTTGAGTAGTCGGTTCGTCGCCCTGTAACGGCGCACCGGCAGGGAACGACCAAACAGACTGCTCTAGCACCCTCCTCAGAGGGGGCGGGCATCCCGAGGCCACTACGTTTCCGGGTGGACCTTGAGATATGTGCTCGCCGGAGACCGCTGCGCCCTGTAACGCCGGAGGCGGCAGGGTTGGCAGAACGGTCCCCTGAGGGCACCGAAGAGAGACGGCACCGTATTTTTCTCCTGCTGTTGAGCAGTCGGTTCGTCGCCCTGTAACGGCGCACCGGCAGGGAACGACCAAACAGACTGCTCTAGCACCCTCCTCAGAGGGGGCGGGCATCCCGAGGCCACTACGTTTCCGGGTGGACCTTGAGATATGTGCTCGCCGGAGACCGCTGCGCCCTGTAACGCCGGAGGCGGCAGGGTTGGCAGAACGGCCTGAGGGCACCGAAGAGAGACGGGCACCGTGAAAAGAGGTGTTAACCGCTCTGCTTCGGGGGGACTACCCTCATTTGTCCTGAGCCCTCAGACATCAGGACTTTTTCCCAGCAGCCTCCTTGGCGGTAATAACGGTCCGCAGATCCGTTTTACCCCTCGAAGACTGCTGGGTTTGAGAGCGCCCTCCGTGTCCCCGAGATTTTTGTGGGGGAGCACGGGAGGAAACGCTCTGTTTCTGAGTGGCGCGGTGCTCAGCGCTCTTTTTAGAGGAGTGAGGCTGCTCCCGCTCAGCAGCCTCATAGAAAGAACGGCGGGGGAGAAGTTTTTGAAGTGCAGCTGCCTGTTTTGAAGCTTCTTGTGACTTCGCTACAGCACTATTAACTGCGTCTCCAAATAACCCTTGCGTGGATACTGGTGCATCTAAAAGAACATGTTTTTCTTTGTCCTTTATGTCACTTAAATTAAGCCACAGATGCCTCTCAGTGGCCACCAGGGCTGCCATAGAGCGGCCGATGGATTTAGCCGTCTCCTTGGTGGCCCTGAGAGACCGTATCAGCACTAATACCCCCGCCCACCTCAAAATCACCCAATAACTCAGCCTGGTAAGCCTGCATTATGGAAATTGTATGTAAACACGCTGCAGCTTGACCGGCGGCGGCATAAGCTTTATGAACCAGGGAAGGAGTAACTTTACTGGCTTGGATGGAAGTGCAGGAGCCTACAGAGAAGATGCCGTTGCTGGAGAGAGATAGCTCGCGAGCGTCTCTTCCACCTTCGGCATCTCCCCATAACCATGCTCTTTATAATTGTGAATGGATGAATAGTGTGATGTTTGTGCAGTATACACTCGATATGACACTGGTTTCGCCCACGATCTCGACACCTCGGTGTGGAGATCGGGGAAAAACGGCAGGCTCCTGCGCTGGGGCTGCGCACGAGATGGCAGGAAGCGTTCGTCGAGCTTAATTTTCGAACGAACGTCCTGCCTATCTTCTGGCCACTCAATAGACAGTTTTTTTTTTTTTTTTACTCTTTTATTTTTCTTTTATTTATTTCTTTATTTTTTTCTTTATATTTTTTTTTTTTTCAAACGCATGAGACTGAGGTGGCGAATCCTCAGACTCAGCTACAATACTCACAACATCCAACTCCTCAGAGCTGGATAGTTGCAGTACTGGTACCTCTATCGGGGGGGAAGAAACCGCAGCGCGTGCTTCCACACCCTGATAAGAGGCACTGGATCTATCAGACGGATGCTGAGATAAGGCAGAGCCCGTCTCAACATCCACTGATAAATCCATCTGTGAACCCCAGGTCTGAGATCGACGCCGTGCCTCGGCAGCGGCGGGACCCGAGCCCTGGGGAGCGTGGTCGGGATTGAACCGAGCCAAGCGGGATCGGAGCGTACGCAATGGAAGCGCACAGCAATGCACACAGTCACCACCCTCGAGTGCTGACTGGGCGTGCTCCTCTCCCAAACGAACAACACAAAGAGTGTGTGTGTCACCTCCCGTTAAATAACGCGGGCAGGGATGGACACACACTCTAAACTGCTGCTCGCTCGCCATACTGAATATATATATATATGATATAGACAGACAACACCAAATATACAGACAGATTTCACACAGAGCGCAACTGAAGACTCAGAAAGCTGTTGTTTCCTGCTTCAGGCCGGCTTTTATAGCTTCCTGGTACGTGACGTCACCCGCCTCTGACGTCCCGCTACACCATTGGACTGATTTTACATGTGCTTCAAGACGTCATCACGCAAAGCGTTCCCATAGCGTCAAACTCGACGCAACGCGAGTTCCCTAGAAAGGGA